>JAGIQG010000002.1:77298394-78498394 GCA_024679065.1 Sphyrna mokarran
TGCCATCAGGCCCTGGAGCTTTATATGTCTTTAAGCTGCCTAACAGCCCCAACACCTCTTTCCTCGTAATCCTTATTTCCCTCAACAGATTCTCACTTTGTCAACATCAGGCACAGACATCTGTCCAGTCTCCTGCGTGAATACCGACGCAAAGTATTCATTCAGGATCTCCCCCATACCCTCAGGCTCTAAGCATAGATCCCCTCCTCTGTCCCTAAGAGGTCCAATCTTGCCTCTAACCATCCTTTTGCTCCTTACATAGGTGTAAAATGCCTTTGGATTTTCCTTTATCCTACCTGCCAGAGCCCCCTCGTGGCCCCTTTTTGCCTTTCTAATACCCCTTTTAAGATCCCGTCTACACTCTCTATAAGCTTCCAGCGCTGTCTCAGTCCCTAGTTGCCTAGATCTAACATAAGCCTCTCACTTTTTCTTGATCAAGTCCTCAATCTCCCTGGTAAGCCAAGGTTCTCTAATCCTACCTTTCCCATCCTTCCTCCTTGCCAGCACGTATCTTTCCTGCAGAGAGTTTAGTTTTCCCTTGAAAGACTCCCACATGTACCTCGTCGACCTGCCCTCAAAAAGCTTATCCCAGTCGGTATCTTTAAGATCTTGCCTAATCTGGCCGTATCTAGCCCTCCCCCATTTAAATACCCTCCCTTTTGGGCCAGTCTCGTCCTTTTCCATTAATATCCTAAAGCAGACAGAGTTGTGATCACTATTTGACACCTGCTCTCCTACCTCGACGTCAACCACCTGGCCTGGCTCATTTCCCAGAACCAAATCCAGTATAGCCCCATCTCTCGTCGGGCCATCCACATACTGCTCCAAGGACCCTTCCAAAACACACTGTACAAATTCCTCCCCATCCACTCCTACAGCCCTGGGCACACTCCAATCTACTCCAGGAAAATTGAAATCTCCCACTACTACCACCCTATTTTTCCTACACTTATCTAGAATGTCCCTGCATATCCCTTCTTCCGCGGCCCGCGGGCTGTTGGGCGGTCTGTAGTAAACACCCAACAGAGTAACCACTCCCTTCGTATTCCTCAGCTCCACCCATAGAGACTCAATTCCTAAATCATCCATACCTCCCTCCCTCTGCACTGCTATGATGTTGTCCTTAACTAATAAAGCCACTCCCCTGCCTCTCCTCACACCAACTCTGTCACGCCTAAAACACTTATACCCTGGAATATTCAATTGCCAGTCTTGCCCCTCCTTCAACCAGGTCTCGGTCACCGCCACCACTTCTAAACTCCTCGTGAACATTATTGCCTTCAGTTCATCTGTTTTGCCAGTCACACTCCTCGCTTTAAAACACATGCACTGAAGACCCTCAGCTCTCGGATATTCCTTTCTACCTACTGGTGTTACCCTATCATCCCTCTCTCTCCCACTCCCAGTTCCCGCTGTCTCCCCACCCTCCCTCCCTATTAGTTTAAACACTTCTGGAAACACTCCAGCTAACCTCCCAGCTAAAATATGTGTTCCCCTCCCAGTCAACTGCTCCCTATCCCTCTTGAATAGGTGACCCTCCCTCCTGAAGACCTCCCAATGATCAATGAATATGAAGCCTTCCGCCCTACACCAATCCCTCATCCATGCATTTAGTTGGAGTGTCTCATTTGTTTTTACCCAATCGGTCCCGGGCACAGGCAGCAGCCCAGAGAACGCCACCCTGGAGGCCCTACCTTTCAGTTGAGCCCCCAACTCCCTAAACTGTCTACGTAAGTCCCCCCTGTGCTTTCTTCCTACATCTTTCTGTCCTATGTGAACTATTACATTTGCCTTAGACCCTTTTCCCTTCAAAATTCCCTCTACCCTCTCTGATACATCCTGGACCCCTGCTCCAGGGAGGCAGACTACCATCCTGGAGTCTCTTTTGCCCACAGAATCTCCTATCGATCCCTTTAACCATCCCATCCCCCACCACTATCTCACCTCCTGCTTTCCCGCCGGTCTCTGTGGCATTCTGTTCCCCCCTCACCTGCCCTCTCCATCACAGCTTTTACCCCCCCCTTGGTTTTCTGGGAATCCTCCTTAGAGATGGCCTTTGTGCCTTGATTTTTGTTCTTGTTCCTTGTAACTGTACCCAGCCCATCCCTACTACTAGATCCTGGGGTCCCTGCAGGTCTGCCTTCCCTATTCATTGTATCCTCATTTTCCCTCACTAGACACACATCCTCCAAGCGCAGCTCCAGCTGTCTCAACTTTGCTCGTAAACGTTGCAGTTCTAAACATTTTGCACATATGTGGGCCTTCGGCAGATGTGATGCCTCCAAGAAGGTCCACATATGGCAGCGTACACAGTGGACGCGTTTGGCCAAGTATCGTGGCATTTTGTATACCTCTTTAAAGGTGATTAGGTAGGAAGCAGGTTACTCACTGCGTCCTAGCCTGCGCTCGCCCAAGCCCAGTGAGCTTAAGCCCTTGTTGTTCTCACTCTAATTCCCGTCTCACTCCACTGCCCGCTCCCTTACCTTGGCCTTCCTTTTATACTCCCGCGCTTCCTTCCCTGCAGCCCCCCGCGCCTATCTCCCGCTACGGAGCGCCGAAATAAACACTCTACCAAATAAAGTACAAGACAGAAAAACTCTGCTCCGGAGAACAGTAAGGTTCTTACTGAATATAAAGCTTGAAGATATCAACTCATGTGTAGGGACATATGAAGACATGGGGGGGATTGTGGTCGGTGCAGACTTGATGGGCCGAAGGGCCTGTTTCTGCACTGTAGGGTTCTGTGTTCTATGTTCAAACTGCTGTTTTCTGCTCAAAGGCCAATGCAAAACTGGGACTGGATCATATGACACACTTCCCTTTTCGTGTTGCTATCCCTTAATGTCATATGATAAGCCACACCTACAGTTGCTTAAGTCCCAAGCTGGAATTTCCTTTCTACAACTCTGCATCTTGCTTTAAGATATGACTTGAAGCTTTGTCTTAGCTTCTGATCAGCTAATCTAATATCTCTTCATCCGCTCAGTGTCGTATTTTGCCATACAATGTTCCTATGAAGTATTTTGGGATATTTCATTGGGTTAAATACATTCTATAAATACAAGTTGTTGCTGTTATTGATATCACAATACATTTACCTTTATTCAACCTAAGTTTCAGTTCTCAATGAGTAATCCATTCAATGAGCAAAACATTCAATAGAAAAGGCACCGAGCCAGGGATGATCTTGTCCGCAGCTGATACTCACAGGTGTTGTTCCTGAATGGATTCCCAAATAGCCATCAGAGGATAAAATCGTAACTGAGTCTGACTCACCATTTTAAGGACATTGAAGCTAATTAACTGAAATTCTGCCTGAGATTCATTAAATCAACACAGATTAATGAAATATTGGACCTTCTTTGTGTAGTGATGAAAGAATATTCTTGTTTGCCATTTTTAAAGCAGTATATATTTGTCCAGTTGACAAAAATGAAGCAGCATGTAGCATAATTCTTCAATTCCAGTTGGGAATTGTGTTTGCATGGGATGCAAAATGGAGGTAGATTGGACAATTTTTCCCTCAGTTCTTCAAACCATTCTCATTGCAAATGTGCTTTTTCACTGGAAGTGCAAGATTTTGGAATTGCCTTTCTGGAGTCCATTAGGAATACAGTGACATGTACCAAAATGGGAGTGTTACATGAGAATATTGCTGTAAATACTGAAAAAGCTTTTTTTATTCCACAGGAGAGAATGAACTCAGGACTCAAACCATAATAGCATTCATGAGTTACAAAGGTCATCCTCATGAGTGCAATAAAATAGAAATATATTCAGCCATTTCAGTGTTTCATCTTCAAGGGAAGAATGAATTTTGTTATTACTCGGATCCCTGCTAGAGTCTTTTGAGCACAAATGATGAATTTATTCCAGTGATATCAATATGAAAAGACATGAGGATTCCATGGAAACTTCAAAATCTATTCTGTGAAGGGACGCAGAGGTAGAGAAAGGAAAAGCTATCTGCCATCTGGAGGAGGTGTTGACACATGGAAGAGAAGTTACTCCTGAGGAGAGTTGCTGGCTAAGCATATTGCTTCCTGCATAAAAGATCTACTACCATCACCTCTTGAAAGATAAGAACTTGCATTGAAATAGTGGCTATTACATTCTTAGGACACTTTAAAATGGTTTTGAAGTGCTGTTTGTCACTAGTGTAATGCAGAGCATGAAGAAAACTGAAGTACTGTGCCAGTCAGCTCCAGAAAAGCTCCATCTGAAGCCTAAGGTTTCGGTTTATGATCAGAACCTGTCAGCAACGGATGAATTCACTTATAATGGCAGAACTCTTTAACTGTTAATATTGATGAAAAGAATTGCTTAACTAAATGTAGCCTTCAAAACACTTTGAAGAGCAATTTGGAATGAAGAGAATGCCTATCAAATTGAAAGTCTATGGAGTTCTGTCTACTCTGTTCTACACATGCAAGACTTGGACTGTGTACCAGCACAATGCTGAAAAGCTCAATCATTTTATTTGAACTGCCTTCAGTGCTTCTGAAGATCAAATAGAACAGCAAAATATAAGACATTGAGGTGCTTATCTGAGTTAATGTGCCAAGCGTCCGCACCATATTGAGCTAGTTACAGTGGTGTTGGGCTGCTCATACAGCTAAAACTACTAGCATTTTTAGGACAAACTGTCTTTTAGGCTACCTTGCTGAGAAAATTGAAATCGAGTACACATTTCACTGTATGTGACAGTAAGGCATTCCAGCACCAATCCCTGTTTAAAATATTCTCATAAACTGACACTGACTTATGGGGAGTTTAAGTCTTGGGTGCGCACTCAGGGAAGTCAAAGGAAATATTACAAGGACATTCTGAAGGCTTCACTTTGAAGTTTTAAGACTCAAGTCCTAGGAGAAGTTCACCCGGGATTGTTGCACTTGGTGCAATTAAGTAAAAGATGGCATGGCCTTCTTTGAAACCAAGCACATATTAGAAGCAAAGGGAAAATGCAAGGAGAGGAAATCCTTAGTCAACAACTCTTCTGAAACTCAATTATCAGTAGCATCCGGGGTATAAAAAACTTGGGGTCCCGCTTGGGAAGTTAATGAATTAGGGGATAAGTCATAATAGTATCCATTAAAATCCTATAAGACACACTGACTCTCACCAACATTTATAGATGTACCATAAAAAGCCTTCTTTCTGGATGCATTACAACTTGGTTTGGCTCCTGTTCTGTCCAGGACCGCAAGAATCTACAAAGAGTCATGAATATAGCCCAGTCCATCACACAAACCAGCTTCCCATTCACTGACTCTGTCTACACATCCTGCTGCCTTGGAAAAACAGCCAGCGTAATCAAGGATCCCATGCACCACAGAAATACTCTCTATAGCCTGGAAAAAAATACTAAAGTTTGAGGCCACATGCCAACCGACTGAAGAACAGCTTCTTCCCTGCTCCTGTCAGACTTTTGAATGGACCTGTTTATATTAAGGTGATCTTTCTCTACACCCTAGCTATGGCTGTAATACTACATTTTGCAGCTTCTCCTTTCTTTCTCTATGAAAGATATGCTTTTCCTGTATAGCACACAGGAAACAATGCTTTCACGATATACTAATACATGTGACAATAATAAGTCAAATCAAGTCAAATCAGATGCTACACATGGTTTAAGTCACCTCAAAGGATGAGCGAGAAAATAATACAGAGGAATAGATAAGTTGGTGTGTTAAATAATTGCTGTTTAATATGGTGCTATCTCACTCTCCTGAGATTCCCTGAAGGATGGGAGGTGAAAATGCATTCTGGAAGGAGTTAGTCATTGAGAGAGATCCAGCTTAAGGGGAAATCAATTGATGCATTTTGTAAAACGAAATGCTTGTCAAATGCACATAAATGAAGGAATTTTAAACAAATGGGGAAGATAGTGATGATGGAAGATGATAGGTAGCGTTTTTTGCAGTTGTTGATGTGTACAACATGGATTTTTTCATTATTTTCCCAGCACACAGCTCAGTAGTAAATTGATCATCTGATTTTAATATTTCTCTGCATGTCATTATGTTCACATGTTTCCTGTCAGCCTGTTAAGTTAACTTCACAGGAGCTTTATGCAGTGCAAGGTTCATGAATCCAGCTTTATTATCGTGGAATTCCAACATTTATGTGCAATCATAAACAGTTTGAACATGCTGTTGATATTTGAACAGGATTGACATTTATTCAACCAGAAGAGCATAGCTGAAATGAAAAAGGCACTGGAACATTCTTATTTCATTTTTGTGCATGAGGTCACTGGATGACCTAAACATAGTGAATGGAAGAGAATCAAAGAAGATGTTTCCTTCGGGGACCCTGATTGATCTTCTATTGACTAGAAGGAATCAATGGGAAATCAGATAGGGCATACCTTATGGGTGTGCACTTTTCCTGCTCAATTTTTTCTGTAGTCATTGCAATTCAGTGGTTCTATATATTAGAACAGAAATATCTGACCCATACTTACAAAACCATGCAATTTTTAATGTTAGCTAACCAAGATTTGATTGAATCTGAAAAATATGAGGATATGTTTTGTGCTCTTGGTCCTAATAACTCTGCTTTTGAGTTTAGTAATTCTAACATTTTTCAATGTCAATTTTTTTCTTTTCTTTGTGCTGGCAGAACAATTTTGCATTAATATTAATGTGAAAACCTGTCAACTGTGACTTACTTCTGAAAATGCCACTTTTATACTTCTCAAGTGAACTAACAGCTACTTATTTTATCTTTATTACCTGTCAACAGTGAACTTGCTGGAGAAAGTGCAATTACTGAGCTATTATAGGACTGAGTTTTTTTTTAGCTCCTGGCAGGGAGCAGACAGGAGTAGATGACAATCTGGCACAGAAATCATCATCGGATGCATGACATATTTTAATTGTGGAACTTCATTTAAATACTGGTGGTCAGCTGCATGCCCACTTTGGACAGCGTTTAGTTTGTGAAGAGAGTGCTGATCAGCTGCTTGCCAGAACCAAGGGAAGGCTGTGAGGGGGAGGGAAAAGGTGTGAAAAGGTCTGTTGACTGGAAAGGCTGAAGAAATGGGAGTGCGGGGCAGCAGATGTATGATCTTTTTCTGTGGCACTCTAAATATCACTCCAGATATTCATAATCCCATTCTAAAAGTATTTTTATTTAAATTTACAATTGAGAGTTTTGCTGACTTCCTGATAGCTTTACCTGGCTAAGGGGTGTTAACTATTGAGCAATGGTTTAAACGTCATTGGGATAACTTGCACCTTCGGGGACCCTGATTTGCATATGGAACACCTACCGTTTCTATTGAGAGTTTTATCCACTCTAAAATCCAGTAACATTAATTGACAGGGAAAAAAATAACTGGAGCATGTTATCTCTTTTCCTCTTGCTTTCCAGGCTGGTCTGCTAGATCTAAGTGTTCCTCTATATTTCAACGGTGTAATTTTAACATGGATAAAAGCAGGTCTTTGGCGAATGTGAGCCCAGAAAAAGAGAGGCACTATTTTCAATCAGTGGTCAATACCACTATCAGAAGCTCAAAACATAAATATGGATGTAAAGATCATAAGCCAGCATAAATGCCAAAAATATAGTGTTTCTATAACTTCAATCAGAGATGAAAATAGAAAACATTTATTTAACATTTTTTAATTCACTCATGGGATGTGGCCATCGCTGGCTAGGCCAGCATTCATTGTTCAATCCTAATTGCTTTTGAGTAGGTAGTGGTGAGCAGCTTTCTTTAACTGTTGCAGTCCCTATGTGGTAGGAACATCTGAAGTGACTTCGGGGGGAGCTTCAAGATTTTGATCCTACGACAATGAAGGAACAGTTATTTGGTTCCAGGTAAGGATAGAGTGTGGCTTGGAGAGGAACTTGAAGATGGTGGTGTTCCCTTGCATCTGTTGTCCTTGTCCTTTTGGGTAGTAGAGGGCATAGCTTTGGAAGGCGGTCAAAGGAATTTTAATGAGTTGCTGGAATATACCTCGTAGATGATACAAATTGCTGCCCCTGTGAACCAAAAGTGGAAGAAGTGAATATTTAAGATAGTGGATGATGTACCAATCAGGCAGGCTCCTATGTCAAGCTTCTTAAATGTATTGGTGATGGAGGAATTGAATATTGAAAGTGATGGATAGTATGTTGATCGAGTGGGCTGATTTGTCCTGAATGATGACTAGCTTTTGAATGCTGTTGAAGTTTTACTTATTCAGGCAATTGGAGAGTATTTCATCACACCCATGACTTCTGCCTTGTACCCTGGGCACAGGCTTTGGGAAGTCAAGGGATGAGTTATTCGCTACAGGATTCAGAGCCTTTGACCTGCTGTTGTAGCTGCAATATTTATATGGAAAGTTCACTTGTCTCTCTGATCAATTGTAGTCCCCAGAATATTGATAGTTGGGTATTCAGTGCTGGTAATGCCATTGAATGCAAAGGGAGATGGCTGAATTCTCTTGTAGGAGATGCTCATTGCCTGGCATTTGTATTACTTGCCATTTATCAGCCTGAATATTGTCCTAGTATTTCAGCATATGGATGCAGACAAGAAAACAAAAACAAAACAACATGAAATATGGATTATTGAACAGATATGGACTGTGAGATTACAGTTGCCAAATTATTTGTAACATGACCATCTGCTTGTCATCACAGCATGAGCCAAATATGGTATGAAAATTAAAGATAATGTGCAATGGGTTCCAAATAAACACAACCCCACATGTGGAGAAAGCTCATCTTGGCCATCATTCTAATCTTAAATGTTGAAGCAAAGAACAGACTTAATTATCAAAAGTAGATGACTCACAAATGTTCAGGGAGACTTTCAGCGGTGAATGTACACACATTCTCATTATCATTCTTAACTTGCGTACAAGAAAATGTCAGTTATTTGGGATGTTCCCTATACAGATTAACAGAGTAGGTTATAAATATTCAATATCATATTGACCAGAGTTTTTAAAATGCTACCTTGCGTCTCTTGGCACCTCACGCAGATAAAATAGGCATGTTTATGTATCTGCTGATAACAGTATCTACCTATTCTAATGAAGTTGGCTTATGATAGTAGAATCATAACTAAAACATAATTGACCAGGATTTCAGTACTTGGTTGGGAACTGGCAACATGCTCAGTTCTACATCCCAACTCTACGCGAGGTGTTCCAGACACAGTCATCTGACTTTCTACAAGGTCTGGCCAAATATTATTGCCAAGTAGCTTGCTGTTTAATTAAAGATGGTGGTTTGGCTTCCAAGGCTTGAGCGCCAATGGGAGACTCTAAAGTACTGACACATCAGCAAACTTACTGGCTGAAGCAGGAGCTGAAGGTCTTGAACAGAGAAAAGGAGGATGCCTTGACAAGCAGATGCCTTCCAAAGAACAGGCACTTTGATTGCATTTTAAAATGGCCACAACTGCCTGGCGATTATTGTGGAAGGGCATCCAGCAGGGACAATTGTCATGGGTGTGGGGGTGTGATGGAAGCCCTTTGCCCCTTCTAATATTTGCTGCAGGAGCTCACCATGTTGCCTTGGACATGATTCAGGTTAAGATGGCCAATTACTGACAGAAAATCCCAGTTGGGGTGATGTCTTAATAGGCCCCTTTGTGAGCATTAATTGGCCTGACTGCCTGTTTCTTCCTGTTGGGTAGCCAATCTAATCCCAAGTGCCCCTCATTGAAAATGTCTCAGATTGGAATGGCTGTGGTAGACTGACACAGAAGCCAGTTGTACAAAATTTCGTACCTGTCCCCCCCCTCCCCCATCATCTTGGTTCTGACTGCTCCAGAAATCCCTCCCAATTACCAACAACTACATGAATTTAAACGGTACCATTAATGTAGGGAAATGTTCTTAGGAACTTCGCAAATCCATAAGGCACATGACTGGCACTGAGGCAAAGAAGAAAGCAACATGAGGGGCAACAAAAATATTGGCTAATGCGTTAGGCTTTAAGGAGAGTCTGAATGAAAGAAATGGAAGTAATCAGGTTGAGGGATGGGGTCTGGGGCTGTGTCACTAATGATGTGATAAAAAGAAGGGGCAATGCGTGTGAGGCTGGAATTAGAAGGACAGCATTAGGGGACATTAGAGCTGGGTGCATTTACAGAAATGGGTAAGGCCATGGGAAGATTTTAACAAAAGAATTATAACTTTAATAATACTTGGAAGAGGATTGTACTGCTTTAAGGAGAGTATCTAATTGAAATCGTCTATTGTGATTGTAGGAATATGTGTCCCCTGAAATGGTGTTCCACACACCATCCTAATACCTCAGATAAAAAAAGGCATTCCATGTCTGCAGCATTTGGATGCATTAAAAAAATAGAAAATGCTGGAAATACTTAACAGGTCAGACATCATTTGTGAGTGAGAAACAGAGGGCAGAACTCTCCAGATTTCTAGCTGCATGTTTCTCGTTGGCAGGAAGTCCTGCACTGTTCAGTAGTGGATGATTCTCCTGTCCCATCGCTCTCACTGAAACGACCCCAGGCCATTGGACTGTCCACAGTGCCGGTAGGACTGGAGAATCTCACCAGCATGAACGGCCAAAGAATTCAAGCCAGACTTAATATTTCAGACTGAAATCCTTTTGTCAGAAAAAAATAAACATACGTCAGCTTTTAAGCAATTATAGAGACATAGAAATTGGGACTGGTAAGAGGGTAAATGATTAAAATGGCAAAAAGCAGCAGAGATTCAATGACAAAAGGGAAGATGCATTCCAGATAATTTCTTAGAAGCTATTTGCAATTTATTACCATAGAGTCCCTACAGTGCAAAAGGAGGCCATTTGACCCATTGAATCTGCATCCACTCTCCGAAAGAGTATCTTACTCAGGCCCATATTCATGCCCGATCCACATAACCCCACACATTTACCATGACCAATCTATCTAACCTGCACATCTTTGGACTGTGGGAAGAAACTGGAGCACCTGGAAGAAATCTATGCAGATATGAAGAGAACATGCAAACTCGACACAGTTACCCAAGGCTGGAATGAACCCAGGTACCTGACACTATGAGGCGGCAATGCTAACCACTGTGCCACATGCCACCCACAGTGTATGACCCTATCTTCATCAATTGCCAATTGTCTTTCAAAGCTATTATTGGAAGTGGGATTCAAACCTACACCCATGGGACCAGACTTCATCAACCTTTGCTTGGGTTAAGATTAAGTACTTGACTCTGGTGTTTTGCTTTATTCCACCATCATGACAACTGGTTACATCAAAGAGTCCACGTGTTTATTGTTAAAGGGATAAGGGGGGACAATACATGTCAGAATTCAAATCTGTGCAGAAAGATTGCAATGGATTTCATTACCTTAAGTACACAAGCACAATTACTTTCTCTGCTCTATCCCTATTTGTCTGTTGGTTTCTCTCTCACCTCTCTGACACAACTTCTTCTGTTTCACTCAACATGACATTGCCTTGTAAGATGAGGCCACTTATGCTAATGATCTCAAAGGCACAGTCTAATAAACACGAGTACCTGATGAAAAATCATTGACTTGAAATGTTAACTCCATTTCTCTCTTCACAAATGCTGCCTGACCTGCTGAATACTTCAGGCGTTTTCTGTTTTAATGTCAGTCACCTGATGTATGATTCTATTGACTTAAGTGGCACCATGCTAATGTGTCTTTGAAGTTATTAGTAGCATGGAAGTTAAGTGCAATGATTTTTTTTGTCTGGCACAGGGAAATAAGTGGAGTCTGGGCACTCTCCTTGCAGCATTTAATTCATGAGTTGACCCTCAGGGATAATTGGTACTGGTGGTTGTGAGTCTTCTTTGCAACCCTTTACATCTTATACGGTTATTCAGGCCAACACACATTGCAACTATAACATTTTAGGTCAACAGTATTGTGTTTCAAGAAGCATTTATCACATTAAATATGAAACGGCACCAATTGTCATCAAGAGCCATTAACAAACACTTAATGGGAAATTTTGTACAGCGGGCACTAAATTAGCACCAGAACACTAATAACATCTACAGTTCACCCAGCTATGTCTGTCAGGCCTGAGGCCGAATTTCAGATTGGGTTCTGTTGTCTGGCTTCTGGTGCACACTTCAAACAAATGATTCAGTGTGAGCCTAAATGTGGACCAAATCCAATTTTTAGCTCATCATATTGTTACAAAAACATTCAACTGCACTGAATAGCCTAACTCAATCTAACAAAGTGATAATTAAAGTGTGCTTTTTTCAGTACAAATATTCACAAACGTTGAGAGTCACACAACTTTTAGGGTTTGCTTCAATTTCATTTCAGCTTCCCAATAATATGAGCATGCTGCAGATAGGTAAATAGTTGGGAGGAAGGGAGGTAAAAATACACAAGATATCTTTCCAGCTAGTGCCTTGCACTGCCTCGGCTGGAGTTTGTAGGGTCAAAGGGAGGGCAGTTTGTTGCAACAGAATAGATTCAAATCTCGTGTTTGCTGTATATCCAATGCCTGCTTTCCCACAGTCATCATACATTTTATTGCCCTCCCACCATTGGAAGGGCAACTACCCTCACCGCAATCAAATTATTTTTGGCCATTGAGCAAAGCAGCCTATCTTTAAAAACTTTATTTTAAAATTATTTTTCGGTTCTCCAGAA
This sequence comes from Sphyrna mokarran, assembly GCA_024679065.1. Taxonomy (NCBI): domain Eukaryota; kingdom Metazoa; phylum Chordata; class Chondrichthyes; order Carcharhiniformes; family Carcharhinidae; genus Sphyrna; species Sphyrna mokarran. The sequence continues at coordinate 77,311,007 of JAGIQG010000002.1, forward strand.
TATTTAGGGGAATCCATTCTTGTGAAATTGATAGGAAGGTTGGATCATTCCTAATATTAAAAATATAATTAATTAATAAGCAGAACTCTACACATCATTACTGAAGTTTGTGGAGCTCTGCCCTCATTCAGATTGACAGTATACAAACATCTGATACAACTAAGTTTTGCCCATCAGGAATCGTGGGATTTGAGTATGGCTTTCAGAATACTTGAACTAAATATAAACGGTGATGCTAGTAGAAATTGAATCGAGAACTGTTAATGAGGTTAATGTTTGGGAGAAGTTCTCTGGTGTCTTGATGCGTAATCCTGACAGCAGGAGCTTGCATTGATGGTTTATGCAAAACAGTGTTTCCAAGACTACCAACAGATACTTTTTATATCTATCAGTACTGCTTTCTTTATCTTTCTTTGTAGGTGTTCTTATCCTCTCAGCAGTCTGCCGGCTAATTTCATGCTTTATTAGAGAATCCTTGCATCCAGCAAAGCAACAGTCATCTGATCAACGTGAGCAAGGCGCCATGACTGGCAACCAGTCATTTTCATTTGACCTTTGTAAAGCCTTAAGATGACCTCAGGCAAAAGTAAAGGATCTTGCATTCCTCTAGCCATTCGCAATAAATAGAGTGAACAATCTGATTCTTTAAACAATACCCACCCAAGTGAAGGAATAAGCAACAGTATGTCATTATAACGATGTAAAATGTGTAATGTCATTGTATAGTTTATAGTACTTATAAACATATTTGCTTTTATCCATTTTATTTGCAACACTGCGGAGGTTTTTTTGTGATATCTCATTAACACAGAAAAGTTAGTCTTTACTCAAAATCACCTTACAGCTGTACTCGATCGCTATTCAGTAAATAAATATGCAAGAATGGGCCGAATTTTACATTCCATTATAGCAGGTCGAAGTCCGACCTGGAAGTCAGCAGATTGTTGACTCCCGCGTCTGCTTTTGAGTGACCTCAGATAATACATGAATTGGTGAATTAATGGCAACTGGCAGGTTGTGGTCAACAGATTTTGTGGAAGATGAACTGCTGTCTCAATGGGACATTAAGTTTTAAAGTTTATTTATTAATATCGCAAGTAGGCTTACATTAACATTGCAGTGAAGTTACTGTGAAAATCCTGATTTATTAATATCGCAAGTAGGCTTACATTAACATTGCAGTGAAGTTACTGTGAAAATCCCGTAATCATCATACTCCAGCGCCTGAGGGAGAACTTAGTATGGTCTATATTACCTAAATAACACATCCTTTGGACTTTGGGGAGAAACTGGAGCATCCAGAGGAAACCCATGCAGAGATGGGAAGAACATGCAGACTCTGCATAGATAGTGACCCAAACTGGGAATTGAACCCAGGTCCTTGGCGCTGTGAGGCAACCACGCTAACCACTAAGCCCACCGTGTCCCCCTTAGTTCCATCATGCAAACATCTGGGCACCAAGGTGGCAGGCTGTGAATTAAGAGAAGGACATAGCTGTTATATGCTGCATTTGTTGAATAAAAGAATTTAAAGAGATAGCATGTGTACAAGATTATGAGGGATATGGACTTAATGGATAAGGAGCATCTGTTCTCCTTTGTAGAAAGGTCAGTCACAAGGGGACAAAGATTCAAGGTGAGGAGCAGGAGGTTTAGGGGGAATGTGAGGAAAACTTTTTTTACATGGAGGATGGTGACAATCTGAAATGTGTTGCTGGGAGGGTGATAGAGGCAGGTTGCATTACATCCTTTAAAAAGTACCTGGATGAGTACTTAGCACGTCATAACATTCAGGGCTAATGAACCAAGTGCTGGCAGATGGGATTAGCTCGGAGTTCAAGTGTTTCTAAAATGTCAGTGCAGACTCAATGGGCCGAAAAGCCTCCTCTGTTCTGTACAATTCTATTATTCTATGAGTATGTGGGATTGGGTGAAAACAACAACACATATTTATGGATAAGCTTCTTTGCTTTACAGAGACTTGATCCAGACTTGGCAAAAGCCTGCAAAGCAGCCAATGATGTCACAAATTATAACCATGCCCACAACCTTAAAGAGATAGCGCAACAACACAACAACAACCCCAAATATATAATGTCCTTCCCCCTTTACATCTAAGGTCCCATAAAAGAAATAATCGTAGCATGCTGTATAGTTATCAAAATATATGTACAGGCCATGCACCATTACATGGTGATAATACAGTTAATACTGTAATACAGTTAAGACGATCAGGTGGGTGTCTATACCATCCTAGCTGCCTGCGCACTTCAGGGATTTTGTTGTTCTGACCTTACAAATATTCCTTGGTTCTTCAGAGGATATCTCTACTCTGGAAGGTGCAACAATCTCTTTTGCAGAAGGCACATTAGTGGCTGCAAGGGATTCTTCAGCCATCTCAGTTTCTGTTGATTGGCCTGAAGTTACAGTTACTGTATCCAATGATATGGCCATCTCATTGCCCTCCGTATACACAGAATTTGTTCAGATGAGGAGGATCGTGACAGACACCTCCAGACGCTGAAGGATGCCCTCGTGAGAACAGGATATGACGCTCGACTCATCAATCAACAGTTCCAACGTGCCACAGCGATAAACCGCACTGACCTCCTCAGAAGACGAACACGGGACAAGGTGGACAGAGTACCCTTTGTTGTCCAGTACTTCCCCGGAGCGGAGAAGCTATGACATCTTCTCCGGAGTCTTCAACATGTCATTGATGATGATGAACATCTCGCTAGGGCCATCCCCACCCCCCCACTTCTTGCTTTCAGACAATCGCACAACCTTAAACAGATCATTGTTCGCAGCAAACTACCCAACCTTCAGGAGAACAGTGACCACAATGCCACACAACCCTGCCACAGCAACCTCTGCAAGACATGCCAGATCATAGACATGGACGACATCATCAAACGTGAGGATACCATTCACCAGGTACACAGTACATACTCTTGCAACTCGGCCAACGTTGTCTACCTAATACGTTGCAAGAAAGGATGTCCGGAAGCATGGTACATTGGGGAGACCATGCAGACACTACGACAGCGGATGAATGAGCATCGCTCAACAATTACCAGGCAAAACAGTTCCCTTCCTGTGGGCGAACACTTCAGCAGTCGTGGGCATTCGGCCTCCGACCTGCGGGTAAATGTTCTTCAAGGGGGCCTTCGTGACACACGACAGCGCAGAGTTGCTGAGCAGAGATTGATAGCCAAGTTCCGCACACATGAGGACGGTCTTAACAGAGATCTTGGCTTCACGTCACACTATCTGTAACCCCCGTAACTTGCCTGGATTAGCAAAAAACCTCACTTACTGTGCTGTCTGGAGAAAATACACAATTCTCTAACCAATGCTCAGGATTTCCTTCACACACATTGTCAGCCACTTTAACACTTGAATAGCAGGTTAGATGTAAGGATTCACATTCTAATCAGCAATCTGTAACTGTCTGTGTGGATATGAGTGCCTCTGCAGATCAGAACACTGCATTTGCCTAACGAAGGCTGTAAAGTCGAAAGCTCGTGGATTTACTATCAAATAAATTGGTTGGATTTAAAATTGGTGTTGTAAAACTTTACTGAGTTTACCCCAGTCCAACGCCGGCATCTCTACATCATCTCATTGCTATACAGGGAGCTTTAGGGTTGCAACAAATTGTGTTATATTTTCTCCTTCTAGCTGAATTTGCTAAAACACTCCGCTATGATTCATGGTATCGGTGAATAATGGTCCTCTCATGTCTTGATTTATTCCTGTTGCGTTTTGCTACTGGGTTTTTCGGTCTAGACCAAACTCTGGGGTAAATTAAATGCTTTACAGCCAATAATGCTGAGAAATGCAGGGACTATTATATTCTCAGGAATCCTGTTTGCTTGAATATAATACTGAAATCATTCTGCCTAGGACTTCCAATTCTCTGATTCTTCCTTAAATTGTCCAGTGGTGGCAAATTTTCCCACCATTTTACTGGGGTACTGGGTTCTGCTCAGCAATGTTCCTTCAGCAGCTTCCCTTAATCTCAATGGTTTACCTTATTTTACAAATCATAATATGAACCAACTAGAGCAGCTTTGCTTAGATTTAATACAACATACAAAATTTCTTTGTTTCACTCCACCTTTGCACCTCATCTAACTGTGCCAATAATGAGCTTTGTAGCATGAACTCGGAGTACTAGTTTTGATTTTCACTATGGAACACTCTTTTATTTCTCAACAACTTTGCCACTCTGATGCCAGATGCGATCAACTGACTTGCTAATGATTCTGCCCCAATGTTGAAGGTTTTCAACTCAAGATCACATTGAGTTGAGTAGCACATGAATTGGTTACTCAGAGAGTGGTTTGGGTATGGAATAGACTGCCTGCTGTCATAATGGAGTCAGACACTTTAGGAACTTTCAAGCGGTTATTGGATAGGCACATGGAGCACTCCAGAATTATAGGGAAGGGATAGCTTGATGTTGGGACTGGATGTAGTTCGGCATAACATTGAGGGTTGAAGGGCCTGTACTGTGCTGTAATGTTCTATGTTTTTGTGGTGTATGCAAGTCAATGTGGATAGTGTGTAGCCTGTGGAGTCCTCATAGGACATAGGTTTGAAGGAATATTTCTACAGGAGATTCAAAATTGCAGGAGAAGAGTGCTCACAATGCCAAGGAGAGAAACCAGACAGGAGGCGACATGCCAAACCTGGCCACCTTAGCACTTTTAGTGGTGAAGGGGCTTGAGCGTGCAGTGAAGGACTGGAGTCAGTCCACCAATAGAGGTGAGAAGACACTGAGGTGTTGAGATTGTGAGGGACATTATTGACAATTGAGTGAGTGATGTGTGAACAGGACTAAGGGAAGGGAGGGTACATGATGTCTAGTCTGCAGATACAAATGAGGCACTGTTGGATTGTGGTTTGCAAAACTCTCATACACCAGGAGGAAAGAATGACTGCATTTTGGATGTTATGTGATTCAAACAAAGGGCAACGTCTCGCAAGGTCTGCAATGATACCAATGTAAACGTTATCTCTGCACTCTCATCTCAAAGGTAAAAGATGGCTTTAACCTTCTCGGTTTTAGTCTCCTGAACTGGTGCACCATCGATTGCTCATGCCCTGAAGATCTCACATTATTCACAGAGGAGGAAGAGGAAGCCTCAGAGGATGTAGCATCAGCACAGACACTAATGTCCCAGTGGGTATACACACCTTAGAATGAAGGGGACCACAATCTGATGAGGGCATCTCTTTTTCATTCATGAGATGTGGGCATCACTGGCTGGCTAGCATTATTTATTGCTTATCCCTAATTGTACTTGAATTCTTGAATCGCTGCAATCCATGTAATGTATGTTAACCCACAATGCTGGTAGGGAGGGAATTCCAGGATTTTAAACCAGCAACAGTGAAGAAATGGCAATATATTTCCAAGTCAGGACGGTGGTGTTCCCATGCATCTGCTGCCCTTGTCCTTCTAGATGGAAGTGGTCATGGGTTTGTAAGGTGCTGTCTACAGATCTTTGTGAATTGCTGCAGTGCATTTTGTACGTAGTACACATTGCTGCTACTGAGAGTCGGTGGTGGACGCACTGAATGTTTGTAGATGTATGCCAATTAAGGGGGCTGCTTTGTCCTGGATGGTGTCAAGCTTGGAGTATTGTTGGAGCTGCAGCTATCCAGGCAAGTGGGGAGTATTCCGTCACACTCCTGACTTGTGGTCTTGGGGAGTCAAGAGGTGAGTTACTTGCCGCAGTATTCCTAGTCTCTGACCTTCTTTTGTAGCCACTGGTGAATCCAATTGAGTTTCTGGCCAATGGTAACGCCCAGGATGTTAACGGTGGGAGATTCAGCAATGGTGACAACCTTGAATGTCAAGGGATGGTGATTAGAGTGTCTCTTATTAGTGATGGTCATTGTCTGGCATTTGTGTGGCACGAAAGTTACTTGCCATTTGTTAGCCCAAGCATGGATATTGTCCAGATCTTCTTGCATTTGAACATGAATTGCTTCTGATAGAGATTTAAATGGAATAAGCATTTGACATTCAGAAAAGTACTAGAGAAGAGCCAGATGCTGAGCATTAATCAAATGTCAAGCCTCTGGAGTCTCCAGATGGCAGCAGATGCTCGACATCCAGTGTGAGGTGCATGAAGATGTGGTGAAGATACCATAGGGTTTGCACATCTGGCATAGACTTTGGAGGAAACAACCTAGGTTATGGCTGCCATTATTACCTGCTCTACAGAATGTATGGTTTTCTCCATGAACAGATTGCTGACTGTTCTGGAGACCTTGCAGATTACTGAAGCTATATAGGCATTCTGGCCTACATTCCATCACCTTGTCTCTGAGTTCAGGGAACCAGCAATAGGCAGATGAGGTGCCTAGAATCACATCCAGACCCTGGTTTCTTTTAGGAAAGCAGGAAGGCCAAATGGACCTCTTGGGAGAGGGTGAGCAGCAGCTGATGTCTTTTGGGAGTACCTCTCAAGGCACTTCTTATGAGGGCAGGACAGGAAGAACCAAACTGTAGCGCCTGAAAAAAAATTAAATCCCACAATAGTCACACTTTGGTGGGTGGTATTATTTGTAAATGTTACTGATGTTCTTTCTACATAAATGATGTATTTGTTTGAACATGCACAGAAAGATCATTGATTTATTTACCATGAGTAATAATGCATTGAAATGATGTTTGTTTGATTTGTAATCATGTACAATCAAATGAATGATTTAGCCTGGATTTGTGTGATTGACAGAGATAATGAATTGTTTTTTTTAAATGGAGGAAGGAGAAGAAAGAAAAGTTCAGAGGCTTAAAAAATGCATACAATATAGAAGGAAGTAATTCAGTTTATCATAACTGCACTAATAACAATCCCATCCAGATCCTATCCCCATAACCCCATGTATTTATCCTGCTAATCCCCTGACATGAAAGGACAATTAATATGGCCAATCCACCTAATCTGCACATTTTTGGACTGTGGAAGGAAACCTGGAAGAACTCCACGCAGACACAGGGAGAACATGCAAGCTTCACACAGTCACCCAAGGCCAGAATTGAACTAGTGCCCTAGTGCAATGATGTAGCAGTACTAACCATCTTGCCACCATGGTCAGGCAGATCCACAAATTCCTTCATTACTAGATAAACAAAGTCAGCCAAGCTGAATGAGCCAGAGGCTTTACAACAAATTCTCCCACATCCAGGGTGCCACAGACTGCACTTTTATGGTTATCAAGGTGCCAGTAAGTCATCAGGCACGTCTATGATTTGGAAGGGTTATCACTCCATGAATTTGCCCCCAAAGATCTAAATTCGGTAAGTCTCTGCAAGGTACCCTGGCAGCTCCCATGATGCATACATGCTGTAGCTCTCCTAGAGGCAGAGACTGTTCATGACTTCAGCTTGGCTGGAATGTTGATTACTGGGTGACAAAGGATATCCATTGAAAAGATGGTTATGCCACTGCTCCAACACCCGCAGATAGAGGGGGAAGAGAGGTACAATCAGTGTTGTGCCTCCATAAAGTCAGTTGTTGAGGGGATGATAGGGTAACTGAAGATGAGGTACCACTGCTTGGGCTGTTCCGGGCATTGTCCTGCAATATCCTCCAGAACATGTGTCCTTTATCATCAATGTCTGTTGCACTCTGCTGTACCCTGGCACAGGCAAAGGGGCACACACTTGAGGATGAGGACACCAAGGTGGCTCCAATCCTTCAGAGGAAAACTTTACAGATGGATTGGATAAGGAACTTATGTAGTTACAAGTTGAGGATAAGGAGAGCAGCCTTAATGAAACTTAAGTGAGGCAGAAGAGGGAGGCCTTGAATCAACACTGCTACAGCTAGGCTGCCAAGGATTGTCTTCTGTTTCAGTGCAAGAACACCACTTCCATCACACACATTTATGAGAAGATAATGCCATGACTCCAATGTCACCTCACAATGTCTGTAATAAATTCTACTGCCCTGCTAACCGTTGTAGGGTACTGATGATGCCTACATCAATGGGAAATGTGAGGGATAGTCAGAGCATTGAAATACAATCTTGCTTTATATCTTTACCAGAAATGCAAACAAAGAACAAAACATAATATGGTGCCAAAGTCTGACAGAAACAATATAATTGTTTCTGCAATATAATTGTTTCAGAACACTGCATTTGCCTGACAAAGACACAGAGTGTTGAAAGCTCGCAAATTTACTATCAAATAAATCGGGTGGAGATTTAAAATTAGTGTTGCTAAATTCTTACTGAGTTCTTCCTACCCCAGTCCAACGCCGGCATCTCTACATCAGAAACATTATATAGCAGTGATGAAATGAACAGATGTCACCCATGTAAACAGAGCCTTCAACTTATGCTTGCAGATGCTACATCTCGGTGCCCCCCAAAACCATTGTTAGAACTAGGCCAGATTCGCGGGCAGCAGCACTGGAGGCAGATTACTAACTCTACTGTTGCATTGGCCTGAATAACAATGATGGTCAACTTCTGGCTGATGGGGCCTGTTTAATGACATGACTGAGCACTTCTTAGTTGTTGCTGCCTTAGGAGATGCCATAGTCACTGATAAAAAGGCAAGGGCCATTTGCGTCCAGAACATCATGAGAGAAGCCCATACAGCTTCCTGCCTGAGCTTTCATGCTTACTACTGGCAGATGCGTACCTTACAAAGAGAGTAGGTGCCTCATCCATCTCTCACACTGGTAGTGACCTCATGAGCTCATAGTTAGTGTGTGGACTTGCTGGCCTGGATGCAATCCCAGGGACTTCAGATGTCTCTCCATGACAGTTGCCACTCTCTCAATTTGGGAGGATGTGCGCTTGATGCTCAGGATCAACACAGTGCTCATGCTCCGCTTGGACTCCTTCATGACAGATACCGTGGTATGTATCCCTGACAGATCTTCCCACTCATCCCACTGGACATCTGGCATCTGTCACCTGATTGAAGACTCCAAAGACTCCTCTTCTGGCTGACACTCAGCATGGTCCTGGTTTCCAGGAGCCCTTCCCCTGTTGGCATCCTCGGCACTCTCTGCCTCTCCCAGTTTCTCATGTGAGTATTATGTCCGCTTGCCACAGTATACACCCAATGGAGTCAACCCACTTTTGCATACTGACATGACTATATCTGCATGGGATCTTGGTGCAGGGTATGGATGTGAATCACTCAGTTGTTCCTCCTCTGGTATCAAGAAAGTGTCCCCAGAGTCAGTCGCGCATCATGAGGATAAAACAGAATATGTCAGTTAACAACATTATTAATAAATGTCTGTCAAGCTCAAGCTTACCAAGTTGGACATCTGCCTCATTGAGGCACTATGAGTGGGCAAGCAATAGGTACTCAGGATTTGAATTACTTATTGGAGATGCATAACACTGCCTTTCTTGCACAATGCTCTGGTCTCTCATCTGCCCACTGCACTTTTACTGCACTCCAAGACCTCTGTCTCTCTGGGATCTTTCCCCTCACCCTCATTTCATTGGGCTGGGCATACATCTCAAGTCTGGACTAAATCAGGATGTTGAGTACTCAATTACCTATTCATGAACATTCTAGTGCCTTCTCTTCTGAACATAAACAAATGTTTTCATCTTCTACTTGCAACACCATTCTAGCCCTCCTAAGCCCCCCACCTTTCCCCATCCTTCAATAGTGTTGAGGTGGCCATCAGATTGGCATTCCTCATCTTTCTATACATACAAGGCAAGTGGCAACATCTCCCACCCTTAGCAGGTGCAAGGATATGTGGAGCTATACATCCATCTCACATCCTTGAGAGTTGCAGCTTATGGCCACCCTTCAGGGCAACTGTGTTTAGTTTTGTGTCAAGTTTGTGCTTATCATTGCCGAATGCAGAAGATCATTGAACTAATTCAGGCAGTGGCTCTGTGTGGGCAAACTGTAACATGCCTGTTCACCTGCGCAGCCAGTTCTGTCTAGGCCTTTTTTGTCTGGTGAGGTGGCTTCCGTTTGCCATGCTGCAGCATGAGTATGTCACACCGGGCATCCACTGTCTCCACAATAATGTGCAGGCAGTCAACTAAGAATCATAGGGCAAAGTGCCCACCAGCATTGATCTCCTATCTGCCATGCTATCCGGATGCAGAGGCCATCACTTATGCCAGGTTTTCCATTTTGTCATCAACAGCTCTGTTAGGGTCTTCCCTAACTCCTGGAAACACTTATGGAGCTGCTTGGGTTCATTGCGTAGCCCCCTCCGGATGGCCATTAAACTCATGCCCATGACCTTCCCCCCCTCCAGCAGCCCAGCACCAATGTCTGGCCTTGTTTCACAATGGCTGGCCCTGCAGTGGACAATGTAGATGCTTCTGGGCCCTCCAACCATATACGCCAAATGAACACAAACTTCAGGCTTTTGTGACTCTGGGTCGAATTTCACAGGGTTCTACCCCAACCCCCCCAGCCAGAAACAAAAGCAGCTCACAAACTGGAAAAAGAATCTTGCCCCAGAAACATCACCAGTGGACTAAATTAAGTGAGATTGGGATTTCCATCTTTCAGTGTGAGGAAGTCCCACCTTACATGCTGGTGACTAATCTGATCGCACGTGCCAGAACTCAGTGGTAGGCACAGCCAGAACTGCAAGGAGGAGCAAGCAGATGAGTGATAGCTTCCAGAGGGAGGTAAGTGCTAGAGTTTTAGAATGCAGAAAGAGACCCAAGAGTCCTTGCAGGGAGAGAGCCGGGTGAGGGCATGGCTTTTCTTGGGCAGGCAGTGAGGAACAAAGTTGAGGTTTGAAATTTTGCACCACCGGAATGATGTGGTCTCCCTCTTTCTTCCCACCTTTTCTCATCCTGATCTCAGAAAACATACTGCCCATTTCCCCTTGCTTGCCCAAATCAAATAGATTACGGAGTGGCAGCCTAATATCTTGGACAATAGCTTGGTAACAAGCTTGTTTGCTCTTATTTACTTAACCATGGCTGCTGATTTTGGCATGAACCTATCTAGTGTATTATGAGTGACAGCTTGGAGAGGGGTGGGCTGGAAGCTTGACACCCTTCTTATGTTTCGTGCCTCCCCCATCCACCAAAAATACATCTGGTAGGTGGGGCATAAAATCCAGCCCTTTGGCTGCATGATATATAGCAATGTCCACATATGGACTGATGAAAGTGACAGGAGTAATAAAGGCATGCTTTTTGTCCCAAAGTGGTTTGTAGCTTGCAACATTCATCAGAAGCCAAAAGCATGAGGATCATTCATCTTAATAACTCTAACCAAACTCTATATGCTTGTTGACCTCTTGAACTTAATGCCAGGACCAATTTGAGCCGGTTGCAATCTTGTGAGTGGTCCTCAGGTGGGTCCTTGAAAGGAAAATGTGAAATGGGAGGAATTGAACAGGGGTGATGTTAGTGTAGTGAGAGAATTAGCAATGATTGGGAGAGCATTCAATTTCCTCTTCCTAGCCCACATGGGAATCTAAAATAATTTTTAAAATTTATGATGAGCTATGAGGAGAATCTAGATAGGTTGGGTTTGTTTTCACTGGATCAGAGGAGGTTGAGAGGGGATCTGATAAAGGTATACAAAATTGTGAGAGGCATAAGTAGGTAGATTGTACAAATCTTTTCCACAGGGCAGAGGTGTCCAGGACCAGAGGGCATAGGTTTAAGGTGAGGCGTAGTGGTTTAAAGGGGATCTGAGGAAAAAAAGACACCCAGAGGATGATGGAAATATGAGAGGTACTCTCTCATGTTACCTGAGAGCATGGTAGATAAAGGTGTTCTTGTAACATTTAAGAAGCATATGGATAAGCACTTAAATCATCAAGGCATAGTTAGCATGGTAAATGGATTCAGTAAGAAGTCTCACAACACCATTTTAAAGTCCAACAGCTTTGTTTGGTATCACAAGCTTTCAGAACGCTGCTCCTTCATCAGGTGAGTCTTATCAAATAAACGGAGTGAATTTTACTCTGGTGTTGTGAGACTTCTTACTATGCCCACACCAGCCCAATGCCGGCATCTCTACATCATGGTAAATGGATTAATATAGATTGGTATTTGATGGTTGGTAGAAACATAGTAAGCCAAATGGCCTGTTTCTGTGCTGTATAACTCTATGGAAGTGATTTTCTGCTGCGTTGCCCTAAGACCAGAAAATCCCGTTTGAGGTCAACAGACCTTTGCATGGTACTATCTTCCCGCTACAATTCTCCTGGCAGGTGGGATGATAAAATCTGCCTTACAATCTAACATCCAGCTCCTAGTCCTGTCACTTGCGGCATGGTTGGGAGCAATCTTGCTTCAGGCTTACAAGGTTCTGGGTCCAAGGGTGGAAGCACAGAACAGAGACAACAAGAAACCAGTACTAATTTGGAAATTTGCAGAAGATGGTAATTTGGTGCAGAAGGGAAAAGAAGTGCTGATTTTTACACTTTTTACAGCCTTCAGAGTGTTCAAAGGCATTAATTCGGTGAGCAGGTAGGTGATTGGTGGTTGAGTTTTCAGATTTTATCCATCTGAACACGGGCAGCAGTTTAAACCGGTAACATCCAGTGACATTACTATTATGCCACTGTCTCTCCATTGACTTGTAGTGCCATTCTATGCTACTAAGGCTTTTTAGGGTAGGCCACGGCAACAAAGTCTCATCTTGTCTTCATACATTATTCACAACATCACACACCTAAAATGAGTTGCTCTTTTAAGTCCTAAGAGCAAAACCTCTGGCTGACTTTCCTTTTTCTAATCCAGGGGAGTTGAGAAAATTTACAACCATTCTCTCATAACTGAGTTCAGCTAACACAGCACAAAGATTGAATTTGGGATCTTTCTGTTTCTGTGTTGCTAAACTCATCACTGGGTACACATGCCATATAATCAAAAAAACACAATTACTGTGTTTAGAAAGTTCTAAAGACCAATTAATCATAAATGATCAGTTTATCTGTCATCTCTGAGATGGTCTCCTGAAATATGAACAATTTCCAGTAGTTTTGAAATGCAATTTAACAGAATTACTGAATATCTTAATTATACATTGGCAAGCTGCAATATTATTTTTGATGTGTTACTGTAATTTATTTATAGCCGCAGATTCAGAGTCATTTAGCCCATAATGAGGCAAAGATTGGTTATAAAATCAAATGTTTGATTCTATATTTTATCTCTAAGACACTAGGCTGATTTTTCCCAGGACCTTGGAGGATGGCCTCCAGCTGTCTCTCAGAAATCATTACAGCACCGGATCAGGCCCTTCGGCCCACCAAGCCTGTGTCAACATAGGATGCCTTTCTAAACCAAAGACCTTTTGCCATTACAGAGTCTTTACTCTTCTATTCCCTATCTATTCATGTTTTCTTTAGCATATCTTCACACACATCTTGTTCCCTTTGGGGAATAGTGGGTAAATAGTGGAAGGATTCCCTGATTATCAACCTGTTGAACCACATCCCAATACCATCAAGTCCTTGAGCTGGACTTGAATCCAGAGCTTCTGATCCAGAAGTAGGGATGCTACCACTGTACCTCAAGACTGACGATTTCCTGAGGTGGGCTAGTCCAATGCCTGTGGTGGAAAGTCAAATAAGGCTGTTGGTTGACTAATTATCAGCAATTTTGTCAGTACGCTATGGAGTGTCCTACTGTGTCAACATCCTGGCAACTAAGAAGAGGCAACTTTTCAGTGGAAAGTCACACTGAGGACTTTTAATAGTTGACAGCAGAATATGCCAAGGCTGCTGCCTCCCCATTTCACATTGAGTGAAAATGATCAGGAAATGGATATCCCTGCTTTTCATGGGACCAATGCAATGGCAATTATTCCCTTGATTTTGATGGCACCTCCATTTACTTTCCTGATGCTTGGCCCTCTGTGATGGTCTCACTGATGACACAGGTCACTGCTGGCCTGCCTTGCAATGGGTCAAGCTGTATCAGCTTCGATCTCCACACCTCACCTGTCATCCCTAATTGGATGATGAATACAGAGGTGGCCTGCTGGTTGGTTGTCACATGTGAAATGAAACTGGCTGCCATGCTGTGACAGAGAGTGAGTGGGATCAGGACCTGAAATTGGTCTTGCCTCCTGAATACTTTCAAAGTTGGGAAAACTCAGCCCTCTTAATTATTCTCAATTTGAGTTAGTGCTGGGGTCCAAAAAGCAATAATAGAAGGAGACTCAGGGTCAGGATAAGTTTTTGGGGTCTTGCAGTGATTTTAATTTTGAACAGATTTCCAGAGTTAAGCGACACTAAGTCTGAGTACTAGGTACTGAAAACGCTGCGAAGAAAGTTCTGGGAAGCTAGACCACATATTGTAATCATTGAAAGAAGGATTTTTAAATCCAGAAGCATTAGGAGATGGAGAGGATCAGAACTTTGAGAGAATTCTAAGAGGTTGACTCCATGGGAATGCAGCCTTGCAGTTTGTGAACATCGAGATGGGGCCCAGTAGGTGAGGATGATGTTAGAAGGGGGGAAACAGTGGGGGATGTTCGGTGCGGGTGTCACAGGAGAATGGGACCAAGCCAATGGCTATTTTCAATCCCTTATACTGCACTCCGCCCAACACATTTCCAATGATCACCCTCCTCCTTAACTCATTCACTACATGCTTTATATTCTCAGATCATACTATTTCCCTGAGCCACCCCCACCCACTATCAAGCAACTTTTACGTTCCTGCCTTAAAGCACTTATAGATAAATAAGCTACGTGTCAAAATTAACAGATGCCAATGGAAATAAAGACTGGGAGAGATGTAAAATGGGTCGCCCACTCGCTTAATTCTTTATTACACTATCACACAAAGCCACAATTTACTCATAATAATTTGTTACCAGTGCACTGATTGTTGCTCGCCCTTGTCTAATATTACAGTCAACACACATTTTCCTGAAATATTGAAAGAAGTAAAAATTCTGAGAGGTATACTTCACCATGAAGCCCTTACCTTCAAATATTTATGTAGCATCTGCTGTTCTATGGAGCGGGGCTGAACTGCTCTCAGCTTTCTATCCATCAGTAATTGGAAGCTAGGCATACAAGAATGAGTATGTCTGAGATGGTTACTAATGGTCTCCCATCCGTCATTTTGAGGAGTTGCTGGATGATGACAGGAATTTTACTGAACAAACTGAGAAATTATTTTGTTAGTAAAATTCTGACTTCTTAAATCAACAGATTATCATAAAATATCCCTTTATTCCTTCAGTACAAATACATTTTCAAATGGGCATCTCCTGTGACCTTGCTATTTAAATCTCTGCACTGTTATGTTTTGGGATTATTTGGTCATTTCCCCATAAAAATATTGAAAGGCAAATGATTTAAAATGCATTCTGAGCAAACATTGCCTCAGAGGTGTTAATTTTTAGACAGAGTAATGAAGTGAGGTCTAATTCCTTGGACAGATTAATTTCCAAACTCAAACAGTAGATAATTCATTAGCACCAACTCACTGTTCAGGTATTCATTCAGCATTTCGGGATTGATGAACACTTTTGATCGGTGGGGGTTTGGAATAGAAACTACAATAATCAATGCAAACACCAAAAAGGCAGAGCAGAAGTTTATGGGGGAAGATCCTCTGCCCTTATCAGGGAGCGCAGTGTTTTTGCATTACACAAATAACATACTGAAGAAGGTTAGAATATTTTTTCTATATAAATGGTACATGGACACAAGCTATACTGATTGTACCAAGCATTTCTCTACAAATAATTTGCCTACTGTGGAATAAGAAATCTGACATGTCAAACTGAATGTTGTCTCATTTAGTGCTTGCGTGCTTCACCTTGGAGATATTGAAGTTTTACACATGTGAAGAATGTGCTGATCCGATCCTGAACACAATTATAGATATACAGCAGTGTCAGTCAATTTCCCTAGGAAGCAGCATCCAGAGATGCCTAAGAGATGGTGGCGTCACTGAAATCGAGTAGCTATCTGTCACAGATGAGCATTAACAAGAGTAGGTAGTTCAGAGAGCTAGAATATGACAGTATCTGTGTTCAGAATAAAACAAATGATTGTTACTACTTTGAAATGGGCAGCAGTAAAGGGAACAAATATAATAGGAACAGTAAAGGAAAGAAGAAATTGACAACAAAATCTGCTTTAATTATGGCCCTAAAAGTGCTCTAGTCTGTCAAATGAAAATCACTGTAATTAAATCTTTACCTTATCCTTCAGATCATTTATTTTTGTGCTGTAAATATGAATTAATAATAATGCAACAAAGTCAATGAGGCATCTAAAGCATCATTGGCATCAGTCCAATCTTCGTAACCAATAGAAGTACTTATTAAATACCTCTGCCACTGTTGACCATCTTTTACAGATTGACAAGGCTCCTGTTGAATTTTATCTCACTTTTAATAATTTTCCTTTTACTTGTGGAAAATGCTCCATCCTTTTAAATTTTTGATTCTCCTTCCTCATACTCCTTTGTTTTCTTATCTTGATTTGAATTTTGTTTCTTAGCTATTCATCAGTGTTTCTCTGCAGTCCAGTGTCAATTACTTTCTGCTAATGCACTTCAGTTGTTGCAATCCCAATCTTTCTAATCTGCTCTCTCTCCTTTCTAGTAAGAAATCTCACAACACCAGCTTAAAGTCCAATGGGTTTATTTGGTAGCAAAAGCCACTAGTTTTCAGAGCGCTGCTCTTTTGTCAGGTAAGAGGGATGTTCTGTTCACAAACAGGGCATATAAAGATACAAACTCAACCTATAAAATTAGTTTGTGTCTTTATATGCCTGTTTGTGAACAGAACTCCCACTTACCTGATGAAGGGACAGTGCTCCGAAAGCTAGTAACTTTTGCGACCAAATAAACCTGTTGGACTTTAACCTAGCGTTGTGAGACTTTTGACTGCATTTACCCCAATCCAACATCGGCAGCTCCACATCTCTCCTTCCTGCCACAGCGGTTAGCACTGCTGCCTCATAGTGCCAGGGACTTGGGTTCAATTCCTGGTTTGGGTCACTGTTTGTGCAGAGTCTGCATGTTCTTCCCATGTCTGCATAGGTTTCCTTTGGGTGTTCTGGTTTCCTCCCACTAGCCTGAAAGATATGCTTATTAGTTGCATTAGCCATGCTAAATTCTTCCTCAGTGTACCCAAGCAGATGCCAGAGTGTCATAACTAGGGAATTTTCACTGTAATTTCTTTGAAGTATTTATGTAAGTCTACTTGTGGCGCTAATAAATAAACTTAATCTAAAAATTACATCGCAATTTGGTCACTACTCCTAGGTCCTTACCAACTTGTAAAATATAAAATTAAAATCTTCTTATTTTTTTAAAAACTTTTCCTTCTGGTTTACTTTCTTCTTTTTCTTAATTCCATCCTTCTTTCGCTCTCTTAAACTGGCTTTCCTTCCCTGATTTGACATTGAATTCGCCCACTTTAATTGATGCATACTTCTCAGGCCTTCTACTGTTCATTTCACAATCGTTCCATTTGATTGATTGAGAAGATGCCCAGTTACTTTCCCTGTTTCCATCTCTGCAACTTTACCTGTTTGCACTTTCAGCAACTTGTCATTCAAAAAACTTCAAATCTAAATATAAAAGAGTGAATGTAGCCAAACAGAGAATGGGTTGGAATTCTCTGATCTCACCTACAGCTGGGATTCTCCAGTCCCGCTGCAGTGAATGGAGATTTGGTTGAGCACCAAATTCTCAATTCTTGCTTGTAACAGTGGTGGAGTGAAGGACATTGGAGAATTCTAGCCATAGTTAGGACAACTCCTACAGCTAATCATAGCCCAGTATACAAAAATAGAAAATGCTGGAAAATCTCAGCAGGTCTGACAGCATCTCTGGAGAGAGGATTGAGCTAATGTTTTGAGTCTGGATGACTGTTCACCTGAGCTGAAGATAATATAAGATGGGATAATATTTACAGTATTAGCGAGAAGGGGGGAGATATGTGGATTGATGAAGATGTCATAGACGAAAGGAAAAGGGAATGTAAATGGTGGTGATATGGCTAAGAAGAGTGCTGATAATGGCTGATTAAGGGATCAGAATGTGTAGGTGGCAGAATGAAGGTAATCAGAGTGTCAAAGGACAACCTGAGACAGATGGCCCTAATAGAGTGGGGAAAAAGATGCAAAATGAGATTAAATAGAGGTAGAAAAATGGAACGATGGAAGAAATGAAAATAAAAATAAAATATAGGGACAATGAAATAAAACAAAATACATGGAAAGATGGATGAAGGTGGAGGATAGAGTTCA
The DNA here is from genome assembly GCA_024679065.1 of Sphyrna mokarran. Lineage (NCBI taxonomy): Eukaryota > Metazoa > Chordata > Chondrichthyes > Carcharhiniformes > Carcharhinidae > Sphyrna > Sphyrna mokarran. Next base: position 77,329,234 of record JAGIQG010000002.1, read on the forward strand.
TGCATTGAAGTTTTAAACTCAATGTTCGGTCTGAAAGGCTGTAAAGTGCCCACTTAGAAGATCAAGTGCTGTTTCTTCAATTTGCATTGGGCTTCACTGGAATATTGCAATATGCTAAGGATGGACATGATGGAGCAGGATGGTGTATTGAAATGGCAAACAGTAGGAAGGTCTGGGTCCTGCTTGCAGATGGACTGAAGGTTTTGTGCAAAGTGGTCACCCAGTCTGCGTTTTGTCTCTCTGATGTAGAGTAGACTACATTGGGAGCAGCAGACTTAGTAAACCAGATTAAAGAAGGTGCATGTGAAGTGCTGTTTCACACAAATGGTGAGCAGGGAGTTGGTAAAAGGGCAGGTATGACATCTGTGATTCAATGGGAAGGTGCCCTGGCAGGGAGTGAAGTACTGATGGAAAAATGGACCAGGGTATCTCAGGTGGAATGATCCCTATGAAATGCTGAAAGAGGGAGTGAAGGGAAGATGTGTTTGGTGGTAGCATCATGCTGGAGTTAGCAGAAATGGCTGAGGATAATCCCTTGAATGCAGAGGCTGGTGGGGTGAAAAGTGAGGACAAGCGGGACCCTTTCCTAGTTCTGGGAGGGAGGGGAGGTTGTGATGCCATGGTGTGGGAGAAGGATCGAACATGGTTGAGAGTCCTGTCAATCACAGCGGATGTGAAACCGCAGTTAAGGAAGAAGAAGAAGAAGAAGAAATATCAGCAGCACCTTTTTGGAAAATGGCATCATTGGAATAGATGTGATGGAAGCAAAAGAACTTTGAGAATGGGATGGAATCCTTGCAGGATGAGAGATGTAAAGAGCTATAGTCAAGGTAGCTGGGAGTTGGGGAGCTTCTAATGGAACCAGGGGACAGTCTACTGCCAGAAATGGAGACAGAGAGGTCAAAGGAGAGAAGGGAAGGAAAGGTGATAGACGGATAGAAATTGGAAACAAAATTGATAATTTATTTTCAGATCCAGATGAAAGCATGAAATGGCATCAAAGTAGTTGTAAAAGTGTTGCAGAAGGGGGCTAGAGTAGGAATGAAACAAGGAGTGTTCCACATTTCCCATAAGGAGACAAGCATTGTTGAATGAGAGAACAAGTTCAGCCAGGCAGAGGAGTGTGGTGCTGAATAGGGATTATTCAGACCAGTATATTTATTTTAGTATTGATATCCCATTTTCAGTTCAGTGTCTGTTAAGGCTATTACGCCTACATCTTCCTGTAAAATAATTGTTTCTTCCTTCTTCTGCTTTTTGCTAGTCCATTGGATTTTATTCCTTTACTCCACATTGCGACCTGGTTTCTTTTTTAATATTATCCTCATCTATTTCTCCCTTCACTATTAGCTGATCTTGCTTGACCCTTAGTGCTTAAAAAAAAATCTACATCTCTAATTAACTAGTTTGAGAGTTGAATAGCTTCTTACTTGGTCAGATGTAGCCTACTTTTATGAAATAGCTTTCATTTGTCCAAAAACTTGTGATAATGCTCAATAAAGTGCAATTCTTCCATACACTACACTTGCAGCCATGTATTGACTCCCTCATCTTACTTGTTTCTCTATTCTGGTAAACATCCTCTTATCTAATAAATCCCCTATCACTACTGGATTTACATCTGTGTTGCTCATTGTCCTTTTTAGTCATCTTTAACTTGTTGGTGCCATTGATAGTTTTTTTTTGGACTCTTTTTATCGCACAGAGCTAGGGCTCTGAATCTGTTTGACAGAATAAGTTATGATGCTCACTCTAATTCTAACTTTTCTGCTTTTTCCTATCCCTCAGAGAGCCATCCATCTTTCCTCCTCCGCTGCTTGCACTCTCTCTTATTTTTGTGACCACCCTTTTGAACTCTCACTCGCTGAAAAAAATGTGTTCCCTGAGTAATGCGTTCATTTTTCTTTGTTTCCTTCTCAAGTCCTGAGTTTTAAGCTTAAACAACACATATTAGTGATATTTCCCCTAGGAGGTGATTGCCCAAGTCAACATAAGCCATTTGAAATTCCCAAATATCGCTTTCAGTAATTTATTCTTAAAGTTGTTTGAACTGTTATACTTAAAAGTTTATAGTACACATGTGGAAATATCAACTGATTTACTTAGCTCTCATTCTTTGCAGGCAATTCCTACTCTGACCAAATTCTCAGTTTTGAGCTTCTTACTCTGTTCCCACCTCACCCAGTCTGTGAGGAACTCTTGGCTTCAGCTTTTATTTACTTGCTTCCAAGTGAAAAACATTCAAGATCTTTCCGTCACTATGATCAATCCATATGGTAATGCAGCATTGCAATTACATACTTGAAAAATTCACATCCTGTACAGTAAACTACCCATTTAGCAGGAGGATTTAAACAGGACGACAAGGTTTATTTCGTGATCGTGCATTTCTGCTGAAAAGTTACAACTGTTGCCTCCATCTGTTCCTGCAGAGATACAATCTGAAAACGTACACTGTACATTCCACAGGACATCTGGACCACATTCTAACACCGTCATCAGACAGGTTTCATGATTAACTAAAAAACCAAAACCTTTTGTTTAAAGTCTGACAAATGTCCTTTCTCATTATACATCCTGGCCTAGGACCCACACCCAATTCCTCCAAGCTACTTATTTTCCACCTCTCATATTTTGATCATTTGTATAATGAAAGAGAAAATTGCTAGGTCATTAGCGTGTTGCAAGTGCTGGATGGAATTTGCTGATTCAGGAATTCCTAACCAAGCTGCAAAAGTGGGATAACATTTTTATTCTTTTCAGAAAGTGTTACTTTTTTGCCACTTATATTTCTTAATGTTTTAAAAGTACATTACATTAAATGAGATAGATACATAAATCTACAATAACATACTATTTTAGAAAGCGTGAAAATTTCAGTAATTAATAACTAGGAATTAAAATCCAAATGAAATAATATGTAATTATTGATTAAAAATTATTGCTAACATGATAACTTTTGGCTCCCTTGTACTTAAATAAAAAAGGTGAAATACTTTCAACTTAACTGCTCCAACTACCAAAGTGTGCAGTTATGTGTTTGCAAGGTATAATTTGGCATAAATCTAATATTTATGTCTCAAGCGAAAACATGTGCACAAATATTAAAAATGGTGCAGTTCTAATAAATGTTTCTTAATCCATTCATATGGAGAGGAGGAACAGCTGGGCCTGAATTTTCATTCCCAATTCTGCAGGTCCAATTCATGGAAAGGTGCCCTGAAGCTTGTATTTTTGTTCTGTGTGAGTGGGGGGGTGGGTGAGGGTCAGGCCTTGACCCCTGGAAAGAGTTCAGAGGCAGCATAGGGTTTGTATAGGTGTTTCAGCATTGTGTACAAATATCAAAAAAGCCCTCATCCCTTACACTTCCTCAACCCTCTCCCCATACTCTTTTAGATCCCCATGCACTCGAATGTCCCAACTATGCTAATCCATGCACCTCATGGACCCAATCATCCCACAGCCCCTCATATCCTTCATGCTAACCTATGTTCCTCAACCTAAAGGCTTTTATATCTATTCCAATCTACTCTCCTCTATCCACCTCCATATCCTCTTATATCCATTCCGCCATCTTAGAGCCATCTGATGCTAATCCATGCCCCCACCACCCTTTGCCCTTGTATCCTCCATGCCATCTCAGCCAGTTCACCCATGCAAATCTGAGGATCACAATAAGATTAAATGAAATACTTAAGTATATATTGATTCACTATTTAAAAATATCTCATTATCAGAAACTACACTATATTCAATTTCCCTCAGTCCCATTTATGAACAAACATTTGTATTCATAGTCCCACTTCAAGATATTATAAGCATTTGGAGCTGTCAATCAAGCCAGAACTGATAGGAATGTATTATGCTAATGTTAGGTTATGAAAACAGTCAAGCAGCACTAATTCTATGATGGTTCCTTTCAGGCTTACGTCAACAGCCAGAATGAAATAGGCAAACACTGATGCATTTCTACAATACAGACAGTTTGTGTGATCAAAAGTTTAAAGGGAAGGTGATGTAAATGCCTTGACAGATTTACAGTTCTCTTGGTAGATCTCTTTCACAGTTCCAATGACCTTGAGAGTGTCAATGAGTTTATCCATTTTTTTAAACCCCAAAGATCACTCCCACAGGGCACTTGACATCTCCCAAAAGAAGACTTGCCCTGACCAAGTCTAATGCTTTTCCCATTCTCTCCTTCAGGGCAGAGCTTCAGAATTTAAAGTTCCTGTGCCATTTTCACAAAGACAGAGAGAGACTCTCCATCTGCATGAGAGTCCAGGCCTCAAACCTTCTATATGTAAAAAGGTGCCTTCAAGAATAATGGGCAAAAGTTAATTGCCAGAAAGCCAGTGGCAACCCCCTTGTGACCATTGCTGGGAGCTTGAACTGGATCAGGCAGTGAATCAGTCAGTTAGCTGCTTGCCATTCGGGCTCCCATGCCTATTAAGACAAAGAGCCCAACCTCAAAGCCAGAAGGGTAGCAGATCTTCAGTCTTAACAGAGCCACTCAGAGTATTGCCCACTGGTGGGATTGCAGCATGGCCCGCAGCAATGACCCTGGAGGACCTGTCAGGAGACCGGTGAATGGAATGGATTCACTGAGACCAGTCAGGCAAATCCTGGCGAGGTGGCTGGGTGATGTGGTTGTGGAGACAGGACATTGCTTGGGGCTGTTCTTTCAGTGAGGGCTTGAATTGGGTTGCACTCTGTGAGGCATAGGATGAATGATCAGGAGAGCCCCTCCTGAGCTCACAGGGAGGATGCTCGTAATATGTGGTGGTGTTCCTATGTGACATACAGCCACTCAATTGACCTCCAGGCAGGAAAACTATTCTTTAACCCTGACTTAATTGGAGGAGTCTCCAAGCTCCAGGATCTCCACCCATGCCTTCCCACCTGTGAGCCTGCCTGCTCCTGGGAGGAATTAAATTCCGCTCGACATGTGAATCTTTGATATGATTATCAGTTAAAACAATGACCTGCTAATTGTATTTTTCCTTTCCTGATAAATGGGAGACAGGACATTGCTATAGAGCATGCAATTTTCTTCCTTTGTCAAGTAGCAACTCTAATTTCTGAAACTGTGGCTGGTATAAAAACTAAAATCACAAGGGATTTGGGATGGGTTGGGTAGATGGATACAGAACTGGCTTGGTTATAGAAGACAGAGAGTAGCAAGGAAAGGGTGTTTTTCAGATCTGTAATTAGTGGTGTTCCACAGAGATCGTTGGGACCTCTGTTGTTTGTAGTATATATGAATGATGTGGAGGAAAATATGGGTGGCCTGATTAGTAAGACACAGAGATTGCTGGAGTTGTTGATAGTGCCAAGGATTGTCGGAAGATACAGCAGGATATAGATGGATTGGAGACTTGGGCACAGAAATGGCAGATGGATTTTAATCTAGGTAATTACAAGGGTGATGCATTTTAGAAGATCAAATTTTGGTATGAATTATACTGTAAATGGCAGAACCCTTTGGAAAATTAACGTACAGAGGGATCTGGGCATGCAGGCCCACAGTTCCTAAAAGTGGCAACACAGATGGCCAAGGTGATTAAGAAGGCATATGGCATGCTTGCCTTCTTCAGCTGGGGCATTGAGTGTAGGAGTTGGGAAATTTTGTTGCAGCTATCAACATGATTCATATATTCCATAAGTTAATGGATATACTTATGAAAATGATAATAAAATCACCAAAAGGAATAGGCTGCATGTGGAATATTGAATGCAGTTCTGGTGACTACATTATCAGAAGGACACGGAAACTCTGGAAAAAAAGAAAGAAGATTCATCAGGATGTTATTCTGGTTTTGAGGGTGTTGGCTATAAGGAGAGGTTGAATAAGCTAGGATTGTTTTCACTGGAAAGATGGAGGCCTACAACATTTTGAAGGCATAGACAGGATGGATAGTCATAGGCTTTTTCTAAGAGTGGAAGTGTCAATTACAAGGGGACACAGTTTCAAGGTGACAGGGGGGAAGTTTAAAGGAGATGTGTGGGGGAAGTTTTTCATGCAAAGAGTGGTGGGTGCCTGGAACATCTGCCAGATGATGTGGTGGAAGCAGGCATATTAGCAACATTTAAGAGACATCTAGATGAATACATGTACAGAAAGGAAATGGAGGGAAACAGAGGGAGTAAGGGCAGATGGTTTGTTTTCAATTAGGGTATCATGATCGGCATGGGCTTTGAGGACCTGTTCCTGTGTTGCACTTTTGTTTGTTCTTGAATTACAAGAATATGAACTTCACCAAATTCTCCAAGGATGTATTTCTGAAAAATGATAATAAATTCACCAAAAGGAAAGTAGTTCATCTGGAAAACTAATTGTCCACTTCTGGAGAAATAGTTAAAAATTACAAATTATTTTTCCTACAATTCTTTTCATACAATAGGAGTTGGGTATTTTCCATTAATTTGACAGTAGTGAAATTACGTTGTGGACTTCCTGACTTAACATTTGCACTGACCTTGTTGCTAACACTGGCAAATAGTTGAAAATGTATCCCTTTGTTTAAAATCCAGTGTAATGAAAAGGTTCCCATGGGGAACTGTCTGATCCCCGTTTGCTTCCAGCTCGGAGCTTAATACACAATCCCTTTTAATATGTTTGATCAGGAACTTGTCTACCTTTGTCTCTATATTCTATTTCAAAAGCTTGTTTTTACTCCAAATTATACAGCTGGACAAAAATTTGTTTAACAGTGCCCTTAAGCACTGTAAAGCAGGTTAAATGATATAAACTGGTCATAGCAAACTGCCACATAAATCATTAAACTCCAATATTTCGAGGTCAGGAAATAAAATTAAAGAGATGAATAGGTTTACTGCCTTAAAATGCCATTTAATACCAGCTAGAGTTACAAGTCTCAGCCAATTGTTGAAAAGCTATTGGAGGATTTGGAAAGTGTATCAGACTAAAGATAGGATACGCCCATTCTGCCTGTGGTGGGTTTGATCTGCTGGGGCAGAAAGTCAGTAGGAACTAAAAAGTCAGAAATGCACTGGTCGAGAATCACAGTATAATTCTCCCAATGACAGGTTAATGGCGGCTCTTTTCCTGCTGGCTGGTGGCATGAATTGCATTTGCATTAATTTGCATCTCATGAATGCTCATTAAAACAGCTGCACGTCGCTGTCCCGTCAGGCATTTCGACATTGTGTTACACAAGTGGGAAACTACGTTGATGTAAAACTCAATTGATAAAGAATGACATACACAAGGCAGACCTGATTTCACGAGAAACTTTGAATGAGTACAACAAAACCTTTCTGCCATAGTAAACTTTTTCCTATAGTGTGACACACAGAACTAGATACTGTATTCTTGCGAAGGTCTTCATTGTGCCTTGCAGAAGTTCAACATAACTTATTTGCACTTGTACTCTATACCCTATTAATAAAGCCCAGACTACTACATGCTTTAGAGCCACTGGCAGCGGGAAGCCTCCAAACCCACATGATGTCAGGTCTTCCCGGAGCATAGGCAACAGACAAGATAACTGGGTATGCACAGCAATGCCCTGCATGGCCTCTCATTCCTTTCAGATGGAGACTCATGGATGATAAAGCCTTGGTCTTGCCGCTCATCTCTGCTGTCTGGGTCTCTGTTGACACCTTTCCCTCCTTCAGCTCCTGCATCCAATGAGAATTCTGAGAAAAGCTCTCTGGACCACAGGAGTCATTATTACTCTTGCCTTCATTCTGACAAAATATATTGAAGACCAGATTGATTAAAGGATGCTGGAAGTAAAGGTGTGAATGAGAGATCTATGGGAAAAGGTGAGCAGTAATGCTTTGGCAGCTTAGATTGCTTTGTTCCTCATGTTATCTTATCCCTGGAACTCTAGCACAAATGTAGAGATGAGCAGTATTCACTCTACAAATGTGACATCTGGAGCATGGTGGCAGGGGGTAAGAATTTGTGAAATACATTATTGAACTAATGTGGCTCTGAACATCACTCATTGACTTGGCGTTATCATGAGCATTTGTTTGCTCAAGGTGAGTGAATGCCAATAAAGAATTGCACACATCTCTATGACAACACACAAAGATCTGGACCTAAGTTGCACTGAAGTTGACATGGGATGAATGTTAAATTTAAAAAAGTATACCCGCAGTGGGATTTTCCTGCTGCGCTTGCCCCAAAGCCGGAAAATCCAGCTCAAGGTCAACAGACCTTTGTATGGTCCATATCCCGCCTGCTACAACTTCCGTGGCAGGTGGGATGGGAAGAGTTTGCCCTCTAAGTGTGAGGGAGGCTGAAAGTCTAGATCTTGAAAAAGATCCAAACCAAACTGTTTTCATCTAACTACTACAATCACATGGTATGGTTTTCAAAAATTGCAATTTATTTACAGTGATAGAGTACCTGTGACACTGAGGTGACATCAAAAATTTTCAACTTTCCCAATCCTTAGTGCAGCCTTGAGATCCACAGCGAGAGTGGAAGCAGCCTCATAACATTCTGATGCCCTTGTCAGATATTATCTGTTGAGCCAAGGCCTGGAGGGGCCCTGGCCTCATAAGGGTCTTCCGCTCAGGGACAAAAGAACCCCCAATGGCTTGTGCTGCTGGAAATGGTGTGTGTACAGGCAGAGGGGACTCTGAGTGGCTGCACACCATTGGATTGTCTGGCGTGGAGGTCCTTGGTATGTTTGCCTGATGCTCATCCTCACTATGGATGTCAGAGATCTCTGCATGACTTGTACAGGAGATGGGACAATGGAAGGAAAGTCAAAGTGCCTCCTCCCAGTATGGCATTCATCCTAATGTTGTCTACCAGGGAGTGTGGCTGAGGAGTATGGCCTGAGTGTAAATCCAGCAGGATCTGCTGGACAAAGATCTCAGTGGCGTTTGCCAAACTTCCCATGATGGCCTCAAGACACTTAAATGTCACAGTCAAACTTGGACTAACCCTACCTCTGACTGATGTGGGAATGTGTCAATGAGGTATTCACCAGAAAGTGATCCTGAGTGTAACCTTGAAATAGGTCCATCGATGTATGTATCACTGTGCTGGTGGAGGGTGTGGGTGAGTGCTGTGATGGTTCTTCTTGAGTCGCCTCGTCTTCAGATGGGATCCAGGGGATTAAAAAAACTATTGGCCTGACTGCTTACCTGAAAAATACATAAGGACTGTTTTAATGGATGAGGTGAAACTAGTACAGAATGCATTGCACTCAGTGTGAATTTGGTGAATTGATAGAACTGAGATTCATACTGCTTTGTTGGGTGAGGCTGAGATCAGCACTACCACAGCAGTGATCCCTGTCCTCACTGGAAAGCACAGCAGCGTCCTCTTCAAACTTGCTGAGGGTGGGTAACACTCAAGGTCTGGGCTCGCTCTTGCATGTTGTGCATAAGTACGGCCTACATGGAGGCAAAGGAAAGAGATGTGATCAAGGGGGTGAACAAAGTTTGGGTGACCCCGTATGTGGTGTGTCCTATCCAAAACGGAAAGAGAATGGAGTGAGAGAAACTAGGAAATTGGGATGGTGTTGTTGTGAAAACCTCATTGAAGGAATAGGTGTTGCTATGCGTTCCCCATGATTGAATGTGTGACATTCAGCTGGTTACATATACGATGCCATGGTGACAGTTGGAGAGGGGAGGGAGCTGACAGAGGACTTACTCTGGCTGAACAGATGAGATCATTCATCCTCTTCCTGCATTGGATAATGCTTCACAGGCAGGTGGCAGCCATGCTGACCTCCTGCACAACTGCCTCCCAGGCTGGAGAGGTGAGGTTTGTGTGCCTTCTCAAGCCATTCCCTAGGTAGAGCACATGCCAATGAGACCAGATTCCTTAAGTAAAGATCAAGGGTAGGAGTCTTAGCTGTGTTGTAGAGCAGAAGGATCTTGAGGTCCGGGTCCATAGGACTCTTAAATCGGCCTCGCAGGTGGAAGATGTGGTCAAGAAGGCATATGGTGTACTGGCCTTCATTAATCGAGGGATTGAGTTTAGGAGTCAGGAGGTAATGATGCAGCTTTATAAGACCCTTGTCAGACCCCACTTGAATACTGTGCGCAGTTCTGGTCGCCTCACTATAGGAAGGATGTGGAAGCTTTTGAAAGAGTGCAGAGGAGATTTACAAGGATGCTGCCTGGATTGGGAGGCATGCTTTATGAAGATAGGTTGAGGGAGCTGGGACTCTTCTCCCTGGAGAGACGTAGGTTGAGAGGCGACCTGATAGAGGTTTATAAAATGTTGAGAGGAATAGATAGGGTGGATTCTCAGAGGGGATATTAGGGGTGAGTTTTTCACTCAGAGGGTGGTGAGTGAATGGAATCGGTTGCCGTCAGTGGTGGTAGAGGCGAACTCGCTGGGGTCTTTTAAAAGACTTCTGGACAGTAATTGCATTAAGGACCTCATCTCCTACCATCCCTCTATCTTTAATATTCGGTAAGTTCTTTGTGTCCTCCTCTGTGAAGACTGACACAAAAAACTTGTTTAAAGCCTCAGCCATTTCCTCTTCACCCGTCGCTAAATCCTCCCTCTTGTCCTCCAGGGTCCAACATTCACTCTAGCCAGTCTCTTCTTCTTTATATATTTGTAAAAACTTTTATCATCATTTTTTATATTTAGAGCTAGTTTATCTTCATACTCTATCTTCCTTTCTTTATCACTTAAAAAAAACAGAGTTCTTCTCAGTGACCATTATCGCTGAGCTTTCTGCTCATAGCTCTTTTGAATTCTAACAGAGGTATTAATATTCCATTTGGAATCAGTACATTTGCTGATGCAGTAAGCAAAGCCCTCAGCAAAATAAACTTCAATCAAGTATAGCAGAATAACATTAAATAGGTGGACATAAGAAAGGAAGTTGAATAAGAACAGTCCTTCAATGATTTAAGTTAGCCCTTCCAATGGGAACAAATATGACAGTACTCGTGTGGACTTTTAATCTCTGCAAAGGTTCATTTTAATCCTTGCACTTGGAGATGTACGATTACAATGGTTAGTAAAAGGGGATGGAAGCCATCTTACTGACCCTCTTTATTCTGCCTTTTGATTCCCAAGGCTTCCTGAGGTGGTCCAAAATCTGAAGAAGGCAGAAAGTCACTGTGGCCATGCTGCATACTCAGAGGGTCACTGCACATTCAGAACTGATTCATATTAGTTCTGGTGCAAAAGAGAGGAAATATTTTTGAATTGCAAATAAGGAAATCATGCATACATAGTCCATGATTTTCAGTTAATAAAAACTGCATTTCACAGCCCATGCACAGTCCAATAAAAATCTCATCCAAGATATCCTTGTAAGCCAATCTAGCCCTATGTTCATTTCGAGACTGAAATACAATGTCTCTGATTCTGCTAACCCTGGGTATAATTTGAGGACATTAATCATTTTATTTGGACATCATTACAAAACATATGTCATATTGGATGTTGTTTATCTGACAGTATGATTCCTCTAGTAAGCAATAATAAACAAGAAAAAAAATCATAAAGTAATTCCAAAGTAAAACTTTAATGAAGATCCTTTGTTGAACAACCATGCCCTGGACCACAAATGCCTCCATCAATCTCCATCTGCTTCCTTTTTCTACCAAGTCAGATTTCCATTACAGTATGTTGCCACTGCTTACATTGTAACATGGTAAGAGATGTACCTTAGGTTCAGACACTAGAATACTGGGTGCCAGCAGCCAATGAAGAACTACAGGCTGTTCATGGTGCTACATTTGTCACTTGGGACTGAAGTCCCGTAGTTTGATTTATATAGGGAAAGCTAAAACTAGAGCAATAAAGAAGGCTGTATTAAAAAGAGGCTCACCAAAGGACAACCCATATTATCCTCTACCCTTCTCAGCCTTCCACTGAAGTGCACTTTCAAATGCACGCTTAATATCTGTAGCACCACTATTTAGGTAATATAATGTTCATAGAATACAAATATCATTTTAAACCATAGTTATTCAAAGTGAGTACTGAGCAAATAGTTATACCTAACTGTCCCTCTGAAGGATTAGTCAAAATATTACATTTTCATCAACTTTTGAGGAGACGGGAACGCATTGTTATGCACTACCCAGTTAACCACTGGTTATAGAGAAATGAGGTCTGGTTCTCAAAGTGGCTGGGCTCTCCCTGGATATTATCAGGCAGTTGATCAATGCCTTTCATCAGGTGTTTGTACACCTCATTGTTTTCATTTTCCTTTTTAATCTTTCAGTATGGTTATTTCACTTTTTCCTCTATCTTCAGGTCTATGATTGTTTATCACATGCTTTTTTTCTCTTTCCCCTCATAAGAAAAATATACAGAAGTTCTGTTTAGATAAATCTATATGACCTTGCTGTGATTCAATTAAAGATGTGACAAAGATTTCCCTTTGATAATATTTTCATATATCCACAATTGTTACCTTACATGATCCCATTTCCTGAATATTTTCTCATGAATTATTCTGGGAAATTTGCGAGGAACTGAAAAATTTGCAGCGGACAGAAATGCAGTTTAATTCTGATGGAAGGGTCACAATGTGGGGAGGCAGTGACACAACAAAATTTTCATCGGACTAATAATTCAGGAACCAGAATTTAGATTCAAATCCCTTCATGCCAGATGATGTACTTTAATTCAATAAAAATCTAGAATTAAAAGTTAAATGATGAGTATGAACCTTTTGTTGCGAAAACCCATCTGTTTCACCTGTATTCTTTAGGGAAAGAAACCTATCTCACTTACATGTGACTATAGACTCCCACAGAAATATGATTGATTCTGAAATGACCCAGCAAGTCATTGAATTGTATCCAACTGCTACAAAGGCAATAAAAAGGAATGAAACCAAATACCCACCATCAATCTACTCTCAGCCATCAGTAACATGATACCATCAAGTGGCCCTTGCTTAGCAATAACTTGCTTATTGACACTTGGTTTGGGTTCTGCCAGATTCATTCAGCTCCTGACCTCATTACAGCCTCCAGAGTTGAGGTGAGAGTGATTATCCTTGAAATCAAAGTAGCAGTCGACCAAGTGTGGCATCAAGGAGCCCTACAAAACTGGGAATCAGGTGAGGAACCTTCCATTGGATGGACTCATACCTAGTACAAAGGAAACTGGTTGTGTTGGTTGGAGATTAATCATCTCTGTTCCAAGATATTACTTCAGGGTAGTCCTTCAGGGTAGAGCCCTTCAGGGTAACATCCTAGGTCCAACCGTCTTCAGCTGCATCATCAATGACCAATTTCCATTATATGTTCAAAAGTCAAGATGTTCACTGATCAATACACAATGTTCATCACAATTCATGGCTCCTCACAAACCAAAGCAGTCCATGTTCAAATGCAGCAAGAGCTGGACGATATCTAGACTTGGACTGACAAGTAACATTTATGCCACACATGTGCCAGGCAATGGCCAGCCCTCAGAAGAGAACACTAACCATTGAACCCTTGACATCACCGTCATGATTCCCCTACTATCAACATCCTGGGGGTTACCATAGACCAGAAACTGAATTGAACTTGTCATATAAATACCATTGCTAACAGAGAATGTCAAAGGCTAGGAATCCTGTGGCGAGTACTTCACTCCTTGACTCCTCAATGCCTGTCCACCAAATACAAAACACAAGTCAAGACTGTAATGGAATACACCTTGCCTGGATGAGTGCAGCTCTAACAATACTCTAGAAGCTTAACACAATTCAAGACAAAGAAGCTCACTTGGTTGCAACCCTACCCACAAATATTCACTCCCTCCACCATCTGCAAACAATGGCAGTAGTGTGTTGTAGATAGTAGTGTGTACTATCTACAAGATGCACTGCAGGAACTCATCTGGTTTCTTAGGCAGCACCTTCCAAACCACTGCCATCTAAGACACATGGGAACACCACAACCATCTGGAATTTTCCCTTCAAGTCACTTATCACCCTGACTTAGAAATATATTGTTGTTTCTAAATCTTTCTATGTCAAGACCTGTAATGTCCTCCCTGGCACTACCATGGCTGTAACTACATCTCAGGACTGCAGTGGTTCAAGATGGCAGTTCACCACCGGTTTAAGGGAAATAGGCGATGAACAATAAATGTTGGTATCACCAGCAACACCCTCATCCCAGAAATTAGTTAAGAAAACAAGTTTGGAATAAAATACCGGATTTCTATTCCATTTACCCAGTTTTGGAAATCACATTTAACTGGGGAGACGTTGCCTTAAATGCCTTGGGATATTTTACTATGTCAAGTACCAGCTGATGTTGTTCATTTCACATCTTTATGTTTCCAGAAGATTTTTTTGCTTTTTGCTCGTTGACCTAGACTGGATCCGAGTCTGGCAAAGTCTCAAGATGTGCTCCAGCTCTGCAACTTCATGAGGACTCTGCCCTTTTGTGTCCTGGAAGTCTTGTCATTCCTTGAGCTGCCTCAAGACAAAGGCCTGATTTTCACTTCCTCAACCTCCCTCTCTCTTTCTGCTCCTTTATATTTCTGTTTGACCAAAATTTTAGCCAGCTATTCTCATATCTCCTCATATTGTTCCATGCCAGTCTTTTTCATAATGCTTCCTTGGAGGAAGCAGTTAAAGGCACTATGATAAGGATATTACATAAATGCAAGCTTTTGTCTGGGGAATATCTAGTTACTCCAGGAAACTAAAGTTATATTCAGTTCTGATTAAAGGTCAATGATCTGAAACACTTCAACCCTCTTTCTCCACAGCTGCTATTAGAATTATTGAATATTTCTAGCATTTTCTGTTTTTATTATAATTAGCTCAATAGGTTCAGTAAATCAAATATCCATCCTTCAATTAGTGCAAGTCGTGTTTTGGGTCTTAACTGGTGTTCTAAGTGAGGTCTATGGTGAAGAAGGCGTATGACAATGGATCCAAAGAAAATCAATTGCTATTTCAAAGAAGTCCTTCTAATCTTGAGATGAGTTTTAAAAACTTTTTGGTGCTTTGCTTTTGAATCAACAAAGGTTTTGGTCTATATAATGTGCTTCTATTATGATTGTACAAGTGCTAGTTTTCCACCCTGAACATTAAAATAGCCTGTACTTGTGACTGGGCACAAAGTCATTGAATTAGCAAAATGGCAGCATGAATCTTTGGCCAGAATTCTCTGACCTCACCCACAGCTGGAATTCTCCAGTCCTGCTGCAGCAAGTGGTGATTGGGCTGACCTCCAAATTCCCAATTCCTGCTGGCAGTGGAGGTGGGGTGAATGACATCAGAGAATTCTGGCCCTAATCCACAAATCCTGCTCCCTGGAAAGATCCATTGAATGTTCGACCTAAAATATCCAGAATGTTGATAAGGGTGCTTGTAAATACATGTAGACTATGGCATTATTCACATCATGCCTGTATTTGTTACAGCCCTTTTAACATTTGAGTTCTATAGTCATTCAAAATTTTCATAGAAGTTAAGGTCAAAGTACCATGAAAGTCAATTTCAATTAATTTGCCCAGAAAGAAAAATAATTATTTTGTGTTTGTGTATACGTATATGGAGGACACTGCAATGTGAAATGATAATTATGTTTTTAAAATAAGAGAAACTAAAATAAGTACATGATTAAGGCTTTAACCAGGTCCTTAATTGATTACATTTCTTTTTTCCCTCTCATTGTTGCAAGGGTGACTGGTTCTTTGATTCTCCTTTATTTTCTATTGGTAATTGCTTGATCTGTATTCTGTCTCCACTGAATAATGTTAAATCTACGCTCACAAACTCATCACAGCAAAGGTAACAGCACAAACCATCATTATTATACCGTCTTGGATTTACTTCATTTCTTTGTAAAAATTACTCTTGATACCTTTCAAATTAATCATAAAAATGGATATGTTTCTGGGTTGTAATAATTATTTGGTGTGCCATGCAAAACCATAATTAGTAAGTATTTTTGTGATGAATATGAGAGTTTTTTTGCAACTGAGTTCATCTTTTATCGATATAATGGATGTTGTTGTGTTCTTCTATTTATCATATTACAGGATAACTGTTGAAAAACAAGCAATTTTCCATCTTGGATAATGCCTGTAATAAAATTATATTAAAATTCTATTGACACATAGAACAGCTCTTCCCCATCCATATTCAGGTGGAATTTTCTGGTCTTTCTGTGGCATGTTTGCAGTGGCGTAAACAGCATGCTTTTGGCTGCCGGCAGTATCTTCCAGTCTTGCTGAAGTCTATGGCATTTTGCATGGCTTGCCCGTCCTTCCGTTGGGGAACTCATCACAGTGGAGCATCTGCAGCGAGACTGCAGAATCATGCTGGAGGGAAAAGTTGGAAAACCTCACTCTAAGATGCCTCAAGACCTGGCCCAAAAGCAGGATAATGATCCTCAACATGGCAAATGGACCCAAACTTCAGACAATCATATCCTTATTGTAGCCAAGTAAATATTTCCACTTGAAAAAAACAGCAGTTCATAAACCTTATTTGAATATGAATTAATTTATCTCTGCTTCACTTTCTTCCTTTAAGGCACTCCTTAAAAGCTACTTGAACAAGATTTTTGTAATTTGCTGTAATATCTCCTCATATGTCTCAGTGTCATATTTTGCCTTATCATGCCCTTGTGAAGTATCTTGTGCTATTTTATTGCACTAAACAAGCTACATAAACAAAAAATTTTATTGGTTTAGCGTCACAGTTTTTCCATTAACGGAATTAGTTTTAGATGTATTTCAAACAAGAACCATAACTTTTATTTTATCAGACTGTGTAATCTTCAAGTGCACTGTGGCACCCAAAGCACTCATGTTTTATAGCGTATCTTTTATCGATATGTGGCACTCATGTTTTATAGTGTAAGGTTCTTTTGACAAATTCACAAAACTGGCACAGGTTGGTAGCAGGTATGTTTAATGGGATTTGGGTGTCACTGGCTGGACTAGCGCTTATTGTCTATCCCGAATTGCTCTTGAGAAAGTAGTGGTGAGCTGCCTCCTTGACCGTCTGCAATCCAAATGATGCCAGTACTGCCATAGTGCTGTTAGAAAGGGATTCCCAGAATTTTGTCCCAATGACGGTGAAGGAACACTTTTCACACTGCTGGATAGATGCCAGTGATATGCCGGATCATAGACATGGACGACATCATCAAACGTGAGAATACCATTCATCAGGTACATGGTACGTACTCTTGCAACTCGGCCAACGTTGTCTACCTAATACGTTGCAAGAAAGGATGTCCCGAAGCATGGTACATTGGGGAGACCATGCAGACACTATGACAGCTGATGAATGAACATCTCTCAACAATCACCAGGCAAAACAGTTCCCTTCCTGTGGGCGAACACTTCAGCAGTCACGGGCATTTGGCCTCTGACCTTCGGGTAAATGTTCTTCAAGGGGGCCTTCATGACACACGACAGCGCAGAGTCGCTGAGCAGAGACTGATAGCCAAGTTCTGCACACATGAGGACGGTCTTAACAGGGATCTTGGCTTCATGTCACACTATCTGTAACCCCCGTGACTTGCCTGGGTTAGCAAAAAACCTCACTTACTGTACTGTCTGGAGAAAATACACATGTCTCTAACCAATGCTCAGGGTTCCCTTCACACATATTGTTAGCCACTTTAACACTTGAATAGCAGGTTAGGTGTAAGGATTCGCATTCTAATCAGCAATCTGTGACTGTCTGTGCTGATATGTGTGCTATTGCAGACCAGAACACTGCATTTGCCTGACGAAGACGAAAAAGTCGAAAGCTCGCAGATTTACTATCAAATAAATCAGTTGGATTTAAAATTGGTGTTGCCAGATTCTTACTGAGTAGATGCCAATGTGCCATGATGCCACTGGAACAGCTTGGCCAGGTGCTTAGTTAAGTCAGGAGAACAAATTTTCAGTACTATTGCTGGAATATTGTCAGGACCTTTGCTACATTCAGTACCTTCAACCGTTTCTCGATATCGCATGAACTATAGAACCACAGAACATTACAGCAGAGAAACAGGCCTTTTGGCCCTTCTTGGCTGTGCCAAACCATTTTTCTGCCTACTCCCACTGACCTGCACCTGGACCATATCCCTCCATATCCCTCTCATCCATGTACATGTCCAAGTTTTTCTTAAATGTTAAAAGTGAGTTCGAATTTACCACTTCATTTTGTAGCTTATTCCACACTCCCACCACTCTCTGTGTGAAGCCCTCCCCCTAACATTCCCTTTAAACTTTTCCCCCTTCACCTTTAACCCATTTCCTCCAGTTTTTTTCTCCCCTAGCTTCAGTGGAAAAAGCCTGCTTGCATTCACCCTATCTATACCCATCATAATTTTATACACCTCTTTCAAATCTCCTTTCATTCTTCTACACTTCAGCGAATAAAATCCTAACCTATTCAACCTTTCTCTGTAACTCAGTTTCTCAAGTCCCGGCAACATCCTTGTAAACCTTTTCTGCACTGTTTCAACCTTATTAATATCCTTCCTGTAATTAGGTGACCAAAACTGTACACAATACTCTAAATTTGGCCTCACCAATGTCTTATACAACCTCACTATAACATTCCAATTCTTATACTCAATACTTTGATTTATAAAGGCCAATGTACCAAAAGTACTCTTTCCGATTCTATCTAACTGTGACGCCACTTTTAGGGAATTATGTATCTGTATTCCCAGACTTGTCTGTTCTACTGCACTCTTCAGTGTCCTACCATTTACCTTGTATGTTCTACCTTGGATTGTCCTTCCAAAGTGCAATATCTCACACTTATCTGCATTAAACTCCATTTGCCATTTTTCAGCCCATTTTTCTATCTGGTCCAAATCCCACTGCAAGCTTTGAAAACCTTCCACATTGCCACTTCACCTCCAATCTTTGTATCATCATCAAATTTGCTGATCCAATTTACCATATTATCATCTGGATCATTGATATAGATGACAAGCAACAATGGACCCAGCATTGATCCCTGTGGCACACCAGTGGTCATAGGCCTCCAGTCAGAGAAGCAATCCTCTACAACCATTCTCTGACTTCTTCCATTGATCCAGTGTCTAATCCAATTTACTACCTCTCCATTGTATACTTAGCGACTGAACATTCCTAAACTAACCTCCCATGCATGACTTTATCAAAGGCCTTACTGAAGTCCATGTAGACAACATCCACTGCCTTCCCTTCATCCACTTTCCTGGTAACCTCCTTGAAAAACTCTATTAGATTGGTTAAACATGACCTACCACACACAAAGCCATGTTGACTCTCCCTAATAAGTCCCTGTCCATCCAAATATTTGTAGATCCTATCCCTTAGTACTCCTTCCAATAAGTTACCTTCTACTGACGAACTTTACCTACTACTTACCTACTAATGAAGTGAATCAAAATAGCTGAAGACTGACACATGTGATGCTGGGAACCACAGGAGGAGGCCAAGATGGATCAGCCACTCAGCACTTCTGACTGAAGATGGTTGCAGATGATTCAGCCTTGTCTTTTGTACTAATGTTCCGGTATCCCCATCTTTGAGAAAAGGGGTACATGTGGTATCTCTTCTTCCTGATAGCTGTTTAATTGTCAATTACCATTCACAACTGCTGTTGCAGAGCTGCAGAAGTTAGATTTGATCCATTTATTCTGGAATTGCTTAGCTCAGTTTCTTGCATGATGCTTCTGGTGTTTGGCATACAAGTAATCCTGTGTTGTAGTTCACCAAGTACATTTATAGATATGCCTGTTCATTTCCTGCCACGTCCTCCTGCATTCTTCATTGAATCACTGTTGAACCTCCAACTTGATGCTAATAGCAGAGTGGGGGAATATGCCGGGCCATGAGGGTTACAGTTTGTGGTTGAAAACAATTCCGCACCTGTTAGTGGCTCTTAGCAGTTCATGGATGTCCAGTTTTGAGTTTCCGAATCTGTTCAAAATCTATCCCACTTAGCGTGGTGGTAATATCACACAGCAAGATGGAAAGTATCCTCAATGGAAAGATGGAAGACGGGACTTCACAGGACTGTGTGTTGCTTCCTCCTACTAATGGTGTCATGGACAGGTGCATCTGTGACAGGCAGATCAGTAAGGATAAGGTCAAGAGGCTTTTCTGTTTTGTTGGTTCCCTCAACACCTGCTGCAAACCCAGTCTAGCAGCAATGTCCTTAAGGACTCAGCCAGCTTGATTAGTAATCGTGCACTCTTGGTGATGGCCATTGAAGTTCCCCTACCCAGTGTAAAATTTGTATCTTGCCACCCTCAGTGCTTCTTTTAATTGGTGTTCAAGGACAAAAGATCACTTGATCTTGATGAATATTGATTTATCAGTTGGAGGGTGGTAGGAGGAATGTGTGCAGATGATCATAGTGAACTGGAAGCTTCCATATCAATGTTTGACTTGATGGTGTGAGATTTTGTGGAGTTTGGATTTCATGTTGAGGACTTTGAGGGAAATTCCCTCTCAACTGCATACCACTATGCCTCCACCTCTGTTGGGTCTCCTGCCAGTAGGAAGGACATTACCAAATGTTCATCAAGAGAATCCTACAGAGTCAACAGGACAAGGAGTGCCATTGATTGACCTCGGCACTAGAAACAATATCAGGTTGTGCATCCAATTTTGACTTTGTAGCATTTGTTACAACTGAGCAGCTTGAAAGGCCATTTAAGAATCAGCCACATTGCTGTTGGTCTGGAATCACATGTAGACTAGACCAGGTAAGAATGGCAGGTTCCGTTCCCTAAAGAGGCAGCTGTCTACCAGATGGGTTTTTACAACAATTCACAATTGTTTCATAGTTATCATTACTGATGGTAGGATTTTTTTAAAATTCCAGATTTATTCATTGAATTTAAATTTCACCATCTGCTGTGGTGGAATTTGAAACCAGATTAACAGAACATAGGCCTCTAGATTACTAGTCCAATGACATTACCATACATCACCATCTCCTCCCATTTTGTACGTTCCACAGGATTTTATATCAATTCATTTTAATTTGTAAAATCCATAAACATATACAGTACACTTTTAAATATTTTTAAGGTGCTGGTTAAATGAATTGACTTGGTGGCTTGCATATATTGGGCGTGCTTAATCATCAACAGTTCTGTCATGGGCAAGATGGAAAATTTGATGGGCTGGCCAAAGGTCCATTGACTTTGATTTGGAATTTCTGCAAAAAATCTTGGCTATTGTTTCTGTTTCTCTTTCTCCACAGATGCTGCCACACTTGCTGAATGTCTCCAGCATTTTCTGTTTTCTTATAAAATTAGACATCTATTCTCGGATTTCTCAAAAATAATTGCATAGCATTTTTGATCTAATAACTTTGAAAGCTCTTCTGTCTTTCAAAACTCTGAAAGCTTCATCCTTAGAAATTCAGCAGCTGACTAAGGAGAGATGGGAAGCGGGATTCTCTGGCCACACCTCTTCTTAGTCCACCCCCGCCCACTACAATTCCAGTATCGGGCAGGACAGAGAATTCTGGCTCGGCTTTTGAGAAGACTGGTTCTAAACGTGGCATCTCTTTGTCAGTTTTTGTACACATTCAGGCCACTTGTCCACTTTAACTAGGAGGCTGAGCAATTTGCCCACTGATTCTTTTGCATACTATTGGAGTGATTGAGATCGTTATTTGGAGTCAGTAAAAGCTTGGGGTTGCAAAATTTGGAGTTGCGTAACACTTGTATTTGTGAAGGTGCTACAGTAGCATTTGGGATTCAAAATGGTGGCCATGCTGCTCACTCATATTTCTGATACTGGCCAACCGGATACTACTTTGATAGAGAGTGTTTATGTGAGCATAGGGAATGTGCATGAGCACTGTGCAGAGTAGTCAGAATATGAAGGTATTCATGTGTAACCTACAGAGGTTTTTAAAATTATGAATGAAACAGACGCAGACACTGTTTTCATGAGTGGAGAAGATCAAAAGTAGAGTTCGCCAATATAGGATAGCCACCAAACAGTCAAATAGGAATTTAGAAGAACCGACTTTGCCTATGAATGATGAGAACATAGAGCTCCCCATAAGAGAAAGTGTTTCAGACAAATATTATCGATACATTTAATGGAGGCTACATTAATATATGAAGGAGAAGGGAATGGAAAGTTATGCTGCTAGAGTTATATAAAGATAGGGAGGAGACTTGAGTGTAGCATAATCTGGCATGGATAGAGTGTTTGTGTGAGCATAAGGAACATGCACCAGTACTATGCAGAGTAATCAGAATATGAAAGTATTTGTGAGAAACTGGCTGTGATGGGCTGGCCAAAGATCCAGATGGCCTTTTCAGAGCTTTTTATCCATCCAATGTAACTTGTTTTTTGATCTAAAATTGTTAATTTAGCAATAAGATTCCAGAAAATTGACAAATTAAGTTTTGCTGCAGAAGGTTCTCTGAGATACAGCCAACAGTTTTCTGTCTCCTTTGGATATTTGCTGCAAGGTTTTATATTTTGGGGAAGGGGTTGTGCGGGGATTCCCAGCTCATCATAGTTAATGATTGAAACACTTGAAAAGGGAAAAACCTCAAGCGCTGACCTTGGGAAGTCAGAGAGTAATTTAACTAACCAGCAAAAAAATGTCTGGTTCAGTGTTATGAATGAAGGTGTAATGAACTGAGCAGGCTAATTTCTGCACCTGATCATCTGAGGGCTGAAAGCAAATTGCTTGTTTGTTTTCTTGCTGTGAGAAGTGGAAGGCTGGTGAGATGAAGGGAGACTGGGATTAAATTATGACATTTCAAACTTTGAGGAAAAAGTAAAATTAAAATATTTTGATAAAACCTATTTAAGTCATCAGCTGAAACTACAGAACCTGTATAGAAGAGAGTTATAGGATAAAAGGTAAAACTATACGGAGCATAGAGACGCAGAGAGACTTGGGGGTGCAGGTTCACAAGTCTCTGAAGGTGTCCTCACAGGTGGAGAAGGTGATAAAGAAGGCGTATAGTATGTTAGCTTTCATAGAAAAGGGTATAGAATACAAGAGTAGGAGTTTGATGTTGCAGTTGTATAGAACTTTGGTTAGGCCTCACTTGGAATACTGCATCTAGTTCTGGTCGCCGTACTATCGGAAGGATGTGGAGTCCTTGGAGAGAGTGCAGAGGAGGTTTACCAGGATGCTGCCTGGTATGGAAGGACTGTCTTATGAGGAACGATTAGATAGACTGGGGTTGTTTTCCCTTGAAAGACGTCGGCTTAGAGGGGATCTCATAGAGGTGTATAAGATTATAAGGGGTATAGATAGAGTAAATGGAGGTAAACTTTTTCCGCCTTTAGAAATGGATAGGACGAGGGGTCATGGCCATAGGGTGAGGGGGGCTATGTATAGGACGAATATTAGAGGGCAGTTTTTCACACAAAGGGTAGTGGGGGTGTGGAATGCACTGCCGAGTAAGGTGGTGGGAGCAGGCACGCTGGGGCTGTTTAAGGGTCTCTTGGACAGCCACATGAGCGGTATGCAGATAGAGGGATATATTAGGACTGTTTAACTACGGCTTTTTTCCACAGGTAATTCGGTCCATACTTGACCAACATTGAGCATGCATTCGGCAGGTGGTGCGGGTACAGCTCTTGGATGTTGATTCATGGGTTGCCTGGTACCTCATGTCGTAAATGAGTGCTTTATGTGGACCATCTGAAGGGCACCATGACAGCTCAGAGACTATCGATGTGGCTGTGCAGACACTTGGAATTGGGCCGGTGTCTGCGGGAGTTTGCGCGTTCTCCCCGTGGTTGCGTGGGTTTTCTCCGGGCACTCCGGTTTCCTCCCACAACCCAAAAATTCGCTCTTAGGCTGATTGGGAAACAAATTGTCCCTATAGTGAGAATTTTCCATATTAGGAATAATATATATATTATTATATAGGAATAATATAATAGGATAATGGATTTGCTACTATATAGTTATGACGGCGGCGCGGGCTCGTTGGGCCGAAGGGCCTGTTTCCCGTGCTGTGTTGCTCTTTAAAAAAAAAACCTCTTTTAAAGTTATGCTCCTCAATTTTGAAGTATAGATGTTTTTTATCAACCACCTAGAATTACATACGATTGATTTTTTTTTGTTTACTTACTCTTAGGATCCTGGGTTTACATCTAGCAATTGACTGGGAAGTGTCTGTTGCAGCATACTGCTTCCATTATATAGGGGACCAAGAATTTATCCATCTCCAAAATGGTTTCAGATGATACATTAAAGTGTTTAATAATTTGGCATAATATTGATCTGTTATTCCCATAACTAACTGACAGTCTAATTATATATATAGAATGAACTGAAAGAGTGTTTCCTAGATATTACTAGTTAGAGATAAGGATGTATGCTTAGTACTAGTATTATTTATAGGTTCAACTAAATATTTAGTGAGCCATAAGGTCATAAAGATTCTGAGTTAAACTAGTTCTCAGATAAGTTAAAATCAATGATGTATGAAGGCACGCAAAGCCTTCTGAGAAACTATTTCATATCCATTGAAGATTTTTGCCAAGAATAAATCAATATCTGAAACAGGCTGTAGTAAAATAAAAATGACATTTGATATATTTTTTGTAATGTGTATACTATTCTTAGTTCTAAAGGTAATGCACATGGAATTTATTGCACTCAGGAGCAGAATCTCCACACACCATTTTATTTTTTTCTATCAGGGCGATATTTAAAACACTAACTTCATCTTTTTCCCTCAATGCACAAGTTACAAGGAAGGTAATTTGGATAAAATGAGCAAAATGGCTGGGTCAGTTAATTGTCTATGCTCAGTATCAACTATTCGGAGAAATGATTTGCAGGAACATGAACCAGGAGGGAACACAGCACCAGACCATCAAGAAAGAAATATTGCAGGCATCATTCAAGAGTAGAGGCAAGTGCAGCAACAGCACCAGTGATTGACAGGGCAACCAGGCTCACCAGATCATAACAAAGCTGTGATATGAATCAGACTTGGAAAATTCTTTGCAAATTGTGAAACCAGGAAAGCAAACTATGTAATTTTTGCAATTTTAAACTTGAACAGTTTTAAATTACATCTCAAATGAATTCAAATTGATCCAGTTTGAGAAGGAGTTCAGAACTCATCCCTTTTGTGGCTTTTGAAAATATGTCAGGAGCTGACTTGACAGCTCCTTGACATTTGTGGGATTTTAAACACAAGTTACATTCAGCATAGGTTGAGAATCTGCAATCATCTGTGCTGGTTTAAAAAACATTCCCTTATTAACCAGCCCCAAACAATGCAATATAGAGGTTAGCATTAATTGCACTCATTTGCATCCTTCGAGAATACTATCAAAATTAAGCTGCTCCTTTTAGGTATAAGGGCACTAATAGGCATGTTTTAAAAATTTCTGAGTAAATTTGTCACATTTGCTAAGAAATTGACAACTGTAATCCAGAATAGTTAATAGTGAATAGGGAATAGTTTTATTAAGAGTCATTTTCACTAAAATCAGGTAATATGCTGGTGGTGGAATTTATTATTCTGAATAAATATGCCTGTTTTTTTGTGATAAATCTATTTGAAATGAACCAATAACAGATTTATATTGGGGAGGTAGTGGTATAGTGGTAATGCAATTGAATGGTAATAATCCAGAGACCCAAGCTTAATGATCTGGGGACATAGGTTCAAGTCTCAACATGACAACTGATGGAATTTGACTTCAACTGATAAATATTTGTGATATAAAGTTAGGCCTTGTAATGGTGAGCACCATAAATATCATTGAAAACTGCAGCTTTGAGGAAAGATCTGATAGACTTAATTTGTTCTCCTTGGGACACAGGAGGCTGAGCGGATTCTTGACTGAGATGCATACAATTGTGAAGGGTCTGAATAGATTGGACATGTAGGGCCTGTTTACTTTAGCAGAGAGACCTTCAAAATGATTGCTGATTAGAGGGGAAATGAGGAAAATATTTTTCACCCAGGGGATCGTG
This sequence comes from Sphyrna mokarran, assembly GCA_024679065.1. Lineage (NCBI taxonomy): Eukaryota > Metazoa > Chordata > Chondrichthyes > Carcharhiniformes > Carcharhinidae > Sphyrna > Sphyrna mokarran. Next base: position 77,355,108 of record JAGIQG010000002.1, read on the forward strand.
TGACTACTCACTAAAGTATTTATTTATTAGTCACAAGTAAGGCTTACATTAACACTGCAATGAAGTTACTGTGAAATTCCCCTAGTCGCCACAGTCCCATACCTGTTCAGATCAATGCACCTAACCAGCACATCTTTGAGACCGTGGGAGAAAATTGGAGCACCCAGAGGAAATCGCACAGACACAGGGAGAACATGCAAACTCCACTTAGATAGTGACTCAAACTGGGAATCAAACCCGGGCCCTTTGCGCTGTGAGGCAGCAGTGCTAACCATTGTGGTAGAGTAGAAAACCTCAACTCATTTAAAACATGTCTCAAGTGCTCTAACCTGTAGGACTGCAGACAAAATTTTGGAAAGAGGGATAAGGCTGGGTGGCTCGTTTTCCAGCTGGCACAGACACAATAGGCTGAATGGCTTCTTCCTGTTTGTAAACTTTCTGATTCTATCTATAATTTTATTTAAAAAAAACTGATTCACGAATGCCCATTAGAGAAATAGACGATGATATTGATGTACTTGTTTTTATCCTACAGGTGCTTTGGTCCACCTTGTTGTCTGACGATGGGCGTACACGCAATGGGTCATGAGAGGGCTGCTCTTGGATTTTTTTTTTGAGAGTTCCTAGTGCTTCACGCCGTTAGTGTACGCTTGACCTGGACCATTTGATGGGCAACACGACAGCTCAGTGACTATCGCTGTGCTGTGCACATACATGGATTTGGGCCTGTGTCTGTGGGAGTTTGCGCATTCTCCCCGTGCTTGCGTGGGTTTTCTCCGGGTGCTCCGGTTTCCTCCACATCCCAAAGATGTGCTCTTAGGCTAATTGGCAAAACAAATTCTCCCTAAATTGTCTCAAATTTGGTTTTTAATTCATAGATCTATAAACATAGACAGGGATCACGAGTAGAGGTGGGAACATTGGGGTGGCAGCGCGGGCTAGTTGGGCTGAAGGGCCTGTTTCCCATGCTGTTTTGTTCTTTGTTCTATGCTGGGTGGAATTTTACAGCCACTTTACATCCATTTGCCGTGGGAAAATGACAAAAAATCGGGTGCAAAGCAACTAGTGCGAATGGTGCTGGTTTTCATGCATGTTGCAATTTTATGACACCTGGATTTCTGGTGCAGTCAGCCTCTTGTCAGAAATCGGCAAGAGACTGATTAGTTTATTTAAATTTACAGAAATATTCATATGTTTAGCGAGTCCGACGCTCAATTATCCAGGCTCGCTTGCCTTTATGGCCTCATTGGGAGAGGTTCTCTCTGTCGAGGAAAACACCTGCAGACAAAATTTTGGAAAGAGGGATAAGGCTGGGTGGCTCGTTTTCCAGCTGGCACAGACACAATAGGCTGAGTGGCTTCTTCCTTTGTGGTAGTTATAGGACGGATGTCAGAGGCAGGTTCTTTACACAGAGGGTGGTGAGAGCGTGGAATGCCCTGCCTGCAGCAGTTGTGGACTCGCCTACTTTGGGGGCATTCAAATGTTCGGTGGATAGGCATATGGATGATATTGGAATAGTTTAGGTTAGAGGGTCCACTGGCCGGCGCAACATCGAAGGCCGAAGGGCCTGTACTGTGCTGTAATGTTCTATGTTCTATGTTCTATGCTCGGCATAAATAGGGAACAGTCATATTGGCCTTGCCAGTGGAACCAGAGCTATTAAGGCCTCCCAGGGAAGACAAGTATAAGGCGCAAATGCCCCCTTGGGCAGTGCCAGACTGGTGGTATGACTCTGGCATGTGGGCAATGCCCACTGGGTACCTGGCAATGCCAACCTGGCTACATCTTGGGCATGATGTACAGATGCCGGCGTTGGATTGGGGTGGTAAGAACTCAGTAAGAATTTAGCAACACCAATTTATAATCCAACCGATTTATTTGATAGTAAAAAAGCGAGCTTTCGAACTCTTTGTCTTCTTCAGGCAAATGCAGTGTTCTGGTCTGCAATAGCACACATCAGCACAGACAGTCAGAGATTGCTGATTAGAATGCGAATCCTTACATCTAACCTGCTATTCAAGTGTTAAAGTGGCGAACAATGTGTGTGAAGGGAATCCTGAGCAATGTTGGAGAATTGTGTATTTTCTCCAGACAGCACAGTAAGTGAGGTTTTTTGCTAACCCAGGCAAGTTACGGGGGTTACAGATAGTGTGTCATGAAGCCAAGATCCCTGTTAAGACCGTCCTGTGTGGTATTGTGGTCACTGTTGCAGCAAACTACCCAACCTTCAGGAGAACAGTGACCACAATACCACACAACCCTGCCACAGCAACCTCTGCAAGACATGCCGGATCATAGACATGGACGACATAATCAAACGTGAGGATACCATTCACCAGGTACACGGTACATACTCTTGCAACTCGGCCAACGTTGTCTACCTAATACGTTGCAAGAAAGGATGTCCCGAAGCATGGTACATTGGGGAGACCATGCAGACACTACGACAGCGGATGAATGAGCATCGCTCAACAATCACCAGGCAAAACAGTTCCCTTCCTGTGGGCGAACACTTCAGCAGTCATGGGCATTCGGCCTCCGACCTGCGGGTAAATGTTCTTCAAGGGGGCTTTCGTGATACACGACAGTGCAGAGTCGCTGAGCAGAGACTGATAGCCAAGCTCCGCACACATGAGGACGGTCTTAACAGGGATCTTGGCTTCATGACACACTATCTGTAACCCCCGTAACTTGCCTGGGTTAGCAAAAAACCCCACACTACTGTGCTGTCTGGAGAAAATACACAATTCTCCAACAATGCTCAGGATTCCCTTCACACACATTGTTCGCCACTTTAACACTTGAATAGCAGGTTAGATGTAAGGATTCGCATTCTAATCAACAATCTCTGACTGTCTGTGCTGATGTGTGCTATTGCAGACCAGAACACTGCATTTGCCTGAAGAAGACACAAGAGTCGAAAGCTCGCTTTTTTACTATCAAATAAATCGGTTGGATTATAAATTGGTGTTGCTAAATTCTTACTGAGTTCTTAAATCTTGGGCTGCAGCCTCTGTGATTGCGGGAGGCTATTGCTGTTTGAAGCTGCCTGTAGCGGAGGCCTGACAGCTCTCTCTGTCAGACCCTGCTACTGTTAATGCGCACATGCAGTATCAGATGTCTGCACCTGCGCAATACTACCTGCTACGGGCTGGGTGGTGAGTTAACCCCCATCCACACTCAGTCTAGCTAGAAATTGACTAACCTATTTTTAGAGATTTTAGAGACAGAGTGCATAAGATTGGTATGAAAACCCACCTGAAAAACGGAGCTCTCCCATTTTCAGTCTTATAAAATTCCACCTGCTGTCTTTTATGTCTTGTTGTTGTAATGCAGGATGACCAACTGCTTTGCTGTGAACCAACATTATTAACACATTTTCAGTACATGAACACACAACTGCAAAGCACCTGCAGCCTTGTTATAATCTTTCTTTACATGTGCTGTCTGACCTAAGACACCCCAAGTAGCATGAAGTACAGAGTACACTGGATTTTATCCAATACTCGAGTGCACTGCGACAATCAGCCTGTTATCATCGCACTTACCTGTTCATGTCTGCACGTGACTCCACATTCACAGCAAGGTGGTTGGCTCTTACTTACCCTCTGAAATGGCCTGATGAGTCACTCAGCTCAGGCATTATGAGTCATAAGCAACAAATGTTTACATTGCCCACATCCCATAAAAGAATTAAGAAAAAATATGCACCAAGGAATATTTTTAAAGCAAACTTTGTAAAAGAATAAATTATATACTAAAGCACTGCCCAACTGTGCTGATCCACGACAGACCTTATATTCATAGAACATAGAACATAAAACAATACAGCACAAACAGGCCTTCGGCCCACGAGTTGCGCCGATCACATCTACCAATCCACAGACCTATCTATAACCCCCTATCCTATTCTTTTCCATATACTCATCCAGAAGTCTTTTAAAAGACCCCAGTGACAATACAAATGCATTTGAAGAGAAACTCAACAAAAAATTGTCAAAATGATCCCAATGTTTTGAACACCGATTGCATCAAAGCAGAGGCTCAAGAATGATATCCTAGATATGTTGATACAGTCCTATTGTTGGAGTTACATTTCAATGACTGTTCCCAAGACAGTTAAATGAATAGCAAGCTCAGAATAGAATACTTCTTGTATTTTTCATTTAAAATGTCTGTAACAAGTTTAGGATGCACCATAGAAATTTTCTAATTTTCAGTGGCATTGGTTATTACAGACAGATTCCCTAGGGATTCCGTCCTCTCCAATCCAGACATGATTTCACAGTGGGGTAGATAGACAGGAAGCCCGTCCATGTTCCAATAAGGTCCTTAAGCAACCACTTACTGGTCATTTAAAGACCTTTTCCCACCAAGCCTTAATTTTTAGACTGGCAGTTGCCCAATGACAGAGTGGGAAACTGATAAATGTTTCAGCCTCAATCTTGGGCAAAAAGGAGAACACTTTCTCCTCACAGCAGAGGCATTGGAACCCTGGGTGATCAGGGACATGGCTGGCAGTGCCCTGGCACTGCTGCCTAGCGTCCTGGCAGTGCCAACTAGGATCCAGGCTGGCATTGTCAAGGGCCAGAGTCGAAAAGGGGAAGGGCTGAAGGGGGACAGAACATATAGGCACACTTAATGTGGGTGTTTGTATAGAAAAGGGAGACCTTAAGGCTAACGATTGTGGGGGGTACCAGAGATGTTGGCAATTTAGGGATGGGTTTTAAAGTTGAATTTGAGATTGGAGTGCCCTTTTTAAAAGATGCATCGATCTCTGAGGAGCGGGCCTTGCCAGTGTCTTTAGGCCCTGCTCATCTCATGTATGGCACACACCCTCTCCAAAAGAATGAATGACCTACTGGAGGAAGATGGTAATTGTGATTGTGCTGACTGACATTACGTTTCCCGCCCAGTATGATACAGTCATTGTTTTTTGGAGAATTGCACCTTAAATAACTGAATTGGTATATTTCTCATCACTATTGCAGCAATTGTCAGAACAAACAGCTACCTTGTAGAAAGGCTATCAGTTGTTTTCCTAAACCACTGATTCCTAAACAAAGAATTTGTGACTTTTAACGTAAATAGTTGCAGTGAATGAATGTTGGAGAACGAACATTATGTAAAGTATCGTTGACAAATTGGTCATGTATGTAATGGGTGGATTTGTATTCGAATGTTACAAAGATAACTGAAAGGACACCCATAATGCTTTAAACAGAGTAATAAAGTACTAAAATTTGTAATGACAATACATAGAGATTAATGGACAGAAGTGATTACAAGGAAATTATTGCACAGAGAGGTTTTGATAGCATCTTAAACCATAACTGGAAAATGATTTATTTGAACTGTAAAGTGAAATTATCTCTCTATAAACTAAGGCCATTTGCAAATGAATGGTGTATTTAAGTGGAAATTTGATGTAAAAACATGCCAGCTAGACAGTACACAATAATATTCTAAGCCATTGTCTAGTTTAAAAATTTTGAATATTCTGCAAATACACAAACCTAATAGGCTATAACTTCCATGCTTCAGGGTGTCATATTGAGGGGAGGGGAAAACTCAAAGAAGTGATGGAGATCTACCCCCATTCTGGAGGTCCATAAGTAAGGGCTTGCATGATAATTTCCCTGAAATGCAAACTTCCTCTTGGCAATTGCCCTCTTGTGGAAAACATCTGAAAGTATGATTTGAATCGCAAACTTTGGATTGTCCTGCCTATGTAATACCAGTAGTTACCTAGAAAAAGTTAGAAGAACTAAAACCATTTTTAATGTCTGGGTAACAATTGCACATTCCCACATCAACTCTGATGGGAAGCCCCCTTTATCCCTGACTACTCTCCTCAGGGACTCCACCCACCACAAGAAACTGCACCACCCAATGGGAACTCCTCAACCAATGGGATTTTAAGGTAAGAACTTTGGAGGAGATGATGTTTAGAGAAAGTTCAGTTTGTGTGCTGCTGAAAGCCAATGGGTGTGACAAAGAAGAGTGAAGGCTGGGGAAATGGGTGTTAGGAGGTTCAGGATGTAGTTGAATCAGCAGATGTACTCATTTTCCTGATATTGTTTGATTATTAAACAGCATTCTACATGTATCTTGTACACAATGCTTCTGCTTTTCATATCCTCAGCTACCTCCAACCACACCATCATAATGACAGCAGTGGCTTACTCCTTCTTATTGGTGATGAGAATCGATTTGGGTAGCACTCTGATTCAATGAATATTGTTCATTTGATCAACCTGAATTTCCATTGCTGGGCTGTTCCTGTCAGTGTAATTCAAAGCACATCATGATGAAGTCAAAGTTAGTTGGCTCAATCTACTTGAGATGACAGATTCCAGAACACTCAGTTGTTTTTCAGGATTCCCCCAATGTGATTTCAATGACTTTGTCACCACCATTCCACCCCCAACCATCCCTGATTTCACACACAAGAAAATAAAAAAAGGTGGCATTCACATCACCTTCTAGCCAGTACAGGCAATTCACCTATGACAGCAAGATTGAAAAGTTGAAAATTAATGGCTGCTTCCTCCTGCCAATGCTATCTTCTGTTGTATACCTTGGAAGTCTCCTTGCAGCAAAGCCGCCTAATCAAGCAACCTAATCAGGCAACCTCTCGAAATGCCCTGAGTGCTATATTTTTTGGAGATATGTAGAAGTGGTTCTTACTCCAGTTTTATTTCAAAGCGTGCAGTAAACCTGCAGTAAGGATACAACATCTCCTCCAATGATTATTCTCAACACTAGTACTCCACAAAGTTGTGTCCTCAGCCCCTTACTATACTCCTTATACACTTATAACTGTGTGGCCAAATTCCCCTCCAACTTGATTTTCAAGTTTGCTGATGACACTATTGTAATGGATCAGATTTGAAACAATGATGAGAAGTATAGAAAAGGGATAGAGAATCGAGTGAACTGGTGCGACAGTCTCTCCCTCAATATCAGTAAAATGAAGAAGATAGTCATCGATTTCAGGAAGCATAGTGGAGGACATACCCACCTACATCAACAGGGCTAAAGTGGAAACGGTTGAGAGCTTGAAGTTTCAGATCACGTGTTCAGACCACCAACAACCTATCTGGTCCCTTACATAGTTAAGAAAGCCCTATCAATGCATATACTTACTCAGGAAGGTCAGGAAATTTGGCATGTCCACAATGACTCTCACCAGCTTTTACAGATGCACGATAGAAAGCATTCTTTCTGGTTGTATCAAAATTTGGTATGGATTGTGTTCTGTCCAAGATCACAAGAAATTACAAAGCATCGTGAACAAAGCCCAGTGCATAACGCAAACCAACCTCCCATCCATTGACTCTGACTATACTTCTCGTTGCTTCAGCCAGCATAATTAAAGACACAACACACACTTTCTTCCATCGAGAAAAAGATACAAAAATCTGAGGTCATGTACCAACTGCCTCAAGGGAAGCTTCTTCCTTGCTGCCATCAGACTTTTGAATGGACCTATTTTAATATTAAATTGATTTTTTCAACAAACAGTATGACTATAACGTTACATTCTGCACCCTTTTCTTTCCTTCTTTATATACAGTATACTTTGTCACTATAGCACACAAGGAACAATACTTTTCACTGTATATTAATACATGTGACAATAATAAAACAAATCAAATCAAATATTTTAAGGATTTCAAAAAAAGAAATTTGCTATTTCTAGCAATTAAAACTTGTGCCGATAGTTGGTAACAATCAAGTGACTCTCTGAATCATTCCCAGTAACTCAATATCCCTCAGAAAATGACTAGCAGATCTCCCTCCAAGAGCAGCTGACAATGGCCACCCCTGGGGTTTTATTAGCTTGCATCAGCATCCTGCCAAAATCACTGTAGGAGGTTTGGAGCACTTCTTGAGAAATTCAGGTATGAAATAAAACCCCAGTTTTTTTTCTGCTGTGCTTAAAATGAGGTCTCAAGATGTGCATGAATAATATTCATGACATCATTGCGCAATAAGAGTGATTTACTTATTCAGTCTAGCATGAAATGATTTAACCCCAATGCTCACCTTTTTTTTCTTACTTAGGACTACACTACTAGTATATCTTTGATTATTGGTAATGTGAAATGAGTAGTGCACCTTATTGGCACATCGCCTCAATTTTCAACTATCCCAATTTCTTTCCCATCTGTAACTACTCCTCAGTTCTCCAATATATCATTTATTTTATTCATTCATGCTATGTGGCATTGTTGGCAAAAATTTATCTCCAATGAGAGTACAATATTTAACAATGCACTTTATTGTGATTTACATTTTAAAAATTTTCTTCCCGAATTCAGTGGGGAATCCTGCACTGTTCACTTGAATATTGCTCTCTTTCTGATATTTTAACACTAATTGCAATTTGAGGAAATTATTGCATGTCCAACTGAACTTCTTCCTGAGCAAGTTTATATATTTACCATTAATTGCTCATTAATAAGAACTTAACATTGGCCAGAAACTCAACTGGACTAACCATATAAATACTGTGGCTACAGGACTGGTCAGAGGCTAGGAATCCTATTGTGGGGAAGTCACCTTGTGACTTCCCAAACTTATCCACAATCTAAGGCACAAGTCAGGAGTGTGATGGAATACCCTCTGCTTCTTTGGAGGAATGCATCTCCTACAATACTCAGGAAACTTGATACCCCTAGGACAAAGCAGCCTGCTTGATTGACAGCCAATCCATAAATATTCACTCTCTCCACTCTTGATGCAAAATGGCAGCAGTTATGTACCATCTACAGGATGCACTGCAGGAACTGACCAAAGTTCCACAGGTAGCACCTTCCAAACCCAACACTACCACCATCTAAAAGGACAAGGACAGCAGATATATTGGGACTCCACCACCTGGAAGTTGCCCTCCAGACTACTTAACCATCCTAATTTGGAAATATCACGGTTCACTAATCACTGTTCCTTCACTATTGCTGGTTCAAATTCCTGGCACTCCTGCCTTAACAGCACTGTGGATGTAACTGCACTGTGTGGACAGCAGCAGTTCAAGGAGGCAGCTCACCACCACCTTCTCAAGAGCAATCAGGGATGGGCAATAAATACTTGCCCAGGCAATGAAACGCATACCTCATGAATGAATATGATTTTAAAAAGTCTTGAATGTTCAATTTTCACACTATCTGCAATAACTACAGGAATAATATCACATAAAGCATATAAAAATATTTTTCAAAATAAAACAATTTCTTAAAAAATGACAGTCATGCCAACACATTCACACTTACTTCAGTATTTTATTTTATTTCACATTTCACTTGAAGACTGTGAATCAAGTTGACAAAAAGCTGTAAAATAGAGTAAATTGCACCTCAATGCTGCGATGTGGTGGGATACAGGGATGACCTTCAAGATTGTCCACACAATAGGAAAGATCTCAATTTTCTATGATACTGTAAAAATAGGTGTTAGCTGGTGAGTAACCTTCTTAAAATGGCATCAGTAGAAATAAAACACAGGTGAGATGTAGAACAGGTGGTCGATTCACTATAATTTGTTTCATATTATCACAAAATGTCAAAATGTAGCTCAGTGAATTATCTCAGGTATATTATGAGGATGGGAATGGAGAGTTTAAATGGACCAACACCCGTCAAAATAGGAGAACATTTGATGAATAAATAATGTGTCACCTTTGCGTTGTCGACGGAGACGGGAGAGGTTCCGGAGGATTGGAGGATTGTGGATGTGGTCCCTATTTTCAAGAAAGGGAACAGGGATAGTCCTGGAAATTACCGACCGGTGAGTCTGACCTCAGTGGTTGGTAAGCTGATGGAGAGGCTTCTGAGGGACAAGATTTACGAGCATTTGGAGAAGTTTAGGTTGATTAGAAATAGTCAACATGGTTTTGTAAAAGGCAGGTCGTGCCTTACAAGCTTAATTGAGTTCTTCGAAAATGTGACTGAACACATTGACAAAGGAAGAGCAGTGGACGTGGTGTACATGGACTTCAGCAAGGCATTTGACAAGGTCCCACATGCAAGACTTCTTGAGAAGGTGAGAGGCCATGGGATCCAAGGGGCTTTGGCCTTGTGGATCCAGAACTGGCTTGCCTGCAGAAGGCAGAGGGTGGTTGTGGATGGCTCTTTTTCTGCATGGAGGTCGGTCACCAGTGGAGTGCCCCAGGGATCTGTTCTAGGACCCTTGCTGTTTGTCATTTTCATAAATGACCTGGATGAGGAAGTGGAGGGATGGGTGAGTAAGTTCGCTGATGACACAAAGGTCGGTGGTGTTGTGGATGGTCTGGAGGGATGTCAGAAGTTGCAGCATGACATCGACAGGATGCAAGACTGGGCGGAGAAGTGGCAGATGGACTTCAACGCGGATAAATGTGTTGTGGTCCATTTTGGCAGATCCAACGGGATGAATGAGTACACTATCAAAGGTAGGAATCTTAGCTGTGTGGAAGAGCAGAGGGATCTTGGGGTCCGGGTCCATAAGACTCTCAAATCGGCCTCCCAGGTGGAGGATGTGGTTAAGAAAGCTTACGGTGTACTGGCCTTCATTCATCGAGGGATTGAATTCAGGAGTCAGGAGGTAATGCTGCAGCTTTATAGGACCTTGTCAGACCACACTTGGAGTACTGTGCGCAGTTCTGGTCGCCTCACTATAGGAAGGACGTGGAAGCTATCGAAAGGGTGCAGAGGAGATTTACAAGGATGTTGCCTGGATTGGGAGGCATGCCTTATGAAGACAGGTTGAGGGAGCTGGGACTGTTCTCCCTGGAGAGACGAAGTTTGAGAGGCGACCTGATAGAGGTTTACAAGATGTTGAGAGGAATAGATAGGGTGGACTCTCAGAGACTATTTCCCAGGGCTGAAATGGTCGCGACGAGAGGGCACAGATTTAAGGTGCAGGGAAGCAAGTACAGAGGGGATGCTAGGGGAAAGTTTCTCACTCAGAGGGTGATGAGTGAATGGAATCGGCTGCCATCGGTGGTGGTCGAGGCGAACTCGCTGGAGTCTTTTAAAAGACTTCTGGATGAGTATATGGGATCCAATGGGATTGGGGGTTATAGATCGGTCTATGGCTGGGTAGGTTTTGATGTGTTCAGCACAACTTGTGGGCCGAAGGGCCTGTTTGTGCTGTAGTGTTCTATGTTCTACGTTCTATGATTAGATTGGTTCCACTGGTCAGCGCAACATCGAGGGCCAAAGGGCCTGTACTGCGCTGTAATGTTCTATGTTCTATGTTCTATGCTAACTATCTGCAGGTTAAGCCAAGCAGCATTTGGGAAGATGTAGACTTCAAATTGTGCTTTTTTTTTAAGGAAAAGAATGGTAATTAGTGAAGGAAAATGTAAAAAGAGGGGATAAAAAAACTGAAATCACCATCAGCTGTAAATCAAATGAATAATTGGGCTAAATAGTTAGCATTGGTGGTTCCTCTTATTTTCATTTGTCATTTATAAAATAAGGTATTCAGAGTCATAGTGAAAAGACTGCTATCACAATTAGCTCCTCATATTATTATGGTGGTGGGATACAGGGATGACCTTCAAGATTGTCCACACAATAGGAAAGATCTCAATTTTCTATGATACTGTAAAAATAGGTGTTAGCTGGTGAGTAACCTTCTTAAAATGGCATCAGTAGAAATAAAACACAGGTGAGATGTAAAACAGGTGGTCGATTCACTGTAAACTCGATAAACGGTTTACCCACAAAACTGTTCAAACGTGTATCTTGGCATCTCACTTACTTCAGGAGGAGGTGAATGTTGATATGTATAATTTCACATTTTGCTTGTGATTAAAACATAATTTTCTTTACACATCTTCTCATCCAGTACCTTTGGATGTGGTTGGTTTTATTATTTTTATTCAGAAACCCGAGCCAATCATTTTTGCCTAGGTCACAAAGATGCCACCTTAGCTGAGAAATATGCTCTTCCAACCCATTAGGGGAGAACCTGCAAATATAACTCACCCTAGGAAAATGAAATAAACCTGGAATAAAATCCAGATTGCTTTGGAAAGAAGCTCTAAATGAATCATAAATTGACCCATAAACAACTTATAAACTAAAAACCCAAATGATGCACGGTAAAATATTTTAATAGACATGTGTAAAATAAGTTCAGTAAAATGTTATTTGCTGGAATGTTACATATTTTAAAAACTGACAACAGACTTAATACCAGCATCGAATCAAGAGGCCTTTTGCATTGGTCTAAGTCAAGGTCATGGAGTTTTGCAGTGGGAATTACAATATTGGTCTTGAGAATAGTTTGTATTCTGCATTATTTGCATTCTAGCAATTCACAAGAGTTGTGGAAATGTTCACAAAGGTATCCTTGAATTTTCAGTGCTTGGAAATGAAAATATAATTTGAAATTATATTTCAATAAATATCAATTATATTTATAAGCTCCTCGATCCTGCTCTGCCATTTAATAGGATCATGGCTGATCTTATGTTGGCCTCAACTCCACTTTCCTGCCATTCACCATAGCCTTTCAAACTCTTACTAATTAAAGGTCTGTCTATCTTATCCTTAAATTTATTCAATGTCATGGCACCAACCAAACTCTGAAGTAGGGAATTCCATGGGCTCACAACTCTTTGAGAGAAGTAATTTTTCCTCATCTCTATTTTAAATCTGCCTCCCGTTATCCTAAAACAATGACGTCTTGTTCTAGCTTGCCCTACAAAAGGAATCATCCTCCCCACATCTACTTTGTCAATTCTCTTCATCAACTTCTGCATCTTAATTAGATCCCCTTTCACCTTCTAAACTCCAGGGAGTGAAGTCCTAAATTACCCTATCTCTGTTCATAACACAGACCTCTCATCTCCAGAATCAATCTAGGGAACCTTCTATGAACCATCTCCAATGCAACTATATTCCTCCTCAAATAAGAGGACCAAAACATAACATGATATTCTAAGTGCGGTCTCATTAATACTCTGTACAATAGCAGCAATACTTAGTATGCTATTCAATTAGCAATGGATGTCAAGATTCCATTTGCCTTCCTTATTATCAGCTGTACCTGCATAATAGTTTTCTGCAATTCATGCATAAGGACACCCAGATCCCGCTTCACCACAGATTATCTCGATTTAGATAATAAATGACCTTTGTACTTTTTCTACCAAAATAGATAACTTCACACTTATCCATGTTAAACTCCATCTACGAAATTTTGCCCCATTCAGTTAATCTATCTATATTCATTTGTAAATTTCTTATTTCATTATCCCACCTATTTTAGCGTCATCTGCAAATTTGGCTATAGTACCTAATATCGCGACATCCAAGTCATTAGTACAGTTTGTAAATAGCTGGGGCCCAAAAAGCGAACCTCGTGGCGCCCCACTAGTTACAACCAGAAAAATACCCATTTATCCCCTTGCTTTCTGTTGGTTAGCAATCTTCTAGCCAAGCAATAAATTACCCCATATTCTATGTGAACTAACCTTTATGTTAACCTTTTGTGTGGCAGCTTAGCAAATGCTTTCTGAAAGTCCAGATATACTATATCAAAAGGATCACCATTAGCCATATTGTGTGTTACATTTTCAAAGAGCTCAAGTAAATTAGTCAAACATGATTTACCCTTCATAAAACAATGCTGAGTCTAACAGATTGCATTTTGACTTTCTAAATTTGCCATTATTAATTTCTCAATGATGGGAATTTTGGAATATCACAACCATTACATGCACTATCTCCAATGCTACTTTCATTGAGACTCTAGAATGTAGGCCATAAAGGTCCTGGGGATGTGGCTGCCTTCAATTCCTGTAGTTTGCTCAGTACATTTTCCCTCATGATGATGATAGTTCTAAGTTCCTCCTTTTCTATAACCTTGACATTTTCTGTTACTATTGCGTTAGTACTTGTGTTCCCCATCGTGAAAACTGAGGCAAAATATCGATTTAATGACTCAGCCATTTCTGAATTCCCCAACCTCATCTTACAAGGCACCAACATTCACTTTAACTACTCTCTTCCACTTTATATACTTTTAGAAGTAAAATGTAAGTTGGATGGAAGATGTAATATTTATCTCTCTAGAAAAAAATGAATCTCTAAACTGGGATTTGTTTTCTTATTCATGCTGGATGATGACCTTACAGATCCTCCATATGGTGAACTGACCACCAGGTCACAACATTCTTGAGGTCCACATCTCTGCTACAAGGACACCCGCAGACAATCTATGAAAATGGCAGACATTGACACTGTCTAGGAGACAGTTGCTGATGGCCTTGATGTTATTTACTGGCTTTGGCAAGATTTATTTATTTAATCATTCATCTTTCATTGTATGTGGACTTGTTGGTTAGGCCAACATTTATTGCCCACCTCCTCTGGAGGCTGACTGATGGAAATGGTGAGCAGAAATGAAAAAAATTACCTGGTCAAGAAAAGGGTCCAGAGAATTGTGAACCTTCATAACACCCTGACCCCGTCTGCAACTATCATGTCAAGTGGGGGTCCTGAGTCATAGCAGACAATTGTTGACAGTGTTGACCACCAAGGTGCAAATTCACCAACTTTGTTTGGTATAGGCCCAAATCCCATTGTGTCTGGAAACTCTCACAAGAAGGTCATTACAGTATTTGTATCAGGGAGATCTTAGAATGCGATCTTCCCCACTCCCTGCTGGCGAAGTCACTAATTTCATGCCTAGCAAGGTATTACAATTCATTTAAATTTATTTAGATATTCAACACTGGCTAACGTTGTATCTTCCGGGAATATTATATGCTCCCAGTCACCAGTGTGTAAATGCATGACTCACTGTTGATCTCTAAAAATGGTAGCACAGTGGTTAGCACTGCTGCTTCACAGCTCCAGGGACCTGGTTTTGATTCCCGGCTTGGGTCACTGTCTGTATGGAGTTTGCACGTTCTCCTCGTGTCTGTGTGGGTTTCCTCTGGGTGCTCTGGTTTCCTCCCACACATGCAGGTTAGGTTGATTAGCCATGCTAAATTGATTGTAGGTGCATAGCTTAGAGGATTAATAGGTAAAATATGTACGGATACGGGGATGGGGCCTGGGTGGGATTGTGGTCGGTGCAGACTCAATGGGTCAAATGGCCTCTTTCTGTGCTGTAGGGTTTCCATGATTCTATGATGTAACAACCAGACCATGGACTTGAAGGCCAGGGTAGCCCCAAGGTGGTCAGGCTCATGGCAGGGCAGTGCCCTGGCACTGCTGGATTGGCACTGCCAAGGGAGGGGTACACAGGAACAGAACCTGTAGGCAACCTCGTAGCAGAGGTTCACTTCATTTAGCAGGGAGGGTGATAGGGAGAGTTCCTGAATCCAGTGAATAGGGATGGGGAAGCAGAGGATCTCTGATACTGGCAATGATGAGCTATAGGGTTCCTTAACATTGATTTGAGATCAGGGCACCTTTTTAAAATGATGCCTTGATCTTTGTGCAGGCAGTCTTCTCGGCATCTTTAGGCCCTATCCCTCACAATGATGCCACAAAATATGCCTTCCTGCTTCAAGATGGCATAGTGTGGAAAGATCTGAATGGAAAACCTGCCTGTTTTCTGAGAAGAAGCATGCTGGTTTTCAGTCTGAACTTGATACTGTGTCATATTTTGGGAAAATTCTGCCCAATCTATTATGAGATTGAAGGTTACCATGCTGAAAAATTAATTCCTAACCCTGCTGATACTAACTGGTGTTAGAAATATCTAATAACTAAGCTTCTTGATAAAAACTCCAGGCTGTTGACTCTTTCCAGAAGCTCATTAGAGCTCACTTGCTATCCTATGCCATTATTTGCACTAAGAACTACTTACATTGTGCCAGGCATTGATCCATTGAGCCCATGATAGTGCCCTCCATAGGCACTGTTTAGTGATTGGACAGACACCTCCCTCTGTCTTCCCTTCTATTTTGATTGGGAAGTTTGAAAGCAGCATTTTAATGAGACTGGGCTGTTAGGATCTACTGAGTCTTGATGCTCAATCACTCACTTTGCCATGATACAGCCTCGGAATTTAAACTGAGCCTACTTCATTTCAGTTTAGTCTCAATGAACCAGAAAGGTTGGATATGAATTATTATTGCTACAGCTAGTTGGAGTGATTACCAATACTTCATTAAACTGAAAAGTGCACTGGCGAACCCGTGTTTAATGTTGAATGAAAATGTGAGAATGGTGGATGGGAATCTTTTCTGAGTAAATGAAAGGACTATGGATCAAAAATACTGCATGTTTTTTTTCTCTAACAGTCTCATACTACACAAAGCCATTGATGCTTATTGCTGAAAAATTGCCAATCACTGTAATTTGCAATTTTTCCAAAATTGCCAATTCCAACCACGCTATTTAATACCCCACAAACAAACAGCTGATTAACTGATATGAAAAATTAAAAAAAAATTATTATTCTTACACTTAAATTCAGATCTGATAAGAGGAATTGACTTGAATCTGGCAGAGGAAATCAGTTTAAGGCCAGCAAGATAGAGGTCTGTAAATGAGATGGACAGTGATAAACATGCCCACTCTAAACCCGTGATATAAGCCTCCAGAGCTACAGTGATGAAGATAAGTGCACCCCTTCCCCATGACTAAAATTACCACTGATTCTGTCAGTTCTGTACATGCTCCCCCTTCATGCTTCTCCCAGTGTTTCTCTCCAGTGGTTTCTCAATCATAGTCCAGCAACATTTCTTCATTTTTCCCTGGCTTTTTACGATTGATGCAAGAAATTTCATAGCAGTACAAATACATATTAGGATTTCTCGATTTCACACTGTAGCTTTGATTGAACATCAGAGAATCCCCAGAGGACAGGCTGTATAAATGGTTATAAATTGCCATTTAAACTGTTACTGGTAGGTTGCAGCCAGATTTGTGCTGAAGTTATGATCAGAGATCAGGAGAGAGAGACTCCACCCCATTATGCGACAGCAATAAATTAGTTAAAGAACAATAAGGCTTGCAAATAACTCAGTAAGGTGCACATAGAGAAAAAAAATTGCAAAACTTTAAAAAATAAAAGCCACACACATTGAGCCAGCAAAATTACCTGAAAATACTGGACATATTTTTCCAGCCCAAAATATAGTCTAATGAAGCACATATAAATGATGCATTAATATAGTAGTACCATATATTATAGCCTGTGCTTTCTAATGTTTCCTGATACATTACAAGCTATGATGAATGGAAGTGGAAACTTGCCCATAGTCACATACTGCTTGAGCTGAATATTATGCATAATCATAGAATCCCATGGTGCAGAAGGAAGCCACTTGGCCCATCAAGTCTGCACAGACCACAATTCCAACCAGGTCCTAACACCATACATTTACCCTAATTAGTGCTCCTGAAACTAAGGGACAATTTAACATGGCTGATCCACCTCATCTGCACTTCTTTGAACTGTGGGAGGAAATTGAAGCACTTGAGGAAACCTGTGCAGACACGGGAACACAGAACATAGAACAAAGAACATTACAACACAGTACAGGCCCTTCAACCCTGATGTTGCACCAACCTGTGAAACCATCTAAAGTCCATCTAACCTATGCTATTTCAATATTATCCATATGTTTATCCAATGACCATTTAAATGCCCTTAATGCTGACAAATCCACTACTGTTGCAGGCAGGGCATTTCACGTTCTTACTATTCTGAGTAAAGAACCTACCTCTGACGTCTGTCTTGTATCTATCACCCCTCCATTTAAAGCTATGTCCCCTTGTGCTAGCCATCTCCATCCAAGGAAAAAGGTCCACACTGTCCATCCTATCTAATCCTCTGATCATCTTCTATGTCTCTATTAACTCACCTCTTAACCTTCTTCTCTCTAACGAAAACAGCCTCAAGTCCCTCAGTCTTTCCTCATAAGACCTTCCCACTATACCAGGCAACATCCTGGTAAATCTCCTCTGTATCCTTTCCAATGTTTCCACATCCTTTCTGTAACAGCTAACCAGAACTGTATGCAATACTCCAAGTGCAGCCATACCAGAGTTTTGTATAGCTACAACATGACCTCATGGCTCCTAAACTCAATCCCTCTACCAATAAAAGAATAGGAAGAATGTACAAACTCCATACAGATAGTTATCCAAGCTGGGAATTGAACCCAGGTCCCTGGCGCTGTGATTACTGTGCTAACCACTGTGCCACTGTGCCGTCCCAATCTCTGTTATGGCAGAAGTTCTAACGATGGACTGGAAGTCAGGGGATGACCATTCTTCACTTATTTCTAAGAATCCAGGGTGTCGATAACCAATTAGGTGGCTGGAAGACTTCTGTCCCTTTAAAGGATAGCCACCCACTCCCCAGGAGTTGCCAACCAATTGAAGCAGCTCAGCTGCACTGCCACAAGACCACTGCTGGGACTGTGCCTGGAAGGGAAAGAAGTCATGGAAGGATGCTGCCCTTTCAATCAGCTAAATGGAGTCTGAGTTTGCTGGGGCCAATCAGGCAGGCAGGCAGGCAGGCCATGGCAAAGGAAGTGAGAGCTGGTTTTAAAGGGTGGAATGGGGATTGCCATGGGAGTTCATTCAGAAGTAAGTCTGGTCAAGGTAAGTCTGAAATTAAAAGTATGTCTAAGTAAGTCTTGGTCAAATTGGAGGACACCTTTTTATTGTTGTTGATTTTCGTGAACACACATCTTGTTCATTAAAGTCCTATAGGGAGTGTAATCTGCCATTCTTGCCTGGTCTGGCCTACATGAGACTCCAGATCCAAGTAATGTGGTTGACTCTGAAATGACCTCATGAGCCATTCAGTTGAAACAAACAACTAAAAATTCTAAAAGGGCTGAAACTAGTTGGTGGCCATGTCCAGCTTTGCAGAGTGTACTGGCTTCATTTATAGCTTCACCTAACAGCTTGCGACAAGGATTGTAGGTTTGGTTGAAATATCCAGCATTCTTGGATCTGTTTTAATCTACTCAAAACTCAACCTCTGAAAAGTGCTCCCAACCTTTGATTAATGGATAGAGCACAAAACCATTTTCTGTAACAAGTCTCTGTAAAAGCATCTCCGGAGCATTACTTTGAACAAGCCAAAGAGGAGGATGGAATTCTTTTTGGCAGAAGTAAAAATTTCATTGGCAACATTTTGAAAGCCAACAAAAGATGCTGGTGAATCTTTCTATTCTGAATTCTTTAGGTGAAGTAAATGATTCATTGAGTGCAGACATCTGTATTATCCCAGCCTCCGAATATGTTCCCCAGTCAAGACAAAATCTCACCTAATTCTGGTCTTGTGTTTTCAGTGAAGAGGACAGTGAATTGGAAGTTCCAACATTGCTATTCATAATTTTCTGATTATTTAAACTATAAACAGTTTGCACCAGAATTTTCAATATGTGCCGTCATCAATCCCAGAAGTACAAAGTCAAAAAAATTGTCCCCATGTATATTAAGCTTCCAAATCAACATTTTTGGGGTAGCATGGTGGCACATTAGTTTGTTAGCGTTGCTGCCTCGCAATGTCAGTGACCCAGGTTCAATTTCAGACTTGGATGATTTCCTGTGTGGAGCTTGCATGTTCTCCCTGTGTCAGCATGGGTTTCCTCCAGGTGCTCAGTTTCCTCCCAAAGTCCAACGATGTGCAGGTTAAATGGATTAGCTATGATAAATATATGGGTTTATGTGTATAGGGTGAAGGGATTGGACCTGAGTAAGATGCTTAGTGCTGACTTGATGAGCCGATTAGCCTCTTTCTACATCATGGGTATTCTACAATGAACATTCTTTTGCAGTTTTGAAAATTAACACAGAGGAATCACTGAAATATTTTTGTGAAAGCTCAAATCAGTTTGTGATTATGAAACAGCAAATAGCAGCTTCCAACTTGAGGAAAACAACACATTTTGTATGTGTTGCTGTTACATGCTTACACTTAGAGCACAGAAGATTAGAGTCGGGGAATTATTTTGGTCCTGGAAGCATTTTAATTGCATGCTATATTGTTTTGCTCTCATCTAAGTGGTTGTATAATGACTTTAATAAGAAAATTTTTAGCTGAGACACAATACCACACCACTATATTAACTTTTTGTTTGTTTTAGTTCAAATTTCTCCTCCGAAATCAAATTTCTCTGTTAGCAGGAAATGCTAAACCTCACCTGACATAAAAGTTGAGACAGAACCAGGTTTTCATTTGCACTGTTGACCTCTGGCTCAATAATTTTAGTGCTTTGGATTTGAGTTCAGGTTTGATGGGTTAGGGTCAGTTTGGGTTGAAGTGACCCAAAAATTCAAAGCAAGTGTTCACTGCTCTGCCAAATTGTTTTGTTTCCTATTTACACAACTTGTACAGATCATAATTGCAGAAACTAAGTGAAGAGTGAGGTTTCGTAATGCATTTGGTTTACTTTTGAGGACATTTGTTCAATATCAAATGTCTAAAATTAAACATTTCCAGTTTATGCCAGATTATGGACAAATAACATGCATATATTCATTCAAAAATCTGAACTCCCAGGCAAATACATTTGCACAGTTAAATGCTGGTTGGATAGACCGATGTATGGATTGGTAAATTGATAGGTAGGATAGTCAGTCTTGAAATACTGTAGAATTTGTGTTTTGAATGAGCTTCAGATTTTTAAACTTTTGTTGTAGTAAAAACCACATATTCTGCCTGTTTAGTAAATCAAAAGCTGTGCATGCCTTTCAAGATGGATGGTTGTGGAATTAAACTGGATTTGGAGACTCAGAATATGTAAGGTGTGCTGGTAGATAAAACATACTTAATTATTCATTAATTTTCTTTGTAATAAAAAGAACTGTGCATGGAGTTTTAATAGTATAGCCTGCAGCTCAGCTAACAGGATTAAGTGCAAGGTTTTAAATGTCTGTAATAATAATGGTGAGAAGAAATGCATCTACAAAATGGCTAGAAACATGAGTGCTAATTTAATCCAAAGAGTATTTTCTCGTTAAAAAAAAGTTTCTAAATTTGAGGCTTTGCAAGTATAATAAAGTATCTGAAGAAAACATAGGGCACACATTGTTCTTTTCACACCCCCTGACCATTTCCACACGTGTTAACTACTCAGACAAAGCATGAGTTTCTTAGGACTACTACTGAACAAAAATTATTTTTAATTAGTAGCTCAACTTTGTCATTTGTTTGGAATTATGTGAGTAGGGGGGGCAACAACTGTAGTAAAGCTATATTAATAAAGCAAAGTGGAATTTTTATTTAAATCTTAATAATCAGATATGATTATTTAATTAAATCTAGTGGATTTCTCACTTTCAATTTCAATATGCACCAATTGACATTCTGTTTTCAGCCTCTTAGTGTTTAAAAAAATGAGAACAATAAGAACGTCACTGAATGCCCCTGTAAACATCCTTGGGAATACCATTGACCAGAAACTGAACTGGACTAATCATACAAACACAATGGGTTAGGGTGTTTGTAACCCAGAGCAACAGGGTTACAAGAGCAGGTCAGAGGCTAGGAATACTGCGTCGAGTAATTAACCTTCTGACTCCCCAAAACCTAGCCACCATTTACAAGGCACAAGTCAGGAGTGTGATGGAATATGTCCTACTTGCCTGGATGGTGCAGCTCCAACAACACTCAAAAAGCTTGATATCATCCAGGACAAAGCAGCCTGCTTGATTGGCACAACATCCACAAACATTCAATCCCTCTATCACCGACACTCAGTAGCAGCTGTATGTATTATCTAAAGATGCACTGCAGCCTTCACCAAAGATGCTTAGACAGCACTGTCCAAACCCACAACCACTTCCATCTAGAAAGAGAAAGGCAGCAGACAAATCCAAAGCACACATCTGCAGGTTCCCCTCAAGCTATTCACCACCCTGACTTGGAAATATATCATGTTCCTTTGCAGTTGCGGGGTTAAATCCTAGACTTTCTTTCCTAACGACATTGTGCCTCAACCCACAGAACAAAGCCTGCAAGTGATTCAAGAAGGCAGCTCACCACCACCTTCTCAAGAGCAACTAGAGATGGGCAACAAATGCTGGCCAGCCAGCAACGCTCATGACACACAAATGAATAAAAGATGTCAACATTTATACCCATAGACATTTACAGAACAGAAGGAGGTGATTTGGTCCATCACGTCTGCTTCAGATCTTTGCTGGCATGACACAAGGTAATCCAATTACCTCATTTCCTTCCTGTAGCTTTTATCACCCTGTGCTTCAAATATTGATCCACTTTCACATTAGAGAAGTAACGGTCTTGACTTCATCCACATTATGACAAAGTGAATGAAACTGAACATTGTGCAATCATCAGCAAACATCCATAAGACAATAAGGCCATAATGTGTAGGAGCAGAAGTAGACCGTTCAGCCCATCGAATCTGCTTCCCCATTCAATGAGATCATGACTAATCTCTTAAGATAATCCTCAACTTCAGTTTCCTGCCTTATCCCCATATCCTTGACTTCCTTTCTAATTAAAAATCTGTCTATCTCAGCCTCAAACATACTTAACGGCCCAATCCCTACAGTGCTCTGCAGAAAAAAATTCCACAGATTCACCACCATCACAGAAGAAATTCCTCCTCATCTTTGTCTTAAATGGGCTGATGTTATGCCCTTTGGGAATAATCCCACAAGGCGAAACAGCCCCTCAGCATCTACCCTGTTAAGCTCCCTGAGAATCCTATATGTCTCAGTAAGATCCCCTCTCATTGTTCTTAACTCCAATGAGTACAGATCCAATCTATTCAACATCTCCCTAAATTATCCTGAACAAATTGTCTCTAAATTAGGCGCCCCTCAATCTGGTTATAATTCTCTAAATTTGCACATTTTTATTGTGGAGTCTAATAGGCGTAAACAAAGGTCATAGGTAGAAGAGGGCACTCACAACGTTAAAATGGTGGTGCGGGCTTATTGGGCCAAAGGGCCTGTTTCCTGAACTGTGTTGTTCTTTGTTCTTTTATCTCTTTATAAGAACATCTCTCCATACCTGGAATCAACCTAGTGAAGCATCTCTTTACTGCCTCCAATGCCAGTATATTTCCTTAGCTAATATATGTATTGCCTACTTCTGCTCCTACACCTTATGGTTTTATCTTTCCATAGATAAAGGGACTAAAATTGTTCACAGTATTCCACATATGGACTAACTCGTGCCTTGTATAATTTTAGCAAGATTTCCTTGTTTTAATACTATATTCTGTTTGAAATAAAAAAATCCATTCATCTTTTCAATTACCTGCTGCATGCTAATTTTCTGCAGTCTTTATTTAAATAACATTCAGCTCCTTTATTCTTTCTACTAAAGTGCATAACCTCACATTTTCCTGCATTATTGCCAGATTTTTTTGCCCACTCACTTAACTGGTCTATGTCCCTCTGTAGATTCTTTGTGTCATCCTCACCACTTGCCTTCCCATTTATTTTTGTATCATCTGCAAATGTGGCAATAGTTCGTTTACTTCCCTTGTCCGAGTCACTAATATATATTGTAAATAATTGTGGCCTCCACACTAAACTCTGTGGCACTCCACTAGTTATATGTTGCCATTCTGAAAATGCCCCTCTGATTCCTCATTGAATACCTTTTGGAAATCTAATACATTACATTGACTGGTTCTCCTTTATCCTGTTCATTAGTGCCTCAAAAGAACTCTAACATATTTATCAGACATGACTTTATCCTTCATGATGCCATGCTGATTCTGCTTGATTATATTATGTATTTCTAAATATTCTGCTATTAAATCTTTTATAATGGAGTTTTGGAATGCCTTCAACCCCGTGAAGACCGAGGTCAAGTATAATTAACTCCTCTGTCATTTCTTGGTTTCCCATTATCATTTTCCTAGGTCACACATCATTTGGGTTCAGACCAATTTTCGCTTATGCCCAGGGAGGCCCATTTCAATCATTGTTGATGCTGGCACATCTTACCTAACATATTAGTTTCCAGTATAACACTGAGATTTTTAGGGATAGTTTTGGGTGTTCCTGCCTCTCTTGCCTTCCACAGCTTCTCCCTCATATAAAAGATAAGGAGCAGTGGAATTAGAGGGCTGAGTAGAAATTCCAACTCTGCCTTTCATCAATTAGGTGATTGTCTATCCATGGTAAAATGCTACCCACAACACCATTGCTTTTATCTTATTAAGTAGCCTTTTTTGTGGTATCTTATCAAACACATTTTGGAAATCTGGATGTATTATATCCATTGGTTCCTCTTTATCTATCCTGCTTGTTAACACCTTAAAGAATTCTAATAAATTTTAGGTATGATTTCCTCTTCATGAAGTCAAGTTTGATTCCATTATGCATTTCAAAATGCTCAGCTATTACATCATTTATAACTGACTAACATTTTTTCCAACAACAGATGTTAAACTAATTGGCCTTTTTTTGCCTTGCTCCTCTTTAGAATGAGAGTTTATATTCATAATTTTCCAATCCAGTGGGATTTTTTTTCCAGAATTTATATATTCTTGGAGGATAACTACCTATACATCCATTATCTTTGTAGCTCCTTCATGTAATATTCTTGGATGCAACCCAGCAGCTCCAATAGACTTGTTGTCCTTTAACCTTATTAGTTTCCCTAGTACTTTTTCTCTAGTGATAGTTATTGTGTTTATTTCCTCTCCCCCTTTTAGTTTTTTTTAGAATGTCATTAGTGTTGTCTATCATGAAAACTAATGCAAAGTATTTATCTGTTCTACCAATCCTTAGTTCCCAATATTATTTCCCCATTCTCATTCTCTAAGTGACCGATGTTCACTTTGGCCTCTCTTTTCCTCTCTATATGTTTAAAGAAGCTCTTGCTTCTCAATTTTATATTGCTTGTTACTTTACTTTTATAGGTTTTCTTTTCTTGTTTTTCATTTTTTCTTTTTTGTTTTTTTTTGCTCATTTTTAAATCTTTGACACATTTTACGTTTTTCCTTTCAGTTTAATATTATCCTCAACTTCTTTTGTTAACCACGATTGCATTATCCCCTTTCTAGAATCCTCCTTCCTCACTGGGATATATCTTTGTGATGAATCATGAACTATTTTCATTCATGTCTGCCATTGCTGGCATTTGTCCTTTCTGCCAAACTCCTTTCTTAGTTCACTCCAGCCAATCCTACCCTCATTCCTTTGTAATTACCCTTATTTTAGGTTAGCACAACTGCTTCTGACCCAAGTTTCTAACTCTCAAACTGAATGCTAAATTCTGTCATGTTATGGTCACTGTTTACTAGATGATCTTTTACTCTGAGATTGATTATTAAACCTACCTCATAACACATTACCAGATCCAAAATAGCCTGATCCCTGATTGGATCCATAACGTATTGTTCTAGTAAACCATCATGAATATACTCCATGAATTCTTTCTTATAATTACTCTTGCCAATTTCATTTTCTCAGTCCACATGAAGATTAAGGTCACCTATAATTAATATGTTTTACAAGCCCTTCTGATATATGTTCTGTCTTACAGTATTACTAATTTAGGGGACCTATAGACTCTTCCAATGTCTTCTTCCGCTTGTTATTTTTTACTGCCACCCATAAGGAATCTACATCTCCTGATCCGAGATCATTTCTTGCTATTGTATTTATTCCATTTCATACTAACAAAGCTGCCCTACCATCCTTTTCTTCCTACTGTCCATACAAAATGTCTCATGCCCCTGAATATTTAGTTCCCAGCTCTGATCTCCTTGTAATCTGACCTTATAATGGAAAAATGAAAATGGCTGGGCATAGGACTCTGTCCTGAGGAACTCCTGCAGTGACATCCTGAGATTGAGATGATAAGCCTGTTTCCTTTGTGCTAGGTATTATACCCTGTACAGGGATGAAAATATTGCAAATTTTAAAGCTATAGTTTTTTAAAAAGTGAACTCAAAAGCTGTTAAAATGGCATAGTATTTGACTTTTGGTATATGGATGAAATTTTCCCCAAAAATTTCTAATGGTGAGAAAAATGGCGTGAACTGTATCACTCTCTCAGGCACAATTGCCCCACACTCAGTCACTTTTTTAGAAGGTGGTGAGTTTTGAGCTGGTATTGAGGGGGGTGAAACCTAAACACACCAGCTATCAAGAATTCTGGCAATATTTTGCAAGCGTGCTCTAATCTCTAAGTATAGTGGAAGACTACCTTCCTCCCCATAGACATCAAGAATACCTCCCTCATTGACGGCATGTTACCTCCTCGTCAACATTAGTCGCTGACATTGAGGCATCAGGGCCTTTCAAATGGGTTCCCCTACATGACCCACAATATGTCCCCTTTCATGATCCACCATTGTCCCCTCCATCACAGCCACCCTGTTATAGCCCCCCCATTATCATCCCACCCTCACCCAAATCCTACCACCTTGGCATTGCCCAGGAACACTTAATGCCCAACTAACACTGCCAATGTGCAGGTGAGCACTGCCAAGAGGGCACTGCCTCACCATGCCTCCAACCACCCAATGGCTCCGGTTGCCCCCAGCAGTATCATCGCATCTGCTCTCTGGTAGTGGAGACCCAGTATTGATTTGTTTCACCAGAGAGGTGGAAAAATGCATGCTGAACTCACTAATTATATTGAAATCCAATCAATCTCATGCCAATAAGCCTTACAAAAGGGCTAGGAACATAGCAAACCATATGATGCCAGGCATGAATTGTATTTTTAGCATCATATGCTAGTTTCCTAGATTGCCATATCGTTCAGTGGGCCAGGCAAAGTGATATAATCATACACATGAACTGTAAACAGTAGAGTATGTGTGAAATACTTAATCAAATATGGAACAAAACTACAGACAATAAGGTTTGTCGACAATTTTCCTTCATGTTTCACCAGGGTCATTAAAGTTCAGTGAGTGGTACATGAATGTGAAATGGATCTCAGCAACCTTTCATTGTGTTGAGATGATTCTTCATGCAAACACAAAGATCTTGGCTGTCTTAGACTCTCAAGCTGTGAGTTGCCACAACATAGGATGTTTATCGGCCTAACATACCATCTTATACAGAAAATTGGATTTGTAAAGGCAAGTCAGCTATGTTTGTTGCCTACTTGCCTGGGAGGCCAGCAGAAAACCATCACATTAGCTGCAGTCAATTAAGCAGCAAAACTAATAATTAATAATACCTTGAAAACAGGAGAAGCTCTTTCCAATCTGTTCTAATTTAACATTTACTGGAGAACCAACCTCATGGCAATTCAGCCACAAACAGACTGACAGCTTAATTCCTTTGTTATTCAAGACATTAACTCCAACTAAAGCATTTGCTCATCTAAGAAATAACAGGCCTGCTATGAAAGAGACTGAAGTTACCCAAAGTTGTGATTCTGTTGTATTTTTTCCTTTCATCTGTATCTAATTTTTGTATGAGTTGATTGTGTGTGAGTCAAATGAATGAGAACTTGCGTTTTTAAACATCGGGGGCAAGTTTGGGTGACAAATAACCTTAGTTATTTAATATTACAGAATTTGAGTATTGCTGAATAAAGAGACATACGTCCAAAGCTTTTCATCTTGCACTCATCAGGATTGCTTCCTAAGAAATTACCAACAATAATGAGAGACAACAACTTACGTTGCATGAGAACAGAGTTCTGATTGGTTGATAATTTGATCTAATTGGTGGAGATGTTACCATGGAGAATTTGCAGCATGTAATAATTAGCTGCCCAGCTTTGTTCAAACTGACGCTGAGCAGATTAACTCTGACTGGTGAAAACTGGTGAAAACATTGCTTTGGGGAATGAACTAAGGAATGACTGTTCCCTAAGCTTTGGTTTAGTTAGAACAAGTGTGAAGAATGGAAATGCTCTTTCTGTCTGCATAGGCCCTGTGTATGAATGCATGTGGCTTCTAGCCATATTCACATAAGTGAATCACATTGTGAACACAACTCACATTCTTAAATTAGTAAATTCTTGCATATTTGGAATTACTTAGAGGGCGTTGCCATATCGTGGAATCACCTTTATTGTTGGAGACTGTGTTTTCAGTTTTGCAAGCTGGCTGGGTATGGTCAGTATTTTGCCTGTTGTAAGCAGTCGAAGGAACATACTGTTTGACACAATGCATCGATCATTTGGATGTACAACCTATATACCTGGCACCGCACTATCACTAGAATTCATATGCCACATTGCTCAGTTGTGTGATAGGCAGAACATCTTTTTGGATTGAAGGCAGCCTGCAGTTAACGGTGAATGTCACTCATGCAGTAGCAACAAAATCCTGAAAACCAATTTAAGGTTGTTTACTGGTTTTACAATATGACTCATTTAAGTACATTAGAAGCCACATATATTCAAATATAAGGCGCTGTCCATTGTGGATAGAAAGAACATGTTCACCACAAATTGCATCTTTTCCAAATAAACAAAGCTGAGGAAATGGTCATTTTCCGGTTCATTCTTAAGATAATACCTTGACCAGTTGGACTCAACCTCCTGGTATGAATTTGAACAAAACAGGGCAGTTAACTTTTCCATACTTCATTGTCCATGGTAACACCTCCTCCACAGTACACATGTCAATCAGTCAACATTCTCTTTTAAAGTGAGAGGGGAGATATATAAAAGTGTCCAGAGTGGCAATTTTTTGACACAGAGGTTGATGAGTGTCTGGAATAAGCTTCCAGAGGTAGTGGTAGAGGCAGGTATAATTCTGTCTGTTAAAAAGCGTTTAGAGAGTTACCTAAATAAGATGGGTATAGAGGGATATGGGCCAAATGCGAGCAGTTGGGATTACGTTAGGTGTTTAAAAAAAACAGGCAGCATGGACAAGTTTGGCCAAAGATTCTATTTCCATGCTATAAACTTCTATGACTCTTCTCATGCAGTATAAATTGCCTTCCCCGTTAAGGTTGATAATTTCTTGTGACCTCTCCTGATGAGTGTAAGACAAAAAGCTTTGATAGTGTGCATTTTTTCCAACAATAAACAAAGAACTTTCTTTTCTCAAAATAATACACAGATTTCACAATACTTTGATCATAAAAATAAGAAATACATAAATTCTGTCCATGAAATACACATGACTGAGATTGTCCCTTTTATTTCCCATTGCCTTCAATTTTATTAGGACTCCTTGAAACCTCATTTAGTTAAATGCTGCCTTGTGTCAAGCACAATGACTCTCACCTTGTCAGTCAACTGCACTATCAGACACCCTTCATGATGGACATCTACATCCCTACCTTAAGTGTGTTCTGTTTTATTCTCAATTCCTTCCCTAAGTGATGTTTAACATGAAGTAGGCTGAGGTAGGTGCCAATCAATAGGAAATTTCTTTGTCCATGTTTGACTTAATTCATGAGACTTCAGGGGTCCAGAGGTAATGTTGAGGACTCTGAGGATCACCATATTCTGACTGTATATCACTGTGCTGCCACCTCTGGCGAGTTGATCTTTCTCAATGGTGATGATGGAGATGTCTGAGACATTGGTTGTCAGGTTCTATAAGGATGATAATGTCAGTTGGCAGCTGAAGTCTCCCACATTTGGTGGAAGTACCCAAATGATGGCAAGGAAGCCTTTGCAAGGTCAACTGGCCATAATGTACTTATGTACTTTTGCCTTTCTGGTTCCTAGATTAATGCTGAGCAGCCCATTTGGTTTTATTCTCATTTGACTACTCATTGAAGTTTGATATAACTGAGTAGTTGGCCATTCCATTTTAGAAGAATGTTAAGAGTCAATGACATTACTGGGCAAAGGGAGTGGTATGTACAATACCATGGTGGGATTTACATCATGTCTCCAAAGCAATTGTACAAGCCTCTGGATTACTAATCCGTTAACATTACCATGCTGGTCCCATTCCCCTTATCACAGCTCCAAAGTGAAATGCAAAACTGTGAAGTAACGTCTAAAAATGTGAAAATAATTGCTCAGCACAAGTAAGGCGAACAAAGCCTTTTATTCAATTAGATAAGAAATTAATGATGGGATTTCTGCACCTATGGCTTATTATCCTGTCATGTCTTCAGATCCTTCAATTGCTGCTACAATCATGCCTTACTTTCCATCCGAGTTCCATGAACCCTAGGTCAAATTCCAAAAGCCAAGTTAATATCATTCTATTTGAATCATTACTATGTGGAAATTGGCAGCCTACCTGTCCTGATGGTTAGCTTGTACACTGCCAGACACAGATGCAGGATGTGCAAAGCTCTGTCCTGGTGATAGGAGTGCAATTCACATCTTACACAAGTAAACAACAAAGAACCAAAAAAAGTACAGTAGAGGAACAGGCCCTTTGGCCCTCCAAGCCTGTGTCAATCACGATTTCCTAACTAAACTTTCTGCCCTTACTCAGTCCGTATCCCTTCATTCCCTCCTTATTCATGAATACTTCCAGGTGTCTCTTAAATATTCCTATTGTGCCTACTTCCACCACCTCCTCTGGCAGTGCGTTCCAGGCATCCACCATTCTAATGAAAGATTTCCCTTGCACATCTCCCTTAAACTTTCCATCTCTCATTTTGAACCAGTGCCCCCTTGCAATTGACACTTGCACCCTGGGAAAAAAGCCTCTGACTATTCACCCTGTCTATGCCTCTCATAATTTTGTGTACCTCTATCAAGTCTCCCTTTAGTTGCTGTTTTCTAGTGAAAACAATCCTAGTATGTTCAGACTCTCCTCATAGCCAATACCCTTGAGACCAGGCAAGTGAACTTCTTTGCACTCTGTCCAAAGCTTCCACGTCCTTCTGGTAGTGTGATGACCAGAACTGCATGCAATACTCCAAATGTAGCCTAACAGAGATAAAGGTAAATTCACTATAGTCCAAAATGGCCATAGGCTGCACAACAGAATGAATCAAAATCTAACATTACTGGTCTAAGTTTGTGTGACATTACAAAGGTGTTCCATAATGCTCTACTCTTATTAAATTTCTGTTCTTTTCCTTAGATGCGATAACAAGAATAACTTTCTGGTTAATATTTTTTAAAAGAAACTTAATAAGGGTTATGGGGAGAAAGCAGGAAAGTGGAACTGATCCACTTCAGATCAGCCATGATCTTGTTGAATGGTAGGGCAGGCTACCTGCCATTCAACCAGGTTCGATGGTCTATTCCTGCTCCTATTTCTTATATTCTTAAACTGTGTCAAAAGAGGCCCATCCTGTATACAGCAGTTTAAAAAATACTGCCAACACTTTAATAGTATACAAAATACATCTGGCTATGTGGGAAGGTTTTATAGCTAGGCATCATGTCACTATGATTTCCTGGTTTATTTGTATTTCTATCTCTTGCACACTCATGGAACTATACATCTGATCAGAATGATTTCCTTCATTGAACAACAACAAAGGTCTTTTAACATATGGTCAATGTACTTTTAAATAATTACACAATTAAATTAATTTAGAGTCTTTGTAAAGTGAGATATTAAGGCTCATTTCTGCAATTTTATTTCTTTTTGTTGAAATTCAACATGAAAACCTACTTTTTAGTGTCTGAGAGCTCAACAAATGACATTTAGTATATATATTTGTGGCTAACTGGTAAAAATTGTCAGTGGTTACGAATGGAACATTTTCCAAATTTTGGACAGCATGAGCATGAACCCGAACACTCAAGTCTGCCTAACATCTCAATTTTGTTTAAGGAACATGAACCAGACATTGCTCTTTTTTCCTAATTATGGCTGTTATAATGTCCTGAGACCTTTATTTTGCTCTGCCAATATCTCACAATCATGTAATGTTGATTATAATATCTCTCTTCTGTCAAGTCAATGGTTATCACAGATTTACTGGATTAAGGCCAGGTTTCCTAACATAGTCAAGTTAAATTGTGTTTGACCTTATGACAAATTATAAAGAACATTTCTGCCTTTTTGTTGACAACCTCCAGCTGTACCTTTATGGGCTGTTGTTTCCATCCACAGATGAACTCAGAAAAATTGATCTGAGCATGGCCAGGCACCATTAGTATATGCAAAGGTCTTAGCCCTCTAGTTTGGAGGGATGGATGAATACCTCTGCAGTCAATGTGGTGTCACATAATTTCAGGCACTTCTGGGGCATGAGTTATGTGAAATACAATCTTTTTGTCCCTGTTTTTCACTCAAAAAATGCAGGAAAAAGGAAGTCCCTGTCTCTTCTCACATCAGAGTCATAAAAAAGTTACAAGGAACAGGCTCTTTGGCCCGCCATGTCTCTATTGACCATCAAATACCTATTCTACTCCCATTTACCAGTACTTGGACCATAGCTTACTATGCCTTGGTGATTTATTGTGATTATTTAATCTGATATTATTTTTTAAACTAGCTTAAAATATTAAATTGTAAATTATAAAAAAAGTACATAAATTGAAATATTTCTGAAAACTAAAAACAGTAAATTAAAATGCATCTTTAATTCAATTTTTTAAATGCAATTAACACAAATTCAGAGTATGAATTTGAATCAGAATTCAATGACTCACCTAATGTTGATATTGATTTGTTTGAATTGTCCATTGATGCAGTTGATGGAAACCATAAAATCACTGCAGAATATTCCATTTTATTTTGTACAAAATTAGGGAGATTAGAGCACAAAAAAGTGGAATTAATGACTTATATCATTTGTGCTCTTCCAGAAACTTCCAGGCCATTAAGCCTGAGAGCATTTTGGATGCAATGGTCTCAGAAAGATGGAAGTAAAATTCATAATCAAAGTGAGATGAGTATTTGGATCATCTCACTTAATCTTCATCGGCAGTATCATTTAATAGCTTTGTGCGGTATATATCACTTCAGCTTGCTTCTAGGCTGATTGCCCATTTTTAATCAAACATCACATTTGGATACAATGAAAAACAAAGTTCTGATCTGCTTCAGTGAGAAAGCTCAGGCATTATTATAGCATTATATCTTATTAGTGCATTTATTCTACTCATGCTTCCAGACTGAACGGGTAAGCAGCATCTCCTAAGCAGTGATTATTTTTAATTTGCCTATTCTTTCATCCATAGTTTAGTCCAGATTTGCACTGTGATGAGCCATTGATTGATTTGAAACATTCCAAAACCCCTGCTCTTGGTCCATGCAGTAGGTAGCTTATTGGAAAGCTATGGACTGCCTTTCATATGCACTGTTTGCATGTCTGGTGGAACTTTGGAAAATGTCAGCCTCTATTCTTGGCCTAGTTCTTACCATAGTATGACTAAATAGATTCTCTGCCACAAAGGATTTGGCTGATTTGGGGACTAGGGTTTTAGAAATCACAAGCATGTACAAGTGGAAGAAATCAGAAGTATGAAAATATGTCATATTGACCTTGAATTACTTAAAATAATGGTGTCAAGATTAGACACATTAAAAATTTTTCACTTGTGAAGGAGTTGATCAAGGAACTGAAAAAATGAATGACCAAGTAATTGTTTAAAGATACTACAGATAAGTCACATCTAATTCCCCGAGAGATGTAAGGAGACCAATAATTTACAGAGTGCAAATCTGCTGAATTCACTGGATAGTGTGAGCTTACTACATGTTGCATCATGTTCTAGTTCTCCAGCCAAGTATCTCAAGAAGTGACTGGAGTGCAGGATCTCAGTTGTAGACATCTGCAGTTTTCATGTCCATTGTGCACTGGGCCACTGGCCAGTATGACGAAGAAGGTACAACAGCCATGAGGTAGAGCAGTGAAGGTGTATAAGACAAGGGGCAGAACAGTTTGGGCTAGACAGAACGGAATGCTACAATTTATTCTTAATGCTTTTCATCCTCTGAACATCCCATTCGAAATAGGGATTGCTACTGTCTGAGGAAGAGTCACATTGACTTTTCCTCAGACAGCTGAGATTGCAGCTGAGATTACAATTGAGAATACAGCTGAGACAACAACAAGCTGAGATTACAGTTCATGCACAGGCCCCTTTGCACTAACTCTACACTTTGGTGAGGTGATTGGTAGATTCAGGTTTTAAACACGTTATGAATAAGTGCTTTATAAAAAATGACTTTATGAATTTACTGGCTGGAAGCCACTAATTGAATTTTTTTAAAAAGAGCAAAGCAACAGATTTGGGATCACAGTCAAGATGGCTTCATATTTACAATACCTTACCTTCTAATTCCAAAGACACTGAAATGGAGGCGATTTCTCCAAGAAGCCTCAACAGGAACAATTGCTTTGAAGAATATGAAGGAATTTGTAGCCATATTTGGGCCACTTGGTAGTTGGAGAGATGGATCATGTGTCAAGCCAGATAACCCTTGTGTTAAGCATCTATTTTCAGTGCAGACCAGGAAAATTAAATGTGAGACTGAAGTAGAAAGATTGCCATGTGGACCCATCTAAAACAAACTTGTAAATTTCAAGTTGGGATGTTGCGTTACTTGGGAAAATTGCACATGATGGAATTCCTAAACCTGAATGTTGTTCACAGTCTGCTTCAGTATCTGAAAAGTGTTACTGAACATTGTGCAATCATCAATACACACCCCCACTTCTGACATTATGAGGGAAGGAAGGTTATTAATGAGGTAGTTGAAGATGTTGGGCGCAGGACACAGCACTGAGGAATTCCTGCAATGTTGTTCTGAGTTGAGGAGATTGACCATCAACAATCAAAATCTTTCTTTGTGTTATGTATGAATCCAACCAGAGAAGTGTTTTTCATTGGATTATAATTGATGTAGATTTTGCTTGGTCTCCATGATGCAATAGTCTGTCAGATTCGGCCTTGTCATCTCGGCAGTCACTCTCATCTCATGTATTGAGTTCAAATCTTTTGTCCATGTTTGGATCAAAGATGTATTGAGGTCAGGAGTCAAATGTTCAACTGGCATAACCCAATCTGAGCATCTGAGAGCAGCTTATTGCTGAATAAGTGCTGTTAAATAGCATTGTTAGCTATCAAATCCCAGCCATCACATAGTTATCTGATGGGAAAGAGCAGACTTGTAGGGCAGAATTTTCACCTTTTCTTTGCAGAATGGCAGTGAGTAAGAAAAGCAGTGTTGAAACTGTCAGCAACACTAGTGGCTTTTCAGCGGTATTGAGACATTGATAGCTTGCAGAGCTGGGCCAAGAAATGGAGTTTAACTCTGATAAGTGCAAGGTGATTCATTTTGGTAGGATAAACTTGAATGCTGATTAAAGGGTCAACAACAGGGTTCTGAGGAATGTGAAGGAGCAGCGAGATCTTGGAGTTCACATCCACAGATCTCTGAAAGTTGCCACTCAAGTAGATAAAGCTATAAAGAAGGCTAATAGTGTGTTAGCATTTATTAACAGGGGGTTTGAGTTTAAGGGCTCTGGAGTTATGCTGCAACTATACAGGACCTTGGTGAGACCACATGTGGAAAACTGTGTGCAGTTTTGGTCAC
Source organism: Sphyrna mokarran (assembly GCA_024679065.1). Lineage (NCBI taxonomy): Eukaryota > Metazoa > Chordata > Chondrichthyes > Carcharhiniformes > Carcharhinidae > Sphyrna > Sphyrna mokarran. The sequence goes on from JAGIQG010000002.1 coordinate 77,390,422, forward strand.
CTCACTATTATGGGGTCTAACCAGAGTCTTTTACAGCCTCAGAAGTACATCCCTGCTCTTATATACTAGCCCACTTGACATGAGTGCTAACATTGCATTTGCTACCTGCTAATTGAACTTGCATGTTAATCTTAAGAGAATCTTGAACAATGACTCCCAAGTCCCTTTATGTTTCTGATTTTCCAAGCATTTTCCCATTTAGAAAATAGTCTATGCCTCCATTTCTCCTTCCAGAGTATAACCTCACACCTTTCCACATTGTATTTCATCTGCCACTTTTTTGCCCACTCTCCTAACCTGTCCAAGTCCTTTTGCAGCCCTGCTGCTTCCTCAGTACCATGTGTTCCTCTACATATTTTTGTTTCATCTGCAAAGTTAGCAACAGTGCCTTCAATTCCTTCACCAAATCATGAATGTATATTGTAAAAAGTTGCGATCCCAGCACTGACCCCTGAGGCACACCACCAGCCACCAGCTGCCACCCTGGAAAAAAAACACTTTATACTCACTCTGCCTTCTGCCAGTCAGCTAATCCTCTATCCATGCCAGGATCTTAACTTATTTAACAATCTCCTATGCGGCATCTTGTCAAAAGCTGTCCGGAAATCTAAATAAATCACATCCACTGGTTCTCCTTTATCTAATTTCTTTATTACTACCTCAAAGAACTCTAACAGATTTGTCAGACATGACCTCCCCTTGACAAAGCTGTGCTTAGTCCTACTTTAGCATGCACTTCCAAGTACTCTGTGAAATCATCTTTAATAAAGAACTATAAAATCTTGCCAATAACCGAAGTCAGGCTAACCAGCCTATAATTTCCCATCTGCTGCTTCCTCCCTTCGCCAGATGAAGAGGCAAACCCCGAAAGCTTGTGAGTTTACTATCAAATAAACGGATTGGACTTAAACCTAGTTTGCCCCTTCACTGTAGGAAAGGATGTCCCAAGGCATGGTATATTGGGGAGACCATGCAGGTGATGTGACAACAGATGAATGAACACTGCTCGACAATCACCAGACAAGAGTGTTCTCTTCCTGTTGGGGAACACTTCAGTCACAGACATTTGGCCTCTGATCTATTGGTAAGTATTCTCAAAGGCAGGCTTTATGACACACAACAGCGCAGAGTCACTGAGTGGAAACTGAAAGCCAAGTTCCGCACAGATGAGGACAGTCTCACCTGGGATCTTGTGTTCATGTTACACTATGTGTAACCCATAACTTGCCTGGGCTTGCAAAATCTCACTAACTTTCCTGACTGGAGACAATACACATCTTTTCTATGCTTAACCCTCTCTCCATCACATTGTCTGTACCTTTAAGGTTTGATTACTTATAAAGACTCGCCTTGTAAATTGAGTTTGTGTCTTTATGTGCCCTGTTTGTTAACTGAAATCCACTCACCTGATGAAGAGCAGCACTTCAAAAGCTAGTGGCTTGTGCTACCAATTAAACCTGTTGGACTTTACCTGCTGTTGTGAGACCTCTTCTTGAATCTTTGCAGTCCAACTGATGTAAGTCCATCCAAGTGCCAACAGGAAAGGAATTCCATTTTTCTTTTTGTCTTACTGTGAAGGAAGGTGATACCATTCCAGGTCAAATGGAGAGTGGTTTAGAGGGGAACTTGCAGATGGTAGTGTTCCATGTATCTACTTATTCTACTTGCCCTGCTACATGGTAGAAGTGGTACATTTGGAAGATTCTAGTGTGCACTGCTATAACTGTGCGTTGCTGGTGGAGGAAATGAATGTTTAAATTGGAGGGGGGGATAGCCATCAAGTATCTGCTTTGTTCTGGATTATATCAATTGTATTTTTCAGTGTTGTTGGAGGATATTCCATTACATTCCATGTGCCTTGTAGATGGGCTTGGAGAATCAAGTGCGGAGTTACTTGCTGCAAAATCTCCAGTTTCTGACCTCCTCTTGGAGACTCAGCATTTATTGGTTGAGTTAAATTTCTGGTTCTGTTCAGTTGATTATCAATGGCAGCCCCAGCATGTTGATATTGGTATCCATTGACTTTATTAACTTGAGTATCAAGAGAACACAGCTAGCTTACCTCTTGTTGGAGTTGGCCATTGTCTGCCACTAATGTTATTTGCCACTCACCAACACAAGCCTGAATGTTGCCCAGGCCTTCTAGCATGCGGACACATATTGCTTTAGTTTCTGAGAAGCCACCAACAATATTGAATATTGTACATTCAGCGAAGGTCCCCACTTTTTAGCCTGCGAGAGAGGGAATGTAATTGATGAAGCAATTGAAGATGTTTGAGCATAGGACAGCTCTGTGACAACTTCAGCAGCGATGTCCTGGACTTGATAGAATTAGCCTCCAACACCACAACTATCTTCTTTTGTACCAGGAATTGGGGAATTCCCCAGTCAATGGAGATTCCCCAATTGATTCATTAAGTATTCAGGATTGAAAACAGCAACGATTTCAATGTGCAGAAATGTGCAATCTAGCCCAACAAAATAGTTTCCCCTGACTGTCAGTCTCTCAATAACATTTCCCATTTCATTCCTTTGCTGCCTGCAGCATAATGTCCCACATCTGACTCCATCTATGGAGGAACCAACTGTTATACGCAAATATCCTAATGTCTATCTGATTTAAATGTAGACCTAGAATACCTATTTCATATTCCTCCCAATGGCATATTTTATGTTATAAAGGCGCACATGATTCCTGTTGCTAGATTGGGACTTTAGTAAGTATTTACTGCCAGAAAAACTGAAGTTATGCCAGGCTGAATGGCACAGACAGCAAGTCAGAATTCTGAAACAGAAAACTGTGCACAATAAAAACTGAAATTAAGGAATTCCAAGTCCTGAAGGGCATTCAGAAGTTATCTCCCTTAAATCAAGTAAGTCAACCCACTTACTTTTATTAAATGAAAATAACTTAAACTGATTGAATTAAATGAACCTGATCATAACTGCTGTTACTGTAAACAAAATAGTTCATCCGTTTCTATCAGCCTTCATCTCTCCAAATATTTGCTTGGCCTGTCTATAGAGAGATTAAAGAAGGGTATTATAACTGGTTCAAGTCTGAGTCAACTCGTATAAATTAAGGCACTCAGACTGCTTACTGGAGCAATCGATGCCATTAAACCCAAGAAGCTATCTACTGAAGTTCTGAATTATTATGGCCTCCAAATGAACATTACAGAAAGTCATCCCTGCTTCCATACAATCTGTACTTCAGCAGGGCAGAGATTCTGCCTATACCTCTTTGCAGAAGAGTCTGCAGACTGTTTTCCAGGGACAAGTTCATTTGATTATGTCGACAGTCTATGATTCTATGAGATTCTTTGGAAGATGAATGAAAGTGATTCATTCGAGACCAACATTGTCATGATGCACATAAATGGGGTGAAACACCATTGACATCTTTCCATTGTTTACAATTTATGTTCATATAACTAGCCATACTTTAGTAGTTATTACTTTGTGCCTGAAGAAACTTTTGATTGGAAAACTTGGAGTGGGAACAAACATCAGGTCTTGGCTGCAGTCAGACTGAGGGATGAAGAGAGAGAGAGGGACTGGATAACCAGCAGAGTGCAGCTGATGAATGGCTGCCAACTAGTGATTGCAAGCCTCATCCTCCCAGGTTCATGGTCACGCTTGATAAGGGCTCATTTGTTTAGTCTTTCTATTATAACAAGGCAAAGGTCCAAAATTTTCTTAAAGGCAAAGGAGGCAAGCAAAACAGTGTGAGAGGGATACCTCTTGTACATGACTCTCAAAACCCTTGTCAAAAAGTAATAGCTCTGTGTGCAGCCATGCATTTAGGTACGGAGCATCTATTCATGGTCCTCCAGGATGTCCTAAATCTGAGAGATGGAGTGTACTTGAACATTAAAACAACTAGCGGCAGGAAGTAATCCAAGAAGCTTCTAAATAGAGCAAATTAACATATTTACAAGCACCAGAATTATAATATGATGATTATACATCCATGCCACCAGTATGCATTCAGAACTTTTTAAATTTTCCTCACTCCATCTCTCCATCTAGGTGCAGATAGTCTGTTGACTACTTTACCCTCTTGCCTGTGATGATTTGATGGGCATCCTCTGGAAGTTTGAGACCTGAAGGGTCATGCTTCTGTTCTGATTAGCTGTATCACTTGGCTGGAGCTGACTGGATCACAGGCAGAGGGGATGTGCACTTTTTTAATGTCCTGCATGGATGCCCCTAGCTTGGCTCTGCCTTCCTATGGATGCCCAAGGGCCCTTTTCTAACCTGGAGAGTGATTGAGGTGCCGTGTGTTTCTTTCATCTAGCCACTATAAGAATATAATGATGGCTACAATAATATTGTGCAGTTTCAACTTCATTTCTGGCAGAAACTGTGCATTTTCTACACTAGGATCTCCATGGCTTCCACCAACCTCCTAAATGCTCACTTGCCAAAGCCATAAAATGAGGGAGTACACTTATGAACTCCTCCATCTCTTTTTCCATTCTGTTGAGGGTCTCTGACACCTCTGATAGATGTTCCCGAGCTTCTCTTTGATTCTCCAGCATTTAATTTATGGCTGATTCCAGATGTTCATCAGCCATCTTAGCCTTAGCAGGGTCCTGGTCTCTATTAGTACTCTGAGTTCCAGAGGCCATTTTTGTCCCTGCTTCCACCTGCTATAGATCCGTGTCTTTGAAGTGACCATCAAAGTTTGAATTTGAGCCTACCCTGATCTATGACCCATCAAGGTGTATGTGTCTGAGTTAATGGAAGATGCGGGTGAATTCTGTGACAGATGTTCAGGTGAGAGTTCTTCTTCCTCTCAGGAAGCTTTGGGCGTGGGCTTTCTTCACTGCTGTAGATTGGTATCTTCTCTTTTCTATAAGCAGGAATGGAAAAAGTAGAGAATGAGTGACTCTGGCTCTGACAAAGGTCTCTGGACTCGATTCTCTCTACACAGATGCTGTCAGACCTGCTAAGATTTTCCAGAATTTTTTGTTTTTATTTGAGAATGAGTGACTGCCTGAGTTGGTTCAAACATTCAAGTATCAATCGCCTTGAATTGTTGTAAGTCTTGGAATAATTCATGCTTCCATGTTGGATTGTTGGGAGAAGCCAGCATCACCCTCAGCACAGGGACAATCCCTATTGTCCCCTTTAGCTCTGCAGCATGCTGTTCAAATGCAGTGAGCGGTTGCCGCCTTGGTATCCCACTTCCCGTCTTCACTCTTGTTGTGGATTCTCTTCTGCATAAAGATGGACAGGTACATTGTGAGTATGTCTAATGGAAGGCTAGGTTGAAGGCTGCCAGTAATCTCCTGATTCCCCAAAGTTTAACTATCATTCACAGGTCACAAGTCAGGAGTGTGATGGAGTATACTCCAGTGGCCTGCATGAATGCAGCTCCTGAAAAACTAAACAAGCTTGGCAGCATCCTGGGTGAAACAGCCCATTTGATTAGCACCACATCCATCACCTTCAACATTCAGTCCTTTCACCATTAGTATGGCAGAAGACTTGTACAAGATGCATTGCAATAACTCACAAAGGCTTCTTTGATATCATGTTCCCAATCCCTGAGCTCTACCAGCTAAATGGGCAAAATGAACAGCTGCGTGTGAACAGCATACCTACCCTCTGCTACACACCGCATGACTGTTCCTTTATTGTGACTATGTCAAAATCTTGCAGTCACCTCTCTCACAGCATACCATATGGATGGCAGCAGTTCACAAAGGCAGCAACCCCCACCCACTCATCTTCACAAGGTCCTTATTTATGGCTAACAAAGAAAAGCCAAAACAGTAAAAATCACATCTCATGACAGAATCACAAAATAAATGGGGATGAGAATCTAGAGTGAGTAGAAGATTCACTGTAGCAGCGAGGCTTAAATCATTGACCCATTTTCTGCACAGAGGGATGCTGGGCACCCTGGTGGCCTCCATCCAGGTCACCATGGTCAGTCAGGAGGGCCTGTTCCTGCCATCTCTTGTCCCCGACAACCTGGAGGAGACAGGAAAGCATCACTAAACCGTGGGGCTGTCTTCTGCTGCAAGGATCCTGGCACCAATACTGAAGGACTGTCCGGTTGTTTTTAATGATGACAGCCAGACATGACAGCGTGGTGGCTAACTTCCAGCCACCCATCATAAGACTTGTCATGGACCATGCGGCTGTGTGATTAATGAGTTGAACATTGTGCAATTCAGCACACGCAACAGCCACAGCCAGCTTTCCACTTTCTTTCCACTCCCACCTGGAACTTAGCCCCAGAGCAGAAAAATCTGCTCAGAGAGTGGAGGGAATGAGGTACCAGCTGCCATGTGGGATTATTGGGGTGAATAATTTGAATACACTTTGAATGAGGTTGGATGAATATATAAAGAAAAAGGGGATAGAAAGACACTATGATAGGGAAAGATGAAGTAAGGTCTCTCAAGGCCTTTGTGCAGCATTAACACAAGCATTGGACTGAATGGTCTTTCTCTATGCTGTAAATTTATACAGTCATCTATGAAGTCATCAACTTCAGGAAGTGTAATGGAGAACATGCCCTTGTCTACATCAATGGGGATGAAGTGCAAATGGCCGAGAGCTTTAAGTTTTCAGGTGTCCAGATCAACAATAAACTGTTCTGGTCCCTCCATGCTATGCTAAAGTTAAGAAAGCCCACCAGCACCTTCATTTTCTCAGGAGGCTAAGGAAATTCAGTATGCCCACTACAATTCTTACCAATTTTTTTATGAATGTGCCATAGAAACCATCTTTTCTGGATGTATCGTGACTTGGTATAGCTCTTGCTTTCACCAAAACCATAAGAAACACAAGGGATTGTGAGCTTAGCCCGGTCCATCACACAAACTAGTCTTCCATCCATCGACTTAGTCTATACTTCCCACTGTCTCGCAAAAGGAGCCAGTATAATCATGAATCCTACACATCCTGAACATGCTCTCTTCCACTTTTTTCCACTGGGAAAAAGGTGCAAAAGTCTAAGATCACATACACCTGACTCAAGAATAGCTTCTTCCCTGCTGCCATCAGAGTTTTGAATAGTCCTATCTTATATTAAGCTGATCTTTCTCTGTAGCCTAGCTATGACCATGGGGAGGCGACACCTTACTGGGATTATTGCTAGACTATTAATCCAGAAACTCAGCTAACATTCTGGAAATCTGGGTTCAAATCTCATCATGGCAGGTGGTGGAATTTGAATTCTATGAAAAAAAATCTAGAATTAAGATTACTGATGACCATAAAACCATTGTCAATTGTCAGAAAAATCCATCTGCTTCACTAATGTCCTTTAGGAAGGGCAATCTGATTCTCAACTGCCCTTGGACAACTATGGATGTGCAATAAATGCTGACCAGCCAGCGATGCTCATGTCCCACAAATAAATAAAAAAATTACATTCTGCACCCTCTCCTTTCCTTCTCCCCAATATACTCATACAGTATACTTTCCCTGATTGGTGCAAAAGAAACAATACTTTTCATTGTATACCAATACACGTGACAATAATAAATCAAATCAAATAAAATCAAACTCTTTATAATTCTCAAGGTGCTCCTTACATACATACCATCTTTAAAATAGATAAAGCACTTTTTCTTTCTATTTTTACCATTCCAGCTGTTGTAAATATAGGAGGTATTGCTAGGTCGGAGTACAATAAATAATTTAAAATTGCACAAGTTGCAGCATACACTTGTAATTGATTTAGTTAGAAAGAAAATAGGATGGGTTAATTTACATGTGGTGGCTGACCTCTCAGATTGTGAAACATTGTATAAGAGGGGCTGGACAGAGACCCAGGAAAATTTCCCCTGGGATTGTGCTGGAATCAAACTAGGCTTGATCATAATTGACTTGCAAAGTGCAATCAATTTGATAAGATCTCAATTATAAATTGACATGATTTGAATTCTTTCCTGCTTTTACCTTTGTTTGCAGATCTGAAGACTTGATTATTGCTTGGGGGAGGAAAAACAAATAGAGAGAGGCTTGTTTTCTGAAGTAATCACACCATATATGGTTGTCAAAAATGAAGTGATTTTTACTGTCTATGGCAAGGAAGTAATTACAGAGCAGTGAGATTATGTTTGACTATATCTTTGGGGAAATCAAGATTAATGTGCCAATATGTGCCTAACACTAATATGAGAAAAATAAAATTAACTTGGTAATTCACAATAAGGAAATGTCATGAAGCTACTTGAATTTTCAACAGTAGATAGAGGTGCTGGAAGGGAGTCAGGTGTTGGTCTCTGGTGTCAGAGCTACGAGATACATATTGCTCATCTATTTTTTTTCTTAAGAACTGTATCCTCTTCTCCAACAGTTCCTGATAAGCAGAAAATACGTGCCTGCAATTGAATAAACGTTGCTCTTATAACATGTATGTGTTGTAATCTTCTAGAGGAAGCAGCTCAAAACATGAGGAATCTGTTGACAACTCAGTGAATGATTAGGTAAGATTTTTCAATGTTAGGAATGTAGCTGATGATATTCAAGTCAACCTTTGTTTCCACTTAAGGAAATCATTGAGCTGTAGTTTGGTTCACATGGAGTCACATCTAATAGTCTGTAACATCCAGAGATCTACTTTCCCAGATTGCTCAGTAATTTAGGGTTAAATATTCTTGTCTCTTACAATCCTTGTGGTATTGTGCTGTTTTTCAAATGATCTGGCAGCTGAGGTTGTCTCTCATTCAAGGCTGTGTGGGATACATTCCTGCCATATGCCAACATCGATTTTCTTTAATCTTTTCTTCATATTGCAAGCTTTTATTTAGACTCCTCAGAAGGCATTGACAGCCTTCCATTTTTTGAAAGGGATTAAATATTTCTCTTACTTCCTTCTAACTCATAGCTTCTCCAGCCTTCTGGAATTATCCACATGGTGCTGAATTCAGATCTTTATGCATTCATTCTAGACTTTATCTATCAAGAATAAATTAATAGGAGTGCCTATAGCAACACTTTTTGCTCATTATTTGCCATACAATGAAACACAATGATCTCGCATGTTCGTCTCTTGTTCTCCAGGTTTTTACTTTGCAAGTGTGTATACTGTCATTGTGTCGGTGTTAGCTATTTGTAATCAAGATGCAGCCCACTAGAAGATTTTACTTTCATTAATTTACTGTCTAAGGCTTTGTGTGTAAAGCAAGTGAATATTTGGGTGTTATAATCTTTGGTTAGTAATCCTTGCCTGTGATTGCCCGTGAAGTAAGAATTGGGAAATCTCCATTTCCTTAAATCTTTAACTATTATTCAAAATCCCTAATGACTGAATGCCAAATACAAATTGTTCTGAAGTCTTATTTGATGCCTATTAATAGATTAAAGATAGGAGAGAAAGTTTAACACGGGCGAGCAGGAGAGATTGGGTATGGATCGGAGTAAGGAGGAGGAGGTTATATGGTAAACTTGCCACAAACCCGTATACTTTTAATTGGCTGGGACAAGATCCAAAGCCAACCATTCCCTCATCATTGAAATCATAGAAACCCTACAGCACAGAAAAAGGCTAATTCATCAATTCCACACTGACCACAATCCCACCCATGTCCTACATATCCTACATATTTTACCCACTAATCCCTTTAATCTTCACATCTCAGTATACTAAGGGGCAATTTTAGCATGGCCAATCAACCTAACCCACACATCTTTGGACTGTGGGAGGAAACCAGAGAGGAAAATGTGCAAACTCCATACAGACAGTTACCCAAGCCAAGAATCGAACCCAGGTCCCTGAAGCTGTGAAGCAGTAGTGCTAACCACTGTGCTACTGTGCCACCACATGGTAGGTTGGCATTTTAAATACATTATGAGGCTGAAGATTTTGGACTGAACGTGATTTGCAGGCTTAACTGTGGCTGATTAGGTTCGTAATGCCTTTGGAAAGCTGACGGTTGCAGCAAGGTGGGGACAGTCTGGAGAAGCACTCCTTGTCAACAGGAGAGACTGAGGTATTTCATCCCAGTGCCTCTAAATTCTCCCCACCGTCAGAACTACCTGCAAACAAAGCCATTCCAGGAACACAATGCACATCTCCTCCCATTCCTAAATATCAGATATCCTCAGTTCAATATTAGGGATAAGTGGCCTGTTGGGATCAGTCTCCCTCACCACTTTGGGAATTAAGCCCCAAGCTAGCTGGTCCTGTGGCCAATAATCTGGGGTTTCCTAAATTCCTAACCAAATGAAAGGCAAGGGTGAGATTCTCAGCCTCCCAGTCACATGTTTCTCACCAACGGGAAGTGGAGAGTTGTGTGCTAGTGGTGGCATTCTCGTTGGTTTAAACGGCCGTGCAGTTCTGGCTCAAGTCTTTCAATCAGATTGATTTCTGAGTGGAGAATCTGGTGTGACAAAGAAATTTGCTATTAGATTCCATAGTATTGCAGGGTGTTGGTGGGTGGATGGTGGCCTGTTGGTTGGTTCCATAAGATCAAGATATTCTAATCAGATCATTAGTTCTTTATGTTTCATGTTAATAAATGTCATACTGTAATCAATAAATCACAAGAACTACGTTTTCATCTCTTTTAATGGCATTTGTACCTAAGGTAACATTTCTTGTTTTTTTTAACCTCAGCCACCCACCCCACCAATTCACGCATTCAATAACATTCGCACTGGACATTTAAACTTATCTTACAGCAGCTGCCAGGTTAAAATAGTGTTGTGTGAAGGGGGCTTAGCTCGTTTTTCCCTGACACTCCAAGTGAGGCACTTTGTGGGGTTGTGCATTCTACATTTCTGAAGAAGTCTGCCTCCGATGACCCAGCTAGAAATGTGGAGTAGCCTCAGGGCACAGCAACATAGGAATGGAGTGGCAATTTGATGGCAATTTCTGCTTCACACAAGAACCAGGCCAATATGCTCCTATTATGAAGTTATAGCAACATTCACCAGTTATATTAAATTTATTGATTTAAACTGATTGGAGACGGTTCAATTATTGCTTGACTACTCAAATACACATTAAGCAAAGTAGCATGACTTGCTGAATAAATGAATAATAACTCTTTTCTTGAATTAAGACCCAAAATAAAAATGTATAAATTTAAGCTACCACAATCATTTCCATTTCTTAAAGGGTCTTTTTCTACTGTTTACATTTGGTAAGACTGCACTTCCTCTGCCTCCTATGGTGGTGGGAATTCAGGAATTCATTACCTCAGTAGACAGAAATCCCTTCAACCTGAGCACAACACTATCGCTGTTCAGAAGTAAATGAGTACAGTCTGACAATTTGAAAGAATGAATGGTTTTGCACTTGGAAACTTTAAAAAAACTGATGAGAATATATTGAGGGATCAGTTGCAAACAACAAGAGGCCAAAAGAAAAATGCTATGGTTCTAAACTGGGAGCCAATTAATACAATAGAAATAAACAAAAAGGATCCATCTTAGAGTATGTTACAGCAAAGGCCCAAGAATTAAACATTTTTTTTAAGCAAATTCACTGTGTGCTTGCCTTCAGAACAACATTGCTTTCCCTTTGTGGGATCCTCTAGTTTCCATGAGAAAGATGCAGACAGAAAATCTGGCGCAGGTTCATTGGGCCGAAGGGCCTGTTTCCCGTGCTGTGTGTTGCTCTTAAAAAATATTGATATTGAATGAAAAAAATACAGAAATATATATGCTATCTGATGGAGTAGTATTTTATTTTCGCTGAGTTATTCTGTTGCTTCTGGCTTGCAAGTGTGCACCTTGTCTGCATCTCAGGAACACCTGGACACTAGATCAGCAGTGTCTGAATGTAATGTATTATCTGCAATTCCATAACCAGAAATGTACAAGTCAGGTCTGGCACATATTTTTCATAAATATAGTCAGTATAATCCTGATAATGGGAGGGTTTATTATAAGTTTCCACTCTGCTATTTTCTCAACTAATGGAGATCATTTCCTGCAGACCATTTACTGTCAGGATTATTAATACTTCCATGTTTTTGGCTAATAACTCTTTAAAAAAAACCGAGCAATATTTTGACTCATTTCCAATATTATAACACCTAAATAGAATTAATAACTGTATCTTAATGTTAAAATCTGAATATAATAATAAATTCTCCTCTACCCTCATACGTGGCCAGAATTGCGCTGCTGATACTAATTTAACCATATCAGAGCCATATTGTAATGAATGGCGGAGCAGACTCGAAGGGCCAAATGGCCTCCCCCTGCTGCTATGTTCCTTATCTATGCTTCTACGTAAAGATGATAAATTTGGAGTTTACCATACTTTAAGTACTGTGGACAGTTCTATTTTATCCAAGTGATAAAATGGATATAGAAATATTGGATAACATGAAATAAAACATTACCAAGAGGATACTATAACGGAGAGATTAAATCTATTAAGAAAGATTAAACTATCAGGGGCTTTTTCATTTAGACAAGAGAAGACTGAGAGATGACCTGATGAAGATTTGCAAGATTTTGAAAGGGGTTTGTTGGAATAAACATAAAGAAGATGTTTTCATTTGTGGACGAGACCAGAACTTGAGGACATTAACATAAGTGACTTACGAATTGCTCAATGCACCACACCCTCATCACTCATCCATCAAAAATTTCTAGTAATTCGGATTCATGCTTAACTTTCAGGTACCCAACCTGATACATTTATCAATGTTGCAAACCTAACCCTGACATCTTGCAGCTTCTGTATACCGTCAACTATTCAGCTAGGACGGACAGGTCCATCACACATACTCAGTGACCTGCTTCTCTCTTGCTTGCAGGATAAGCTTGCACAGCAGAGAATCAGCTGGGAATTGCATGCCTGAATCTGCTGAATCCTGTGAAGGAGACAGTATTGTGAATCATTGGGCTAGCTATTATTGAGCTTGTTGCAATTAGCATCACATTAACAAAATACAAACCTTTTCCTTCTCTTGGCATAAAGTTGCCTGCAGCAGAGAGTGTCAATTTTAAAGATGTTATTGATATTGCTTAATACATACAAATAAGAAATATATGGATTTGTTCACCTTCATAAACACTTGCGGTGTCATCCTTTTAAACTGTCATTCTGTTTAGTTTTTCGTGCAGTCAGAAAGAGCCAGGATTCCACAAAGGGAAAGCAATGTTGTTCTGAAGGCAAGTGCACACTGTGTTTGCTATAACATATTCAGGTGAGGTATCTGTGATAATAATGGAGAGTTAATGTTAGTGTCATTAACATGCACATGGAACTTGATGTCATAGCTACAGTCTATATGGCAAAGGATCAGCATGTGGATGAGACAGCCACTAAAGATAGATGCTTGGAGATAAATGTCAGAAGAGAAGAAATGGCTTAGGGCTTAAACAGGGCTTGATAGACCAGTTGACTTTTCCTCTGTCCTTTAAATAACATCTTTTGCCAAGTTCATTTTATATAGCTCCACACAACAGGAACTAAGCTGATTTGAAAATCACTACAAAGTTCAAAAATTCAACATTATTCGTTTCCAGTTCCTAAAATTGCCACATATTTACAAGTTTCATGTTGCTTTGGAGACTTGAAATATTATGCAATTTTACTTACGTATAATTCCAATTTTATTGTAAGCAGATTGCAAGCAGAACTCTCATGCTTTTCAGCTTTGCAAGGTGAGAATCATTTTTCATTGGGTGACAAGTTTTCAAAGTAATTCAAAGTCTGGTTCCGATGTTGTAAAGATGCCTGGTAAAGTTTTGGCACCTACAAATGCAGCAACACCTTTATCCAATTTACACCTCTGACGTTGCTTTCTAATGTAAGAGAACATTCTGCAAATATTTGTATATGGCAATAGCTGTCTATTAAGCCCAGTTAATTCTGCCTTTCTCTCCCACACCCTGCAAATCAGTGCAGTAGCACAGGAAGTTGTCTTTAAAATTCTTCAGCTGGAAAGACGATTATTTTTAAAAATCTCTTTAAATTCCAAAACATAGGTGGGTACAGATTAATTAATTGTTTATAGACTAAAAAAATCAAGGCATATTTTCAAGGGATTCACATAGAAAATGAACGATGTAGAATTTACAACATAAAAACAGGAGTTTACAGGATGGCACAGAGGCAGAATGGTTAACACTGTTGCCTCACAGTGCCAGGGACCCGGATTCGATGATCCGCTAGGGTCACTGTCTGTGCAGAATATACACATTCTCTCCAGTCTGTGTAGGTTTTCTTTAGTTGTTCCAGTTTCCTCCCACAGTCCAAAAGACATGCTGTTAAGGTCGATTGGCAATGCTAAATTCTCCCTCAGTATATCTGAACAGACGACAGAGTGTGGTGACGGGAGGATGTTCACAGTAACTTCATTGCAGTGTTAATGTAAGCCAAAATGTGACATGAATAAGTAAACTTTATACCTTAAACAGGAGTTTGCCAAAACCAATCACATTAGAGTTTATCCTCTGTACCAGCAGTAATCCTAATCCTATGTATTCATGCTGTTCTGTTATCCCATTTAATTTTCTTTATCAAACATCTGTGCAGCCCATTATTAATATAGTCTCAGTTTGAAATAGAGATATTTTTTGAAGGAATAAACTTCAGTATAAAGATCCCAAATGTATTTTAAGAAGCTTACTTCATCATTCTCTGGAACTGCCTTTCATTTATTTAATTTTTGTAATTTATTCATTCATTCATGGGATGAGGGCATTGGTGGCAGGACAATTCTGATTGCTATCTTGAGAAGATAGAGGCGAGCCATCTTCCTGAACTCCATATGATGAAGGTACCCCACCTTGCTGTTATGAAGGGAACAATGCTCTCTTTAAACTGATGTGGAGATGCCGACGTTGGACTGGGGTAAACAGTAAGAAGTCTCACGACACCAGGTTAAAGTCCAACAGGTTTATTTGATAGTAAACTCACAAGCTTTTGGTGTTTGCCCCTTTGTCAGGTGAATGATTGATTTAACAAATTTGAAGTGGTGGAGGGAGTGAATGTTTCATAGAAGATAGGAGTAGGAGACCATTTGACCCTTCCAGCCTGCTTTGCCATTCATCAAAATCATGGCTGGTCATCCAACTCAATAGCCTAATCCTGCTTTTTCTCCATAAGCTTTGATCTCATTCACCTCAAATGCTATATCCAGCCGCCTCTTGAATACATTCAACATTTTGGCATCAACTACTTCCTGTGATAATGAATTCCACAGGCTCATCACTCTTTGGGTGAAGAAATGTGCCTTCACCTCTGTCCTAAATGGTCTACCTTGAATCCTCAGACTGTGACTCTTGGTTCTGGATTCCCCTAACATCAGGAATATCTTCCCTGCATCTACCATATCTAGTCCTGTTAGAATTTTATGTCTAGTCCTGTTGGAATTTTTTAAGTTAGGATGGTGGAAGAACGATTAATCAATCTTTTATACATACATCTTATATTTAGTTTACTTAGATCCATTTTTAGCAGTTGTTTTTTTGTCTATTCTTAGTTAGAGAAGCAGCTTTCAATGTTTTCTGTGTAGGGAGCATTTTCTAAATATTGAAATTTTGTGTGCAAGGACCCCTGCCCCAAAACTTACAGAAGGCAAAAATAGAACACAATTATCACTTCCATTTTCATTTCTACTTTTATATTTTACATCCCCTCAGATAAATAGCTACAATAATATTTTCTAACCATTAATTATTTAAACATTCATTGAATCAATACCTCCGTTTTCAATTAGATGGTCCCCATCATAGTGAAATTTGCACATTACCAATGAAGCTATCAAAGGCGTGAATCTATTTAAAGTCTTCAAATTTCAAATTTGTTAGATCAATCAATTAAATTGCTTGGAAGGATTAACCTGGGATCCTTTCCATAAAAACGATTGCATGTCCTGAACATGCCCGCAATTACTTATCTCTGCAGTTTAGAGATTAATTATTCCACTTTATCTTTGTTGCTATAATCACATTGTCTAAATATGTTTAAAATTACTTCAAACAATATTTGCTATAGTGCTTTATTATCAGATATCCCATCCTGGTTATTTAGTGTAAATTTCAGTAATCCTATAAAAGACAATAGGGCAGGATTTTGAGTACCTACTGAGGCAGTAACAATGGTGGGCAGGCATTGAAAATACCCACAACCAACCAGTATGCTGGTTTCCCATCACCGTTTTCCATTTGGATGAATTTCATCAAGTTGGGGGAAGGCCAGCGTCAGATGTTTGTCTGTAAACTCAGAGGGCCAATTTGGGATTTTGGTGAGGACACATTGTTCCCTCCTTTGAATCTTTGAACAATATGTAACCAGAGTGGAGAGCCAGTAAAATTGGCTTCCAGTAACACAACAGGGAGCTCAGCTGTGTGTGTGCACAGGGTACAGAGGTCATGATCAAAACTTACTCAGGCAGTGCAGGGATGTTACCTTCCTGGCATCGTGGGGCATAAGAGCAGGCGGTAAGCCTTTCAAAGAAAACAGCAGCAGGTGAAGGAAGCTGGAGTCAAATTTTGGATCCAATGGCAGTAAAGAGTAATGTCTTTCACAGAAGAAGTAAATCTACTCACATAAGAAGGACACAAGAGTAGAGGAAAGGAAAGAATGCCAGGAAGACAATCCTCATCAGAGGATCTACCACTGAATAGAGATCTACCTGAATATGTAAAACAGTGGATGCTGCAGAAGATTGTAATCTCTAGGGAGAGGGTCACGGAGATTAATGTCCTCATGATAGAAAACTGCACTTCAGCATGACTCACCATGATCTGCCAATAGCTGCCACCAGTGTCACTGTGGACTTGAACTTCCATGCTACTGGCTTCTTTCAGTAATCAGCTGAGAACCTTGGTGAATCTAATAAAGATCCACTTCACGGCATTTTGAAGGTCATTGACAAGCTTTTTTTCAGAAGCTGGTCGACATATTCAATTCCAGATAGATGGGACCTTGCAAGCACAGAGTGCAATGAATTTTGCCTCCATCATTAGATTCCCTCAGGCACAGGATATAACCAATTGTGCATGAGGCCATTCAGACGCATCAACAGGGAGGGAGTCCCTCAATATTTAACTGGTCTGCAACTACCAAGTGAGCTTCCCTCATGTGTGCACTTGTTTTCCTGACAACTGCCATGGCTCTTCCATCCTCCAGCTCTCCATTTTGCTTTCAAACTCGATCCTGGAGACAAGGTCATAGAAATGCTACAATTGCTGTCATCTGGTCAAATGGGCCACCATTGAACAGGTTATTAGTTTTTGAAGACTGTTTCCAGTATCTGAGCTGGGTGAGTGGTTCCCTGCGGTACCCTATTGCAAAGTTTTTGCACATCGTGGTGCTTGGGCAAGAGAGGTGTGAATCTCGAGAAAGTTCACATTTTGAGATGCCTGAAATGTCACAACTCATTGAAAGAAGAGGGTGGAGTAGAATGTAGAGAAAAAGGATGTGAAAGAAGGGGAAAGGAAGAATAAGAGAAGAAAGTTGTGCCTTTGTGACTCCTAACTGGCTGACAAACATGTTGTGTTTTATGCCTTGGAGATATACAGAGACAATACACCAGTTTCTATGTCTGAACAAGACTTTCCTTTACAAGTGCTTCTAAAATGTCTACAACGTAAACTTCTGGCTGCTTCTTTCAATTAATTTCTCTTTATCTAATCATATCCAGGTTTGACTAATAGCACAAAGAGCCAACTGACACACAATCAAACATAATGCAGCAATAAAGAAACAGCAGCAGGGATTTTGAAGGAGAGAATTCTTCCTGACATTTTTTAAAATTTGATAATGTTGTAGATAAGATTGATAAAGGCATTGCATTGATACTGTTTACTTTTTATCATCAGAAAGCTTTCAGCAGGTCTGCACATAAAAGGCTTTCCAATATCAAAATTAATTGGTTAATTAGTTCCAATATCAAATTCATCACACAGCACTAAATCATATCTTCAATTATAAACACTGAAGAAAATCTACCAATAAAAAAACTGAACTAATATAATCGTTCAAGCCAAATTATACTTCCTCTCAGCTATAACAAATCAGGATGCCATGGACGGAGTTCTCACAAAAAAGATTCTAAGTATCAAATTTGCATAAAAATCAGGGTAAATCCTGCTGGTTTTTCAATGGGATTTTCAAAATGAATCTCCCAGACCATGGCACTACAGACTGCACTAGTGTGAATCACATGAAAAAAATTTGTAAATGGGGCATATTCTCGCTGGATAGTGTTGAGTGGGCCACTGCGCATGCACTAGTCTATCAGTGCTGAGATTGGCGCATGCAAGATAGCCTCGCACTGTTGGATTCCTGATTACTAGCCAGCCCCACAATCCCACCCTCTGAGCCCCCCAACTTTCCAATTGCTGCTCCCCCCTGAATGTATCCAGGTCCAGGCTTGACAACCCCCACCCCCGCAAGCAGTTTCGATCTCCACTCCTACACCCACACCCACCCTCACCCCGCCAGACTCACCCAATCACCAGCAGTCCCAAGCTCCCCCTACTGTGCCAATTCCCAACACCCCTATCCCAATCCCGACTCTCCATCATGGATGGCCAGCCCCAATTATTGGCCACTCTCCCTCCCCCACCGATCCTGACTGCACTGTGGCAATGGCAGTGGGACCCCACACTCCCACCAATCATTTACCCAGAGGCCCCCCCTCATCAGGCCCCATCCTATTAGGCCCTGCAACTTGGCATGTCCCCTTTGGTATTGGCACTTTGCTCCTTTGGAAGTGCTAGGGGGTCCAGACTGACAATGCAAAGGAACAATCCTGAGAGGCACTCCCGAACCACCCGACACTCTGGGTGGGCCTCGATTGCATCCCCCTTCCTTCACTTCAGTGGGGTCGGCCCATCAATGACTGCCAAATGGAGCTATAGTAACACTGCTGGAGTGAAATACTCCGAGTTGATTTGAGTAGAGAGGGAGGGGAAAGAGAGGCTAGCAGTCCTGGAGATTCAGTCCTGGATTCACTAAAAATTATATTTGAAATTATATGTAAATTAGGCACTGCATATCTAATGCAACTTCATGCCTATTTCTGGCAGGGAGCTGACTGTGCAGCAAATCCAGTGCTGTGAAGCATACTCAGGCACCAGTGGGCAGCCCACAAAACGGCTCCCACCATCCGGCTGCTAAAAAGGCAGCGCAGCAGGATGGAAGAATCACCACTTCCCCGCCACTCTCCATACCTTCAAAGTGATGAAAAGCTTCCAACCAAAGCAAGATAGAAATATAACCATTTAAGGCTTTCCAATAAGTTTTGTTTATTAAAAACCTAGCTTCTTCTTTTTTGCAGCATACTTAATCATTCAGGGTTCAAGGTAAGGGTGGGGATTATCTAATCTCATTTGCCCTGCCACTGCTACCAGTAAGAAGGAAAATTTGGCACTCAGCCAAAACTCCATTCACTGCAGTGGGACTGGAGAATCCTAGCCATGGACGAGGGTGTAAAATTCCAGTCAGGATCTCTGTCAATCCCAAAAACTAGCATATCACTTGGTTGTGCAAATGACTGATTTCCAGTGCTGAATATGGTCACATTCCTGGGATTAGAAGTCGGTGAGTGGGCAGCACATCAGTTATATTGATCTGGAAAGTTCTCGTGCTACCACAGAAACACCATGGGTGTCCAGCTTCCACATGCCAACACAAACTCTAGTTCAGTGAAATTAGGTTCCTTCATATGCTGCCAACCACTTCCATTGTTATCTTTTGTGTAAAGCACAAATATTTTTTAAAAATACAGGAAAATAAACTTCTGGGATCGGAGTCAGTTGAGCAGCATGGTGATAAGCACTGCTGCCTCACAGCTCCAGGGACCAAGGTTTGTTTTCCATCTGGGGGGGGGTGGGGGTGCATGTGTGCATGCATATGGAACTTGCATATTCTCCCCGTGTCTACATGAGTTTCCCCAGGTGCTCCAGTTTCCTCCCACAGTCCAAAAATATGAAGATTAGGTGGACTGGCCATGCTAAATTGCCTCTCCATGTCTCAAGATGTGCGGGTTAGATGGATCAGCTATGGGAAATATGTTGAATTAGAGGGATAGAGCAGAGGAGAGGGCCAGAGTAAAACTATCTGTTGGAGTTGGTGCAGACTAGATGGACCAAATGACCTCTTTGCGCTATAGCGATTCTATGATTCAGTGATTCTCTATGAGTTTTCAAGCTTAATGGCATTAATTTTCAAGCTTAATGGTATTAATTCTCTCCTCCTCCTCTCTCCCCATTCCACCATTTCTATGCCCCTTACCTTCTCCTTGTCATTTGTGTAAGGGTACAATTTAGTGAAATATTCATCAATAACCTTTGCTACTACTATGTCAGTCATCCTCTCAACAAATGTACTTTATTCATAAAATGTGTCGAAGTACATCACATAGCAGTTGAAATTTGACATTACATTAATGCAATGCACATTCCTTCAGTAAAGTACAGGAGCTGCCTGGTTACACTTGCCAGATTATACTTACAATGGACATTTGCATTTCATGTCAAACCTTTTCTGGTGCATAGCAGTTTAAGGAATTTTACATGGTTTCTAGTTGCTGCTGTGCCAAAACATTTAGATGCCCATTAGTGAAGGAATTAATGGGCCTCAACAAAAGTGATGGCAGAGAAGGAATAGTCCAATTTGAAGTTGATAAATGATTAGTGTCTGGGACCTTCAAGTACTGACCTGACTACCAAATGATTCCAAAACAAGCTGACATGAATTTTACAAGTCCTTTTGAAGTAAATTGTTCAGTTCTTTTATTTCATGCAAGGCAGTTGGTGGGAGACAAGCACATTGACATGGAAAGAAAGAGTTGAAGCAAGTGTTTAGATTTTCTTTATTTTAACTGATAATTTGTGGTCAATCATTATTTAGTTTAGAATCTACTGTTCTTGGGTAAAAAAGAACAGTTGATTTAGAAATATTTTGGAAGATGAGTTTTAAAAGTTATTTTTGAGAAAGAGTTTCAGAAAGAAAACTATGATAAAGTGTTTACTTATTTGACTTCAGTAAAATAGGCCAACTCAGAAACGTAGATAAATGGGTGTGATTACAGCACTTGTATTTTACTTTGTTTATACAGATTTTGAAAGCAGGCATTGTTTGCATCAAGATGTGTTTATACAGCTGTTACAGCTATTTGAATAAGAAAAGCTCCAATTAGTTACTTTGCAGGAACCAATTGAGAAAAAAACTTGCTTCATTGATTATGGGTTAAAGCTTTACCTACTGCCCCACTTTCTCATCATAATATCCCCTCTGAGGCAAGTGTCATTCAGTGCAACACCAAAGTTGTTAACTCCACATCCTTCATCCAGCAATTCTCAAACTTCTTCATCCAGGGACACTTGAATAGAGTAAAATATCCTGAAGATCTCCTGTCAGTCCTTCCCCACCCAAATTTGTTTGCCACCAACCACAGAAAAAAAACTGGTCAAGATAAATGAGAAGAACAGTATTGCTTTTGATGAAAAACTCATGAGTTGATGTCTGGTTCCAAGCTGGATATCAGTCTTACGTTAGTTTCTCTTCTTTGTTTTTAGTCTACAGCACTGAAAATTGCAATTTGTAATAGCCATACAAATCTTGCTTAAAAGCTATTCTTAGCGTACAGTGTGTTAGCTTTTATTGGTAGAGGGATTGAATTTAGGAGCCGTGAGGTTATGTTACAACTGTACAAAACTCTGGTGCGGCCGCACTTGGAGTATTGCGTACAGTTCTGGTCGCCGCATCATAAGAAAGATGTGGAAGCATTGGAAAGGGTGCAGAGGAGGTTTACCAGGATGTTGCCTGGTATGGTGGGAAGGCCTTATGAGGAAAGGCTGAGGGACCTGAGGTTATTTTCATTAGAGAGAAGAAGGTTACGTGGTGACCTAATTGAGGCGTATAAGATGATCAAAGGACTGGATAGGGTGGATAGTGAGAGCCTTTTTCCTCGGATGGTGATGACCAACACGCAGGGGACATAACTTTAAATTAAGAAGTGGTAGTTATAGGATGGATGTCAGAGGCAGATTCTTTACACAGAGGGTGGTGAGGGCGTGGAATGCCCTGCCTGCAGCAGTTGTGGACTCGCCTACTTTGGGGGCATTCAAGTGGTCGGTGGATAGGCATATGGATGATATTGGAATAGTTTAGGTTAGAGGGTCCACTGGCCGGCGCAACATCGAAGGCCGAAGGGCCTGTACTGCGCTGTAATGTTCTATGTTCTATTATTGCTTGTCCTTCGGATGACTCAAGTCATGCATGTGGGAGCTGGTCTGGTTGGGCGACATCACGCCAGATGTGGAGATAAGGATTCTGGTCTTTTCTCTTCTATGACTTCAGTCGTGATGTTGTGCATTTTGGACCAGTCAGTGGCTCACCTGGAGGACCCTCAGAGAACAAGCTTTAAGGACGACCACCTCAGACAGAAGAAAGCTGATGGAGCTACAGAACTCTCTGCCTCTATCCCATTTGTGCCTGAAAATGCTATAAGTCACAGACCGAATGATAATTGCAACATTCTGGTGGAAACAAATGCTGAAATTTAATTTAGAGTATAAGGAAGTAGAAGTGATGAGAATCTGATTTCATATTATTTTCCTCCCAAATCTAGTCATAAAGCATGCACTTGTGGTGCCCTTCCTTACTGAGAAGTCCCAGTTTCCAGATTATGTACTTTTGTGTGTATCTGCAGGCCATTGTAATGTAAAGGCGCTTGGCAGAGACTGGTGTGGGACTGATGAATAGCTTCACTCGCAGTATGATGCATAGAGTCACATGGTAATAGATTCAGAATACACCAGAAAGAACCTGTGTGGCAGCAGTACTATGCATGCAGTAACTGGGATCTATACATAATTAATGATTATAATCAATGGTTCATGTTTAAACATACAAGTCTCAGGATGTCATTAATGAGACAGCAAATGAACCCATAACACATATGCCGAAAGCAGAAAGTTGCTTAAAGGGCGAGGTAGAAATGGAGAGCAAGTTTTCGGGCTTTGCAGTATTCAGGAGGCTGGAAATTGATTTGCAAAGGAAGGGATTTTAACTCCCAGGCACTTAGCTAGCAGTAAACTCAGACCTGCCAGCCAAGAACTGCTGCCAGGGACCTTGTTTATTTTAACAGCCAGCAGCATTAAGATAAATTGTCAGGCATATAAGAGGATATTTCAAACGTTTGAATTGGGGAGGAGGTGAATTCCATAGTGAGTCTGGAGGTGCAGTCCTGCTCCTCTTTGGCTTCACAATAAATATATTTTGTACTTAGCTCTGGGACTCCATTTCAAAAGCAACTAGTTTTACTGAATGAAGCATCTTTGGCAAAAAGTCTGCTCAGTCAGATATTAAAATAAGGATCCTAGTTATTTGATAAATCTGATTTGCATAACTCCATGGGCCTACCTCAGCAACCCTAGGAAACATGGTGTTAATATGGCCACAGGCAGTCAAAGTATGTTGTTTCAACTTTGGGCTTCTATTCTGCCTGGTTTCTGTCAGGCAGAGAACTTTAAAATTTCCCCATACTTTTCCACTCCCACCAGTCTTCTTAGCATAATTTGTGATTGCTAAAAGCTTCCACTAAAGCTTTCACTTGAATGTGGAGCCTGGAGGAGCCAGACTCCTCCTGGCTCCATTGCAATGCTGAAGACCGTTGCCAGCTCCACCTTGGAATCGCCTCAATTAATTACCTCTCCATCCAGCACTCATCTGACGTTTGCTGCTGGTGACACAATTGCATGAAATTCAATGCCATTGGCAGGATCTAATTTAAATGAGACCCAATATCAGGCAGATTGTAGACCTGTTTCAGTATATGGATCATTCCCTGTACCCAGTTCACAACAGTGGGCCATGCTAATCAGTTTCATTATGCGCTCACATACATATTAGCAAGAGCAAACACATTTAATTGTATTAGATTACAATGGTTTACTGAACTTCCAGCCCCTGTTTCAAAGCTGCCATAAATCTGAGAAATAACAGCATTAATTTGGACCACCTATCCTTGACCAACAGCAAGGAGCTCTCTATTTGCTTGACTTATCTGCTGTGTGGCTATTTTAATACACTCGCATGAGTGCCTTATCCGAGTCTTTACGTCGCTCGTCGACGTTTTGGTCTACCACTAGCAGAACCCCAGCCGGGGTCTACTTGATCTTAATTGTGGCTCAGTTGGATTCCCTGCTAAGATGTTATTAGCTGGGGTGAGCTGGTATTTACGCTAAGATGTTATAGCTAGCTCTATTTATTGTCATCCCTGATGTTTATGGGCATCTAGTGAGCCTATTTGTCGGTACTGTGTGGTCGGTGCTTGGCTCTCTTGCATGAGGGAGGGAATTTAGAAATTTAGGGGATATATTTAGGCCGAATCAAGGGAAGCCAGATTAGGTGACATGACAATTTTGTCTAGCCAATTAACCTAGTTAGCACGTTTTTGGGGATGTGGGAGGAAACCGGAGTACCCGGGGAAAACCCACGCAAACACGGGGACAATGTGCAAACTCCCCCAGCCACAAGCCAAGGTCGGGGGTCGACCCTGGGTCCTTATAGCTGACCAGCCGACAGTGCTAATCACTGGGCTGACGTGTTGCCCATACGTACCGCGACACCTAGGGTGGATATCGGTGTCGTTGCCAACCTCTGGTAGTGATCATCAGAGACAAGACGGGGCACTACGTCCCTTCTCCGCGTCACTCCAGGCTTGGTTCATTTGTCTTACCCTCTGTACCGAATTGTGTGGGTAGGGGGTCGCAGTTGCTTCTACTACCTAGACAATCGTGACCGCATCCGCCAGCGGTTCACCAACTATCCCCGGGACAAGCCCATTGATATGGCATGTCTGCAAAAACTCTTCAAAGACAATGAGCTCAGAGAAATGTGAATGAACCATATTTCCTATTCCATTCACACAACATCTGGACACTCAACTGGGTGGAGACAAATCATCAAATTTCTTCGCTTCAGCAATGGAATCCTGGCTGCTGGGGAGAATTCCCACACTGAGCTTAATGAAATTTCAATTATGTTTGAATTACTGGTCAGTTGGAGAGTGTGGTTACATGACAAGCCAGTCTGTTGTATGTTTTAAGCATGTGTTTTCTCAGCGTAATTGAGGACTGAGATACTGAGAGAGATCCTTTCTCTCCCTCACTTACTCACTCCATCTGATCTCGCTCCCTTTGGTGTACACAGAGATTTTAAAGATAAAACTCAACTCCACAGCTGTATCTCAAAAACAACAGACTGATCATCCATTCACAATTTTAAGGCACCTCATCTCTGAGAGCAGAAGATCACCAGATCAATGCAACAAGACCACTGGATTCAGTCTGAAGCCAGCCATATTACCAAACTACAAACTCTGTGTGTTTGTGCAGCTAGGTGGGAACACCACTGTGTATTTGATTATTTTACTTAGAGAACATCGAACTAACCTTTTTCTTTGTTAAACTCAAGAAACATGCCTTAATTCTTTATGACCATACATAGCACGTAAACAGTTAAGTCCTCACAGGCAAGTAAAGCCTTTTTCAACAAAACAGACTGTTGCAGTCTAATGAGGAGAGGATAGAGAAGGGAGATATCTGACCCCTCTTCACCTGGTCTTAGCATCATGTATTTGTGGGATTGGCAGCTGGACTTGATTGTAACCTTATCTATCCATCAAACAGAATTCAGTTGGACGATAATTGAACTACCTCAAGTTAGTTGTCCAACATGAAGCTGGCAGGATACTGATGCCTCAATTTTAACTTGCTCTTTTAAGCAGGCAGCATAGACTCACACCCAAGGCTGATGAGAGTACTTCTTTATGGATGCATGTCAGGATTCCATGATTTACCTCAGCATCAATCTGTCTACAACCTGATGGTGTTAAAACGCAGGTCATGGTCACAGTTGCAGGTGCTGATTTTTTTCTCTAAATTGCTGCAAGAATTTGTTGCTTGCTGCAGCAGCACCAACAAATCCTACCTCATCCCCAAACTCTCTCACAATCACTGACTCTGGAAAATTCTCCAAGGACAGTCGTTATTCTGACTGAATGTAACTGAAAAAGGTAATCAAGCAGGATAGATTTGCCACCAACATTTTTAATTAAAAACCCTGAGGTAAACATTAGAGAACATTTTGAAAACCTGAAGTATAACTATGTCAAAACATATTTTTCTGAGAGCTCTTCTTGAGATTTTCCCAAGGGCTACTTTTTAGCTTTCAAAAGCTTCTTTTCCATTGTCACTAGCTCCTTTATTAGAGGATGCAATCATGTATTAACATTATGTTCTGTATTTGTGTTGTCATATGGAATATGCAGAAGTAGAATTGGAAGAATTCATCAATATTATCAATAATCTTCACTCCTCCATTAAACATAAAGCTACAGTCAGCAAAAAAAGTATTAATTTAATTGACATCACTTCAAAGATGTACAGATTAGGTTGATTGATCATGCTAAATTGCCCCTTAGTGTCAGGGGGAGAGACCAACAGGCTGAATGTGTGGGGTTGTGGGGATAGGGTCCGGGTGGAGTTGTGGTCAGTGCAGATTTGATAGGCCAAATGTCCTCCTTCTGCACTATTGGAATTCTATGATTCAAATTGGCACAACAGGCATATGTTAACAACAAAAGATTTTTTCCAAAATAACTGAGCCAAAAGTTACCCAAATTATGTCTGCCATGGGCTAGTGAGATCACAGCTGATGAGTTTCCATTATATTATGTCCTGAGTTGGAAGATTTTGACAAGGCAGTTAATACATTTTAAAAAAAGGTATCTCAGATCTCACTTTCAAACTTAAATTTAACAATTGTTCCAACATTGATATTGATTGAACATCATATGCTGTTTGGAGGAATGAATTCCAAACTTTCGCCACTCTGTGTTTAGAAGTGTTTCCAAATTTCAATCCTAAAGAGCTGGTTCATACTTTAGATGAATTAATTGGTCATTTATTTGCAACAGTGACTACATTTTCAAATTATTTCACTGATTGTAAAGTACTTTGGGATGTGTTATGGTCATAAAAAGCATTATAAATTGAAATTGCTCATGCTGTTTAGGATCTTAGCATATACAAAATAGTTACATGTTTGTCTCAAATACTATCTCTGCACCTGCTGTGATTCACGAATGTTTTGAGAAGCGATAGCTTTTCTGTCCACTGCAGCCTCTTGCTGTTATGGCCTCTGCCTCACTGCGGCCTTTCCTCCCATCTGCAGCCTCTCTCCCCAGCCTCTATCATTTGCAGCCCCCTGCAGCCTCTCCTCCACACCACAGCCTCTGTTCTATCTCTTTTAAGCCGGAGGTGCTAAGGCCAGCAGGATTTCCTACAGAGTGGCATTCCCCTGAACCTTTAACATTTGCAACCAATACCTCCTGCACAGGCAGGAGTTTCACCCTGCACACTCTCTGAACCTGACAAACAGGCAATGTTGTATTGGCTGTTCAATCTGCCTGGAGTGTGAATAAGATGAATAAGTTGTCCCACTGTAGCCACTCTTGCCCAGCAGTCTCAGTAGTAGGGTGGTCAGTCTTTTCTGCAAAATGGAGTGTTTAACATGGAATGGATCACTATACAACCTTTCTGACTAATGCTTCTAACACTTCACATATTTAGAGCATGTTAATCAACCATAAAGCTTAAATGTCCCTCCTCCATTGCCCAATTATGTAGGACTGCCACTGTATAGTTCCAACATTAGCAAGTTAGTCAAAGTTGGAGGTAGACCAATAATGGTTTCTCTTGCCACTGGCAGTACCAGAGGACCTCCTAATGTGAATGGCCAGAAAATTCCACCCAATGCTTAGCGTCTAATATGACTCAATGTCACAACAGTATTTTTATTGGGCTATGCAACACTAATGGATTATTGAAAAATAAGGCACAGGAAACAGCAGTACCAAGAGTCATCTAACTGATAGACAATTGAAATGTTTCAATATTCATGTAAGCATTTTAAATATAAATCCCTGGAAAGAAAATTTTATGCAGTGTCAGGAAACTAACAACCTGTTCTGGTCCCCCTATGCCGATACTGCAGTTAAGAAAGCCCACCAATGTTTCTACTTTCTCAGGATGCTAAGGAAATTTGGTATGTCAATGACAACTCTCACCAGCTTTTACAGATGCACAATAGAAAACATTCTTTCTGGTTATATCACACTTTGGTATAGCTCCTGTTTTGTCCAAAACCAAAGGAATTACAAAGGGTTGTGAATGAAGCCCAGTCCATCACTCAAACTAACCTCTCATCCACTGACAATATCTACATTTCCCGCTGCCTCGGAAAAGCAGCCAGTATAATTAAGAACTTCACATACCCTGGACATTCTTCTTCCATCAGGAAAAAGATACAAAAGTCTGAGCACACGTATCAACTGACTCAAAAACAGCTTCTTCCCTGCTGCCATCGGAATTTTGAATGGATGTACCTTGCATTAAGTTGATCCTTCTCTACACACTGGCTATGACTGTGACACTACATTCTATATTCTCTCTTTTCCTTTCTTAAATACTTTTTACTATATACTAGTACATATGGCAATAATAAATGAAATAAAATGTTACAGGTGTTACCAAAACATTGCTAAATTTAAATACTGGTGCTGATGACTTTATTACAGAATAGAATTGTTTCAGGAAAGTTGGAGACAATCAAAAAAGAGAAATTATAGTCTTTTATATAGAGATAATCTGCTTTTTCTGGCAAGAGATATTAGAACATCAGCAATTGCTGAAGCTGATTCAATTCAATTATTTCAAGCCAAGAGCCCCACATTGTAGAATGAATTGCTAGTTGGCATCAAGCTGGAAAGCAGAAAGTGGGAGTAGAGGTAATTATTCAGTGATAAAAGGTGGGAAGCACTGTTCCACAAGATTCAATGCTAGAATTACTGCTGTTCACAATCTACATTAACAATTTGGACTTTGGAATCAAAAACAAGATTTCTGCATTTGAGGATAACACCAAATTGGGGACAGAGTCAGTATTGAGGAGGACTGCAATAAATTAATCAAGGGCATTAATAACCTTACAGGATGGGTTATCAACTGTTAACATAGTTAAATGTAAGGCTCTACCTTTTAAAAAGAAGATTAGAGAGTTTATATCTTGGAAGGTGCAAGCCTAGGTGGGAGAGTAGAAGAACAAAGAACTGGGAGTACAAATGCAACGATCAGTAAAATTATACCACTTTAAGATAGTAAGACTATAAAAACATCAAACAAAGTACTAGGCTATATTTCTAGAAGGATGGAATTGAAATGTGGAAAGTTCTGCTCAACCTGGATTGAATTTTGGTTTGACCACATTTGGAGCATTGTGTGCAGTTCTGGTCATCATCTTATAAAAAGGATATGGATACAGTGGAGAGGGAGCAGAGAAGATTTCAAGGATGATGCCAGAAATATGGACTATATATATACTGGGAAAGAATTAACGAGCTGAATCCCTTTTCCCTTGAACAAAGAAGATTGAAGGGAGACTTCATATAGGTCTTTAAAATTATGAAAGATTTTACTGAAATTGATATAGAGAGAATGTCTCTTGTTGTGGAGAATGGAGAACAGCATGACTCAAGGCCATCAGTATAAGACAATATATTTGGGATTAATCTCATTGATACTTTCTGAGCCATTTCACATTTAGCCGTGGGGTGGATTTTCTACTTTTATACTTCTGACAGAAAAGAATGATTTCTGTTTTAAATATGCTATATGCCTTAAAGTTGTTGCTGTCGGTGTGGCATTGGGTGAGGCCTTTTGCCAGAAACATAAAACTAGAAAATCCACCCCACAGTTACATGTGAAATAGCTCAGAAAATATCAACGCGATTAATCCCAAATGTAAAATAGATGAGCTGTGAAGAAAGATTAGAGAAGCTTAAGCTTTGCAGCCTGGAAAGAAGGTGGTTAAGTGGAGACCTCATTAAAGTAAGTAAAATCTAACATGGTAAGTAGAAACAGATTATTACTTCAAAGTAGATCAAAAAGTGGGAGGAGAAAATATAAATGTAATGTAGTGAAAAATAAATCTAGAATAGGGGCATTTATTGAACCACTGATAAAAAAATTGAAGATATCAATTTCTAAGCAACAAAATAATTAAGGTTATTCAAGTTATAGCCATGTGACATGATGACACTTACAGTGATGAGTCTTGATGGGCCAAGTGACCTTTTCACATCACTGAATTTTTTTTGTGCTATAAATTACCCCACACATAAGCTTTCGTATAAAAATCAATTATCGCTGAATATTTTTATACGTTTTGTAATGCATTCAGGATTAGGAATCAAAATAATGGACTGGGGTGATAACCGAATTTAATTGAGGAAGTGAATTTAACTTTCTTACTGTTGAGGTTTCAGATTAACAGCTAATGATTTCAATTAAAAGAATGAAGTCCTGGCTTCTAACAGCAGAGCCATTTTTAGGATAAGCTTCCTGTTGATTGGAATTCAGAGAGCCTCTGGATGAAATTAATGCTGAAACCCGTCCCTTGAGGGCCCTGTGAAATGGACACCTCCTTGGAATGCTGTCAGACTTGCATCTTTCCACTTCCACTGGAAGAAAGCGGGCGCACATGTGAATGTACAATTAGTTGCAGTGTAGTCAGCAAATGAAGTTCATTTCCACCCACCCCGAGACTGCTAATGATTTGAAATGACACACTGTTCCCTTTCACACTTGGAATACAATGAGGTGTGATCTCTTCCTGAGTAAGATGGAAATCACACAGCTAGGTTCCATTAAGTGTGCTGTGCAGGATGTTTCCTGTGGTCTGTGCACATGGAGGACAAAAGTTTGTAGATCAGCTATCTTATTTATATATTGGCTTTTGAGGCAGAAAGTGTAAGGGCCCTTGTGCCACGGTAAGCTTTTCATGCTGGTGCCGTCATATATCCTACATTAACTAGCCTACTGACAATCACCACTAAAAAATATTCAATAAAAAATAAACATGATTCAAGCAGCATTTTTCATACCACCAAGATGCCCAAAGGACAGCAACTGTTTACATTCTTATTATACCTTTGATGCAGCAAATGTCTCAAGATGTTTCACAGGAATATCAAACAGTATTTGAGACTGAGCCATAAGAAGATATTAGGGCAGGGCAAGCACCTGGTCAAGAAAGTAAGCCTTCAAAGCTCCTGAAAGGAGAGAAAAATTGAGAGAGGAGTGGTTTTGAGAGGGAATTCCAGCACCTTAGCCGTTTAGTCAGCTCAAGCACCGGCAGAACGGAGCGATTAAAATTGGGATGAGCAAGAGACCCGAACTGGAGTGGGTTGTAGGGACAGAGGAAGTCAAAGAAATAGAGATTTCATGTAATGAATTAGCCAATTGGTGTACAATGATTATAATGAATGTCATTTCAGCAAGCATTGAAGGATGTCGGCAGCAGGAAACTCTATCATTGTCAAATTAGAAAGCTAACAAAATTTGACTGACTCTCTTCGCAAAGATCCTTTACAGCCTCAGATCTGAAGCACCTGTTTTGTCTCCACAAACCATAACACAACACAATGAAATCATGGAATCACAGTGCAGCAGTTACAATAAAATTCCATAGATACACATATTTTACATTAAATAAATCGAGCTTGGCTTCAATTTTGACAATCCTTTTCCAAAGAAAATGCACCTTGCAAAAGATAATTTAAAAGGCACACAAAACTGAAGAAAAAATAATCATTCAGCAATTATCAGAGAATTAAATCACAGGAACTTGAACAACTTTATCTTCAAGAGGTGTACCAACAACAAAATACACCAGCAATCAGATTCTAGTATAAAGGAAACAAAATGGAATTAACAACTATAAATTTCAGAGATGTGAAGCCATAATGAATCACAGATAATAACCAAGATTTTGACTGGGAAATTATGCTGACCTGCAACTGTGGGCAGGCTTTTTCCCAGGAGGTGTTCTGTCTTTGGCTCAAGTTGCTGTTAAGGCAGTCCACTGCTTTTTTTGCTCTGGTGCATTAGATGGGTATGGTCTGCATCCCTGGGGTGCCTGACAAATTTGGTGCCACCTGCATCTGTGCAGAGATTGTGTCAGTCATTAGAGCAGTGGCCAGGGTGCGTGTGTCACTGTTTGCTCAGAATGTACCTTAAACGACAGGAATGCCCTGAGAGGAACTTGCATGGCCTGAAACCGCACCTCCCTTTCCTTTGAGGCGTGACATGAAATCCTATGGTTGCCTGGAATTGCTGATTCTTGGCAATGAAAAGATATGTAATTGGCCCAATTGCCCATCCTTTTTTCCATTGACCTTTTTTCCAAGTCCTATGTTCGCTTGATGTTAGGTCCATGTGTCTGCCCATTAGAGTTGGCACACTCTCAATAGAGGATGCAATGTGTTCACATACCAGAGATATGGAGCCATGCATGTCATGGATGGATCCTTTATCATTTGTACATGGAACTTTAATGCCTTGGAAAAGTCCATCAGATCTCCATATATTTCATGCATTGGCTGGAGTCTCTGCCATTTTATTGATGCCATCCAAAACTCACCATCTGAGCTATCGCTGGTCCTCTCCTCATACCTCTGGAAGTAGCTGCAGCTGTCACTGCTTCAACTCCTTTCATTTTTTGCATGGCTATGAAGTGCTCCAAGCTGACTGCCACAAATTCTGCACACGTAACAGTCCTCACGGAGCTAATGGGCAAGTGCCTTTGTGAATGGTGCACAGGAATAAAGTGATGCTGTGTCGTTGGATGGCGTTCTATGACCCCCATCTGATGCTGGACCTGGTGGAGACCAAGACATCCAGCTTCTCCTTGGCGAGGAGCCTCCAGAATCAGTGAAGGCCTTTACATCAGCCTAATGCCACACAAGGCCTGGGGAATACTGGGCATATCTGAACCCTTAGGAACTCTTTAGCCTCAGCTGCAGGCTGGCATGTAAG
Organism: Sphyrna mokarran; assembly: GCA_024679065.1. NCBI lineage: Eukaryota > Metazoa > Chordata > Chondrichthyes > Carcharhiniformes > Carcharhinidae > Sphyrna > Sphyrna mokarran. Next base: position 77,423,260 of record JAGIQG010000002.1, read on the forward strand.
AGACCTATCTGATTTATAAGCCTTTCTCCTCTATCTGCATCTAGACAACGATAAAAACTATTCCACCTCGAGTGAGTTGGTGCTCCTTGGAATTCTGAGCACATGTGCTTCTCCTGTAAGTATGAACATGGGCAAGACTGATGCTGGCTCATGGCACCTCTGTGTTGCTCCCTCTGAGTACTGTAAGTATGCAACACCAAGTCTATAGTATGGCATGATGAGAAGGCTTTTCAGTCATCCATGACTTCATTCATGCCCGAGCATGGATTTTTGGTGTATGTTGACTGGATGCTTTAGTATTAAAATTTGTGCTTGGCTTAGGAATTGCTGGTGCCCATCAACTGGGTACTGTCCAACCATCATCCTCTGAATTGGCTGCTGATGGTAAAATGCAGGAGGAAGTTTCACCACCCTGTCTTCCACCTTAATGACACACATTTCTTCCCGATGTCGGCCCAGCTGATTGACCGGTGAAACTTTGTGGATTGGGAAAATTATACTGACCCAAAATTGTAGCATTTTCTTTCCGCAAGAGGTGGTCTCCTTTGGCTCAAGTTGATATTAAAGCAGTCTGGTGCTTTTTTTCCTCTGGTGCATTAGATGACTATGGCCCACATGCCGGTGCCATTTGCATCTGTGCAGGGGCATTAATCAGTGCAGTAGCCAAGGTGTGTGTCACTGTTAGCTCAGAATGTACCTTGAGCTATGGTAATGCCCTGAGAGGGTCTCACATTGCCCAAAGCCTGTCCTTTCCTTTGCCTTTGAGGCATGACATGAAATCCTGTGGTTGCCTGAGATTGTTGAGATTTTAACAATGGGGAGATACGTGGTTGACCCAATTGTCCACCCTTTGTTTCATACATCCCTCTGTTTTCGTCAAGACTTTTCCTGAGCAGTACCAACAGTGCCTTTAGGAGTGATGGTTAGGGTGTTCACTGCCTAGTACAAATAAGCAGACAGTGTACCCGTATGTATATACTTTGCCTGAAACTGGCTGGCATGTTGCCCAGCCATTTCTAGGCTTACCTAAAAAATGCATTAGATGGATGTTGGGCATTAATGAGGAAGCTAAGGTTGATAACCCCTCCCATCCACCCCTAAACCCCATCAACTCTTGCCAATCACCATATTTTACACAATTAATGCTGGCAGGGATTTAAAAATCATTGCCCCTTAAGACAACTCCTAATTTCTCCAAGTAGTGTTGTGAAATATTTTATTTCCATTCCTATCTTTTCTTCAAATAATGTCATTCAATCTCTTATATCCACCTAAGCAAGCAGACATAACAGCATTGCCAGCAATGTAGCATGTATCCTGCACTGCACTGGAATATCAATCTACATTCGTAGTTCAAGTCTTTCAGTTGGATTCGAACCTCTGACATATTCGCTCATAACATAAGTATCCAAGCAAATGATAAATTCCTACTGAAGGACAAAAATGGATATTCTCAAGCACGAAGAAGTTACATGACAATTAATATAGGACAACAGTTCAGCTGGAATAATCTCAATGCAAAATTAGAACTTCCAAAATTTTTACTGTACATCAGCAAAAGTATAAGTCCAGCTAACCTAATGAGATTTGTGTTGAGGATTGACTTACAATTGAAGAACTATTCAATTAATGGAAGACAGTAAAGAGTTTGTATTTTTCTTTAAACAATGGAAACTAAAAGTGCTGAAGCAATAGAAAAGAGCTCACATAGATAATACTAATGGATTTTTACAAAAGCAACAGGTAGTTTCACCATGACAAATTTAGCTAATGTACTTTTCCATCTTTCATTGGTAGTGCCCAGATACACTTGGGTAAACAGAGATGTCAGAGAACAAAACTATACAACTAACCACAAAACGAAATTTTCAGTAACTTGAATTCTGAATTATGATAAATATGTAGTACTAGCTGTATAATTATTCATGTACAAAATTAACTTCTCACAAATACTGCATGTTCATACTGACCAGAGTTAGACCATTTTCAATGAAGTTTCATGCCAAGTGATATAAAGGAATTGCTGAGCGCACTGGATATGGCAAAAATTATACATGTTGATAATGTCCAAGTTTTCATGCATTTATTCGAGCTGTTCCAGCATAGCTATAATATAGGAACCTCTCCAACAAATGTGAAAAATTGCCTAAAAATGCCCATTCCATAAAAACACAATCAAACCATTGTTCCATCAGCTTCCACCCAATCTTTAGCCGAGGATACCTTCCAACATTACTCACCAATAATCCCCTCACCAGTCACTCAACTCCAGATCTCTTACAGCCTTGGTGCAAATAAAGATTAAAGAACTGAGTTCCAAAGGTGAGGCAAGAATAATTGTCTTGATCTTAAGATGGCATTCTACTGAGTGTGACACCAGGAGCCTGAGGAAAGCTGAAATCAATTTTGATATGGAATACTTTTCAATGGTTGCAGTCATACCTGAAACAAAAGAAAAATGATTGTGGTAACTCGGGGTCAATCATCTCAACTTGGAACATCACATGCAGGAGTGCCTCAGAATAGTGTTGCTAAACCAAACTGCATTGCGCTAATACATCAATTCACTCCATCCTAAAGTCAGAAGTGGGGATGTTCAGTATCATTCAATGAAGCAACTCACTCCCACTGGCAGTAAAATCTGGATAACATTCAGGCACAATATGATAAGTGCGCAGAAACATTTTCCACACACAAATGCAAGGGAATGCATTTGTTAGGCTTGGAAGTTAGTGAACCCAGGTGTTAGGCTTGGAAGTTAGTGAACATTTTGGTGATAGTGACCACAATTCGGTTACGTTCACCTTAGTGATGGACAGGGATAGGCATGAAGCTGGGGGCTGTAGTTATAGCTGGGGGAAGGGTAATTATGAGGCCATCAGGAGAGAATTAGGGTGCATTGATTGGACTAGGGAACTACAGGGACTGGGAACATCTGGAATGTGGTGCTTATTCAAGGAGCAGCTGCTGCGAGTCCTTGATAAGTATGTCCCTGTCAGGCAGGGAGGAAATGGACGAGTAAGAGAGCCTTGGTGTCCGAAAAGAGTTGATTTGCTGGTTAAGAAGAAAAAGGAGGCTTATGTCAGGATGAGGCTTGAAGGCTCAGGTAGTGCAATGGATAGCTATAGATTAGCCAGGAAGGAGGTAAAAAATGAATTGAGGAGAGCTAAGAGGGGACACAAGAAGATGTTGGCTGATAGGATTAAGGAGAATCCTAAAGCTTTCTTTCGATATGTTAAGAATAGAAGATTGGTAGGGCAAGATTAGGGCCAGTCATAGACAGCAGTGGGAAGTTGTGCGTGGAGCCTGAAGAGATTGGTGAGGCACTGAATAAATATTTCTCTTCGGTATTCACGCAGAGTGCTGGAAATGTAGCTGTGGAGAGTACTGAGGTACAGGGTTGCAAATTGGGGAGTATTGTAGTAGATAGGGAGGATGTGTTAGAAATTCTCGAGGGTTTGAAGTTGGATAAGTCCCCTGGGCCGGACGGGATTTACCCTAGGATTCTCTGGAAGGCAAGAGAGGAGATTGCAGAGCCTCTGGCTCTGATCTTCAGGTCGTCGTTGGTTACGGGTGTGGTTCCGGAGGACGGGAGGATAGTGAATGTGGTCCCATTGTTCAAGAAGGGGAAGAGAGACCTTCCAGGGAATTATAGGCCAGTGAGTCTTACTTCTGTTGTGGGCAAAGTATTGGAGAGAATTATTAGGGATAGGATTTATAGTTATTAGAGAGAAATGAATTGATTGGGGATAGTCAGCATGGTTTCGTGAAGGGTAGGTCATGCCTTACTAACCTCATTGAGTTTTTTGAGAAAGTGACCATAGAGGTGGATGGGGGTAAGGCGGTTGATGTAGTATATATGGACTTTAGTAAGGCGTTTGATAAGGTGGCCCATGGAAGACTTCTACAGAAATGCAGATGTGTGGAATAGAGGGTGATTTAGCTAATTGGATTAGGAATTGGCTGGCAGATAGAAGACAGAGGGTGGTGGTTGATGGGAGATAATCATCGTGGAGTTCGGTGACGAGTGGTGTGCCTCAGGGGTCTGTTTTGGGGCCCCTGCTGTTTGTAATTTTTATAAATGATCTGGATGAGGGTATTGAGGGATGGATCAGTAAAATTGCAGATGATACTAAAGTTGGTGGTGTGGTAGATAGTGAAGAGGGGTGTTTTAGTTTACAGAGTGACTTGGACAAGTTGCAGAGCTGGTCCGAGAGGTGGCAAATGGAGTTTAATGTGGAAAAGTGTGAGGTAATGCACTTTGGCAGGAACAATAAATGTGTAGAGTATAGGGCTAATGGTAGGCTCTTAATAGTGTTGAGGAACAGAAGGATCTTGGTGTATGTGTCAATAGATCCCTGAAAGTAGGCAGTCAAGTGGATAAAGTTGTTAAGAAGGCATATGGAGTCTTAGCCTTTATTGGTAGGGGGATTGAATTTAGGAGCCGCAGCATCATGTTGCAACTGTACAAAACTCTAGTGCGGCCGCACTTGGAGTATTGTGTGCAGTTCTGGTCCCAACATTATAAGAAAGATGTGGAGGCATTGGAGAGGGTACAGAGGAGGTTTACCAGGATGTTGCCTGGTATGGAGGCAGGTCTTATGAAGAGAGGCTGAGAGATTTGAGGTTGTTTTCGTTAGAAAGAAGGCGGCTAAGAGGAGACCTTATTGAAACATATAAGATGATTAGAGGTTTAGATAGGGTGGACAGTGATAGCCTTTTTCTAGGATGGAGAAAGCTAGCACGAGGGGACACAGCTTTAAATTAAGGGGTATGAGTTATAGGACGGATATCAGAGGTAGGTTCTTTACTCAAAGAGTGATTAGGGAGTGGAATGCCCGGCCTGCAGCTGTTGTAGATGCACCAAGTTTGGTGGCGTTTAAGAGGTTAATTGATAAGTATATGGAAGAGAAGGGAATGGTTAGTTTGGAGGGGCATTGCTTTTTATTTTGGTCGGCACAACATCGAAGGCCGAAGGGCCTGTTCTGTGCTGTATTGTTCTATGTTCTATGTTCTAATGATCATCTCCAACATAATAGATCATAATCACTGCCCTTTAACATTCAATGGCATTAGCATCTCCAAACTTCCACTCTCAACATTATGGAAGTTATCATTGACAAACTCAACTAGACCAGCCAAGTGCTATGGTGAACAGCTAAGAAGCTATGTATTCTGCAATGAGTGGTTCACTATATCACCATCCAGGATGAAGCAATCGTCTTGATTGGCACCCCATTGCCACCTTGATTCACTCCCTCTATCACTGACGCCGCTTGAATATCCTATCCACTATCTACAGGATGCATTGCAGTCATAACATGCTACTTGAAACTTGATTTCTTCAACATCACCATCCAGGCCTATGCCTTCCACCACAAAGAATATCATGGGCACTTTCCCTTCCCAATTTAAATACATTAAATATGAATGTATATTGCTATCTTTCGGTTGTTGTTGGTATTATCAAAACAGCCCTATAGGACACTTAATCACATGGGCTGCAGCAGTGCACGTAGATGGCTCACCACCACTTTCTCAAGCATAACTAGAGACAAACAGTAAATGTTAGCCTTTTGACAGATTACAGTAATAAATGTTTCGTTTGGAACTAGGAGCCAGTACCCAGTACACCAGAGAACTGATGCTTTCAATCACAACTTTATCCAAAGGGCAAAGCAGTGTCACTAATCATTAAGTGATCAACGTTGATGACAAAAGCAGCAAGTCCTGAAGTTAAACATCAAAATCATCTCTATATTTATCACCATCACCTCCAATGTTAACTATACTGTACTTCCAGTTCGTCATCATGGCAGGGACTGTGCTTCTCACCTATTATAGTGCCCACATCCTTTGAAGGTTTAAGAATAGATGCCTGGGATTTGCCCTGGTGTCTGAAAGATATTAAACAATTCTGTAATTCTTTTATCTTTTTTTTGTTTGTGGGGCTGAATAGAGATCTATTTCTCTTTCCTTGGGAAACACCACCATCTGCAGCAATTGCTGAGCCCCTCGATCAGGCAAGCAGTCCAGATGCACACTATGGGCCCAATTTTACCATTTTCATTCTAAGTGCCGATTCTGGATGTAGTACAGATCCAACTTAGAAATCCGCTTTCAGGTACCCCCATAAGCTCTCAGCCATCTCCAGTCTGATTCACACTGTGGCGGGGTTTAGCATTGCCAGAACAATTGGAGCTCTGATCTGCACATGCGCAGTTAGAAATGGAAAAAGCGCGCTCGTGCCAAATTATTCCCGACCCGCAGAAAGTGGAGAAAGCAGCCGGGAAGTAAAAAGCGGGGACGAGGGGATATCTCAGGGCTGGGAGTATAGGAGGGAGGTAGGAAAGATGTATCTTGGGGGGACCAGATGGATTTCTGAGGGAGCAGATGGATTTCTGGTGGGGGAGGCCAGATGGATCTCTGGTGCGGGGGGAGGGGGTCTGCTGCCACTCTGTGGGCGATCAGTGGGGGGGAGGAGAGGGCAGGGATGGCAATCGGTCTGGGTAGTGGGGGGGTGGATAAGGGGATACATACACACACATCATTGCCCCCCCCATCCATCCCCTCACGACCCATAGCACCCCTGTCCCCTTCCCCTCCCACCGACTGCTTGCAAAGTGGCAACAGATCCCCCTGCCTCGCACCAGAGGTCCATCTGTCCCCCCCACCAGAGATCCATCTGACCTGCTCCCTCCTCTCTCCCAAGACAACAATCTTGCCTCACTCCCCAACCTTTCCAGATGAACATTGACCGCCTCCTCCCCCCACCACCAGACAACAATCAGCCCTCCCCCCCACCACCAGACAACAATCAGCCCTCCCCCCCACCACCAGACAACGATCAGCCCTCCCCCACCACCAGATAACGATCAGCACCCCCGTCCCGCCAGAGATACATCTGACCACCTCCTCCTCCCCCCCAACCGCAACCAGACAACGATATGACCTCACTCCTGTCTTCCCCCCTCCAACCAGAGAATGATCTGACCCACCTCCACCCCCACCACTGATCTGAGTCAGAGAGCCGTTGGAATCACTGAATGCGCTCTTCTGAGGCTGGAGCCCCGACTCAAACTTTTATTCAGCAGGTCCCTAAAAGTGCGGTTCCAGATTGGTAAACGTGGTGGTAAAAGGGGAAATGCTAATAGATTTGCAAATGGATTTAAATTGTTGTTACACCCGATTTGGGTGTAGAACGGATCCCCCACCACTCGCAGGTCTCGGTAAAGTGGCGATCTGCACGTACTTGGGTACAGATCGTGATAAAGGCCTCACACCTGACTTTACCACAATTTCATGCCTGAAGAGGGGCCCTAATGGGCCGATTAGGGCCCATTAGGGCCTGAATTTACCATTTTCATTCTAAATACTGAATCTGGGCGTAATTCAGATCAGACTTAGAAATCTGCTTTCAGGCATTTAGCCTGAAAAAATCGTGGGTCCCATGCACGCTGTTGGTAGGGCTTAGCAACCCAAAACCATTGGAGCTCTGAACTGAGCTTCCACAGTTAGAAAAAAATTTGAAAAGCACGCCTGTGTTAGATGGCTCCCGGGCCGCAGAAAGCGAAGAAAGCGGCTTGGGAACAAAAAGCAGGAGTGATGCCTCACAGACATTACTGTCTTCCCTTATATATCCACCACCATCCCCCTCACCCCCTGGCTACCGAGAGCAATTGCCACTCCTCACCCCTTCCCTGCAGCACCCCCCCCGAAACCACTCCCCCGCCCCCTCCACCAATTGCCTGCAGAGCAGCAGCAGACTCCTTGCTCCTTCTCCCCCCACCAGAGATCCATCTGCTCCTCCACCCCCCCACCAGTGAGCGTTCTGGACTCCCCCCAGCCCCTACCACCAGAGATACATCTTATCCGTCTCCCTCCTCCCGTCACCCCCTCCCATAGAATGGGCAGCCCTCACTTATTTCCCTCCCAGAACAATCTGGCCTCACTCCTCCCCTGCCTTAGAGAACAATGTGTCCTTAATCATCCACCCCCCCCTTCCCGCCGCCACCGACCCCAGCCAGGGGAACATCTGACCCATGACCTCCTCCTTCCCCTCCCCCACAACAACCAGACAACGATCAGCCTCTCCACACCCCATCATCAGACAATGATTGGGCCTCCCTCCCCCTTCCCCATCAGAGATACATCTGACCTGCCTCCTTCTCCTCCCTCCTACCTCCAACCAAACAATGATCTGGCCTCACTCCCCTCCTGCCCCCTCCTTCTCTTCCCACCCAGAGAATTATCTGATCCGCCTCCCTCCTTACCCCGCCACCATTGATGTGAATCAAAGAGCCATTGGAAACTCTGAATGTGTCTCTTCAGCAGTTGGAGCGCCCAATTCAGACTTTTATTCAGCAGATTCATTTCGGCGTGATTCTGGATTGGTGATTGGAGTGGTAAAGGTAGAACTGCTGATAAAGTTGGGTGGGCAGTTCATTAATTCAATTGAAATACTTGCAAATACATTTAAATCACTGTTGTGCAAAGCAGATCATGGCCATTCCTGGGCTTCAGCAAAGTGGCCATCTTCACAGACGCTGGCGCAGATTGCGTTAATGGCCTCACAGTCGAGTTTACCATGTTTTTGCGCCCGTTCAGGGTCCTATGTGTTATAAACACCTAGTAATGATTTAATATGTCCTCGGGTGTATTCTAAAGACTCTGGCAGAAACAGAGGTCACCAGTGGCCATATCCAGTGCTTGTACCAGGATGTTGCTCCTGAAATTTTTCAGCCCCAGTAAAATATCCCTAATTCATGTTCCCAATGGTCAAAGCTCTCCATGGAGTGTGTCATTGTAACACTTGGCCTATATTCTACTTTATGGAATTGAAGCTTTTTTTTCTCTTTCGGAATGATTTATTGAGATTATCAAGATTGTCATGAAATCCATTGATCATTGTGTCCCTGTGTGCCAATTTTGAAGTCTGTGGAGATTATAACATTTAAGATATAGGATGTACCAATACTTACTTGAAGGAAGCATATGTGAAATAATTGGTGCTACAACATTACTGTTCTATTTTGGATCTGCACTTCCTTCAAACCTGACTCCCCACTAGGAATGAAGGATCAGTGAATTTACCTCACAGGTAAGAGTCAGAAAAACACTGTTACATTGCCTAGTAACAAGGGTGGGATCCTCAGAGTATTTTGATGAGTCTCCACATCAATTCAAGAGTCAGTGAACAACTCTTCATGAGGCATCAGCCAGCCATCAAGTGTTGTTCAATCTGAGGAGCCGAGAAACGGGCTCAGGGGAGGCCATGGCAATTGAAGAGAGCTAAGGGGAAGGGTAATAAAATGGGTTTCACGGGAAGCACTAGTAATGAAGAAAGGTTCAGAGGAAGCATTGAGAGTCATATATGGTCTGATATAGCCAGGAGACAGGAGTTCGGAGAAACTCTGGGGCAGAGCCAGCTCTGTGAAACTTGCAATGCAGTGAAGTTAAAATTATGCTGGTCGTTAGAGGTTGAAATGCAAATTTGGGAATCTAGGGAGAAGGAATCTCAGAAGGCAAGACTGAGTCCTGTAAGGTGGCCCATTGCCGTCTGAGTGGAAGCAACATTTAGAGAGAATTCCAAAGAGAGATCTTTGAAGGTGAATTTGGGAATCCCTCACAAGACAGAGTTTTGACAAAATTGTTTAACTTGGTGTTTAATGATGTCTGAATGGCTTCTTGAGAAATCATTGACTCCTTCTTGGTTACATCTATCATTTACTCTGTAGTGTGGTGTGTTCAACCACCATTCAATTAATTTACACATACTTCATATTTACCTTGAATGTCATTGTGTCAGATACATATTGCAAATTGTTTTGTCCTTCAGGACTTAGAAAGTAATGCTTATTTTTGTTTATTCAAAACCCATTGAATCTTGTAGTTTTACTTCAAAAACACAAAAAGTGAATCTCAACCTTTATCTATTTATTTAAAAAAAATCAGTTCCTAACCAGATCTCCCCACACTGCTTCAGGGTCTGGTCAAGGATTGTAACAAGATAAAGGATATATAGGAACCAGAAATAATTTGAAGTGAACCCTGATTTGAGATGGGAAAATATTTATACATGAATGATAGCTTATTTGTTTGCAAGTGAATGTTACACTTTGTACAAATTTCCTGAATATCTAACTATTAGGCAAACTCTAAAAGAATGGTATAGGAGTATCCATTTATTAGGTGCAATTTTCAAAAGAGTGTTATTCCTGTCATGAGAGCAGCAAGGACATTTGTGCCTGGAGATTAAATGGGTTGCAATGGAACAGTTCACTTTTTCCTCCTTACCCTTCTTATACCTGGACTCTGAAATATCTGACATTTTCTTTGCTCTAATTTCACTTGAGACCCATTGAACAATGTTTTATTTTGTAGTGTTTGACCAAAAAAAGAGAGTTGGAAAACTGTAAGGTTTTAATGAAATGGTGCTCCCCACTGTACAGATGCAGCTCTTGGCATGAAAATCTGTTTAAAAAAACTTTTTCTTAAGTATTCTGAACCTGCCTGTTATGATTATGTAGCGATTCAGTTGTAGAGAAATACTTTTCAGGATTAACTTTCAAAAGCAATCTCCATCTGTGTTTTTCTGACTCTTACCTAAGAGGTAAATTCACTGATCCTTCATTCCTGGTGGGGAGTCAGGTTTGAAGGAAGTGCAGATCCAAAATAGAACCATAATGTTGTAGCACCAATTATTTCACATATGCTTCCTTCAAGTATGTTTTCCTGCAAGAAGTGTAGTACTGCTGATGCACTCATATTATTCACCCTACCAGTACTGTTAAGATACTTCATTTAGGTCTTTTTGATTCAAAATTCATGCAATCTATATTTACAAGAAAATAGCATTAAATTTGCAATACACGAGTTAAAAATAAGCAAAAAAAATGTAATTAATTGCTTGCTGAAACATATAAATTGCTTTCAGTGTCAGCTGTGGCTCAGTCAGTAGCACTCTCAACTCTGAATCATTAGGTTCCAGACTCAAGTCCCATTTCAGGACATGAACATGAAAATCAAGGCTGACACATAAGTGCAGCACTCAGGAAGTGCTGCATTGTTAGAGATGTTATCTTCTGAACTGTTAAACCAGTTTCATGTGGAAAAGAGATATTCCTTTCCATAGGACTTAGCACCACTTCTGGAGCATTAAAGAGTTGTACCATTGGTATGGTTCCACTTCATCTGGGATGGGACTCATTCCTTGGTGGAATGGGCAAAGTGGGTGGTGCCAAAAACTTTAAACTAACAAGGTGGGCCAGGGGAGGAGCATTAACAGGCCTGAATGTAAACAAAACAGAGCAGAAGAGTTTTGGAAAGATTTATTATTGTCACATGTGAAAAGTATTGTTTCTTATGCGCTATACAGACAAAGCATATCTGTCCATAAAGAAGGAAATGAGAGAGGGTAGAATATAGTATTACAGTCATAGCAAGGGTGTAGAGAAAGATCAACTTAATGCAAGGTAAGTCCATTTAAAAGTCTAACAGCAGCAGGGAAGAAGCTGTTCTTGAGACGGTTGATACATGACCTCAGACTTTTGTATGTTTTTTCTGACAGAAGGAGGTGGAAGAGAGAATGTCTGAGGTGCTTGGGACCCTTAATTATGCTGGTAGAAGGAGTGTAGACAGAGTCAATGGATGGGAGGCTAGTTTGTGTAATGGATTGGTCTATGTTCATGACCTTTTGTAATTCCTTGCAGTATCAGGCAGAGCAGGAGTCATACCAAGCTGTGATACAATCAGAAAGAATGCTTTCTATAGTGCATGTATAAAAGTTGGAGAGAGTTGTAGCTGACATGTCAAGTTTTCTTAGTCTTCTGAGAAAGTAGAGGCATTGGTGAGCTTTCTTAAGTATAGTGTCAGCATGGCAGGAGGGGTGGGGTGGGGGGAGCGCAGGACAGGCTGTTGCTGATCTAGACACTTAAAGACTTGAAGCTCTTGACCCTTTCTACTTCATCCCCATTGACGTAGACAGGGGCATGTTCCTTAGGCTTCGATGACAATCTCCTTTATTTTGTTGACATTGAGGGAGAGATTATTGTTGCGGCACCAGTTCACCAGATTCTCTATCTCATTAAAGAATAATCTAAAGCATAACATTGATGACAGCATAATAAATAGAGTTATAGAACAGGAATCTAAAAAGATGTTTAAACATAACACAAGAGGAAAGTCCATCAAAAAATGAATAAAAATGTTGGTGTATCAATGCACAGTGTCTGCAAAAAAACAAGGAAGGTAGTCATGTGTTGGGAGAAAGCAGACTTTGTAGCTGAGACAAGGTCTGGAAAAATCAGGATCGGAAATTAAACATCGCAGGGCATAATATATTTAGAAAAATTATGGAAGAGGAAAATAGGGATATAGAGTAGCTTTACTTATTAAAGATAGCATAATGGCTGTAGAAAAAAAAAAGGACACTGATCAGCAAGGCAAAAATAGAACCTACATGGATAGAAATACCATTTAATGAAGAATTAATCACAATAACAGAGCAACTAATCATAGAAGGGAGCTGAAGAAAGAAATGTAGACAAGTTAGGAAGTTGATGAATAATAATTACAAGGGATTTCAATTACTCTGTTATTACAGATATCCCCAGATTAGAACATGTTGTAATAGTCCCTTTTCCTTTTAGACACAGTTGTAAATTTGGTAATATTTGGACTCATAGGATGGGCTCAGGAGACAGACAACAAGAGGGAGGAAGTCAGGGAGTCAGAGTGTAAGGCAACAAACAGGAGGAAGTGGATGCTCGAGAGAAATAAGCAGCAAGTAGGAGGGACCAAGTGGGTGATAAGTGGGAGGCAGGAAGTAAGATTAGTAAGTAGTTAGAGGATGTATTGGTCAGTTGGTTTCAAGACAACTAATAGGTTTTTAATTTTTTGCAGAATGTAAGAAAAACATGTTCTGCAAAAAGGAACGAACAAATAAAACATTAGTGAGATTATATAGATGAATAAAGACATAAGTGATTAACTGAATATTAGGAAAGAGACATGCATTAAGTACATATCAAAGAAGCACAGGATCAACAAGCTTACAAAGAAATTAAGAGAGAAGTGAAAAAGATAAACTCTCTACAATGAAGAAAGATCCAAAACATCTGTTCAACATCCCTGCCATTCCTTTGATTTCCATTATCATTTTCCTAAATTCTATTTCTAAGAAACAACACTAACTTTCATTTCATGTTTCCTATTCAAATATCGGTAGAAACTTTCACTATGTGTTTTTATAGTACTAGCTAGCTTTCTTTCATACTTTTTTCTGCCATTCTTTTGGTCCTTCTTCGCTGGTTCCTAAAATCTCTCCCAACCTTTTGGCAATATACTAATCTTTGCAGATTTGGGCAATGTTTCTTTCTATTTAATACTATCCCTAATGTCTTGTTTTAGCCAAAGATGATGCATCCTTCTCAAAGAACCTTTCATTTTCTCAGGGATAAATCTTTTCTGAGGGTTATTAATTATCTGCTCAACGGTCTACCACTGTAGTTCGACTGTGCTACATTTTAACTTAGTTTCCCAGTTCACTTTAGCCAGCTCTGCATTCAAATAATTCTCACAGTTAATTATTTAGGTTTAAAACACAAGTCATGGATCCACACTTCTCCATGTCAAGCTGAATATGAAATGTTTTCATGTTATGGTTGCTATTACCCAGAGACTTTACCATGAGGTTATTTAATCCTGTCTCATTGCAAACTAGCAGGTTTCAGATTGCCTGCTTATTAGTTGGCTCCAGGGTGTACTGCTCAAGAAATTCATTCCTAAAACACTAGTGAACACATTTTTCCAGGCTAACCTTGCCAATTTACATGAAGATTAATATCATCCATGATTATTTTAGTATCTTTTTTCACACACTCCATTTATTCTGTACTCTCTATCCTACAGTGTAATTACTGTTAGGGGGCCTATATGTCATTCCCATAAGTGATGTCTTACCAACAAGGTGGTAACAATGGGATAAAAATCCAAATGAAAGTCTAAAATGCAGAAATAAACCAAAATAGTGGGAGTCTGAGAAAAATTCAAATAAGCATTCTGACCTAAAATAACCCTCAGAAGAAGCAGAAGCACAAATGGAAAATTACTAGACAAAGGTCCGAAGAAAGACTCGGAAACTGAAGGTAGAGATTTCTAATTCTCTAGTTAAGGAATTAGAAATCTTTACCCTCTGCTATGAACTGAAACTCTATGGAAGTCCAGCTACAGAGTGCAGAGTCAGCAGAAATTACAAGGATGAGCTAAATCTTTTAAAATCCCTGGTTGCAACAATTCCTGAAAGCATTATCTTGATAAAGGAGAACCCTAAAGCTTTATATAGATATGTTAAGAATAAAAGATTGGTTAGGTCAAGACTAAGGCCAGTCAAAGACAGTAGTGGGAAGTTGTGCGTGGAGTTTGTAGAGATTGGTGAGGCACTGAATGAATATTTTTTGTTGGTCTTCACGCAGGAAAATGTCAATGGAGTTGGGGAGAATACTGGGATACAGGGTTGTAGACTAGATGGGATAGAGGTACATAAGGAGGTGTTAGCTATTCTTGAGTATATGAAAATAGATAAATCCCCTGGGCCAGATGGGATTTATCCCAGGTTACTCTGGGAGGCTAGAGAGGAGTTTGCAGAGCCTTTGGCTTTGATCTTCATGTCGTCGTTGGCTATAGGTGTAGTGCTGGAAGACTGGAGGATGGCAAATGTTGTCCCCTTGTTTAAGAACAGGAGTAGAGACCATCCTGCAAATTATAGACCAGTGAGCCTTACATCTGTTGTGGGGAAAATTTTGGAAAGAATTATAAGGGATAGGATTTATAGTCATTTAGAAAGAAATGAATTGATTAGGGATAGTCAACATGGATTTGTGAAGGGAAAGTCATGCCTCACAAACCTTATTGAGTTTTTTGAAAAGATGACCAAAGAGGTGGATAAGGGTAAGGCAATTGATGTGGTGTATATGGATTTTAGCAAAGCGTGTGATAAGGTTGTCCATGGAAGACTACTGCAGAAAATGCAGATGCATGGGATTGAAGGAGATTTAGCAATTTGGATTAGGAATTGGCTAGCTGATAGAAGACAGAGGTGGTGGTTGATGGGATATATTCAACCTGGAGTTTAGTTACTAGTGGTGTACCTCAGGTTTTGGGGCCACTGTTGTTTGTTATTTTTATAAATGACCTGGATGAGGGTGTAGAGGGATTGGTTAGTAAATTTGCTGATGACAAAGTCAGAGGAGTTGTAGACAGTGAGGATGGATGTTACAGTTTGCAGAGGGACATAGATAAGTTGCAGAGATGGGCCGAGAAGTGGCAAATGGAGTTTAATGTGGAAAAGTGTGAGGTGATTCACTTTGGTAAGAGTAATATATGTGCAGAACATAGGGCTAATGGTAGGACACTTAGTAGTGTAGATGAGCAGAGAGATCTTGGTGTACAGGTGCATAGATCTCTGAAAGTTGGTACTCAAGTTGATAAGGTTGTTAAGAAGGTGTATAGTGTGTTAGTATTTATTGGTAGAGGGATTGAATTTCAGAGCCGAGATGTCATGTTGCAACTGTACAAAACTCTGGTGCGGCCGCACTTGGAGTATTGTGTACAGTTTTGGTCGCCACATTATAAGAAAGATGTGAAGGCATTGGAAAGGGTGCAGAGGAGGTTTACCAGGATGTTGCCTGGTATGATGGGTAGGTCTTATGAGGAAAGGCTAAGGGACTGGAAGTTATTTTCATTAGAGAGAAGGCGGCTAAGAGGTGACTTAATTGAGACATATAAGATGATCAGAGGGTTAGATAGGGTGGATAGTGAGAGTCTTTTTCCTCGGATGGAGATGGATAACACAAGGGGACATAGCTTTAAATTAAGGGGCGGTAGTTATAGGATAGATGCTAGAGATGGGTTCTTTACTCAGAGGATAGTAAGGGCGTGGAATGCTCTGCCTGCAGTAGTTGTGGACTCATCAAGTTTAAGGGCGTTCAAATGGTCAGTGGATAGGCATATGGATAGCATTGGAATAGTTTAGAATAGAGGGTCATAAAATTGGTTCCACTGGTCGGCGCAACATCGAGGGCCGAAGGGCCAGAACTGCGCTGTAACGTTCTACATTCTATGTAGAAAAGTAATTGAGACTTTGAATCAGAATCTGAGAATGTAGCATCAGACTGAGAAAATAAAAATAAATTTTTTTGGGAGCTGATCGGCTCAGTACAAAGCAAACAAAGGCTTGAATGCAAGCAACTCAAGAGCCTTAAAAGCAAAATGCTGAACGGAGTAAGTCAGCAGGTAGCCATTGCTAAAAATATTTTCAGTAAGATTGTCATCACTATTTTGTAGCAACACTGGCAATCCTGGGAAATTCTTTTTTCTCTGAGTGAGTGACAATGATACATTAAACTTCAGATATCTCTTAAAGCTATGCATAGACTTTCAAAAATGTTTAATACACACAATTCCACACTTAAATTAGTTTGGATTAATCCAAGATCCAGGCCAATCACAAAGTTGGGGACTTGAGAAGAAATGACTCAAGATATAGCATTGAGTCAAATTTAAATAAAAAAGTAATAGGAACTGTAAGCAAGATTATCTCATGACACTGTAGTCAAAGAATTGAAATGAAAGATATAACACAAACCCTGTTTTCACAATAATGAACTGTGTGTTAATAAATCACAAAAGCTGGAATCTAGCCTTTACTGAGGAGATGGCTCAGGAGGTATGGTTTGGGGGTGGGGGGGGTGTTGTGTTGAGAGGGCTGGAACAGGAGGGAAGATCTAGTCCTGCAAAATCCAAGCCATGTAGAGAGACAGTAAGAACTTAATGTGCAGAACAGAGCAAACTTAAGGGGAGGGAATAACACATGGTGAAGAGGTCATCTCTCAGTTCAACTATTTAAACAACAAAGACACAGAGACACTAAGTCAGGGAAAGTAGTACAAACATACAAATTGGACCAAGAATAAGACACTAATCCACTTGAGTCTGTTTCACCATTCAATAAGATTATGGCTGATCTAATTTTAACCTCAATTTCACATTCTTGCCTACCCAATAACCTCACACGACCCGCCCTCCCTTTCTCAAATCTCCAATACCTCTTTTTATCTCACCATTTCCCAGAATGTCAACATCCTCCTTTCTACATTCACCATCCATTGCATCCTTCTCTTTTGTAAATATTGATGCAAAGTACTCATGAAGGACCTCATCCACTGCATCTAGTTCCACACACAAATTCTCTCCACTGTCCTTCAATGGACCTACCTGCTTTTTCCTTCTTTATGCATAAATTTATGGGATTCTCCTTAATCCTCTCTGCCAAAGACATTTCATGACCTCTTTTTGTTCTCCTAAGTCCCTATTTAAGCTCTTTTCTGCTATTTTTGCACTCCTCAAAAACCTTATCTGTTCTCAATTTCTTAAAATTCTTTTTCACTAAGCTCTTAATCTTTCTTGTCATCCAGGGTTCCCAAATCTTGCCATCTTTATCATTCATTTCTACAGGGATATGTTTATCCTGAATTGTTAACAACTGACTTTTCAGAGACCTCCATATGTCGGATATAGATTTGTGTCCTTAAACAGCCGCTCCTAGTCTACATTCCTTAGATCCTGCCTAATACTGTCATAGTTAGCCTTTCCCCAGTTTAGTATATTTAGCCTGGGACTACTTCTATTCTTTTCTGCAAGTACCTTGAAACTTATGGAATTGTGATTATTGTTTCCGAAATGGTCTTCTAAGACATCAATCAGCTGTGTATGAACCAGATCTAAGATAGCCCAACTCGGGAAAGGGCTATCTACATATTGCCTCAAGAAGCACTCTTGGACACACTGAGGCATCCCTCCTGTTCCAGCCCTCTCAACACAACACCCCTCCTCCCCCTCCCAAACCATACCTCTTGAGCCATCTCCTCAGTAAAGGCTAGATTCCAGCTTTTGTGATTTATTAACACACAGTTCATTGTTGTGAAAACAGGGTTTGTGTTATATCTTTCATTTCAATTCTTTGACCACAGTGTCATGAGATGAGCATCTTGGTTAAAGTCATAGCTCACCCTCAGTACTTAGAACGGCAATTTCAAATTTTTTAATTAACTTTCAACTCTTGGTAAATTATAAATACATTGATCAGAAGAGGCATTCACCTCTCTAAGGCAATTAGGCTCTGTTATTACTGAAGGGACTGTTGCATCCATGAGTCTAAGGAGGAGGCCACTAATTCCATAATTAAAGTAGTAAGTAAATAAACAGGATATATTGCAAAAAAAAGTCATTGTTCTGCATTTGAACAGATAAAAGAATCTTTATAGGTGCAATTTAAATCTAATTGTCATTCATTCCAAAACACTGGGGATGAACAATGTGTTCTTTTTTTTACAGTTCAGCTTTATAAGGAGAATTGCAGGCACATTTCTACAGTAATATCATAAATCTACTGGTAGCACTGTAGAAAATAATACTTCTGCAATATTTAATCACTTGTAATAATAACAAAATGAAACTATTAATACAATGTTACATATTTTAAATATATTTGTAGGAATAAGGTTGCTTGCAATTTTCAGAGACTGTGCACTGGATATTTATCTTCAAGAAGATTAGTGGGAGTCAGGAAATTTCCTAGCTAGGCTCACTTACCTTGGGAGAAAGTATCACAGAATTACAAAATCAGAAGAGGCATTTGGCCCATCGAGTCTGCACGAACAAGTGAGAGACACCTGACCTACTTATCTAATCCCATTTACCAGCACTTGACCCAGAGCCTTGAATGTTATGCCATGCCAACTGCTCACCCAGGTACTTTTTAAAAGGGTGTGAGGCGATTCGTGTCCATCCTTCCAGGCAGTGCATTCCAGATCATCGCTATCCTTTGGGTAAAAAGGTTTTGCTCACATTCTCTCTAAACCTTCTGCTCCTCACCTTGAATTTGTGCCCCCTCATGACTGCACCTTGAACTAAGGAGGAACAGCTGCTCCCTATCCCTCCTGTTCACGCCCCTCATAATGTTGTACACCTCAGTCAGCTTGCCCCTCAACCTTCTCTGCTTCAGCAAAAACATTCCAAGCCTATCTAACCACTCTTCATAACTTAAATGTTCCATCCCAGGCAATACCTTGGTAAATCTCCTCTGCACTCACTCCAATGCAATCACATTCTTCCTATAATGTGGTGACCAGAACTACACACAGCATTCCAGCTGTGACCTCACCAAAGTTCTATACAACTCAAGCTTGACCTCCTGGTTTGTGTAATCTATGCCTCGATTAACAGGGACAAGAGTCCCATATGTCTTTTTTGCCACCCTACTAACATGGCCTTCCATTTTCAAATCTCTATGGACACACATGTCAAGATCCCTTTATTTCTCAGAGCTTAGAATCCTAGAATCATACAGTGCCATTCCTTGTCAAATTATTCATTCCAAAGCGTATCACCACACACTTCTTCGAGATAAATTCCATCTGTCACTTACCTATCCATTTCACCATCCCATCAACATCTTCCCTAACCCAAAACTCTCAACCTCACTGTTAACTACCAGGCCAATCTGTGTTATCCAAAAATGGACAGAGGAACAAAGGGACCTTGGCAATGTTTGTCCATAGATCTCTGAAAATGAAAGATCATCTAATTCTACCACCAACATAGTCAATGTCAATTATATAAATGGTGAATAATAGGGGACCCAGCGTGGACTGGGTGTAGAGAACTTGATTGAATTGGAGATTGGCTGACTGACAGAAAACAGAGTTGGGTTAAATGGGCCCGACACTGGCTGGTGAAATGTTATTAGAGGGGTGCCACAGGGATCAATCCTGCTTACAATCTATATAAATGATTTGCAAGCGGGAAGAAAGTGTAACATTGCATAATTTGTGGATGATACTAAAATAGATGGGAAAGCAGGCAGTGCAGAGGATATAAAGTTATACAGACAGATATAGATTGGCTAGGAGAATGGGGCAAAATTTGGCAGATAGAATTTAATATAGATAAGTATGAGGTTATTCATTTTGGCAGAAAAAAATAGAAAGGCAAATTTACCTAAACAGAAAGCAAATTCAAAATGCATCCAAGTAGAAGGATCTGTGTGTCTACATTCATGAATGGCAGAAAGTCAGTTTGGAGGTGTAGCTTGTAATAAAAAAAAAGGCAAATCCGATGTTGGTATTTATTGCAAAAGAACTGGAATGTAAAAGTGTAGAAGTTTTGTTGTAATTATACAGGGTGTTGATGCGACCACATCTGGAGTACATGTCCAGTTTTGGTCTCCTTATTTGAAGAAAGATGTGGTAGTATTGGAGGCAGTTCAGAGGATGTCCACAAGACTGATTCCAGGGAAAAGAAGTTGACGTACAAGGAAAGATTTGGGCTTATTTTTGCTGGAGTTTAGAATGATGAGAGGAGGACTGATTGAGGAATGTAAAATTTTAAAAGCAATTGCTAAAGTAAATATAGTCCAAACTTTTCCTCTTACTTTCCAGAACAAGAGGTTCCAGATATAGGTCGAGAGGTGGTAGATTTAAAACTGAGATAAGGAGGAACTACTTCTCGCAGAGGGTGATGAATTTGTGAAACTCACTGTCCCATAGTGTGGTGGAGTCTGAACCATTGAATGCGGTTTCAAGAGGGAGATAAACATATTTATAATAAAAAAAAGGGAAAGCGTTATATGGGAAAAAGGTGGAAAGATGGATTTGAAACTGGGGAGATCAGCCATGAATGGCAAAGCAGTGTCAAAGGGCTGAATTTGCCCACCTCTCCTCCTTATTCCTATGTTCCAATCATCCAGCATAGATCCCACTGGTACACCACTGGATATTGGCTTCCGGTCACTAAAGCAGCCTTCTGTCATCATCCTCTATCTCTAACAACTAAGCCAATTTTGAATCCATCACATCAAATTACCCTATACCTCATGTGCATTTACCTTCATTGTAAGTCTGCCATGTGGAACTGTATCAAAGATTTTGCTGAAATCCACATAAACTCCATCAACTGCACCACCCTCATCTACACATCTGGTCACTTCCTCAAAAAATTCAATCAAATTTGTTAGGCATGACTTTCCTCTGACAAAGCCATGCTAGCTATCCCTGATCAAACCTTGCATCTCCAAGTGGAGATAAATGCTGTCCTTCAGAATTTTCTCCAATTGTTTCTGTACAACTGACATGAGACTCACTGGCCTGTAGTTCCATGGTTTATCTTTAAACTGTTCTTAAATAACGGAACCCATTAATTGTTTTCCAGACCTCTAGCACCTTTAGAGGTGACCAGAGAAAAATTGAAAATTTTAGTCAGAGCCCTGGCAATCTCGTCCCTTGTATCCCATAGCAGCCTAAAGCACAATTCATCTGGACCTGGAGATTTAATACCTCCACTACCATATCATTCCTTCTGCCAATTTTTCTAAAGAACATTGTAGTTTCTCTCCGGAGTTCCATACCTTCATCTTCATTCTTTTGTATGAAGACGGATGCAAAGTATAGGTTCAACACTCTATTGATGTCCTTTGCCTCCACCTACAGATTGCCTCTTGGTCCCTGATGGATTCTACTCTTTCCCTCGATATTCTCTTCCCATTGATATACTTAGAATATCTCTATTATGGAATTATAGATTATTGAATGTCAGGAAAAGGTGATTTTTTTTCATTAGGATTTTTTTCATTTTCATTCGGATGAGTCAGGCCAGCCAATCCTGGAAAAAGTTCAGAGGTAGGCAGAGGGGCAATCGAGTGCTGAGGTGCATTATTTAGAAGGTGCATCTTGATGCAGTGGAACCTAGTCTCAGTTAGAATGAAAAAGGTGAGGCATTTACCATTCACAACCCCATTGATCTCAAATGATGCCCACTACCAAAACCATATATTCCCCAGGCCACCATGCCAAGGTATTCCTGTCACCAACTACCCCCATGGCCACACATGCCCCATGCTTTGGCACTTCCACGCTCTTCACCTACTAGTCACTCTGGATAACCATTAAACCCTCCAATGACAATAACGTGTAAAATTCATTCATTGATAACTTTCCATTTTCATCGCAAAAACATTTTTTTTACTACAGTCAATGAAAGTGTAAATCATGCAGATAATTTAAGGTATTAATAACAGAAATTGCAAGCACTTGAAATCTCTTCATGTTGTAGATCTACATTTTGTGCAAGTATAAGAGAGTTAGAGAGATAGAGCTGACAATCAAACAATGCTTACCCAAGGGCTCAGTTGTTTCAACAGTCTAATGGGTTTCTGAGCTCTCATCTAAACCTCATTATGCATTATGGGAGGGCATGAGGGCAAATGGGTGTGGGTGGCAGAACATACCTTGGCATAGAGGGCATGAGAGGATTCTTTGAACTTAACTTTCAAAGGGTTCCCTCATGCAGATCTGAGTTCACAAAACCTCTGAAACATCACGAATGATGAGTCTGAAAAGCTAGTCCAACTCAATGTAAACTACAGAGACTAGAACATGCCCATCATGTTTACTGGTTTATGTTTTACTGTATTGGAATTGGCCAGGTTAGTAGTGTAGGGTGCGGGGTATGAGACACACAATTTAAAGACTCTACTGAATTTAGAAATGTTGGGAATGGGGTTGGGAATCAAGGAATCAAGTCTCAACTGTCATTTTACCTCTCCATGAAGTATCCCTGACTCCATAAAAATCCAGTCTTATAAAATGTGGTCATTATTGGTAAGTTTTAACATTGTAAGTCACATAGACAACATTATAGATCCATATGTTACAAGCTGATAATAGATTTGACCCATCCAATTACAATGTTTTATAGGTAATTCAAGATAATGGAATGTATACCAAAGTAATGCTTTAATTAAAAGACTGTAACTAATTCTTGGACTCCATATCATGCAGACAACATCAAGTTTTTAAATTAAAACCTAAACCAGTAAAATGAAATCTCAAAGTGGAATCAATTTACGCTTGAATGAAAATGTAAATGAATTTACACGTTAAATGTCAAAATAACTGAATAATTACCCAATCCTATCTGTTCGTGAAACACTCCCCATGCTGGTGTTAACTCTCTTTTTAACTATTCCAATGCATTCCTGGCTGGCTATTTCCCACCATCCATAACCTTAAGGTCATTCAAAATCTTGCTGCTTGAATCTATCTCATACCAAATCCTAATCACAAATCACCCCTGTGCTTGGTGATTTATATTGATTCCTGTTTAAGCAAGTGATTTCCTTTTAAAAATTCTTATCCCTGTTTACAAATCTCTCCCTATCTATATGGCCTCATCCAGACCTACACATATCTAAGATGTCTGTGCTCCTTCAATTTAGATCTCTTGATTTTAACTCTGATTTTAATTGTTGCTCTGTCAGCCTTCAACCACTGAGGACCTAAGCTCTGGTATTTGTTCTGGATGCCTCGTTATCTCTCTACCTCTCTTTAATCATGTAACAGATCCTTAAAATCTGCTTAAATAAAAAGCCAAAGTACTTTGAATCTGGAAATCAGAAATAAAACAGAAAATGCTGGAAAGGCTCAGCAAGATTGCAACATCTGCAGAAAGAGAAATAGAGTCAACTTGGAAGCCATGTGACTCTTCAGAGGTGAAGAGGGGCAGAAACGTGATGGATTATATAATCTACAGTGGTGGGAGGAAGGGGACAGAGAGAGAGATAGAGACAGGAGATGGAGTGAAGAGGTTGGGTGATTTTTCCTTGGAAACCCTACACATTACATACATACAGCTAGGACTTAGGAAAAAATTGTCTGTATATAATCACATTTCATTGTGATCAAGGCAGGATGGCAAATTTGTGCCATTAATATATCAATTGATACTACCAATTGACATCACAAATCTACCAGAAAATGATACATAAATGCTCAATTCTGAGAGAAAATGAAATAGAATGATAGCTGGGTGATTGCTTGTGGGTGCAAGTGATATCAAATGATAAAATGATAG
Organism: Sphyrna mokarran; assembly: GCA_024679065.1. Classification (NCBI taxonomy): domain Eukaryota; kingdom Metazoa; phylum Chordata; class Chondrichthyes; order Carcharhiniformes; family Carcharhinidae; genus Sphyrna; species Sphyrna mokarran. Next base: position 77,447,227 of record JAGIQG010000002.1, read on the forward strand.
CAGTTGAGAACAACTGACATTAGATGAAAGCTATGAAAAGCAAATAATATGAAAAAAACATTGGGTAAGGATGAGAAAGCCATTTTATCTCTCAGGTAGAGGCATTTTCTTATTCTTGAGATGTTTTGCTGTCACTGCCAAAATCAGCTTTCATTTTCCAATTCATATTACTTTTTAGATTTTGCTTATGATTGTCTTTTGAACTGCTGCAGTCCATGTAATGACCTACTTCAACAATATTTTGAAGAAGTTCTGGGATTTGACTCAATGCTGCAGAAAGAATGGTGTAACAAAATCTCATGTCAAAGTAAGAACAGGTAACTCTTCCCAGTACTCAGGCTAATATTTATTCATCAATGAACATGACTGACAACAGTGTTTATCTGTTTGTTTGCCTCAATATTTTTTGAATCTTGTTATGCACAAATTGCTTATCATGTTTTTCTGTTAAACAACAATGATTACATTTCAACTATACCTTATTGCCTGTGAAATAGTTTGAAGATTCCTAGGGTTGTCAATAGCTACAAAAGTGAAAGTTATTTTTCTTATTTTTGATCAACAAGATAATTAATAAGGAATAGCGAGACATGAATTTGTCAGCTGAAGGATCAGGATGTATAATTCATAAATAATAAAATCACCAGATGAGTGGAATTTTATTCCTGAATGAAGTAAATAGTGAGATCTCCCCCTTTTCCCTTCATGCGCTTAGAGATTCACAGAATTAGAGCATTTTTACTGTGTAGAGGGAGGCCATTCAGCCTATCATTTTTGGACTGCTTCTCCAAATGAGTAATTCACTTAATGTTGTTCTCTAGGCTTTCGTATCACCCCTGACATTCTGTCTTTGCAGATAACAGTCTAATCCTCTTTTGAACGCTACGATTGAACCTATCTTCCACACACTCAGTGCATTCAAAAACTTCATCACTTGCTGTGCGAAAACATTTTTCACATTTCACTTTTGCTTCCTTTGTAAAATACTTTACATTTGTGGCTTCTTGTTCTCTGTCCTTTTAAGAGTGAAACTAACTTCTCCTTGCCTGGTCTGTCCAGACGTCTCATGATTTCAAATTAAATCTGCCCTCAGTTTTGTCTCCTTCAAGGGAGGCAGTCTTAACTTCTGCAATCTACGGCTCATATCACATTTGCTTAAACATTTACTATGATGTTCTTTAAAATGCTTCATATCATTCAAACTGAGGTTTTCTATTCAATCTTAGTTCTAACAATCAAAGATCTAAATTCATCTGACTTGGACTTGCAGATAAATTTAAAAAAATCCCAAGTAAAGCATGTTTGTTTTGTTTCCCTATTTCTCTCCTGTGCATTTTCACTAGAATATTGGCACGATAAGTCATTCAACACATAGGTACTGTGAATCAGACAGCCACAATACTTCCACTGGATAGGAATTTAGTCACAATTACAATACCAAGTCATAAGAGAAAATAGGAAAAATGCCCCATTCCACAACAGATTCAATGATTTTCAGCTGGCGTTTAATTTTCCCCAGGTTGTGTCGAGCTAACAGTTTTCCTTCTGGTACCAAGTTTGTTTATGCTTCACAATGGATTTCCCAGGGGGAGGGCAGAAAAATAAGTTTTGTTTTTAAATCCTTGAAAAAAGATTGGAGCCACCACCAATCTCTGCTGCCATTGTGGATTTGATTTCTGAGATAGTCCATTACTTTTTTCTCAGCCTGTTCAACCATTCTGCTCATTTTAACTGTACTGTATAAATACCAGTGTTATTACTTCAGAGCTTTATCGTTTCTTCATAATTGTGCACTTGATTGAAAGGAATAAAATTTTGAACTGTGTTTGAATACAAATTTTAAAGGAAAATTTGGACAAATATTTGAAAGAGAGAGAGATTGAATGCCAGAGTTCCCCTCCTCTTTCAATGCAAGGTTTCCCCTTCCATACCCGCGTCCACACACCACTGGAACCAACCCCACCCCAACTGGTCATTCCAGAAGACACACCTATGGCACTGCTCTCACAGGTTGGCACTGCCAAGTTGGCATTGCCAAAGGTATGAATATTTAGTGAGGGAGGAACATATGGCTAGGATGCCCTTTCTGGGCCCAAACCTCATTACATCATTAACGAGGGGTGTGGAAAATGAGGAATGAGATCTCACTGATGAGAACTGAGTTTCCCAACTCTCATGGGATTTTGTGCCTGTGACACTGTTCTCACTGATGGCTAACGCGAGCCAAAAATTTCAACCTCCATAAAAAGTGACAGAATGTGCAATGAGGTAAAGGAATGATTTGCATCACAATTCTAGGAGGCCATTCAGCCCATTATGTCTTTGTCAGTTCTTTAAAATAACTATCCAATCAGTGGTCACTTAGTCCTTACTGATAGTCTTTCAAATTTCTTTCTTTCAATTATATATTCAGTTTCCTTTTTAAAATTGCTAATTAATCTGCTTCCATCACCTTTTCAGGCACTGCATTCAAGATCATTGCAATTCTGTCTGACACCTTTCTAAAAGTGCACACATCCACTCTGAACCTAGTTACACAGTCGATTTATATTAGCTAGGGTTTTTATATGTTTGTAATATCAGCTCGCAATGATAGCTGAAGCTAAGTATTGGCTGAAGAACAACTCTTGTTTAAACTTTGTAAGTTTACCACTATTAGGAAATATCTGTCTCACTCATCATTCCAGTCAAGCACGAATATTTCAAAACAACCAATCATTTTTCATATCACTCTGACAATGTTCGATGTGACATTCATTTAATTGGAATCTCATTTAAATGCAGTGAATTAAAAATGCAGTGTGTAAAAGAGTTCTTGCACATAAAAATCTGCCTCCAATTCTTTTTTCTCCAGAAAATTCAGAGGAAGTACACTGTAAACTTTTATTAATTCAACTTCTTCACAACGTCTAAAGTTAAGCGGTGTCACAGTAGTAGCTCCAGCAACATTCCTAGCCTCTGAAAAGTATCCATTTTCTTTCTTCATGTTGAAACAGGCATTGCTGCAGGATCAGCTCTGACCCAACAATCCAAATTAACTTGAAATTGACTTCTATTTGCCTAGTTAATAAGTTAAAAATGACATGCAGAATAACCAAAAAGTAGCAAAGCATTTGTGGGTTTCATAGATCATAGAACTTGACAGAGCAGAAAGTGGCTGTTCTGCCCATCGAGTCTGCACCAAACACAATCACACCGAGGCCCTATGCTCATATTCCTACATATTATACCCACTAATCCCTCTAACCTCCACTAATCTGGACATTAAGAGGCAATTTCTTAGCATGGCCAATCAACTTAACCCGTATATCTTTGGACTGTGGGAGGAAACCAGAGTACCTGGAGGAAACCCACATAGACACGAGGAAAATGTACAAACTCCACATAGACAGTGACCCAAGCCGAGAATCGAACACAGGACCCTGGAGCTGTGGAGAAGCAGTGCTAACCACTACCATGCTACCATGTGCTACCATGCTGCCCTTCATTGCAGTCAGATAAGCCCTTTCTAGGACAACAAGGTAAGCCCTTAAAAATACAGGGGTTTTGTTGCAATTGTACAGGGTATTGAAACCAACCCTCCTGCACCCCAATGCAATCAACAGCTTGTTTCCCCATCCCGGTATAGATCACCAACATTTGGGCTCTCCCAATGAATTCCCCTCATGACACCTGACATGCCCACCTTCATGACACCACCGTGCCCCCCTCCCCCCCCACATGACTCCCCCACCATAGCCTCAGATTAGGTCTCATCTTCATCCAGGCTTCACCCCTTTGGCACTGCCCTGACATACTGATAGTGCCCAACTAGCACTGTCAGTGTGCCAGGGGCAGTGCCAGTATATTAGATGGGCATTGCCAAGCCACATTCCAATCACCTAGGGTTTCAATGACATTTCAGCCTTCTCCAGCGAGGCCAAAACACCTAGTCTCCTATTGGTGAAAACCAATAGTGATTCTTACTGAGCTCAGAAGGTCCTGGGAGCTAGGAGAATTCAGCCTCAAATGGGTATGCATATTTAAATGCTATTTTAAATACACAAATCGGCCTCATGGATCTGGGCATGATCCAGTTTGCACCATTAGAAGGGGACTGGGGTGATTGCAAACCATTTGGTGCTGCTGAAAAGATGGTTTTTGGGTCCACATGCTATTTTCTGGGATCAGCATGATCTGCGTCAGCCGTGGCGAGGTTAGAAAATCATCTCCACTATCTTTCTGGGGTTCTGTAACTAAAGTTACAGTGTAGTGAGTCAGGAGAAACACATCTCGCACTCTCCACTGGGTAACATCTATCTTCATAACTTGGTGTTTCCCCTTTCTCACATCCTTTTCTTTCCCAAGTTCTCTGAGATGTTTTTTAATATCACTTTTCAGATTACATAAATGATGAGATAATATTAAAGATCACACATGGAAATTGATAGTTGGTAAGAATTGAACTTCCATTGTTACAGTTGAAAGTGTATTTTGATTTGAAAAGCAATTGAAACAGCAATTTCTCCAAACAAGAGGTTACATTAATGTTAATATGAGTAACTCTTCACACTTTTCATCTACAGAACTATTTGAGCAATGTTTCCTTCTAGTTTATCACACATGGTAATGATTTAAAGTTAATGATCTCTAATTTTCACTTAATCTGATCCAGGTTAAATGGTTTATCAGCAACCCTAGGGGACTGGTGAAAGGAAGCAGGGAAATTGTGTTTGCAAAGCCAAGCAGAATAGCACAGCAAATCACTACTGGTTTATATTTTAAGGTATTTGGTTTGTTCCATTAAAACGTAATCTGATGCCGTAGTATTTCCATCATATAATAATTTCACAGTTATTGTTTTTGTGATGCTGATCACATTGCTAATGACCAAACAGTACTAAATGTCAGTACAATCATCCACAAATCCTGATTATTTAGGATTTCCAAACAAAGAATATGTATGCATATGGCATTATTACCAACCCTAAATAGCTCATTCATAAGGATTCCACCACCCCCACCATTTCATTAAATTTGCTGCTTTAAATTACTACATAAATTACAGGACAAAACAATGATGGACAAACCTTATTACTGGCAATCTGAAGCCGTATTGTATTGAGGGTATAGAATCCTGAAGGGCTTTTTGTGTCAGAGAGAATTCAATAAATGAAGGACAATATCTCACATGTCCATTTGCAATGTATTTTATATATCGCATTAATGCATCACAATGCTGACAGAAGGTGAAACAGCTACTTTCACAATTGCATTGCATTCCAGACATTTACTATTAGTCACAAAACGCCGAAGAAAAGAATGTTCTTAGTGTTGATTTTGTTAATCTTGCTTTTTTGTTGCTTTACTATTTGGTTCCTTAAATTTGAAAATGAGTTCTGACACTGCTTTCTTGTCACACATGAAATATCTTTTGCCTGCAGACGTTTTCTCTTTAATACTGATAAATCAATAGAGCTCTATAAAAGATAAAAAGAGAAGCTCCTATCTCTTGTCTGATATAGAGTCACAGAAACTAGCTCTGCCTGTTTATGTCATGCTATTAAATTCTATTTGCCATACTTCAAATAACCAGAATAGCTGAATCTAACCAGACGTTTTGTAGATTCTTATCTTCACTCTCTGCACTTCAAACTGCCTGTATCAGGGAAATGTTCGCAGCAAGATTTGTCATGTACATAAAACTTACATAATGTATGTAAAGGTTCACAAATGCGATTCTAAAGATATATATCAGTTGAATACTACTCAGCACCAAGTCAAGATCTATGATCACAAAATAAATTGTTGCTGACTCACTCATTTTCATTGAATCCAGACAAGCTTGAATCATTGTGAACATCAATAGATAGAACAGGAATACATTTTTTTCACTGAAAATGCGACTCTCCTATCTCACAATGGAAAAGCTGTCATTGAGCCCTCTTCCTGGAACATCCTCAGATCAGAGGTCTCAAAAGGGGCAAGGCAGTAATGTAACAGGGGTCTGAAAGGTAAGCAGATAAACATCACATCTTCCTCTCCAAACCTTTTCGGATCTTGAGGATTTCTAACTGCTGTTCTCCAAGAGCAGCCATTGTTACTGCATTTCAGGTCAGAAAGGGTTGGTCTTTCCTGTTCCATTATTAAGTGCACTTTGCCAAGGGCTAGCTATTGTGCTTTGGTACAAATTGAAAACTATAACATTAACCAAACAAATTCAGACTGCGAGTTTTCTTCAGGATTCTAAAAGTTGACTTTTGGAAAAATCCAACAAGTTAGGTCAAAGAGCAGATAATTTTGGTGCATAAGGAAACACAAGCCACAATCTGGGGTGCTGCCATGAGTGCTGATATTATACAGAAACACTCTGCTTACAGGATTTGGCAAAATACTTCCACTGAATCACCATGAACAACCAGCAAACAAAACAATTTTGTGAAAATGATATGTTCTAAGACTGCCCCCATATTATGTATGGAGCAGTTTGCAGAAGGAGAGGTGTACTTTTATTTATGAAGTAAGAAATTGTATTTGGCACATTAACCCTTATGCAATACATACAAGGGAAGATTGGCCTGGGCCAGTGCCCAAACATGCTGGGTTGAACAGGATTTGGTGAACATTTGAAAAGAAGATGAATTGGAGTGCACAAATGTAAAGGAACTCACACTGTTAATTTTAATAATGAAAAATCATGTTGTTTGTTCAGGGCAGCTTTCCAAATCATCAAAATTCAATCCAGGTGATTTAATGCTCCCAAACAAATCTCTACTATAAAAGTTTCATTCATAAGAGACACGTAGTATGATTAAAACTTTTGCAGTTGCTTTTTCTTCACTTACACACAAAAGCTATATTATAATGCAACAATACATTGCTTTTGAATTAGGACTCTGTGCAACCAAATAACCTAGGGTTAGCATTCATTTGGCAAAGAAGAGACAATATACTGTTCTTTGAATCTGCATGCGGGTTTCTGCTCTGCACCACCTCACTGCCCTGATACTAATATCAATCTTGCCAGACATTTTTATATCAGACTACAATGGAAGAGGAATAATAATTAGTTGTCATTGTTTTATAGTTATCAGACCATAAAGTCATACATATTTAAATGGCTTGTAAACCATTTTGTCTGACTGTTAATAAAATGCAAGCTTTGCAATGATTATCAAAGCAATTGTACATATATATCATTTCCATGTAGAAAAAATATTAAATGTTAGCTTCCTATATAACAGGAAAATACTTTCAAAAATTTGAGAGTTCTTATCTATTTGTCCAAGCCAAAACATTCTAAAAAATTCTAAGTTTATGAAATCATAGATTATAAACTCAAATTATAAGCTCTGAGAAAATGCAGTGCAAGGAAGCTATATTTAAATAATTGAATTTTCACTTAAACAATAATCTTAAAAATAATATGGTATACTGCATTCCCTCAACTATGCACAACTGGGAGTGTGCTTGTTGTTTTGTTCATTAAGTTGAGGAATGATTAATAAATGAACAATATACTCTCTACCCAGTGACGAAATGACAAATTGTGAGGTCAGATAAAATACATGTTAATTGTTGTTCAGAGATCTCTCTGGAAATAAACTAACAATATGTTTTAGACTTAACTTTATCAGTTTGAAATTCCCAATTCCCATCACTAATGATGCTTAAAGCATTCAAATAAGATAGTTCAATGACTAGCAAATTATAGGCAAGTTTGTGCTGCAAAACTTAATGGAAATTGGATTGAAACTGCCCCAAATCATTTAAACCGTAACCCTTTTATCTGGAATGGATTAATTTATTGGTCACTAAAGTGAAAAGGACAGCATTTCAACCTCTTGTGTCACCTTATACTTAACTGCCAATCCATTCGATACTAAACCTATTTGCATTTCATACAAAATGGAACCACTCTGGAACAATGTGACATACAGCCAGGTTTTCTGGCCTCATATTATTACTGACCCCTTTCTTCACATTTTGATTTAATGTTTTAACTTTCTTTTCTGCTTTGCTTTTTGGTTTGGGCAGTTCCCTTCCTTTTGGAGGCTGCCCTTCTTCCTTTGTCCCTGAACTTGCTCAATTTGGTTGGCATCAAAAAAAAAGAAATGCCCCGGGACCAAATAGTCCTGCCCAAGGCCAACAAACCTTTTAATTGTCTGTCAAATTATCCATCTTGCCTGTGATAATTACCACAGCAGGCAGAGCTGGCTGGAAGGTTTACACAGTAAGAAGTCTGACAACATCAGGTTTAAGTCCAAAGGATTTATTTGATAGTAAACTCGCAAGCTTTCGGGGTTTGCGAATGGAGAGTTCTGGTCTCAGACAAACATATAACAGCACACACAGTTTATGGATTACTGATTAGAATGCAATATACCTGACCTGTTATTCAAATCTTAAAGTGGCTAACAATGTGAGTGGAAGGAGCATTAAGCACGGGTTAAAGAGATGTGTATTGTCTCCAGACAGTACAGTAAGTGAGGTTTAGCAAACCCAGGCAAGTCATGGGGGTTACAGGTAGTGCAACATGAACCCAAGATCCCTGTTGAGACTGTCCTCATGTGTGCAGAACTTGGCTTTCAGTCTCTGCTCAGTGACTCTGCGCTGTTGTGTGTCGTGAAGGCTGCCCTGGAGAATGCTTACCCAAAGGTCAGAGACCAAATGCCCGTGACCACTGAAGTGTTTGCCAACAGGAAGGGAACAGTCTTGCCTGATGATTGTCGAGCGATGTTCATTCATCCATTGTCATAGCGTTTGCATGGTCTCCCCAATGTGCCATGCTTCGGGACATCTTTTTCTGCAGTATATTAGGTAGACAACATTGGCCGAGTTGCAAGAGTACGTACCGTGTACCTAGTGGTGGATGGTATTCTCAGTGTGATGATGTCATCCATGTCGATGATCCGGCATGTCTTGCAGAGGTTGCTGTGGCAGGGTTGTGTGGTATTGTGGTCACTGTTCTCCTGAAGGCTGGGTAGTTTGCTGTGAACAACGCTCTGTTTGAGATTGTGCAGTTATCTCAAGGCAAGAAGTTGGGGTGTGGGATGGCCCTGGCAAGATGTTCGTCTTCATCAATGATATGTTGAAGACTCCGGAGAAGATATCGTAACTTTTCTGCTCCAGGGAAGTACTGGACGACGAAGGGTACTCCGTCCACTGTGTCCCGTGTTTGTCTTCTGAGGAGGTCGGTGTGGTTTTTTTTGCTGTGGCGCATTGGAACTGTCGATCAATGAGTCAAGCGCCATGTCTTGTTCTTATGAGGGCATCTTTCAGCGTCTGGAGGGTCTGTCACGATCTTCCTCATCTGAGTTGATCCTGTGAATAGGGAGGGCTTGTCCATAGGGGATGGCTTCTTTAACGTGTTTAGGATGAAAGCTGGAGAAGTGGAGCATTGTGAGATTGTCTGTGGGCTTGCAGTAAAGTGAGGTGCTAAGGTGACCATCCTTGATGGAGATGCGTGCGTCCAAGAATGCAATTGATTCTGGAGCTTTCACTCTAAATAATTTGGCCTCTGACCTTTGGGTAAGCATTCTCCTTGGCAGCCTTCACGACACACGACAGCACAGAGTCGCTGAGCAGAGACTGATAGCCAATTTCCGCACACCTGAGGACAGTCTCAACAGGGATCTTGGGTTCATGTCGCACTATCTGTAACCCCCATGACTTGCCTGGGTTTGCTAAACCTCACTTACTGTACTGTCTGGAGGCAATACACATCTCTTTAACCTGTGCTCAGTGCTCCTTCCACTCACATTGTTGGCCACTTTAAGACTTGAATAGCAGGTTAGGTGTAAAGACTCGCATTCTAATCAGTAATCTGTCTATGCTGTTATATGTGCTGTCTGAGACCAGAACTCTCCATTCGCCTGACGAGGGACAAACCCCGAAAGCTTGTGAGTTTACTATCAAATAAATCAGTTGGACTTAAACCTGGTGCTGTCAGACTTCTTACTGTATTTACCCCAGTCCAACGCTGGCATCTCCACATCATGGAAAATTTACGCCAGTATGTTAGCTGGTTTCTAGTTTAAACAGCGGTACAGGGATTGGCTTCTCATCAGCAGATAGAAATATCCCAATTATTCCAGCAGGGCCTTGCAATGCTTGAACTGGAAAAGGGACCCCTTACTGCTCTAAATTACGACTTTTTAAAAAAAAAACAATATTTCACCATTATCATTCCATATCATTTAGCTTTGATCTGCAATCAACAGAAATAAACAAGAAGATGGGGGCCAAGAATGCTAGGTTAAGATAATCATGATTAAGAACGTTTCCTTTAATTCAAAGTAAAGTTAGGCAATGGGTCATTTGACCTGTTCCACATTCTCTCCAACAATGAAATTGAGTGGCTTGGTTACCAGTGGGAAAAGGGGAACCAATTCAAGAGTTACTAAGGGCTATCATATTTTTATAAGGAGATAAAAATACCAATCACGCAAAAGATAAAACCAGAGCACCCAGAAGAAACCCACACAGGCAGAGAATATGCAAACTCCATATAGGCAGTCACCCAAGGTCGGAATTGAACCAGGTCTCTGCTGCTGATCAAGGGTTTTACTCAAGGCTATTTACCTGCTCTATTGCATAAATTTAATTTAAACTGTAGTTTAGTTTCTGGCATTGTAGTTGTAAAAATTGTATTAAAGCTGCCAATTAATGATTTTGATTTCAAACTGGGAAATTACCTTTTGGATACAAAGTCTTACTATCACTGGTGATGTCAGAAAAGTCCAGTGAAACTGTTGAAATTGGTAACATACAGAGGAAATCAACTGCTGCGTATAGATCTGTGACTTTCTGTAACCCTGCTTGAAAATTGTTAGTTTAACTAAAGATGTGTCCAATGAGACAAAAACTCATTCGACTGATGTTAAGACAGCGCAGGTACATCAGACTGATAAGAGTTAATAGCAGCTGGAAGCAAATTGAAGCTGTTGGAATTAAATTTGCAGGCAGAATCAAAGCCAGAAATATCAAAGCAGATAACGGTAGTACTCAAAGCTGATGAGGGACAAAAAAAAGCATTTCTTTAAATTGAAAATGAATCTTCTGTAGCTAACACTGATTCTGTGGAACTACCAGGAAAGAAATGTATTCTTGAATGGAAATTGGAACTATGTAACAAAGAAACAATTATTCTTGCTAGAAAAGAACCAGATAAGGCCAATACTTTGTGGGAAAAATGAAAAACAAAAAAAATTTGCAAGAATATGTGAACTGACAAAAAAAGTATCTAGATTATTTGGCTGATCAATGTAATCTTTATAGCATTTAAAAACAGCTAAGGAGACAGGGTTAAATCTACTTTTTGTTGGAGAAGAACACCAAACACTTTAAAACATAGTACTATTGAATCCTTACAGTGAAGAAAGAGATCATTCAGCCCACTGAATCTGTACAAACTCTTCAAAAGAGCATCCCATCAGGTCTTCCCCTCTGCCCTATCGTTCTAACTTTATACATTTACCAGAGTCAATTCACCTTATCCACATGTCTGTCTGGACTATGGGATGAAACTGGAGCATCTGGAAGAAACTTACACAGACATAAGGAGAATGTGTAAACTCCACAGTTAGTTACTCAAGACTGGAATCAAACTCAGGTCTCTGGTGCTCTGAGGCAACAGTGCAAACCAGTGCCACCATTCCTGGTAATACACTTAAAACAAAAGTAATCCTTAATTTAACTTTCAGGAAATAATATTATTCCTGTGATGATTCATGACATTGAAATCATTCCTAATTACAAGCAACTAGATATCAAAGTAGATAAAAAGTTGCATTGGCAAGAAGTGTATAGATCTGACTGTCAAGATTATACTACCTCAAAAAATTAAAATCCTTTTGAGTAGTTAAAAATGCCATCATCTTTCAACATTTCTCCTACTTCTGTGATTCTTTGTTGAGAGTATAGAAGTTGTTGAACCAGGCAGGAGGGGTAATTGATAAACAGATCTTTCTTTATGAAATTTACTCTCCAGGGAATCTAAAAGTGAAGAGTGCCATGAACAATAAGAATTACCCCTGGTCTCAGCATTGTGGATGCATTTGGGAAAAAGGCTAGAGTGCCTCAGATGCAAGCCAAAGGACAAATGGGTTCTTGAACTTATTAAAATCATCTTGTAGAAGAGGACACAAATAAGAGCTTGATGAATGGATGAGATTATGCATTCAGGATGAACCTCGCTGACTGTCCATTTTAATTCACTGGAATAGTTTTCCAAAATTTTAAATAAATTTAGATCTCTACCATACAGTAATTTTGTATTAAACAAGCAATGTAACCAAAATGGATTTCCAAGTGGACAATAAAGTGAAATTGAAATAGAATTAAACAAGGAGGACAATTCAATTGTAGCACTGGCTGAGATGTTGTTTATGAAATTGGACATTAAAAAAAGCCAAGAAATAGAATGATGCTCAGGAGTGAAACCTTGAAGTGAGTAGTTCAAAGACGGTGTGAAAAGGTCAATACCCTGATGAGGATGCTGTTCTTAACAGTCCGAACTAACCAAACCAAGTGTGCAATTTTCTAAACCAGGACATGGAAAACCAGTAAAACCTACTCAAATTGAAAAAGGAAATTTGTGAAGATAAATGTTAGAAAGTGATGTTACCAGTTGTAAAATATGTTTATCCAGTAGTAAACAATTTAATAACCAATTTCTCAAAGTAAAGGCTTAAAAAGAAACTTCAGTGCACTAGCCATAACCTCAGTCACAAATGTTCCCCATAACCCCAATCTATTTTCTATTTATATAAGTTGGCTGACTGCCACATTATGTTGCCATTGGTTGTATAGTCTACCTAGTCAGCAGACCACCACAGCATGTTAGCATTGGTTGCACTGTGACAAAACAAATTCCCATTGAGACGTAAATTAGAATTCCAAGAATTCATTTAAACTATGTTTGAAATGAGATTGGGTATGACAGGTTCAGCCTTATAATGTTGCCAAGATATATTGTTAATGGTAAAATGTGACAACAATGGAGAAAATATTACTTATATTTTATAAGGTTAGTTGTCACTTGGGATAATTGAAAGTGTTATAGAAAATTATCACCATAGTTTAATTTTCATCTTTTAGGGGGAGTGTCAAAGATGATTGTTTTTGGATTGTCTGTATAATTCCAGGTTAAATGGAGAGTAAAGTATTAAAGAGTATCATATAATCTCTTTCAGCTTGACAATGTGTCTGCATGGCTTTGTTTACAATGGGAAAGGGGGATCACTTCCTTCCAAAACAGAGAGATGTGAACCCATTAGCAACTAGGAGTGGTTGTGGACTATTTCCTAAAGATGTTGCAATCTGTGGGGAGGGTGTTATGTATATATAAGTTTTAGGGTTACTGGTCACAATAAATTAATAATGAGAGTTACCTAAAGCTACATATCAAAATCTCAGAGTCACCAGCTAATGCAATTCATATGTGTTTAGCCTAATCTTACCTGTTCTGATGAAGAGTCATCATCAATCTGGAATATTAATTCGATTTCTCTCTACAAATGCTACCTGACCTGTTGAGTGTTTCCAGTATTTTTGGTTAATTTTTTAACATCTGTTTATGTTTGTCATATATCTTTCACCACCAACCCACACAGGCTGCTAGGCAAAATAAGGTTAAGCAAAGTTAAAAGATGGTCCTGCTAGTCAAGATAAGTCAAGATAACCCATTTAATTCTCAATTTAAGGATGAGAGAGTGCAAAGTTAGTACAATTGGGCTGCCTTGCTAATTGATCTTGGCTGTACTAAATGAATTACATTATGTGGTACTTTAAATTACTCATATTTGCAATATCAATAATGTGGTCTCATTTAACTACCTAAGCATGAAGAATAATTTGTTAAATTTCACATCAGAATTATACTATGCAGTATAATGTAAGGGTAAAATGTGTAAGATGACAGACGTCAAAATCCTAATATAATGGACAAAATTCTGCAGTCAAAACAACAATTAACTAATGCCTCCCACTGTTATCTATGGATCAATGGTAGAGCAACTTCAGAGAAAAAGTAGATGTGTTGTGGGATGGAATTCTCTGGCTGTTCACGCTGGCAGGATTCTCTACTCCCATTGGCAGTGCACCCCATTCTGTGGTTTCACGGAGGCTTGGGGGTGATATCAGTGAGAAATCTCATTGCAGCAAGACCAGATAATCCCATCACCAGTGAACTGTGCATCACCTCCCATCATTGAGAAATATGCAGCTGGGCAGCTGGAGAATTCACTCCCATGATTTCCAAAGATTGCTTTCAGTTACGTTGCTCTTCTGCTACCTTCATTAAAAAGGCCTTTTTTTAAATTCATTCATTGATGGGATGCGATTATCATTGACAGGACCAGCATTTATTGTCCACCTCAAATTGCTCTTAAATTGTTTGATTGAACTGTCGTAGTCTATGATGTAGCATACTGAGTGGTGTTAGACAGCGAGTTCCAGGTTATTTTTCTAGTGACAGTGACAGAACAGTGATATATTTCCAAATCAGGATGGTGTGTGACTTGGAGGGAATTTGCAGATGATGATATTCTCATGAACCAGCTATCCTTGTTCTTGTAGGCAAATTTGGAAGGCACAAACAACCAAAAAGCCTTTGTGATTTTCATGTAGATGGTATATACTGCTGCTGCTGCTGCGCACCACAGGTAGACAGACTGAATATTTGAAATTGTGGATGGGTGTCTATTATGTAAGTAGCTTTGTTCTGAATGGTTCTCGAAAGCTGTTGGAATCACACTCATCAGTGTATAAGTTGGATATATTCCATCTTATTCCTGACTAGTGCCTTACAGATGGTGGACTCGCTTTGAGGAGTTAAGAAATTAGTTATTCTAAAATGTTCTTGTAGCTGCAATACCTACATGGCTACTCAGTTAATTTTCTAGTCAATGACACATTAACATGGGGTGTCATGAAGCTGTTCAGCTTGCATCGTAGATATGACTTAAATGTATCATATACGTTTATGTCTAATCATTACAAGCCTGACAGTTTTTTTAATGATGTAATTATTGGTAACTACAACCAATCAGTAACCTGGTACTGAAAATTACGAACAATGTCTCATTTTTGCAGGTATTAAATGCTGTTAAAGATTTCTAAAACATTTCCTTTCTGTCCATATCTCTCTCTCTTGCTTTATATCTTTATTTGTCTCTCTGTTTATCTCACTATCCTATCTTTCTTCCACACTTCATTTCTCTTTCTGTACCTTATTTGATGTTGAATTCAATTACTCGAATTTGCACTTTATTCCTCTGTTAATTTCACAACTGGTTAAGCAAATACAGAGAAGGCTATTCTGCAGCCATAAACATGACCCCAAGATGGCATGCTGCCTCCTTGGTGGGAAGGTCAAAGATGTCACAGAACGACTGTGAGACATTCTTTTGGAGCGGGATAAACAGCCAAAGATTCTGGTAAGAAGAGAGATGG
This sequence comes from Sphyrna mokarran, assembly GCA_024679065.1. Classification (NCBI taxonomy): domain Eukaryota; kingdom Metazoa; phylum Chordata; class Chondrichthyes; order Carcharhiniformes; family Carcharhinidae; genus Sphyrna; species Sphyrna mokarran. The sequence goes on from JAGIQG010000002.1 coordinate 77,462,662, forward strand.
GGTCCTGAAAGCAGATTTTAGGAAGTTAGGAAAGAAATTAAAAACCAGGACCTCAGAAGTGTAATATTGGGATTACTCTCAGATTCGCATGCTAGTGAACATTGGTATAGGAGGATTAAGTAATTGATCACATGACTGGAGAATTGGTGTAGGAAGGGAGGCACCAGATTATTGTGGCATTGGTTCTGGGGCAAGTGGGATTGTAAGATGGATGGGTTGCACCTTCGCAGAACCAGGATTTGTACCTTCACAGGAAGATCTGTTACTGCTGTTGATGAGGGTTGAAACTAGATTGGCAGAAGAGTGGGAACCTGAGAGGGAGTTCAGATTGGAAAAAAGCAAAACCAAAACCAGGAATAGAATAGTATTTGAAACTAGAAGGCAGACAAAGTGAATGTAGGCATTAAATAAGATTGAAATGCAGAATAATGTTAAAAAGTTAAAGGCACTGTATCTGAATGTACGCAGCATTAGCAAGAAGGTAAATAATTTGTAGGCACACAGATACAGGTAAATAGGTGTGATTTAATTTCCATTATGTAGATGTGGTTACAAGGCAACCTGGACTGGGAACTGAATATTCAGGGACATTCATCATTCTTAATCCATGTTCCATATTCCTTTCTTTCACATTATTTATAATTTCATATAGTGTCTCTTCTGACTCTGTAATCAATGCAGTGTCATCTATGTATCTCAAGTTGTTGATGTTCAATATTAATATCTTCCCCATGCTCCATGTGGCAATCTTATAGATCTACTCTGTCTCTCCTGATAGCTTCAGTATGTTTTGTATGATTTTGTGGCATAACCTATCCCTGGTGTATTCCTCTTTTGATTGGGAAGCTGTATGAATATAGATTATTATTAATTGATCAAACTACTGATAAACAGGATAAGCTGTTAGAAATTTTGTACAGGACATGTACAAACTCAAAGGCCAAAGCTATCCATTTTGATATTTAGCAAATGCAGGTTAGCAAGATAAGTGAGAGTACGAAATAAAAGCAAGACTGTCAAAGAATGGTAGAGGTCTAACTATCCTGGAGCTATATGAAGGACATCAAAATGGTGCGACAAGAGGGAAAAAGACTGCAATAAAGGGGAACCAAAGAAAAAGTTCAAAGGATATCAAGGGCTGTAGTACTTTTGCAAATATATTAATAAAAAGGTGACTAAAAGTGACACAGGCCAATTAATGACAGATTAAGGGATACTGTAATTGTGAATTATAATATCCCTCGAAGCTGTCATTACGTGGCTCCCGTTACTTACAATCACTTACTAATAGCAATTTTTTAATGGTTTTCACTGTTGAAGAACATAAAATAACAGAACTACAAAGAAAACTAATGTTAAATCAATGGAATGAACTTAATAGATTTCAATGCAAGTAAAACATGGTGATGGTGAAACTAAGATTAAAGATAAAAAAAAGCTACAGAAATCTGTTCTTCTCAACCTAACATATTAAAAGAAGTATGTGAGAAAATTGTTGATGTGTTAGATATGATATTCCAAAATTCCCTGGATTCAGAAATCATTGGATTGGTAAATTGTCTATGTCACTCTTTGATTGAAGGTGAGAGAAAAAATGAAAATTATAGACACATTATTTTTATGTCAGTTGTGGGGAAAATACTAGAATCTGTTAAAAAGAAATGACTGATGGTTTAGACAAATAAAGGATAAGTCATGGCTGGTGAACTTAGTTTAATTTTTTGAGGCAGCAACTAGCAAATGGGCTAACATGGATGTTATTTATATGAACTTCTGGAAAACATTTAACAAGGTTTTACATGAGTGGGTGTTATCAAAATTTATCAGCGTGGAACTGAAGGCACTTTTTGGTTTGGATGGGAAAATTGGTTAGAAGGTAGGAGACAGAGAGTAGGAATAATGGATTTGCACTCAAGTTGGCAGAGTTGGATTGGTGTTATCAAGAGCTTTTATACAGTTACAGATTTTCACCGTATTTATAACTTACTTGAATGAATGGAGAGCCGTCCATCTAAGTTTGCTAATAATACAAAATTAGATAGCAATGTAAGTAATGTAGATTGGAGCGGAAGGCAGTAAAAGATTAGTGATAGACTAAGCGAGTAAACAAAACTGTGGCAGCTGGAGTTCAATTTGGGCAAGTGCTAGGTCATTCACTTGGAATAAAAGAAAGATGGATCAGAGGATTTTTAAGTATTGGGGAGCTAGGTAAATGAAAGATTTAAGGGTTGAGTATAGAAATCACTAAAAAGCTATTGGATGGGTATTAGGAATAATTTAAAAAGCTAACAAACTATTGCTCCTTATCTTAAGAGGGCTTGAGTATATGATTGGAGGTTCCGTTACAGCTTTACAGACTCCATTTGGAGTACTATATTCAATTTTAGATGCCATACTTCATGAAAGATGTACTGGCCTTAGAAAAGTGAGTGCGAAATGCCAGAAATGGTACAATAATTAAATTATGAGTATGGGTTGCATAGAATAGATTTCCATCCTCTTGAGATAGTACTTTGATGGCTGGTGGAGTCAGGAACAAGGAGCATAACCTTAAAATATGAAATAGGTTGTTCAGAGTGATGTCAGAAAACACTTCTTCATATATATGATAGCAGATATCTGGAACTATTTTTCTTCAAAAAGAAGTTAAGTCATTTGAAAATTTGAAAACAGATTGACAGATTTGAGCTAGGCAAAGATATTAAGGTTAAAAGATCAAGGTAGGTGGATGGAGATTCAGATCAGCCATGATATAGCTGAATGGTAAAGCAGACTTGAAGATTGAATTGAACTACTCTTGTTTCCATGTTCTAAGGAAAGGTCAGTTGCTGCTGCCTTTCTGTCGAAGTATAAGGTTTTCAACAATGACCTTCACAAAATGCAGCTGATAAAATTTCAACATCAAAATAAATCTTTGTAATGTAGAATGGCCATATTGCTCTTAAATCCTGATCAAGTTTCCAAAGAACAATATTTGCAGTAGGAATCATTTTTGGAATGTGACAATAGATTTAGTATTCCTGGTCACAAATTGATTAAAGAGTTATTAATAATCAGATGCAAAATAAATTGTGAACATAATTAGCATAACAGAAAATAAAAAAAACTTATGAACATATTTAACAAGGAGCAAGGATAGACCTTACGGTCCCTCATTGGCCATTTAATAAGATCATAGCTGATCTGATAGTAACCTCAAATCTGCATTCTGTCCACCCCAATAATCTTTTATCCCCTAGCTTATTTTGGAGGAAATTAATGAATATGGTTTATTCCAATGATTTCTGTGGGTAACTAGCGAGTGTGAGTAATTAAGAGATCCCTATAAAGGTTAAGTGTCTCACCACAAGACACTAGGGAATCTATGTAAAACTGTTAGAAAATTTGTGTAAAATTCCACAATCATGGACATGTTGACATAGACAAAGACTACTTTTGTCAGTGAAGAGCTGGCTAGTATGTCTTGCGACCTCTCTACTGCCTCAAGCTAGTGGCACAAGGCAAGACTGGTAACAACAAGAGGTTAGGTAGACAGATAACATTATTACTGATAACATTTATCTAAAATCTATTCATCTCTGCCTTAAAAATATTTAGGGGACATGATGGCTTAGTGTATTATCACTCGACTATTAACCCAGAAACTCAGCTAATGTTCCGGAGATCTGGGTTTGAATCCTGTCATGGTAGATGGTGGAATTTAATTTCAATAAAAAAAAAATCTGGAATTAAGAATCTACTGATGAACATGAAACCATTACTGATTATTGGAAAAGCCCATCTGGTTCACTAATGTCCTTCAGGGAAGCAATCTTACCTGGTCTGGCCTACAGGTGACTCTAGATCCAGAGCAATGTGGCTGACTCTCAACTGTGCTTTGAAGCAACTAAGGATGGACAATAAACGCTGGCCAACCAATGCCATCCATCTCCCACAAATTAATAAAATAAAACCAAAGACTCTGGTCAGCTTCCTCAAGTTTTCACAAAGAGAGTCCCAAAGACCAACAAGAGTTCCAAAGAGCACTGGGGTGCTTCCTTTATTTTTCAATATTGACCCCCAGTTCTAGATTTTCCCACAAGAGGAAACATTCTCTTCACATCCACTCTGTCAAGACCATTCAGGATTTTATACGTTTCAAACAAGTCACTTTTTACTCTTCTGAAACTCCAGTGATACAAACCTAACCTGTCTAACATTTCATCCCAAGACCAAAACCCACCCACTCTGGTAAACCTTCTCTGAACTGCTTCCAATGCATTAACGTCTTTCTTTAACTAGAGAGACCAGAACTGTACACAATATTCTAGATGTGGTCTCACTCGTGCTCTGCACTACTGGAGCACAATCTTCCTACTTTTGTATTCAATTTTCTTGCAATTAAATGATAACATTCTGTTAGCTTCTAAATTACTTACTGCACCAGCATGCTAGCCTTTTGTGATTGAAATATGCTCTCAATTAAGTAACAAGTAATTCATTTGAAGATGATTCTATTTTTCTTAATCTTAAAAATCTTGAAATGAAAATGCTCACTGGTTAAAATGAAGGGGTAATGGTTTCAGCACTTTTCCACAAATTCCTGGCAATTATATCATCAGGAGGTGAAAAATAAGTGTCATTGCTGCAGATTCAGAAAGCAAACATTCGCAGTTTATAATTTTCTGTTATAATTCTAATATCTGTGAACTGAAAATAACATTCTGATCAACCTTTAAATTCAATTAGAAAACTGTGAAATGATAGAACATAGAACATAGAACATAGAACAATACAGCACAGAACAGGCCCTTCGGCCCTCGATGTTGTGCCGACCAAAATAAAAAGCAATGCCCCTCCTAACTAAACCATTCCCTTCTCATCCATATACTTATCAACTCTTCTGAAATGTAATGTGAAAGCTAATAAAAAAAAACAGGCAGCTGAGTTGTACAGGGAAAACCTTTATAAATCTAGGGTCAATAACCAATAACATTTATCTGACACAAGTGAAAATTTTAGTCATAAACATTTTAAATTAAAAATACTGCTGATGCTAATAAAATGAAATAAAAAGAGAAACTAATGAAATACTCAGCAGACCAGAGAGCAACTGTGGAGAAAGAAACAAACTTAGTATTTCAGGTCATTGGCATTTTATCAGAGCAAGAAAAGTTGCAGTTATAGCTGGTTCAGGTGAAAAGTTTGGAGTCCTGTCATATCCCATCGGGAATGGTGGTGGACAATTAAACAAGTAACCAGAGGAGGAGGCTCCATAAATATCCCCATCCTCAATGGGGAGAGTCTAACACATCAATGCGAAAGACATAGTTGAAGCACTTGCAACAATCTTCAGCTAGAATTGCAGAGTGGATCCTCCATTTTGGCCCCTGAGATCCCCAGCATCACTGATGCTAGTCTTCAACCAATTCAATTTCATCCTGTGACATCAAGAAATGGCTGAAGGCACTGGGTTCAAAGAGGAATACAACTACCTGACAATATCCCATGCATAAATAATGAAGACTTATGCTTCAGAACTAGCCGTGCTCTCTGCCAAACTGTTTGAATGCAGCTACAACACAGACATCTATTGGACACGGTGAAAAATTGCCCTGTATGTCCTGTCCACAAAAGGACAATTCCAGTCCAGTGAATTACTACTCCATTAGTCTACTTGCGATTATCAGCAAGGTAATGGAAGGTGTTGATGCCAGTATTATCGAACAGCACTCAGCAATAACCCACTTAATGATGTGCAATCTGTTTTCTGCCAGGGCCACTTTTCTTCTGACATCATTACAGCCAATTGATCCAAATATGGACAAAAGAACTAAACTTAAAGATGAGATGAGAGTAGCATCAGGACAACATTTAACTCAGTGTAGCATCAAGGCAAAAAAAAGCTGAAGTCAATGGCAACCAAGGGAAAACTCTTCACTGGTTGGAGTTATACCAAACAGGAAGAAAGCTGATTGTGGAGATCAATCATCTCAGCCTCAGGACATTGCTGCAGGTGACCCACAGATTAGTGTCCTAGGAAGTCACCTTTTGCTGCTTCATTGATGACATTCCCTCTAATGGTAGCTTTAGAAATGGTGTTGTCTGTTAATGATTGTATAGTATCCAGTAACAGCTACAACTCCTCAGACAAAGATACATGAAACAAGACTTGAACAACATTCAGGCTTTGACTGATAAGTGGTAAGTAATATTTGTGCCACATAAGTACCAGGCAATGATCATCCCCAACAAGAGAGAATATAAAGATCTTCCTTTGACATTCAATTACATTACCACCAAGAAATAGTCCACTATTTTGAAGCCCACCATTTACCAGAAATTGAACTGAACTAGCCAGACTATATAGTGCTGCAAGATTAAGTTAGAAACTGCGAATTCAACAGTGAGTAAATCGTTCGTGGAGTTGTTGATAGTGCTGGAGATTGTCAGAGGTCACAATAAGATTTAGATAGATTGGAGACTTGGGCACAGAAATAGCAGATGGAGTTTAGTCCAGCCAATTGCGAGGTGATGCATTTTGGAGGATCAAATTTAGGTGTGAATTATACTGTAAATGACAGCATCCTTCAGAATATTAACATTCAGAGGGTTCTGTGTGTGTAAGTCTACAGTTCTCTAAAAGTGGCAACACAAGTGGCCAAAGTTATTAAGAAGGCATATGGCATGCTTGCCTTCATCAGCTGAGTAATTAAGCACAAGAGTTGGGAAATCCTGATGTATCTACGTAAAACCACATTTAGAGTCCTGCGTGCAATTCTGGTTGCCTCACTACCAGAAGGACATGGAAGTTTTGGAGAGAATGCAAAGAAGGTTCACCAGAATGTTCCCTGTTCTTGAGGGTGTTGACTATGAGGTTGAATAAATAGGATTGTTTTCACTCGAAAGACAGAGGCTGAGGTGAGACCTGATAGATGTCTACAAAATTATGAGAGGCAGAGACAATGTGGACATTCGAAGCCTTTTTCCAAGGTGAAAGTGTCAATTACAAGGGGGGCATGGGTTCAAGGTGAGAGGGGGAAAGTTTAAGGGAGATGTATGGGGGAGTTTTTAATGCATAGAGTACTGGGTGCCTGGAACGTGTTCCCAGAGGAGGTGGAGGAAGCAGACACATTAGCAACATTTAAGAGCCATCTGGATGGATACATGAATAAGGAAGGAATAAAGGGATATGGACTGAGTAAAGGCAGACAAGTGGTGTACCTCAGGGGTCTGTTTTGGGGCCCCTGCTGCTTGTAATTTTTATAAATGATCTGGATGAGGGAATTGAAGGATGGATTAGTAAATTTGCAGATGACAGTAAAGTTGGTGGGGTGGTAGATAGTGAAGAGGGGTGTTATAGTTTGCAGAGTGACTTGGACAAGTTGCAGAGCTGGGCCGAGAGGTGGCAAATGGAGTTTAATGTGGAAAAGTGTGAGATAATGCACTTTGGCAGGAACAATAAATGTGTAGAGTATAGGGCTAATGGTAGGGCTCTTAATAGTGTTGAGGAACAGAAGGATCTTGGTGTATGTGTCAATAGATCCCTGAAAGTAGGCAGTCAAGTGGATAAAGTTGTTAAGAAGGCATATGGAGTCTTAGCTTTTATTGGTAGGGGGATTGAATTTAGGAGCCGCAGCATCATGTTGCAACTGTACAAAACTCTAGTGCGGCCGCACTTGGAGTATTGTGTGCAGTTCTGGTCCCCACATTATAAGAAAGATGTGGAGGCATTGGAGAGGGTACAGAGGAGGTTTACCAGGATGTTGCCTGGTATGGAGGGCAGGTCTTATGAAGAGAGGCTGAGGGATTTGAGGTTGTTTTCGTTAGAAAGGAGGCGGCTAAGAGGGGACCTTATCGAAACATATAAGATGATTAGAGGTTTAGATAGGGTGGACAGTGATAGCCTTTTTCCTAGGATGGAGAAAGCTAGCACGAGGGGACACAGCTTTAAATTAAGGGGTGATAGTTATAGGACGGATATCAGAGGTAGGTTCTTTACCCAAAGGGTGGTTCGGGAGTGGAATGCCCTGCTTGTGGCAGTTGTAGATGCGCCAAGTTTGGTGGCGTTTAAGAGGTTAGTTGATAAGTATATGGAAGAGAAGGGAATGGTTTAGTTTGGAGGGGCATTGCTTTTTATATTGGTCCGCGCAACATCGAAGGCCGAAGGGCCTGTTCTGTGCTGTAATGTTCTATGTAGAAGGTTTTTTTATGTTTAGTAAGGGTATCATGATCAACATGGGCTTGGAGGGCAGAGGAGCCCAATACGGCACTGTACTTTTCTTTGTTCTTTGTTCAATGAGATTAGAAACAGGAGAGGAGAGGTCACCCTGTTGGGAGTCTTTTACAGACCTCCTAATAGTTCTAGAGAGGTTGAGGAAAGGATTGCGAAGTCAATTCTGATTAGGAGTGAAAGTAGTAGGGTAATTGTGATGGGGGAACTTTAACTTTGCTAATATTGATTGGAATAGCTATAGCTCTAGCTCGTTAGAGGGGTCAGTTTTCGTACAGAGTGTGCAGGAAGGTTTTTTGACTCAGTATGTAGAGAGGCCAACTAGAGGTGAGGCTACATTGGATTTGGTGCTGGGCAATGAGCCAGACCAGGTGTTAGGCTTGGAAGTTAGTGAACATTTTGGTGATAGTGACCACAATTCGGTTACGTTCACCTTAGTGATGGACAGGGATAGGCATGAAGCTGGGGGCAGTAGTTATAGCTGGGGGAAGGGTAATTATGAGGCCATCAGGAGAGAATTAGGGTGCATAGATTGGACTAGGGAACTACAGGGACTGGGAACATCTGGAATGTGGTCCTTATTCAAGGAGCAGCTGCTGCGTGTCCTTGATAAATATGTCCCTGTCAGGCAGGGAGGAAATGGACGAGTAAGAGAGCCTTGGTGTTCGAAAAAAGTTGATTTGCTGGTTAAGAAGAAAAAGGAGGCTTATGTCAGGATGAGGCTTGAAGGCTCAGATAGTGCAATGGATAGCTATAGATTAGCCAGGAAGGAGGTAAAAAGTGAATTGAGGAGAGCTAAGAGGGGACACGAGAAGATGTTGGCTGATAGGATTAAGGAGAATCCTAAAGCTTTCTTTCGATATGTTAAGAATAGAGGATTGGTTAGGGCAAGATTAGGGCCAGTCATAGACAGCAGTGGGAAGTTGTGCTTGGAGCCTGAAGAGATTGGAGAGGCACTGAATAAATATTTCTCTTCGGTATTCACGCAGGGTGATGTAAATGTAGTTATGGAGAACACTGAGGTACAGGGTAGCAAACTGGAAAGTATCGAAGTAGATAGGGAGGGTGTGCTAGATATTCTCGAGGGTTTGAAGTTGGATAAGTCCCCTGGGCCGGACGGGATTTACCCTAGGATTCTCTGGGAGGCAAGAGAGGAGATTGCAGAGCCTCTGGCTCTGATCTTCAGTCCTCGTTGGTTACGGGTGTGGTTCCGGAGGACTGGAGGATAGCGAATGTGGTCCCATTGGTTAAGAAGGGGAAGAGAGACCTTCCAGGGAATTATAGGCCAGTGAGTCTTACTTCTGTTGTGGGCAAGGTATTGGAGAGAATTATTAGGGATAGGATTTATAGTTATTTAGAGATAAATGAATTGATTGGGGATAGTCAGCATGGTTTCGTGAAGGGTAGGTCATGCCTAACTAACCTCATTGAGTTTTTTGAGAAAGTGACCAGAGAGGTGGATGGGGGTAAGGCGGTTGATGTAGTATATATGGACTTTAGTAAGGCTTTTGATAAGGTGGCCCATGGAAGACTTCTACAGAAAATGCAGATGTTTGGAATAGAGGGTGATTTAGCTAATTGGATTAGAAATTGGCTGGCAGATAGAAGACAGAGGGTGGTGGTTGATGGGAGATATTCATCGTGGAGTTCGGTGACGAGTGGTGTGCCTCAGGGGTCTGTTTTGGGGCCCCTGATGTTTGTAATTTTTATAAATGATCTGGATGAGGGTATTGAGGGATGGACCAGTAAATTTGCAGATGACACTAAAGTCGGTGGAGTGGTAGATAGTGAAGAGGGGTGTTATAGTTTACAGAGTGACTTGGACAAGTTGCAGAGCTGGGCCTAGAGGTGGCAAATGGAGTTTAATGTGGAAAAGTGTGAGGTAATGCACTTTGGCAGGAACAATAAATGTGTAGAGTATAGGGCTAATGGTAGGCCTCTTAATAGTGTTGAGGACCAGAAGGATCTTGGTGTATGTGTCAATAGATCCCTGAAAGTAGGCAGTCAAGTGGATAAAGTTGTTAAGAAGGCATATGGAGTCTTAGCTTTTATTGGTAGGGGATTGAATTTAGGAGCCGCAGCATCATGTTGCAACTGTACAAACCTCTAGTGCGGCCGCACTTGGAGTATTGTGTGCAGTTCTGGTCGCCACATTATAAGAAAGATGTGGAGGCATTGGAGAGGGTACAGAGGAGGTTTACTAGGATGTTGCCTGGTATGGAGGTCAGGTCCTATGAAGAGAGGTTGAAGGATTTGAGGTTGTTTTCGTTAGAAAGGAGGCGGCTAAGAGGGGATCTTATTGAAGCATATCAGATGATTAGAGGTTTAGATAGGGTGGACAGTGATAGCCTTTTTCCTAGGATGGAGAAAGCTAGCACGAGGGGACACAGCTTTAAATTAAGGGGTCTGAGTTATAGGACGGATATCAGAGGTAGGTTCTTTACTCAAAGAGTGATTATGGAGTGGAATGCCCTGCCTGCAGCTGTTGTAGATGCGCCAAGTTTGGTGGCGTTTAAGAGGTTAATTGATAAGTATATGGAAGAGAAGGGAATGGTTTAGTTTGGGGGGGCATTGCTTTTTATTTTGGTCGGCACAACATCGAAGGCCGAAGGGCCTGTTCTGTGCTGTATTGTTCTATGTTCTATGTTCTAATGTGAGTTGATGGTGCAAGGCAAAAAGCAATAGTAATTAGACAAGTAAATAAACAAATGATGGGTCCAGCAGAGGGAGAAATCAGCAGACCACAATCATTATCTACCTGTCCAAAGAAATGAGAGCAAAGTTTGTGGTCTGAAATTGCAGAACTCACTGTTGAATTTTGGAGGCTGGAGAGTGCCTAACTGAAAGATGCTTTTTCCAAGTATCCAATTATAACAATGGAGGAGGCTGAGGGCATGAAAATCAGAGTGAGACTGATGCTGAACCTTTCAACAGAAGCAACCAGAAACTGGCTTACAGTTGTGGAATGGAAGCGTTTCACAAAGCAATCACTTACTCTGTGTTTAGTCATCCCTAAAATAGAGAATATCATACCGTGAGCGGTGAATGCACTTCCTAAATTGAAAGAAAATCAAGCAAATCACTGTTTCACCCAGATGGACTGTTTGGGATCTTGGGAAAAGAGGAGATAAAAGGGCAGATCTCCTGCTGTTATACACAAAGAATACCAAGTGAAGGGGGTGTGGGTGGAAGATTGAGAGATAGGCCAGCATTGATACAGAGACAACAGTCCTTTGGAATGCTGAAAGACAAGACAGCAAAAAATGTGTTTCTTTTGGTTGCATTATGCTAAAAATGGCGGGGGATAATCCATTGAATGAGGAGGCTTGTAGGATAGAAAGTGAGGACCAGGAAGCTTTACCGAGCAGTATGGTGGTTATCACTGCTGCCTCATAGCACCAGGGACCTGAATTCGATTCCTGGCCTCGGGTCACTGTCTATGTGGAGTTTGTACATTCTCCCCATGTCTGCACGGGTTTCCTCCAGCTGCCCCAGCTTTCTCCTACCATTTGAAAGATGTGCTGGTTAAGTGCATTGACCCGAACAGGTGTCGGAGTGTGGTGACTAGGGGAATTTCAAAGTAACTTCATTACAGTGTTAATGTAAGCCTTACTTGTGACTAATAAATAAACTTTAAAGTACTTTTATTTTTTTGCTGTGGTTCTGGGCAGGAGGAAAAGGGATGAGAACAGAAGTGTGGGAATAAGATGGACATGGTCAAAGGCCTGGTGAAGTCTGGTGGAGCAATCCTCAATTTCCAGGAATAGGGTACAGAAATAGCAGATGGAGTTTAGTCCAGTCAATTGCGAGGTATGCATTTTGGAGGATCAAAATGCATTGGAAGCAGCGGTGAACAAAATGGGTAAATGAAAATAAGATCAGATGCAGTAAAGATGAAGAAATTTGATGAATGGAATATTGTACTTCCAGGAAGTGGAGTGAGAGGAAGGGTAGTCAGGTTTGATGTGGGTATCAGTGTACTGATAAAGGATATTGGTCAATAATTGATCCCAGAAATTAAGTTAGAAAAGTTGAGGAAGGGATAGAAGAATCAAAAATCGACAATGTGGAAGTCAGGAAAGGGTAGAAATTGGTAGCAAAGTTGATGACGTATTTCAGTTAAGGGTGAGAGTAGGAAATACTCATTGAGAAGAATTGTCAACATACTGGTAAAAGAGATCAGGAAGGGAACCTGACTAGGACTGAAACTAAGAATCTTCAACATTTCCCATGAAAAGGCAAGTATAAATAGGACCATACAGGTTCCTATAGCAACATCTTTTATTTGGAGAAATTGAGAAGAGTCAAACAAAAATTGCCCAACATTGAAAAATTCAGCGAGGGAAAGGAGGGAGTGATAGATGGGAAGTGGTTGGGCTTCCTTTCAAAGATGATGTGGGCAGCTCTCAGACCATCATGGGTAGGGAATGGTGATGGAGAAAGATTGGATGTCCATGTTGAAAAGGACATAGTTAAGTGGCAGAAGGATAAGGAGAGGTAAATAGAGATAATAAGAAATCACTTCCATGGTGACAAAACAGGCTGAAATGATACATTCATGCGGAGAGCACAATTTTGAATCTGGAAAGTAATAGAAACAAGCTGTGCAAAGTTTGGGGACTCTAAATTTGACCACTTATAAGAAAGATCTCCAAAAGAGAAGAGGCCAATAATTATCTTGGGAATAATGCCTTGATATATACTGGTGAATTCATCTTCCAAGCAGAGGTGAGAGAAATATCAAAGAGTTCAGCTTCCACATAATGGAGACCAGTCCACCAAATACCAATAGTATCACACTTAGTGAACAAGATTAATAACAATATTAAGGTTGGACTTAAGATACTGTAGATAAATGGCGTGCTCTAAGTTTAGTGGGGAGGTAGATTATAGTGAATAATAAGAGCAGAAAGACTCATGCCACAGTGGCAAAACCCACTGAGGTGAGGCATGAGGTGCTAAAGTTGAGGCAGGGGATAGTAAAAGCACAACAAAGATTAATTTAGGAGGAAGGGATAGGAACAAAGGGAAGTGGAAAAATAATCCCAGGAGTGTCAATGTCCAATGTTTTGTCATTTGTCTCCAGGCACTGGGAAAATGCTTCATTTTCATTGAAGAACATCTGTTGTATTTTCCATAAACTAACCTTTTGGATAACAGAAAGTATCTTATCTGTGAATCATTACACTGAAGTCAATTTTCAGATTGAATCAAGGTCACATGCAAATATTTGGTTGTTTTAATCAAGAAAAGATGTAAGAGGACAAAAGTCATGTTAGCAGTCACTCCTTTATTTTCTGCTGACCTTCCAAGGAAGATGGTCTCTGAGGAGAACATTCTGTTTTCTGCAATTTATAACTCGAATCTGTTAAAGCATTCAAGAGTACAGTATAGTAATATAGCTTAAATTACACAATGAATTATACAAAGCTTAAGTGTCATTAAGCTTAACAATAAGTTTCCTTTAACTGTTTTGAATTTACATGGTTTCCATTGCAGCTTCCAGAGGAAAGGTTAAAAACCAGAAACGTGGCCTAAGTTTATGTTTCTGTATTGGAAAATGCAGAACAAAAATAAAATTAAAGACTAAAGTCTCCTTAGAATTTAAACCACAAATATCAGAAATTAATTTTGTCCCTTTGCTAACAAAATTTTCTATGACTTACTGACATTGTGTTATTTCCTGAATACTACAAGTTTTTCTATTTTAAAAGAAAAACTTGTTTTTCTCATTGGAAAGTAATCATTACAAGTCTTGTACAAAAAAAGGTACAATGTAAGAAAACCTATTGCCCTGACAAAATATTAATTATTGGCATTTAGATTTTTTTTATTACAGGGTAAAATTCATTCGAATGGAAGCATTTATATTTCCTTTCTTACTGGGATGTCAATTATTCTTGATGGAAGAAGCAGAAAGATGGCCAAGGTTACCCTTCTCATGTAAAACAGAAAACAAAAACATAAAAATATAAGTGGCAGCATATGGATTATTAATCTTTATTTTTAACATTAAAAAGTTATCTTGAAGTTCTCCAATCATTACAATTAAAAAATATCAAATTGAAAAGTTTTACTGCTTTTTATGAAGAGGTTAACTTCAAAGTCCTGGACTAATTACAGGAATTAACAATAAAAATTCTTCTTGATTACTGTTTGTGAACTCCTGCATGATCGTTGATGTACTTGGTTATTGGATGAGTATATTACCAGACTCAGATTAGCTATGTTTCAATTTTTGAACGACTCCCAAAAATTATTTCCTGGTTCATGCATTAAAAATTGTGACTTGGAATGGAGCAAGGAGGTGGCCAGTGCTCACTTACCAATAAAAGAAACTTGTATTTATATAGTGACTTTCACAGCCTCAAGATGTCCCAACATGCTTTGCAGTCAGCTAATTATTTTGGAGATTTAGTCCCAGATGTTTTGTAGGCAACTAATTTGAATATCAGCATGGCCTCCACTGTAGTTAATTGTCCACCACCATTCACAATTGATGTGGCAGGATTACAGAGTTTAGATCTGATATATTTGTTGAGGGATCACTTAGCTACATCTATCACAAGCTTCTTAAGCTGTGTGGCACGCAAGAAGTTTCTTTACTCGGAGGGTAGTAAGGGCATGGAACGTCTTGCTTGCAACAGTAGTGGACTTGCCAACTTTAAGGGCATTCAAATGGTCATTGGATAGGCATATGGATAATATTGAAATAGTTTAGATTAGAGGATCATTAGATTGGTTCCACTGGTCGGCGCAACTTGAGAGCCGAAGGGCCTGTACTGCGCTGTAACATACTATGTTCCAAGTCCCATGTTGTAGCCTCACCAGGTTGGCACCTCATTTATAGGTATGCCTGCTGCAGCTCCTGGCATGCCCCTGCAATTTTCATCGAACCAGGCTTGATTTCCCAACTTTATGGTAATGGAAGAGTGGAGGAAATGCAGATTGCGTTGGATTAAAATTCTGCTGCTGCTGATGGCTTACAGTGCCTCTTAAATGCCCAGGCTTGAGTTGCTGGATTTGTTCAAAGTCTGTCACGTTTAGCACCGCGGAAGCATCATACAAAACAATGCAGTGTATCCTCAACATGGAAACGAAACATTGTCCCCATAAGAACTGTGCGTTGATCACTCTTATTAAATGTCGTAGACAGATGCAACTAGGAACATAGGTTGGTAATGGTGAAATCAAGGAGGTTTTTCCCTCTTGTTGGTTTCTTCACCACCTGCTGCACACATAATCAATGGGGAAAATCATACTGAAAATGGCACAGTGTTAGTTCTGGTGCAAAAAAGTGCTCTCCACCAATAGCACCGTTGTGTTTTTGATCCAAATCTTACAGTTCATTTGTATTAAATATTATTTCCACAAATTTCAGTGCTGAGCCACATATTCCCTCTGATTTACCCGCAGCGTAATGACTTAACTGCTGCGAGCACTGAGGAGCTACATATAAGTGTCTCCCCAGCACTTATTCCACAACGACTGCAGGGGATGGCAGCTAAGAAGCTCGCACTACACTTTAGAGGTCCAATTACCAGACTGCTCAATGAAGTGACGTAGAAGTGGGACACCCTATATCCCTGCTGCAGGAGACAACTGTCCAGCAGGGACCCTCTGCCTGCAATCTGACCCCAATATCATTGTTTGCCAGAGCAGATTTTTTGGTTTAGCAATGGATTGCTAACTACCCATTCAGGTATGATTGTGATGCAGTTAGAACTAAGGAAGGAAAGAAAAATATATTTAGTATTTACAGTTCAAATGTACATTATTTTCTTTATAATTCAAGTTAATTTCTTTTTCTATTCAAATCTTCTACTTCAGAGTTTAAAGCATTAAGAGATTGAGGTAGGGAAGAAATGAATTTTTTTCCTTAAAATTTTAAATCAAATTGTCTTCTGACTCCAAACCTTATGCTACAATATATAATGTACCCAAATTCTTCAAAAGACTCTAGATTCTGAGAAAAAGGGGAGGTAAGGTCAGAGGACCTCTTCCTTAGAAAGATAAAACTAAATTTGAATAAATGAGGTGGGATGTTATGCAGGTCATTTTTTCAGAAGCTGATACATTTGGGGTAAAAAGTTTGAAAGTGTATTTTAAAGCCTGATCTTTCCAAGAGATGGGTTAATAAGCAATCCAGCTTCTGCTCATTAAATGCTTTTTCTCCTCTCCTTGTATCACAGACCAGGTCATGTTGCTTAGTAAAAGCTTCTCCTAGTAAAACATGTGAAAGTATTGTCATGAAATGTGATTAGGTTAAAAGATGCTGTAACTGTACAAGAAAATATTTAACAACAAGACAGTCAAACAGTTATTGCATGAAAGAGAACAAGGTAAAATAATGTGCAGCTAGGACACATTAATCAGAAATGAACCATTTCTAGTATTAAGCATATATACTTTGATACTGTTCCTACCAGTTTCACATCACAGTAATGTTTACACCGAATGGGTATTAAATCAGATAATGCTAGAAATGGAAGCAGCAATACAGTATTCGATTGTCTTTTTGCACCTACACATTTCCATGATGGCTGTGTGGACCCAGTGCACTCTGTGCTGCTGTTTGGCAGCATGTTTCATAAATTAGCATTGCTTAAAGCTAACCTGCATGACTCTAAAGCGTGTACCTCTTAAAGATGGGTGTATTTTGGAGGTACTGAGATGTATCTGAACATTGTGCTGTGGGAGGATGAATAATAAATTATCCTTGAGAGAGAGCGTACACAAAAATATTCAGATATTACATTGCAAGTTTGGTGTAAGGTGGAAAGACAGAGAAATGTTCGTAGCTTTGGATGAGGGTGGTGAGATTTCAGGGGGTCCCCCAGATTCATGCTTAAGGAAATGGCAAGAGATATCAGTAGAAGTTCATGACAGGAACATTGCATCCAGGTGCTGGGAGCAATGTAGGAAGAAATTCAATGATCTCACATGAATTGCTATGGTCAAAAATTTGGAAATGTATTGTGTATTTCTTCTGTTCTATTGCTAGCACAATTTTCAAGCATGAATGCTATTGCCTTCAATAATGTCTTTAACATAAGAAGTGTATGTATTTACCATTGGTAATACAGACTGGATGAGAAATAATCTGTTATTAATTCCTAAACAGTGTTCTCAATGTATGCAAAATCTGATAATTATATTTGTAATAATTCGCATTATTGCTCCAAACTTGACTGTAAGACTAGGAGACACCCTGCAGAATTTCATAGCCAGTATATTTAAGACCCTGATCAATCCAGCCATCACAAATATTATCATGAAAGGACCCCCAGCTTTCGTAAAGGAGAGGTAAAGGTCTTTAGCCTAGGTTACAGACCAGCTAGGAGAAGGTGCTACTCCATTAATATAAACACATCTCAACAAGCTAGGATCTGTTCCAGAGTTGAAAGTAACACTTAGACTGATGTGAATAATCACAGCATAATATTTTTACATTTTAAGTGAATATGTATTCACTTGGGCAGCACAATGGTTAGCACTGCTGCCTTGCAGCGCCAGGGACTCAGGCTCAAATATGGCTTTGGGCGACTGTCTGTGTGGAGTTTGTATGTTCTCCCCATGTCTGTTTATTTTCCCTCTGGCTGTTCTGGTTTCCTCCCACAATCCAAAGATGTGCAGGTAAGGTGGATTGGCCAGGCAAAATTGCTCCTTAGTGTCCAAAGATGTGTAAGCTAGATAGTAAATGCCTGGGGTTATGAGGATAGGGCAGGGTTTGGGCCTGGTTAACATGCTCTTTTGGAAAGTGAGTGCAGGTCAATGTGCCGAATGGCATCCTTCTGCACTGTAGGGATTCTATGATTCTTTTATAGTTAAATGCATTTCAAATGCTGTTCACTGAATTATCAAAATGAATATTTCAATATTCCATTGGATAATAGATTGTTTTAATATTTTCCTGTTAGATGCTGCATTAGTTTTAACTTTTATATTAATGTCCAGAAGAAATTATGATCTTAATATTTTGCGAAGTAAGATCAGACAAAATGATCATTTTAATTTTTCAATTCCTATTTATTTAGGATGTTAGATTTTATTTTTTAAATGAATGCTGAATATAGACTGAATTGACTGGATTATCTTTCTCACTGGGCACACTGCTAATTGGCTGGAAGATGGGCTGGATGGATTAGCAGCTGCCTTGGTGAAAGGGAACAGATGAGGGGAATGGAGATGGAACATTAAGAGAACGGGGCTGAGTTACACCAACCATGGCAGTTATTACTGTAGTGGCTGCTTCCTGAAATAATTGCTGCAATACTGATGGAACAGGAGCAGCAGGGTGCTGCATCCCAGGGTAGGGCTGCTTCTTGTTTTGTGGATGCAGATATGAAGGTCTTCCTTGAGGGAATCGATAGAGGCACTCCTTCAAGAGAGTGGCAGAAGGCGGCCAACCTCACAAACTAAGCAGGACTGAATTGAGATGGAGGAGACCGAAAACAGCAGGAGTGTAGTCAGGAAGAACTGCTGCAGTGCAAGAAGAAGTTCAATGATTTTGTTCATTCTGGCAAGGTGAGTACAGTGTCCAACCTACAAAAGGGTCTCTGAGTATTCAATATTCAGCAGACACACCAGCTGAGGAGTCTGAGGACCATGCTGCATTTGAACCTGAGGAGAATGTATGCCTGTGGTACTTTAAGATTCTTTCTTAGGATGTGGGCATCATTGGCAAGACCAGCATTTATTGGCCATTCCTAATTCCCCTTGAGAAAGTGGCGATGCTTCTTTCTTGAATTGCTGCAGTCCATGTGGTCTAGGTACACTCACAATGGTGTTGGAAATGGAGTTCCGGGATTTTGACCCAGTGACAATGAAGGGACAGTGATATAATATTGTATCAAGATGCTGTGTAGCTTGGAAGGAAAATTGCAGGTGATGGATTCCATGCATCTTCTGACCTTGTGCATATAAGTGGTATGGATCATGAGCTTGGAATGTGTTTTACAGGGAGCCTTGGTGACTTGCTGCAATGTATCACAGAGATGGTACACTCTGCTGCCACTATGAAATAATGGTGGAGGGAATGAATTTTTAAGGTGGTGGATGGGATGCCAATCACGCAGACTTCTTTGTCCTAGACGTCAAGCTTCTTGAGTGTTGCTGAGCTGCACTACCCAGACAAGTGGGGAGTATTCCATCACACTCCTGAGTTGTCCTTTGTAGATGGCAGACAGGCTTTGGAGAGTCAAAAGGTGAATTATTTACTGCAATTTCCCTGTCTCTGATTTAGTCTTATAGCTGCTGTATTTATATGGCTATATGACCAGCCATATAAAGTCCTGTTTCTGGTCAATGGCAACCACCTGAATGTTGATAGTGGGGAATGCATTGATGGTAATGCTATTGAATGTCAAGAGGAGATGGTTGGATTCTTTATTGTTGAAAATGGTCATTGCCTGGCACTTGTGTAGTATTTATTTTGCTGACCCCTCAGCAAGGCTCAGAGCTGTTGAATACTGCCAGTCATGATACATGCAACTTTGTCAAGAAACTGCTGACATTGGCCACAACACACAGCCCTGTGCCTTATTGCACTTTTTCTTTTGTCTTTATTGGAAAGACGAGTTCACAATGGCTGTGAAAAGGCCTAAGGAGTCCAAATATTCACACCATCACAACCAGAGTTAAGCAAACACTGGCGATTCTCAGAATGACTGACCACGAGTAAATTGGGAAGGTGACATAGACATTCCTAGTGGAAATGTATATCAAAATGAGAATACATTTATTAGGAGGCTCAATGCCAACATGTCTAATAGTATGCCAAACGTTAATGTGCTTTCAAGGCTTAGTTCACATGATCTTATGATATTTCATAGAACATAGAACATAGAACATAGAACAATACAGCACAGAACAGGCCCTTCGGCCTTCGATGTTGTGCCGACCAAAATAAAAAGCAATGCCCCTCCTAACTAAACCATTCCCTTCTCATCCATATACTTATCAACTAACCTCTTAAACGCCACCAAACTTGGCGCATCTACAACAGCTGCAGGAAGGGCATTCCACTCCCTAATCACTCTTTGAGTAAAGAACCTACCTCTGATATCCGTCCTATAACTCATACCCCTTAATTTAAAGCTGTGTCCCCTCGTGCTAGCATTCTCCATCCTAGGAAAAAAGCTATCACTGTCCACCCTATCTAAACCTCTAATCATCTTATATGCTTCAATAAGATCCCCTCTTAGCCGCCTCCTTTCTAACGAAAACAACCTCAAATCCTTCAACCTCTCTTCATAGGACCTGCCCTCCATACAGGCAACATCCTAGTAAACCTCCTCTGTACCCTCTCCAATGCCTCCACATCTTTCTTATAATGTGGCGACCAGAACTGCACACAATACTCCAAGTGCGGTCGCATTAGAGTTTTGTACAGCTGCAACATGATGCTGCGGCTCCTAAATTCAATCCCCCTACCAATAAAAGCTAAGACTCCATAAGCCTTCTTAACAACTTTATCCACCTGACTGCCTACTTTCAGGGATCTATTGACACATACACCAAGATCCTTCTGTTCCTCAACACTATTAAGAGCCCTACCATTAGCCCTATACTCTACACATTTATGGTTCCTGCCAAAGTGCATTACCTCACACTTTTCCACATTAAACTCCAATTGCCACCTCTCGGCCCAGCTCTGCAACTTGTCCAAGTCACTCTGTAAACTAAAACACCCCTCTTCACTATCTACCACACCACCACCTTTAGTATCATCTGCAAATTTACTGATCCCTCCCTCAATACCCTCATCCAGATCATTTATAAAAATTACAAACAGCAGGGGCCCCAAAAACAGACCCCTGAGGCACACCACTCGTCACCGAACTCCACGATGAATATCTCCCATCAACCACCACCCTCTGTCTTCTATCTGCCAGCCAATTTCTAATCCAATTAGCTAAATCACCCTCTATTCCACACATCTGCATTTTCTGTAGAAGTCTTCCATGGGCCACCTTATCAAAAGCCTTACTAAAGTCCATATCTACTACATCAACCGCCTTACCCCCATCCACCTCTCTGGTCACTTTCTCAAAAAACTCAATGAGGTTAGTAAGGCATGACCTACCCTTCACGAAACCATGCTGACTATCCCCAATCAATTCATTTCTCTCTAAATACCTATAAATCCTATCCCTAATAATTCTCTCCAATACCTTGCCCACCACAGAAGTAAGACTCACTGGCCTATAATTCCCAGGAAGGTCTCTCTTCCCCTTCTTAAACAATGGGACCACATTTGCCATCCTCCAGTCCTCCGGAACCACACCCGTAACCAACGAGGACCTGAAGATCAGAGCCAGAGGCTCTGCAATCTCCTCTCTTGCCTCCCAGAGAATTCTAGGGTAAATCCCGTCCGGCCCAGGGGACTTATCCAACTTCAAACCCTCGAATTTCTAACACATCCTCCCTATCTACTACAATACTCCCCAATTTGCAACCCTGTACCTCAGTGCTCTCCACAGCTACATTTCCAGCACTCTGCGTGAATACCGAAGAGAAATATTTATTCAGTGCCTCGCAAATCTCTTCAGGCTCCACGCACAACTTCCCACTGCTATCTATGACTGGCCCTAATCTTGCCCTAACCAATCTTCTATTCTTAACATATCGAAAGAAAGCTTTAGGATTCTCCTTAATCCTATCAGCCAACATCTTCTCGTGTCCCCTCTTAGCTCTCATCAATTCACTTTTTACCTCCTTCCTAGCTAATCTATAGCTATCCATTGCACTACCTGAGCCTTCAAGCCTCATCCTGACATAAGCCTCCTTTTTCTTCTTAACCAGCAAATCAACTCTTTTCGTACACCAAGGCTCTCTTACTCGTCCATTTACTCCCTGCCTGACAGGGACATACTTATCAAGGACTCTCAGCAGCTGCTCCTTGAATAAGCACCACATTCCAGATGTACCCAGTCCCTGTAGTTCCTTAGTCCAATCTACGCACCCTAATTCTCTCCTGATGGCCTCATAATTACCCTTCCCCCAGCTATAACTACAGCCCCCAGCTTCATGCCTATCCCTGTCCATCACTAAGGTGAACGTAACCGAATTGTGGTCACTATCACCAAAATGATAGTGCAAATGATAGTGCATTTCACTGCAGGTCAAATGTTGTCACAGAATGACAAATTTCTGTGATTGTAAGGGTTGAGGCCATCTGTGTAAATGCACTGAAGGTGTGCTGTTATATGCACACCTTCCATCAATTCAGTTACGATCATCACATTGCGTATCCTCATGCATTTTAGATAGGGTGGAAGAACATGTCATAAGTGAGCAAGAGTTGGCAGAGATAGTATTAACTGTGGGAAATCTCAGAGGATGGAGGACAGAATAGCTCTGTTTAGCTAGGTGCAGATGCATGACCTTCTGAATCACAGGAAAGGAGGCTCTACCTAGATCAGCAGCAGCAGATGAGCTTCCACATGCCACAACTCCATAAGACAGTATGAAGTCATAGACTGAGAATGGAAAAATCCATCCAGCTCATGTGTGCCACCATGGCATAGGACAGAGTGCAGGAACTCCTCCATTGAGAGAGCAACCAACCTGAAGAAAACTATTCTTATCACCTGTTGATCCCTGTTCCAGCCACCAATGGACAGCACCAGAGTCTAATTGGGCTTCCCTTAATTGGATAGACGTCTCAGAGACTGCCTACTAATTGGCAGTTTGCTAGCTCTGACAGGTTCAGGAATTCCATTGGGTCTAATGTCAGTGTCTCAAAAGTCATGGTAAATTCTTGCTCAATTTGACTAATTGACACTTCACCAGCTAACACTCAATTGTGAGTTAAATAAGAAGAGTTAACAATGACGTCACAAGGCAACATTATCCGTAACTTCCATGGATACCAATCAGAATCAGATTGTCACTCCACCCCAAGTAACTTTGCTTAAAATGAAATTGGTACATTCTCATCCAATATTCTGACTCAGATCAGGTGATAATAGAACATAGAACATAACAGCACAGAACAGGCCCTTCGGCCTTCGATGTTGCGCCGACCAATATAAAAAGCAATGCCCCTCCAAACTAAACCATTCCCTTCTCTTCCATATACTTATCAACTAAGTTCTTAAACGCCACCAAACTTGGTGCATCTACAACTGCTGCAGGCAGGGCATTCCACTCCCGGACCACCCTTTGGGTAAAGAACCTGCCTCTGATATCCGTCTTATAACTATCACCCCTTAATTTAAAGCTGTGTCCCCTCGTGCTAGCTTTCTCCATCCTAGGAAAAGGCTATCACTGTCCACCCTATCTAAACCTCTAATCATCTTATATGTTTCGATAAGGTCCCCTCTTAGCCGCCTCCTTTCTAACAAAACAACCTCAAATCCCTCAGCCTCTCTTCATAAGACCTGCCCTCCATACCAGGCAACATCCTGGTAAACCTCCTCTGTACCCTCTCCATGCCTCCACATCTTTCTTATAATGTGGGGACCAGAACTGCACACAATACTCCAAGTGCGGCTGCACTAGAGTTTTGTACAGTTGCAACATGACGTTGCGGCTCCGAAATTCAATCCCCCTACCAAGAAAAGCTAAGACTCCATATGCCTTCTTAACAACCTTATCGACTTGACTGCCTACTTTCAGGGATCTATGCACAAATACACCAAGATCCCTCTGTTCATCAACACTATTAAGAATCCTACCATTAGCCCTATACTCTACACATTTATTATTCCTGCCATAGTGCATTACCTCACACTTTTCCACATTAAGCTCCATTTGCCACCTCTCGGCCCAGCTCTGCAACTTGTCCAAGTTGCAGAGCTGCATTGGTAGCATTGGAGCTGCAGAGCTGCATAAAGGTGCATTGAAAGAAATTCTCAGGCATTGTTTCAAAAGCAGCTGAGTTAGAGGTAAGGAAGCCATGCACCCTTTTACTCCAGAGGTGGGGAGAGTTATTATAGAGTTGGGGAAGCCAAGGAAATCATTTGGCCCTTGAATCTGCACCAATTCTCCTGAAGAGCATGCCACCCATGTCCTCCCCCTTCACTCTATCCCTATAACCGTACACATTTACCATGACTAATCCACCTAACCTGTGCATTTTGGGATACTAAGGGACATAGAACATAGAACATTACAGCACAGAACAGGCCCTTCGGCCTTCGATGTTGCGCCGACCAATATAAAAAGCAATGCCCCTCCAAACTAACCATTCCCTTCTCTTCCATATACTTATCAACTAACCTCTTAAACGCCACCAAACTTGGCGCCTCTACAACCGCTGCAGGCAGGGCATTCCACTCCCGAACCACCCTTTGGGTAAAGAACCTGCCTCTGATATCCGTCCTATAACTATCACCTCTTAATTTAAAGCTGTGTCCCCTCGTGCTAGCTTTTCCCATCCTAGGAAAAAGGCTATCACTGTCCACCCTATCTAAACCTCTAATCATCTTAGATGTTTCGATCAGGTCCCCTCTTAGCCTCCTCCTTTCTAACGAAAACAACCTCAAATCCCTCAGCCTCTCCTCATAAGACATGCCCTCCATACCAGGCAACATCCTGGTAACCTCCTCTGTACCCTCTCCAATGCCTCCACATCTTTCTTATAATGTGGGGACCAGAACTGCACACAATACCCCAAGTGCGGCCGCACTAGAGTTTTGTACAGTTGCAACATGACGTTGCGGCTCCGAAATTCAATCCCTCTACCAATAAAAGCCAAGACTCCATATGCCTTCCTAACAACCTTCTCGACCTGACTGCCTACTTTCAGGGATCTATGCACATACACACCAGATCCCTCTGTTCATCTAGACTACTAAGAATCCTACCATTTGCCCTATACTCTACACATTTATTATTTCTGCCATAGTGCATTACCTCACACTTTTCCACATTAAACTCCATTTGCCCCCTCTCGGCCCAGCTCTGCAACTTGTCCAAGTCCCTCTGCAAACTATAACACCCCTCTTAACTATCTACCACTCCACCGACTTTAGTGTCATCTGCAAATTTACTAATCCATCCTTCAATACCCTCATCCAGATCATTTATAAAAATTACAAACAGCAGGGGCCCAAAACAGACCCCTGAGGTACACCACTTGTCACCGTACTCCAAGATGAATATCTCCCATCAACCACCACCCTCTGTCTTCTATCTGCTAGCCAATTCCTAACCAATTAGCTAAATCACCCTCTATCCCATACATCTGCATTTTCTGCAGAAGTCTTCCATGGGCCACCTTATCAAACGCCTTACTAAAGTCCATATATACCACATCAACCGCCTTACCCCCATCCACCTCCTTAGTCACTTTTTCAAAAAAAAAAATGGCCAATCCAATGATCCTACACATCTTTGGGTGCACGTGTGGAATGAGCCACCAGAGGAGGTGGTAGAGGTGGGAAGGGTTGTTGGAGAGTAAAGAGTAATCCGGAGTTGGGAAGGGTGTTGGAGGCAATCAGGAGGTGGAGAGGGTATTGGGCGGTCAGGATAATCCGTTGTTGGGGGTAATCAGGAAGTGGGTAGGGTGCTGGGGCTTGAGGACGTCAGTCAGTGGGGAGTGGGAGGGCAGTCAAGATGTGGAAATGTGGGGAGAGTAATCGGGGCAGTTGACAGTAGGTGGGCAGCAGTTGAGTAAGGGGTGACAGTCAGAGAAGTGAGGGCAGTTATGTGGTGGGAAAGGCAGTCGGAGAAGTGGTCTAAGGGTTATTTTGGGGATCAGTACTATAGTTACTCAGAAGTTAGAAGTGGTTTTAATTAACATTTTCTGGATAAGACAGTCAGAATCAGTCGAAGTTTGCAATTTAAGTCACAGTATCTGATGGTTCCCAGTGTGATGCCCATTTGAACTTTCTGGGCAATTGCCACACAATCTTTCTGTAATGATTTCTGGAGGGTGGAGAAGGGGGTATATTTGGGTATGATACCTCAGGAATCAGAAATTATGGACCATTTACTCACATTTCTCGTGCCTTTTTCACACATTCAGTTTACAATTTTCCAGAATCACTCCAAAATGCACGTAGCTGTGAGGTTAACCCTAATCCTTGCAGAACTGTTCATTTGTGTTGATCAACAGAGTCCTTTTGTAAATCATCCTCTTCTTCCAATCATGCCAGAAAAGAAATTCTCATTGCAATGTGTGACACTCGCAGCAAAATATAATTTAGAACTGGCACAAATGCTGAGAAGAAAATGGCAGCAGGGAAATTAAACAAGTAAATCTGTTACAAAGTGGTCGAAATAAACTTAACCTTATACTGCTGTGACAATTCCATGATGTGCCAATGAGCAATCTTGGATGCCCGCACAGATGTGATGTCAATCGTGCACTGCCAAATGGGTGAAAATTATATGAAATATTGATATGTCCTTAGATTAATATTTTCATGAAATGATTGCCTATTACAGGGAGATTTTGCAGCTGGGTCTGGTTTGCCAGACACTCCAGATTGCAAAATTGTTGGATTTCTGTGGGCTGGGCCTTCCTCACCTCCTATGTATCTGAACACCCAATTTATATCACTTACACTGGGATACAGAACAGAAAGCTGAAGCCAAAATGTAGTTTTTTTTATATTGGAGGCCTTACATGCTTGTAATTTACATCATTTTATTTTAACTTTGCAAACTGTTTTTGTGAAACACCTACTCACGATAACAATCTCCCTTGAAATATTAATGTCACTGTTTTAAATGAGAGATTTAGTACTTGGAGAGGAGAAAAATTCCAATGCACCATAAACATCTCAAAAAGTGCCTGGTTAATGAGATGCAGAGCTATCATAGAATCGTTCACAATTTAGTTCCTCTTGAAGTTAACTCTGCAGATCTACGGCTGTTACATTGTGCTGAATAATTCATATATTTACAGTTCTAACAACTGTTTGTTTCTGCAGATCCTTGAAGTAAACTTGGCATGAGTCAATACTTAAGTTCTGCTTTTGTCATTACTGCAGTGGGATGTATTTATGCTATCCCAACAGTAAGTAACTTAAACCTGAAATATCATTTGACCGCTTACATTGTTCTATTGACTTCCTCCAAACATCATCAACTAATAGACTGTTGCATTATTCATAAAGTTGAATTACTGAAGCAATTAAAATGCACGAGGAGGCAATTAAAATTGGATGGTCAAGTTTAAAGTGCAAGATTGTTTACTTTGAATAAGTAAAATGTTATGAATTAACAGTGTTGGAATTTGTGTTGAATGTTTGGAATATATTCCAAATATTCAAAAAATAATTGGGTGCAGTATTGAAATCCCATTTAGACTGGTACATGGACGGGAAATGTTTAGAGGGATATGGGCCAAATACAAACAAATGGGATTATTCAGTTTAGGAAACCTAGTCGGCATGGATGAGTTGGGCCGAAGAGCCTGTTTTCTTGCTTTATATCTTTCTATAACACCTTGACAAGGCTGGTCTAGATGACAACATTCATCAAAAAGTCTGAAATACTTTCACTCCTGTTATATGCATAATAGATTTGATTTAATCATATAGGTGAGGACTTTGGTTAAAACATATTGTTCAGCGAAGAAAAGTCCATTGGGAAAAATATCAGTTTGTATCACCAGAAAATGTTTAGCATGAGAGTAACAGATGTGTGCATTCCACAGTAGCTCCTGAAGACTTCAATGAGTAGCTGAGACATTAAGACTAGAAAGATCTGAGTTAGTGAAATACAGTTGATTGAGGCAGTGCAATTGACCTCATTATCCCAGGTTTAGGAAGAGAAAAATTAGACACGCTCCCTGATGCCTGGTCAGTGATTTCGCTGGGAACAATACATGTACAAATGTTGGAGGTGAACAGAATCAGACTTTGGTTTCGGTCAGCTCACCAACATTCACTATCAAGGCTCACAGGAATAATAACACCTGAGTGAGACACCAGAGGGTGACTGAGTCCTATGGATTACATCACGATGCCTTAAATAAAAGGAGAGGGAAGAAAAAATCTAAGGGTATCGTCGCTTAGGTAGGACAACTGATCAGAAACTGATTTGGATATTCTGCTTTCTATTGAGATGGGTTATACTTTATCAAAAGTAGAAATTGGATAAGGAGGTGTAGCTCTTTCATAATTACCCATAATAAAAAGAGTATGGGTATTGGATTTTGGGTAGACTGGTTTGATGTACCTCAAACTATGATGGTCTGAGTATCTCTCTTCTGTGTTAAAATCTCAATGATCCCATGATTAACTTCAGGATATATTTTTAGAAAATACTATTGTCCTAAACATTTGGTATTTTCAGAAGGATAATGATGGAGAAATGAAAATTATAACCACCTGCATATGACGCACACAACCTGCTGTGAGCTCTCCAAAATAGATGATCGTGAGGTGATGTGAAATAATAACTTTTTCTTCATTTTGGTCAGCATAACTAGGCTTCATTCCTCAAAAATAAATGCCATAAATGGTTTGATGTTTAAGATTTGAGAGAAAGGAACCAAAGATCTTCATCGTACTGAATAAAAAAAATCTTGTTTATGGCCTATAAAATAGATAATAAATCTGCACCCTGAAAGCACATATTTCTTGATGTACTTCTCTCACTAATGCTGCAGATTTGGCAGAATATGACATTCACTTTATTTGTACATTTCCCCAGCACTGTGCCTTAGGACAAACTAGGAACATCATTTTGTATGGCATCAATGTGATTTTTTCATTTATAAAACAAGGATAGCCATTAAATAATGTAATAACCTTAATACCAATTTAGAAATTTCATCACACTAATAAACAATATTTATTTTAACCTATAAATCTCTATTCTATCACAATGTCATTCCAGGTCTTCCAGTCGCCTATTTCTCAGGAGAAAAGAGAAATCTCACAGTGTAGACTTTCCTTCATGCATCAGTAATTTCTGGATACAACTAATATCTCATAACTGATTCTGCTGCATTGTCAGAGGAACAGTGGATTGAGCCCTCTGCCCACCTGAGCAACATGGTTCCAACTTCAGGGAATTTCCTAGTCTCAGTCTATTTTTCATGCCTGAGATAGGTTTCTGGCAGTATTCATATCAGTATTTGGGAGATCAGCCCAAGGTTGTAGAGTATGGAAGATGTTCACTACAGGCTTTGGGCATTTGTAATAACAGAAGAGTCTCTTCTCCTCAAAATTTAGCAGTCACTCTGTGATTGATCCATTCCTTTTAAAATCTGTCTTCTGACCTTAGCAAAACAGTATGGATAGTGAATGTGAAGTGCAACACGGACTTTGAACGCACCCAGATAGAACGCATGTCCGGCTGCAATTATGGTGGATCATCTAGGGATTTTCATCATCAGCACAGACCTGGCAGAAGAGCTTTCCTGTCAACCTCCACTCTCTGTAACACCGTCCAGAATTAACAGCGAAACCCAGGAAATCTGGGCCACAGTCTTTCCACTCCCATCTTAAGGGATCAGGTCATCATTCCAGACAAAACATGCCATATTGTCAAATTTTAAAAAATGATCTGCAGATCCTGAAAGTGGAACTAAAAAAGCAAATGATGGAAAAATGGAGGAGTAAGCTTTAACTTTTGAGTGGGTGGGAATGGAAACTGAATGAGGCAGTTTGTGGTATCAGAGAGAAGTTTGCCGTTTGTCTTTCCACTTCCCAATGTGATAACATCTTTAGATTGATGGAAAAACTGGAAAGAAAAATATGATAAGAGAAAAAATGTTGCAGCATTCGGAAGTGGAACTGGAGACCGTGAGGGTATTTTTCGGGTGATGGTATATGGAGAGGGATCAGACAAAGTTTTTCTGGCTGATGGATAGATGTACAGGACAAGGAACAGGCAGAAAAGTAAATAGGTCTACACACAATAGAGTTGAACAAGGGGAAGCGCAAGGATGAGCAAAGAATTTCAGGAAAAAAGCAAAGAAAAAGAGGACAAAAATAATAGGTAGAGAGAGAAAATGAATAAAGGGAGCCAACCACCAAAATAATAAAGAGTTCAATAGAACATAGAACATGTTCTATATGCAGTACAGGCCCTTCGGCCCTCGATGTTGCGCCGGCCAGTGGACCTCTAACCTAAACTATTCCAATATCATCCATATGCCTATCCACTGAACATTTGAATGCCCCCAAAGTAGGCGAGTCCACAACTGCTGCAGGCAGGGCATTCCACGCTCTCACCACCCTCTGTGTGAAGAAAGAGAATGAGAGATGGAAAGAGAAAGTGAGAATGCCAGATCTGAGATAGAAGAAAAAAGATTTAAAAGGCAGATAGAGTCAGAAAAAATGCAAAGGATACAAAGAAAGAACAAAAAATAAAGACAAAGTTAAAAATTTTTCTATATGTCCTATATATTTTCTTGCATATTTTCATCTATATAGATATACTTTAGATAATAACATACATTGTTTTCATATTTTCCTTTGTATTTATACTCATGAATAGAAGAAAACGGCCAAGAATATCAAGGGAAAATGTAGGTTAAATTATCTAAAAATTGGCTGTTGTCTGTTTTCAGGCATGTAAACGACAATAAACTTATAGTGCTCACTGGAATTGGGAGGCAGGTTGGCATAAATTGGGCATTGTATCTCATTTTAATAATCAGTCTGAAATGCCTCCACAACTAGTTCATCCCTCTAATCTGATCCAGTTTGAGTTGTTTATCTCCCTGGCAGCAGCTCTAAGGGAAGTTTTTGGATTCAACAGGACCATTTTTGCTCCTCTTGACTCCACAGTAAGACAAATGAAAATATCTTTTTGATGGCAGCCACTTTATAGGCCCCAGTAATCCCACTGAAGTCTCAGTGGGCAGACAAAGTTAGATGACTGATCATTAAACAGGTGTTCAGCCTTACATTAACTTGTGCAAGAAGCCTAACATCTACTTAAGGCAGCCGCTAGGGATGCCTATAAATAACTCAAGGCCAATATGGCATTAGAAGTTTTTCATGCGTCTTTGCAGTACAGTGCTTGACTTTGCAAAATTGGCAATTTTTGGCATTGTTTTCTATTTGAAAGAATGAGGCACAGCAAGGAACTAATTCTCCTCCAAATAGACTGTAATCTAGGAACATTACAATAGCTTACTTTCCAAGGACAGAAATTTCTCACTAAATTATTTAGCTAACCATACATAGAATGATTTATTGGTGCTGAGATACAATTCCTTGCAATGTTAACATTTATTAATGAATTAAAATGAAAATGTCAGAGGGAATTGCTAGATTGTCTGGAATGAGGTAACCAGTGAAAACAGCAACTAACATCAAAATGGAAAATATCTGTAAATGTGCATTTATAAAACTTCGGAACATAATGAGGTGTCAGCATTTCCTTGTGAATCAACATTCTGTGAAATGTTATATAGTTTGAAGACAGACCAATGGAGTCATAGCTTCCTTATTTGATTTGATTTATTGTCACATGTATTGGAATACAGTGAAAAGTATTGTTTCTTGCATGCTATACAGACAAAACATGCCGTTCATGAAGTGTATAAAGGGAGAAGGAGAGGATTGCTTGCAGAATATAATGTTGCAGTTACAAATAGAGAGAAGAGAAAGATCAGATAAATATATAATAGGACCATTCACAAGTCTTATGACAGTCGGGAAGAAACTGTTCTTGAGTCTGTTAGTGCATGTTTTCAGACTTTTATATCTTTTTCCCAATGTAAGAAATTTGAAGACAGCATATCCAGAGTGCATTGGATTCTTCACTATTGCTGACTGCTTTCCTGGGCAGTGTAGATGGAATCAATGGCTGGGAGGCTGGTTTGCACGATGGACTGGCGCTATGCTCACAACCCTTTATGATTTCTTATGGTCTTGCTTAGAGGAGGAGCCATATCAAGATATGATACATATGGAAAGGATATTTTCTAAGGTGTATCATGAAACATTATGGCGAATGCATTGGGTGAAGGCATCACAAAGCCATCTCCAACCATAAAATTTCAAACTGGGCCTTGTCCACAGCACAATATCTCAAGATTCCTAGGTTAAGCTTGTAAACAGATTGTGGATCTTTATAATCCTTTGTAATCAGTTGAATTCATTTGTAAAATAAACAGGATTCTGGTATCTAAACATTAATATTCTACATACATTTTAGTAAAGCTGAAATATGAAGGAAGCCCCAAGGGATGCTTTTGAATAAACTTAATTTTGGTTTGGGTCAGTTCAATTTTTAAGAAAACATTAGTGGGCGTGGTTAAAAACAATTCAGTGCTCAAAGACAGTTTAAATGTGGGTATTCTATGGAGGATCCACTTACAATGAGAGATATTAATAATGATCAAAATTTTGACAGAAAATCTGATTGCAAATGAAGTTGCTCTAATTGATTATTTATTCACTCATATTAATCATTTCACGTAAAAATTCATCTCCTTCCTCCGTGACTGCTATACATTTTGGGCTTTGGAGGGACTAAATGGTTGATACTCGTAAGGGCATCAGTTCTATGACTCATCAATACGCAGACAAATGAAAGTGGTTTTTTTGGCCTTGCTGTGCTTGGCGCAAATCTTGCCAATCCTGAAAAATCATATGTGGGCTTAAAAATTTGTTTCACACTGGCACCAAACAGTTTGCAATAATCCTAGTTCCTTTTTAGTGGTGCAAACTGGATAGTGCTTAGAAACGCACAAGACTGATTAGCATATTTAAAGTACATTTAAATATGAAAGCACATTCGATGCAAGATTCTCCCAGCCCCTGGATCTTCCCACTTTCGGGCATGGTGCAAAACTAGTAAGAATCATCACTGGTCTCCATTAGCAGAAATCAAATGTGATGGCCACGCTGGGGGTTCAGAGACCATTGAAGTGCCTAAGTGATTGGGAATATAGCTAGGCAGTGTCCACTTGGCACCCTGACAGTGCTCCGCTAACCCCTCCCCCCACATACGTTCCTGCCGCCTCCCACACAGATGATGCAGTAAAGACACTGGCATGTCCCCAGTTCCACCACTCCCACCCCCGCCCCCCACTTCACAACCACCAGCAATGCTCAGGCTTCTCATGTCTGCCACTCTTCAATGATGAGCATGTAAAGAGATAAAAAGTGCTAACAGCCTGCCCACATCAGATGTAAGTTAGAGAAAAAAAAATCACCAGGGTATGTGACCTTTGAAGAAATGCACCAGACCCTGGAATAACAAGCATGCAGCTCAATTTAACCTGGTGAAAATGGTTGTAGAATGAGTTCACAAGTATTGGAAGATAGATCACATGATCACCTGTGGTGCTGTCTACTTCAGAAGCAAGGAAAGATGATATTTAAGCATTCAAATCCAGCACAGGTGATACACAAGATTCATGAAAAGGCATAATTTAATATTCCTTCTGAAAATGAAGATTTCACAGCCACTGGCACCAGAACTCATCAAATTCCATCATTTTATCAGCTAATGTGTGTATCAGGAATTCATATCAATTGGCATTGGAAACAAAATTGGAACTTTGACATAACAGCAAAAGAAAGATTGAACAAAATGCCATTCTTGTGAAGGCAATGGGCCATGTGAATTTCACATTGTTTCCATCTCATGTGGCTGATAAGATAGCACAAATTAAAAGCCAGTGGTAATTTTTTAAAAAGAGAAAAGCTCTCACCAAACAAAAACTTCAAAAGGTGCTGTTGTTTATGTTCAGGAAAAAGGCTTCCTGGATGAAGCAGTTGCAAGAAATGGATTAAAGAAGTGTGGAATTTGAGATCAGATGGACTATGCAATTGAAAAGTTTTGCTGGTCTGTTTAGATCCCACCTTGTCATCAATATAGTCTCTGATGCGAGATCAAAAAACACCATTGTGACAATTATTACTGGTGGCCGTACAACTGTGTTTTAGACCTTGGATATAAACATAAATATACCTCTCAAGGACAGTATCCAAATAACGTGGAATAACTAGATATTGGGAGGCAAAAAAAAAAATCACCAAAGCATCCTCTCCAGGAGCATTTTAAACTGAATTGATCCAAATATTGTCAAAAAAATCATTTCTAACATGTGGAATATCAATGGTATTGAGGACAATTATTTGCAAAATGATAATACCAAAGTTACTGATACTACAACAAGATGAAGAAGATCCACATGATGATGTTATGGAAGCAGTCTATTGGGACAAATTATCTAGTGACTCAGATAGTGATTGGAGATAGTTTGAAGGATTTCAATGTGAAGGGTCATAGTTAATTCATTATGGTATATTTTCAATATGCGTTGGATGAAATCAAAATAATTTGTCATGTCATAAAATAAATAAATGTAAAAGAATTAATATGAATTCTTGTTGATTTTTGTTATTCCATTGCAATACCTTTCTTGGGTCAAATCTCAAGCACATATATCAATCCCTCAAAAACATTACCAGTTTAAAAGCTTTTACCCTAAAAATTGCTCAAAAACGTGACTTTCACATGAGCATATACAGTATTTTACAATTTCATTTGGTACCCTTAAGGTAGGGAAAAGAGCTTTCTAAGCCACCTAAGCAGTGCTGGATTCCAATCCATCTTTCTGAGGTAAAATGTGAAAATGGATTTTACCCAAACAATTTAAGTTTTTTGAGACCTATATGTTGAATGAATCATTGAAATGCAAATAGAATAGAGTCATAAGGATCTACAGCACAGAAAAAGACCATTTATCCCATCATGCCTGTACCAGCCAAATGCAAGCTGCCCAACTATTCTGATCCCATTTTCTAGCATATAATCCATATACTTACATAACTTGGCATCGCAAGTATCAATCAACATACTTACTAAATGTTATGAAAGTCTTTGCCTCCATCACCCTTTCAGACAAGGAGTTCCAGACTCCCACCACTCTCTGTGAGAAAAAGCTTTTCCTCACATCCCCTCTATACCTCCTGTCCCTTATCTTAATAACTATGTTAACTGAGGGCACATCTACTGATTCCAAAATACTGGTAAAATATTGCAAGAATATAAGCACTAATTGAGTGTTTAAGTTGGAACACAAGCTTTACTAAAGTGTTTTCATTGAGAGAAGAAGTCAAGCCTAGCTGCTTAGCTTCTAAGCAAGCACAGGTTAATTGCTGAGTTATGCATTGAGATGATCAGTTAAATAACAACTCTCAACAGCATGATTATATAGTTTGTATTTTATGTTCATTCTGATCTGGTCAAGAATTACCATGGCACCAGCAGCTGATTATGGAATTGTAATTCATTCAATGAGAAACACAATTAGACCACACTCCAGAACTAAACCAGACTCAATCTTTATAGGTCACTGCTTCTGAGTATTTAGTACTTTCTCTATGTGAGTTGTCATGTCCTGAAGTCTAACTAAAAGGATTTAAGCATTGGTTCCTGCAAACCAATTATAGAGTATTCCAATTAATCAAGTGTGAGAACATTAGTGTTGGTTGCAGAATTAGCAGAATGAACTCACTAACATCACATGTTCTGCTTACTTGTGTCAAAATATTATCAACAGCAAGATTGCCTGAGGAAAAATTAATGAGATGCATTGCAAACTGATTAAAATGGATAGAGTTTTGTCTACTTTTACAGCAGTAAAAAAACACTGAGCAATGTTTCGCCAGCCCACAGAAGTCATGATGTGGAGATGCCAGTGTTGGACTGGGCTAAACACAGTAAGAAGTCTCACAACACCAGGGTAAAGTCCAATAGATTATTTGTAGCAAACGCCACTAGCTTTTGAAACTGGCTGTTCCTTCATCAGATAGGTGGGAGTTCTGATCACAAACAGGGCATATAAAGACACAAACTCCATTTACATGAATAATGATTGGAATGTGAGTCTTTACAGCTAACCAAGTCTTAAAGGTATAGAAAATACCTTTTTTAGTGATGAGAGATTAAGCAAAGATTAAAAAGATGTATATTGTTTTCAGACAGGAAAATACGTGAGATTTTGCAAGTCCGGGCAAGTTGTGAGGATTACAGATAGTGTGACATGAACCCAAGATCCTGGTTGAGACCGTCCTCAAGCGGAACTTGGCTATCAGTCTCTGCTCAGCGATTCTGCACTGTCATGTGTTGTGAAGGCCTTGGAGAACGCTTACCTGAAGATTACAGGCCAGATGCCCCTGACCCTGAAGTGAACAGGAAGAGAACACTCTTGCCTGGTGATTGTTGAATAGTGTTCATTCATCCATTGTCGTAGCGTCTGCATGCCCTTCCCAATGTTCCACATCTTGAGACATCCTTTCTTGCAGCATTGGCCGAGGTGAAGAGTATGTATCGTGTCTCTGGTGGATGGTGATCTCATGTGAGATGATGGCATCCATGTCGATGATCCGGTATGTCTTGCTGTAGCAGGGTTGTGTGGTGCCGTGATCACTGTTCTCCTGAAGGTTAGGTAGTTTGCTGCAGACAATGATCTGTTTGAGGTTGGGCAGTTGTTTGAAGGCAAGAAGTAGAGATATGAGGATGGCCTTGGCAAGATGTTCGTCTTCATCAATGACATGTTGAAAGCTCTGGAGAAGATGTCGTTGTCTCTCCACTCTAGGGAACTACTGGATGATGAAAGATACTCTGTTTGCTGTGTACCGTGTTTGTCTTCTGAGGAGGTCGTGCAGTTTTTGGCTGTGGCACATTAGAACTGTCGATTGATGAGTCAAGCATGATGTCCTGTTCTTATGAGGGCATCTTTCAATGTCTGGATGTATCTGTTGCAATCCTCCTCATCTGAGCAGATCCTGTGTATATGGAAGGCTTGGCCATACATGATGGCTTCTTTAACATGTTTAAGGTGGAAGCTGGAGAAGTGGAGCATTGTGAGGTTATCCGTGGGCTTATCGTACAGTGAGGTGCTGAGATAACTGTCCTTAATGGAGATGTGTGTGTCCAAGAATGTAACTGATTTCAGAGAGTAGTCCATGGTGAGTCTGATGGTGGGATGGAACTTGTTGATGTTATCATATAATCGTTTTAGTGATTGCTCACCATGAGTCCAAAGGAAGAAAATGTCATTGATCTATCTAGTGTATGGTATGATTGAAGGTCCTGTGCATTGAGTTGACATGTATCCCCAACTCATCAGAAGGTGTGTCAATACCAGATTCATCAACCACACTCACAGGACAACCCCGAATATCACCCAAGCATAATGCAATGCCATCTGTGCTTTCAAGACCAACCGCAACTTTGTCATCAAACCAGCAGATAAAAGAGGGGCCATCATGAACAGAACAGATTCCTGCAGAAAAGTTTACTAACAACAAAGAACACTACAGATAGTTACTGCAGATCTGACCAAAGAATATACTTGTCAAATCAATACTCTGATCAAGCCTCTGATCTGGACCTTCACAGCACCCTTCATGCTCTCATCCCAGGTACTCCCTGCGTGGAGATCTCGACTGACTTCCGAAGATACACAAAGATACACAGCACACCTGGCCATCCCTTCGTATTGGGCAATGGGACCCTGTGCGAGAACCTCTCCGGCTATGTCAAGGGCATCCTGAGGCCCATTGTACAAAGAACCCCGTGCTTTTGTTGTGACACTACAGACTCCCTACAAAAACTGAGCATACATGGAACAGTTGAATGAGGATCATTCCTCGTCATAATGGATGTCTCGGCACTCTATACCAACATTCACCACGATGATGGCATTCCTGCAACTATCTCAGTGCTGACAACTACCAGTTTCCGGATGCAATTTTACAACTCATCCACTTCATCCTGGACTACAATGTCTTCACTTTCAACAACCAGTTCTTCTCCAGACAGCCATGGCAGAACAGCCATGTGGATCAAATTTGCACCTCAATATGCCAACATCTTCATGGACAGGTTCGAACAAAATTTCTTCACTGCACAGGATTTTCAACCAATGCTATACACTAGATACATCAATGACATTTTCTTCCTTTGGACTCATGGGGAACTATCACTGAAACAATTATACGATGATATCAACAAGTTCCATCCCACTATCGTGGACTATTCTCTGGATTTGGTTGCATTCTCGGACACACGTATCTCCATCAAAGATGGTGACCTCAGCACCTCATTGTACCACAAGCCCATGAATAACTTCATGATCCTCGAAGTCTCCACCTTCTAATCTAAAGAAGCCATCCCGTAAAGACAAGCCCTCCATATATACAGGATCTGCTCAGATCAGAAGGATTGCGACAGATATCTCCAGACGATGAAAGATGCCCTCATAATAACAGAATACAGCGCTCATCTCAGCGATCGACAATTCTGATGCACCACAGCGAAAAACCTCACCAACCTCCTCAGAAGACAAACACGGGACACGGTGAACAGAGTATGCTTCATTGTCCAGTACTTTCCCAGAGCAGAGAAATTACAACATCTTCTCGGAGCCTTCAACATGTCATTGATGAAGACAAACATCTTCCCAAGGCCATCCCCACACTCCCACTTCTTGCCTTCAAACAATCGCACAACCTCAAATAAGTTGTGTGATTGTTTAAACTATCCGGCCTTCAGGAGATCCGTGACCACAACATCACACAATTCTGCCACAGCAACCTCTGCAAGACATGACGCATCATCGACACGAATACCATTATCTCAGGTGAGAACACCATCCATCAGGTACACTGTACATACTTCTGCAACTCGGCCAACGTTGTTTGCCTGATACACTGCAGGAAAGGATGTCCTGAGACATGGTACATTGGGAAGACCATGCAGACACTATGACAATGGATGAATGAACACCGCTCGACAATTGCCAGGCAAGACTGTTCTTTTCCTGTTGGGGAACTCTTCAGCAGTCACAGACATTCAGCCTCTGATCTTCGGATAAATGTTCTCCAAGGCAGCCTTCACGACACACGACAGTGCAGAGTTGCTGAGCAGAAATTGATAGCCAAGTTCTGCACACATGAGGATGGCCTCAACCAGGATCTTGCATTCACGGCACACTATTTGTAACCCCCATGACTTGCCTGGCTTGCAACATCTCAATTACTGTCCTGTCTGGAGACAATACACATCTTTTTAAACTATGCTTAATGCTATCTCCACTCACAATGTCTGCACCTTTAAGACTTGATTAGCTGTAAAGACTTGCATTCTAATCAGTATTTTGTAAACCGAGTATGTGCCTTTGTATTCCCTATTTGTGTTCAGAATTCCCCACTCACTGATGAAGGGGCAAAGCACTTCACTCTACCACAAACCCACAGATAACCTCATAATGCTCCACTTCTCCAGCTTCCACCTTAAACGTGTTAAAGAAGCCATTCCCTACGGACAAGCCCTTTGTATTCACAGGATTGCTCTGATGAGGAGGATCATGGCAGACACCTCCAGATGTTGAAAGATGCCTCATAAGAACAGGAAATGACGCTTGACTCATTGATCGATAGTTCCGATGCACCACAGCCAAAAACTGCACCGACCTCCTCAGAAAACAAATGCGGGACATGGTGGACAGACTATCCTTCGTCGTCCAATACTTTCCCAGAGGTGGAGAGGCTACGGCATCATCTCCGGATCCTTCAACACGTCATTGATGAAGACGAACATCTCACCAGAGCCATCCTCACACCCTCATTTCTTGCCTTCAAACAACCGCACAATTTCAAACAGACTATTGTCTGCAGCAAACTACCCAGCCTTCAGGAGAACATGACCACAGCATCACAGAAGCCTGCCACAGCAACCTCTGCAAGCTGTGCCAGATCATCGACATGGATGCCATCATCTCACATGAGAACACATCCACCAGGTACATGGTACATATTATTGTAACTTGGCCAACGTTGTCTACCTAATACGCTGCAGGAAAGGCTGTCATGAGGCATGGTACATTGGGGAGGCCATGCTGATGCTACAAGAACGGATGGATGAACACTGCTTGACTGTTTCTCTTCCTATTGGGGAACACTTCAGCAGTTATGGGCACTTGGCCTCTGATCTTTAGATAAATGTTCTCCAAATTGGCCTTCACAACACACAACAGTGCAGAGTCACTGAGCAGAGACTGATAGCCAAGTTCCACACACATGAGGACGGCCTCAATCGGGATCTTAGGTTCATGTCACACTATCTATAATCCCCACAACTTGCCTGGACTTGCAAAATCTCATTAACTTTCCTGTCTGGAAACAATGCACATCTTTTTAACCTGTGCTTAATGCTCTCTCAACTCACATTGTCGTTACCTTTAAGACATGATTAGCTATAAAGGCTCACATTCCAATCATTATTCATGCAAGTTGAGTTTGTGTCTTTATATGATGTGCTTGTGATCAGAACTCCCATCCACCTGACGAAGGAACAGTCAGTTCCGAAAGCTGGTGATGTTTGCTACAAATAAACCTGTTGGACTTTAACTTGGTGTTGTGAAATTTCTTACTGTGTCCACAGGAATCAAGCAGTATGTGCCACAGAACACCTTGTATTTCACCTGGATGCAGAAATACCTTTAAGTTAACTTAGTAACTTGATCATTCCGAAGGCTGTAAAAGCACTGTTTAGGTGCCTTCTGCCTGCCTTTAAAAAGTCAGTCAGATGGTCTCCAGTCTCAGTACTCCTACTTGCTGGTCAAAAACATTTTACACAAGCTCATCTTCTTGCTTTGGAAGCCCCTTTCGTGGTGCTTCAATCATAGAAATCCTTCAGTGCAGAAGGAGGCCATTTGGCCCATCAGGTCTGCACAGACAACAATCCCATCCAGGTTCAATTAACCTAACTCACATATCTTTGGATTGTGAATCTCTGAATCTGAAGGGACTACACCCAGAGATGACACAATGTCCATTTTAATGAGGGGGCAGAGCTTTTATCAAGTCAAGAAAGCCTGGCTTCTTCAAAATCCATCAGTTATGCATCTGCCTGTCCAGTCATCTCCATAGATTGTTGGCCTATCTGAAGACCACATGGTCTTTCAACTACTGCTTTCCTGAGGATCTAATACCCACAGTCCTTCTCAAAGTTGAAAACCTTTCAGCTTTTAACTCTAACCCCAATCTCAATTTACAGATCTGGGAATGCTGGAGAGGAAGAAGGAGAATCCCTGTACCAGCAATGTTGTCTTTGGTGCCACCACTCCATTTAGGTTTGGCTGTGGCAACTCAATTGCGACAGCCTGAGATTTGTATGTTTAAACATGTGCTGTTCATTGATAATATTTAACCACTTACAGATCGCAGACTACTTCCAGAATGCTCTATGCATCCTTTACCATGTGACTCTACCACTCCTACCTTTGCTCTGACAGGCACATTTTAATTGCAATGACATGCAGGCACATTATATTAAAAGCAGAGCATCTTCGTTATGCAAATGACTTGGGGCAAGTGTAATACACCTTAAGTACACTGTATTTATTAGGTTCCCCCATCAATAATCCACAGTGAAAATCCTTGTCGTATATCTATTCAAGTCTGTTTTTTTCAGAAGGAACATTTTAAAATTCTAACTTAATTAGGTTCA
This sequence comes from Sphyrna mokarran, assembly GCA_024679065.1. Taxonomy (NCBI): domain Eukaryota; kingdom Metazoa; phylum Chordata; class Chondrichthyes; order Carcharhiniformes; family Carcharhinidae; genus Sphyrna; species Sphyrna mokarran. Next base: position 77,504,273 of record JAGIQG010000002.1, read on the forward strand.
AAGCTGCAATTAAAACAATAAGACAATATTTTGGCATACAAGTCATCAGCTTCAAAAGCAAATCATACTTGAAACAGGATTATATTTATAACTTAAGATGAAAACTAATGTAACAAAGCCACAACAATCAGTTCAATGTGAAATAGACAGACTTATATTGCATTGCATAAATATTACAACGTTGCCAACTGCCTAGTTTTAAGCCAAGATTTCAGAAGTACAGTTTGAGCATATGTAAATCTCATTGCATTATTTTCTTTGGCTGTGAGTGGGCAAGCTTACAAATGGACTGCAACCAAAATGAATTCCACAACATGCAGAGCTAACAGTTTCCATTTGGAGAGATTTCATGAGAAAAACTCACCACCAATCTGCCATGTCATTGTCTTGTTCTTTAAAGCAAGACTGAACTTACACTGATCACTAGCTACTGTATTAATGCTGAATTTCAAAATTCATGTTACTCTTCCAGGGATGAACATGAGATTTTTTTCAAAAAAGTCTCATCCTTTGTAGTAGTTTGCCTAGATAGTTTTTTTTTGCTTTTCCAGCGGGACTGCCTGTAGCGAGTTGTCATCTGTAGTTACCATCACTTCTATCTTGTCATTTTCCACTCATTTCAGTTCAGCAAACCTTGCTGATATATTATCTCAGTACTGTTACTGTACTGCACCTCCATACTCAAATTTAAGCTAGTAATGTGCACTTAAGTGTTTCTATTGCCACTGAGTTAAACTTAAGGTTGCTCTTTTTCCTGCTATAACCCTAGTAGTCTAGGTAATGAAGTACCTCGGAGTTGGCTAATGTGGAATCTCGATTTGCAATGCCTGATTAGCCTGCAAGTCACTCAAGACACTATATTGTTGGAGGGTTTTAAGCAAGCGTTCGGAAATGTTATCCTGAGGAATGCTTAGGCCTTGATTACCAACAAAATTGGCTCCCAATGGCCTGGTAAAGAAGCTGTCCAATGTTTTGATAGCCTGCTCTATAAATACAAAGATCTCTTAACAGTGACTCACTGAACAGGATAAGCAAGCTGTTGCTGAGGATTTCAAGCACTAATGGTCAGCTTTGAATGTTCACTTGCTGACTGAGATCAACTGAGCACGCTATGTTCAATGAGGAGTTGTGATAGACACCGGCAGTCATTCTGGAACACTTTGTCAAGATCTCACTTACATTCATTGCAGAAATTGTCTGAGAACTTTGGCAAAAGAGAGCGTGTACTGGGATTCTCTACCTGCATGGAGAACTTGTAGGAGTCACCAGGACACAAGCAGCATTTGCCCATGAATATCTTGCTTTGGATTAGGATTAGAAGGAAGATACTTGGCCAGCTAGAACAAAACCAGCTGCTGCAGGAGGGGAGGATGCTAAGATTATGGTGGCAGATGGGGGGTGGTTCACATTCATGTGGATTGATGCATGCTCCATAGTCTGCCAATAATGAAAGACAAATCAGTACTATAGGCAATTGTACAAAAGATCAAGCTCAGAAATAGAAGCAAGATGAGGGAAATTAATGGTTGAGGGTTGGAGAGGGATGAGAGGGAAATTGCTAGATGTGCAGACAAATGTAGGGGGCAAGCTGAGAGGGAAGGGCTGCAGTCCCAGTTCAGTGGCATACACTTGGAAGGATGCCTGTTCCCATTTATTGGAGAGAAATCATCCACCATCTGACTTCAGAATAATGTTGGCATATACCTTGGGCAAAATCTTACCAAAAAATGACAGAGTGCTGCTCTGGAAAAACGTCTCTTTCCAAAAATACATGCTGGTTTTCTCTCCAGCTCTTATCACACTCTGTCACAAAAGAAAAACCCAGGTGGATGAAATTTTCATCGTGCAGAGCTGACTACACTGAGATCAGACACTCATCTCTCTATCATCAACACTGCTTCCTGAAGGGAACAGATGTCACAGATGTGCTTCTCTTTCTATGGCTAGATCCAGCTGATACTTATTATATGCTACTTTATGCTAGAAGGGCACATTAAAATCTGTGTATGTATGTGGAACCTCAAGTTGTTGATCTGAGCAAACATCTATGCTCCCATTTAGATTCCCTATTTTCATCACTGTCATATTCTCCAACCCTTCTCACTGCCTGCACTCACCTGCTGAAACCTTCATCCATGACTATGTTCCTAGTCTTGACTATTTAAATTAAGTTATTGAAAAGTTTGTTTGTGAGGAGAGATTTTACCTTAACCACCATCATTAAATATTTATGGCACTGGAGTTATTTCACTAGACAAAGCTCCCGACTGTGACCACTTCGACAATCTCCTCTCAAATCTAGCTGATTAGTTACCACTTTGGCCATGTTGTCCCTGAAACCAGAGGACATCCCTTTTCTTCCTCCATTAGGACCATCAGTGCTCCCTTCGAGAACTTCTGAGCCATTCTGAAACATCCGATTGTGTGCCTACTCGCACGCTCTATATCATCAATGGAAATGCATGTGTGGAGGACAAGTACACCCCACTAGAGAATTTACTCTGAATCAATGCTCGAGTGCTAAACTGTCAGATCTTGGTTGTTGCATAACCAGGCACGCCGAAATCTTGCTAATCAGCAATCAGTTCCAAAACTTCAGACTAAAACCAGCATATCTTGTAAGCACAGAAACTCACTTAGTACCTGTTTGCATCTTTTCCTCAAAATAACTCCCTTTATCCTTCCTCAAATTTCTATTCTTAACTTTTAAAATTCAGTTCCAAATCACTTTGCAATTTTTTTTGAACCATTCAAGAACCTTTTTCTTAAATAATCCTTCTTCTGAATTATTTTGTAGCTCTCTGAAAATTTTTTGATTTGCATGACCATAGTATACCAAAAAAATACCTTTGAAGGAAGGGGTCATAACCATTGATGCTTAAATAAAATGATTTATTAATCATGTGGAGCCTTTCCTTGGTATTATTCAGCTATGTGTTCAAAACTATAATTACCAAGTATTAACAGTTTAATGAAGGACAGGTCTGCAATTACTTGTAATATCCTTCTCATTTGCCAGTGCCTAAGTCATAATGGGAAGACACCACTCCTGCTATCAGGGTTGCTCAAGGTTCTTTTAAGCTATTAAACTCATCTATTCAGAGGCTGTAACACATTAATCAAAGCACATTAATCAGTCTATTGCACTGCAGCCCCAATTAGGCACTAGTTAAAGCAGACACAGCCTTAATTATAAAAACTTAGTGATTCTAGGTTGTTTGACCTCGTGTCTGTGTCAATGACATAATTGCAGCCTTTGTAGTGTGCATCCATCAGTTTTCAGGAATATTGAAAACGTCAGAATGTGACATAAGATTTCTGGTATAATGCCTCTCTATCCTTTTTTGTTAATTGAATACAATCATTTTATACCTCATTATTCAAAAATTACTCTGCACAGCTTAGCGGCTTTTTTTAAAAAATTTCCTTGCTATTGGCAGTTCCCAAACTTTCCCTTTTACCGATTCAGTCCAGTGTTCTCCCCTTCGTCCCAAAAAGAGCAGTATCTTCAGTTGCCTAAATGGCCTTCCTTGAAATTCCTTCTCAAAATCTCTCTGCCTTGCCTTCTCCTCTGTCTCTTTCAATTGCCTTGTCAAAATCCAGCTCTTGTTTCCCAAACTCTCCTTCTTTGGCTTAGTGACCAATTTTTCCTCAGACCCAGTATCTATGTCATCATCAACAAAATTGATAATGAATCCAAATGGGATTTTTTTTAGATGTTTATGAATTAGTCAAAACATGTTTGATATGGCATGTTCATAGAAGAGGTGATACTTGACACTTTTCCTTCTCCAAAAAGACTATTTTTTCCCCCTGCGTGCAGTATGCCGCTAATTTATAAAATAACAGCTCGTAATTGTAGATTCTAATTCCCTATATAGTAGTTAATAGCAATAAATAGTTTACCCACAGTACTCAATGCAAGGGATCAACTTTTTTATGTTTACAAAAACATCATGACAAGTGGGGATAAAGTTTGTGACAGGACTTTGACTTGATTTATCTTTCATTATTGCATGCAATATTCCAGATCATCTAATAATGGGGTGTTACATTCGTCAGTTCATTCATGAGATGTGGGCATAAAAAACGAACCAAACATGTGTCACAGATTAGTGAAACAATTATGTGGGATTGCTATTTGAAGATACTACTATATATAAGGAGAGTTAACTGGGAAGCTAAGTACACATTTCTGCCTGTTACCATTTGCTGCTTAGATTGAATACAAGTCACATGATTGACACAGCATATCCAGTGATAGTGGTAATGATTTACAGGAGTGTTGGATATGATTCCTTAAAGGTACATATATATCACATTATATAGAGGGGAAAGGGGAAAATGATTTAAAATTACCAGTAACATAAATGGTTGTTTGCCATAATTAAAATTCTAACAGCTTTTCTTAAATTTTAAAAATAAATGGTCAACTCACAGCAAACCTGAAACAAGGGATAGCAAAATGAGACATGGTTAAAAATCAAATAAAATTCTAAAGTGGAAAATGCTTTTAACCTTTTTTCACAAGATTCATAGGTATCATTTTCCAAGTGAATTGGCACCAAGTGTATGTATAGGAACACTTGGTGTCTGGTGCAAGTACAAATGTGTGCTGACTTGTTTCTTCTTGCCTCATATGGTCATACACAGACTGTACTGCAGTAAGAACTTACCCTGAGAGAATACAGAAAAAAAGTCGGACAATTTTTGATTATCCATTTTTCAACATCTCAAGACCCCCCTTTTGAAAATACTGTTTTAGGCAACAACAACAGACTATTGACTAATTCATAAGTAAATACAGAGACAAATGGTATGAATGGGACTGACTGGTAGCTGAGTCAGCCAACAGAATAACCAAGCTTGTGATAGCACCTACTCTAATGGAAGTATTCCAAAAAGATCTCTTGGACCAACCCAATAGTTGCACTGTGGAAGCACTACTACAGAATGGATGCAAGTACAAAGTCATACTACTGGGCAGAGAGAACCTACAGGTACAGTAATCAACCCAGGCAGGTCTAGTCTAGTAAGCAATATGGGCAGTGCAGCCTGTTGTCCAGTTCAGGGTATCTCTAGTACTCTGCAGACTCACTCGATAAACACATGAAACATTTTACCCAAGTACCTTTTTGATTTGATTTGATTTATTATTGTTGCATGTATTAGTATATGCCAAAAAGTATTGTTCTTTGTGTGCTATGCAGACAAAGCAGACCATTTATAGAGAAGGAAAAAAGAGTGTAGATGGCTAAAGTGTAGAGAAAGATCAACTGAATGCAAGATAGGACCATTCAAAATTCTGATGGCAACTAAGAAGAAGCTGCTTTTCAGTCGACTGGTACGTGATCTCAGACTTTTCTATCTTTTTCCCAACAAAAGAACGTGGAAGAAAGTATATCCAGGAATTCTTGATTATGCTAGTTGCTTTTCTGAGACAACGGGAAGTCTAGATAGAGTCAATGGATGAGAGGCTAGTTTGAGTGATTGGCTAGGCTTTGTTCATGATCCTTCGTAGTTTCTTACGGTCTTGGACAAGCAGGAGCCATACCAAGCTGTGATACAATCAGAAAGAATGCTTTCCATGGTGCATCTGTAGACATTGGTGAGAATTGTTGTGGACATGCCAAATTTCCTTAGTCTCCTGAGAAAGTAAAGATGTTGGTAGGTTTTCTTAACTATTGTTGGCATAGAGGGACCATGACAGGTTGTTGGTGATCTAGACATCTAAAAACTTGAAGATCTCGACCATTTCTACATGTACTAGGCAAAAAGGATGCCTCACAAGCACCAGTCAGTGAAAAAGTCACAATTTTATATGAACACTACAAAAGTAAGAATTAAACTTTAACAATTCTACTTTTAATTACTCAATTTTTTTAGAAACTTAAATACTTCCGAGATACTCATAATTTTCACCAAATTCTTTGGTCTGTTCCTTTCTCTCTCTCTCTCCCTCTCTCTGTTTCATCACTGGTTGATTCTCTCTATCTCTTGCTTTCTCTCCATGGGTTAATTCTCTCCCTTCAGAGGGCAAACTGCTTTGGACTTTGCAGTGTTCAGAGTGCCTCCAGGTAAGCTGGAGAGTGGGGGGTTAGGTTCAGCCCGGTCAGCGCCAGGTTCATACACTTTTCTGGCTACCTTCTGGAATTTTTCAAGGACTTGAGCAATCAGGCGCATCGAGTTAATTGGTTTTATCACCTTGAAATGTTGTTAATAGTTTTTGATGCCTTGCTAACTGTGAACCCTTTGTAAGTGAAAATGTTGGAAAATCTCAGCAGGTCTGGCAGCATCAGTAAGGAGAGAAAAAAACTAGATCAGATCTGCCTGAGTTGATTACCGTATCTGTAGGTTCTCTCTGCCCAATAGTATGGCTTTGCGCTTGCATCCGCTCTGTAGAAGTGCTTCCATAGACCTGCCAGACTTGTTGAGATTTTCCAATGTTTTCTCTTTTGGTTTCAGATTCCAGCATTGACAGTAATTTGCTTTTAACCCTTTGTAAGTGTCTGTTTGGGAGCCTCAGTGCGCAGAATATGCACCTGGTCTTTTATTTTACTGAGGCACATCTGCCCCATGCATTTGGTAATGTGTTTGTTAGGAAGTATCTAACTTGCCTTTTAAACTTGCTAATGTGTTCCGGTGCCACTCTGGTTTTTAATTATCTGAACTTGAATCTCGCAAAAGGCTGGCTTCGGGCAGAGTTGTCAATGTGTTTGGACTGAGATATTCCCAGCATACCATGCTTTTTGGGCAGTTTCTGTGCCCTGTTTTTATTTCAGCTGCTGGGATTGTATTTCTGGCTGTATGGTTGTTGAGCCAGACCAAAAGAAACTGAAGGGTTCTTTTTTACTCCAGCCGTTGCAGCTGCTATAGGCCTCACGCATGGAGCCAGAAAGTGTCCTATTTTCAACATCATATGCATGACATGTGGCGCCAGCAGATACCGGAAGTGCTAATTCAGAAAGCAAAGGCTGCAATAAATAGTACAATGTCATGAGAAACCACAATGAGAGACCAAACAGGTACAGCATTCTAAATAACTAAGAGCAAATCAAACAGCATAAAGGCAAGATCCATAAAATGTTTAACCAAACTACATGGTTAGATAATGAGCATGACCAGAACATCAACACACAGTGAACATCAAAGGATACATTGGCACAATAGTACCCACAGAAGCTTTTGTCACTATCCATATTACATGTCCACAGTTGAAGGGTCAGCATAACCGATATGCAAAATGGAATACTGGTGAAAGTGAAAACATCCTTCCACTTTGTACACTGAAATGCTTTCCTGACTCACCCAACCAATGCCTACACATTGTATGCAATGGCTCAGAGATTCCATACCTGGAATCCATTACACTTGAGTGTCCCTACAAATATTCACACTGGTCATCCCAGATATTTTATATTGTGGACACCACATGTCCTGTAACTGCAGGGCTAACAGTATGCAAGGACTTGGCCTTGGTCACCATCCATGATATCATCCACACCATAGACCACAAGGGACACCATGAGAAACCTTGTGCTTATACTGGGAGGAGACCACCTAACTCTACAATGCAACAGCCAACAGGCACACTGCTTGAACCAAGTCTGTATACACATTCCAAAATTGCCATTGCCTGAATGCAGAATTAGCGCAATTACTATTCACAGACAAATGGGAATTAACCTTCCCAGGTCATTACTCATTGATGCTCCCTGCGATACGTGATGCATCATTCAAAAAACAGGGGAAGATGAAAGATGCCCAGGACCAGCATGTGGATAATAAAGTACCCAACCTGGACATTGGGCTGAAATTCTGAGTATAATAACTAACTGGAATCCAACAGAAAACATCAGCGTATGCCCAGACTCAAGTATGCACACAAAATGGCCTGAACGTGTGATGAAACAAATACTATATCAGGACAATACCACAAGCCAAAACCTTGAGTAACTCTAGTGTGACTAGAAAATGGCCTAGGGCACAACCCAAAAAAAGCACCTCTAACCAACATTTTGAAAATGTACAAGTATATCCTGATGTAGAGATGCCGGCGTTGGACTGGGGTAAACTCAGTAAAGTTTTACAACACCAATTTTAAATCCAACCAATTTATTTGATAGCAAATCCATGAGCTTTCGACTTTACAGCCTTCGTGACGAAGGCTGTACAAAGGTTCGTGACGAAGGCTGTAAAGTCGAAAGCTCGCGGATTTACTATCAAATAAATTGGTTGGATTTAAAATCGGTGTTGTAAAACTTTACCAAGTATATCCTGCCAGGCGATCAGTAACACTAAAGCTGGATGGACAAACAAATTGCTGATACATTTCAGAGACTTGTAAATTTATTGGTCTGTGTTAAAGTAATTCAGGCACATTCTCCAGCCATTTACACTGGCGGAATTCTCTGATCTTGTTGGCAGCGCCGATGTGGGGAGACCTCAATGGGAATTCCCACTGACAGCAGCAGGGCCAGAGAATCCCACCACTAGCAAATAACATGCCACCTCCCGCTGGCGGGAAACAAGTGGCTGGAAGGCCAGAGAATCTTGCGCAATATTGTTTTCCTTTGCTGTCATGTACTTAGTTTAATCCTTTAAAAGTAAGCCTTTAGTGAGAAAATGCGGGCATGTGATATGATGACATATAACTTTAATGAGTGTATTTTAAACTTTTGTCAATCATTACACAATTGAAGGATGGGATATATTAGTCCCATGACTTATAGTCAGTCGATAAGAAGCAGTGATTGAGATTAGGCATGTTTACCAATGAATGTTATCTATAGTGAGCTTCATCTTCAAATAAAGAATAAGCATCATTGTTTCACCAATTCCTGTGTCTGGTGCATTTACATCAAACAGAAGAAGAATGTAACTTGGATCAGGTATTGAAGTTTTCATGCATTACAAAGGTTCTGCATCTGATATCAGGGTGAAACTAATCTAATCTCACCCTCAATCATCCAAACAAGATCTTGTCATTTTTGTTATTGTGATTGATCCCTAGTTTTGTGGAGTTGTGCATTCCAACACCATCGTGCTTTCATACATGTTTGAATTCAATGATTGACAATAGATTTATTTTCATAGATAAAAGCTTAAATTCAGACAGATTAAGAGCATTTCAGATCACACTGACAATGCTCAGAAACTAAAAAAGGTTTTTTGTGGCTGCCTTAAATTGTCAGTCCAAGGGACTAAATGAGTTCAGGGCATAAAATGCAATCTCAGCTCTGTCTCTCATCGAAATTATGACAAATGAAGCAATAAGGCCTGATGAATTTGCAAGTTGTTATTCAAATCCAGCTGGTGCAAATTGCGCATCTGTGAACCTTTAATGGGGTGAATTTCCTTCTTGGCAGCATTACAAAACACAGTTACTGCCAGACTTTTGAACATTTTGTACCTGATTGTGCAATATACAGCCAACAAGAAATAGCTGTGGTTATTTGTGTGCGTTAAAATTGATCCTTTATCACATTTCCTCTTCACAATGCCAGTGAGAAAATATATGAATACTTGAATATGTATCCATTGTAAGGGCAACATTGTGAAAAGAAAGGGTCGACAGGTAATTATCACCTAAAAGTAAAAGCAGTGCTTATATTTCGCTGTCCCTTCCAATTGATACCCTCTATCGAACCAGATTTATTTTACAAATGAAAACTGCAGCCAAAAACGTAACATGCATGCAAAATATTAATCAAAGCTTATAATAATATATCTTGGATTTCTAATCTGATTTTAAGAAATATAACTTCAAATCCTCTTCAGGGCTCACTCATTTGGTTACTTAGACAGAGCATTTACTTTTGGGAGATGTATACTCTCAGCGGGTAATGTTGATTCTCACTCTACTGAAGTACCAACAAATAATATTAAATATAAGAATATAAGCATCTGGCCCTTCAGCCTGCTCCATCATTCAATAAGATCATGGCTGATCTCTTCATGGACTCAGTTCCACTTACCCACTGGCTCCTTAAATCTTTTATTATTCAAAAACCTATCTTTGCCATAAAAACATTCAATGAGTTAGCCTCAACTGCTTCACTGGGCAGGGAATTCCACAGATTCACAACACTTTGGGTGAAGAAGTTCCCCTTCAACTCAGCCCTTAGGTTGAGGCAAAGCCCCCAGTTCTGGTTTTACCCACCAGTGGAAATGCCTTCCTATTCTATCTTATCTATTCCCTTCATAATGTTATATGTTCCTATAGATCCCCACTAATTCTTCTAAATGCCAATGAGTACAATCTCAGTCTCTCCTTATAAACCAACCCTCTCAACTCCAAAATCAATGTACTGAATCTCCTCTACACCCTCTCCAGTGCTAATATATCCTTTCTCAAGTAAGGAGACCAAAACTGTGCACAGTACTCCAGGTGTGGCCTCACCAGCACCTTATACAGCTGCAATATGACTGTTTTTAACTCCATCCCTAGCAAAGAAGAACAAAATTCTATTTGCCTTCGTAATTACCTGCTGCACCTGCAAGCCAACTTTTTGTGATTCTTGCACAAGAATACTCAAGTCCCCCTACATAGCAACATGCTGCAATTTTTTTACCATTTATGTAATAGTCCATTTTGCTGTTATTCCTATGAAAATGGATGACGTCACCAATATTGTACTCCATCTGCCAGACCCTCGCCCATTCACTTAAACTACCTATATCCCTTTGTAGATGTTCAGTGTCCTCTGCACATTTTGCTCTACCATTATCTTAGTATCATTTCTGAACTTTGACACATTGCTTTTGGTTCCCAATTCCAAATCATCTATGTAAATTGTAAATAATTAAGGTCCCAATATTGATTCCTCAGGCACATCACCAGTCACTGATCGCCAACGAGAAAAGCACCAATTTATCTCCACTCTTTGCTTTCTGTTAGTTAACCAATCTTCTATCCGTGCTGATGCATTATCTGTAATGCCATGCATCTTCACCTTATGTTCTTTTGTGTGACACTTTGTCGAATTCCTTTTGGAAATCTAGGTACATCACATCTACTTGTTCCCTGCTGTCCATAGCACTCTTAATGTCCTCAAAGAATTCCATTAAATTAATTAAACATGACCTGTCTTTCTTGAACCCATGTTGTGTCTTCCCAATGGAATAATTTCGATCCAGATGTCTTGCAATTTCTTTCTTGATGACAGATTCAGACATTTTCCCCACTACAGAAGTAAAGCTACCCAGCCTATAGTTACTCGATTTTTTTTGAAACAGCAGCATCACATTTGCTATTTCCACACTGCCAGAGTCCAATGAATTTTGGTAAATTACCATGACTGCATTTTCTATTTTCCCGACCATCTCTTTTAGTACCCTGGGATGCATTCCATCAGGGCCAGGATACTTGTCTACCTTTAGTTCCATTAGTCTACCTAACACTGCTTCTTTAGTGATCATTACCATTTCTAGGTCCTCACCTGCCATAGCGTTTTTGTGATCAATTTTTGGCATGTTATTTGCATCTTTCACTGTGAAGATCAACACAAAATACCTGTTCAGTGCCTCAGCCATTTCCTCATTTTCAATTATTAAAACCCCCTTCTCATCCTTGAAAGGGCCAATGTTTACGTCAGCCATTCTTTTTCTTTTTATATATTTGCTATATGTATTTTATATTCTGAGCTAGTTTACCCTCAATATATCTTTCTTTCTTTTATTGCTTTTTTCATGGTTTTCTGTTGACTTTTAAACATGCCCCAATCCTCTAGGTTCCCACTAATCTTTGTCAGTCTGTATGAATTTTCTTTCAATTTGATATCCACTTTTATTTCCTTGGGTATCCGTGGCTGATCATACCTTTTTCTACTGTCCTTCTTTATCACTGATATATACTGTGAAAAATCATTTTGAAAGTTCTTCACTGCTCCTCAATTGTCCCACCATAAACTTTTTCTCCCAGTCTACCTTAGCCAACTCCTCTCTCATCCCATTGAAATCTCCTTTGTTTAAGCACAAGATACTGGTATTGGATTTTAACTTCCCATGCTCCAGCTGTATTTTAAATTCAATAATATTGTAATTGTTCCTTCCAAGAGAATCTCTGACTGTGAGATCATTAACTTTCCCTGTCTCATTACACAGGAGCAGATCTAGGGTAACTTGCTCCCTTGTATGTTCCTTTACATACTGTTTGAGGAAACTATCATTAATACCTTCTATGAACTCTTCCTCCAGGTTGCCTTTACTGATCTGGTTTGACCAATCGAAATGTAGATTAAAGTCCCTTATAAGAATTGCCAGATCATTTTTGCATGCTTCAGTTATTTCCTTGTTTATTGTTCGCCCCATCATGATATTATTATTTGGTGGCCTATATATTATGCCTATCAGTGATTTTTTTCTCCTATTTCAAATTTCCATCCAAATGAATTTAACGCTTTTCTCCATAGGATCTATATCATCTCTCACTACTGCCCTGATGTCATCCTTAAATATCAGAGCTATCTCCCTTACTTTCCAGTCTATCCTTCCAAATAGTCTGATACCCCTTGATTTTTAAATTCCAGTCATGACCATCCTACAATCATGCCTCTGTAGTGGCCACTAAATTATATCGTGTCATCCACTCAATTACTTTATTTCAAATGCTCTGAGCATTTAGGTAATGTGCCCGTATGCTAGTCTTTATATCTTTTCTTTGAATCCTAACATCTCCATTAATAACATCTCATAAGTACTTCTCTCTTTTACCTTTTTTTGTAGTTTTCCATGTAGTTGAAACTTTCTCCCCGTATACTAACCTGCTGCTTTGTTTCCTATTAACCACTGTACTTTCTGTAGTTTTACCCATCCCCCACTTGCTAGTTTAAATTCTTTATCACCACTCAATTTATCCTTTCCATTAGGACATTGGTCCCAGATCGGTTCAGGTGAAGACCACCCCAATGGTATACATCCCTCCTGTTCCAATACTGATACCAATGCACTATGAAATGGAACCCCTTTTTACTGCATCACTCTTTTAGCCACATATTCACTTCCCTAGTTTTCTCATCCCTATGCCAATTTGTACATGGCTTGGGTAATAATCCAGAAATTAAAACCTTTGAGGGCCTGTTCTTTAATTTAGCTCCTAATGTTTGATAATTCCCAAATAGGTCCTCTTTACCAGTCTTGTTTATGTTATTTGTCCCAACTGGACCACAACTGGATCCTTCCCCTCCCACTTCAATATCCTTTCAAGCTGGTTAGAGATGTCCCTCATCCTGGCACCGGGCAAAGAACATACCATGAGGGACTCACGATCCGACTTACAAAGAATGCTATCAATCACCCTAATTATAGAGTCCCCTGCCACTTGTCTTTCTGCTCCCCCCTCTTGTGAATGGCCTCCAGCAACAAGGTGCAGCGTTCAGCTAGCTCATCCTCCCTATAACCCTCTTCCTCATCCTCAGAGAGCAAATACTCTCATACCTGTAGGACGAGTCAGGAGCTGAGGTTCCTCTGTTCTTGAATGTAGGATCCCTCTATCTGCCTCACTTGCAGTCACACCTGCTGCTGTCCCTGACCTCGAGCTGAATTTGAGGTAGTTAATCTACTGGATATGACTGCTTCCTGAGACAAAGTGTCCAGGTAACTCTCTCCATCCCGGATGTGCTACAGTATCTGGAGCTCAGAGTCCAGCTCATTTATTTTTAGCTGAAGTTCTTCAAGCATCCAACACTTGCTGCAGATGTGGTCACTGCAGCTCATAATGGAATCTGCCAGCTCCCATATTATACAGCTATAGCACATCACCTGTCAGCCATCTTTATTTAATTAATTTAATTTATTAATTAGTTTTGCAGTGTTCTTTTTCAAATTTAGCACAGATTTCCTATTAGTCAATCAGGTCACAGCTTTTCTGTGGCGTCACTTTTCAGGAAGTTAGTTTTATTATGCTCTGCTGCAACCTTCAACTTTCAGTGGGGGTGGGGGCAGGGGGTTGACTGACTTTGCTGTACTTTGTGGAAATCAGGAATAGCTTCACTATATTAGTAATAGCGCATTTGACTCTTGGTTTCTGACAGCAATGTAAAGATGGGTTCCAAACCTGGTATTGTGGTGGGGAAGTTGTGCTCATGAAACCCATAAATGAAATGTATGGATCAGATCCTATGATGGTGACCAGATTAGATCGATTAAATTTTCCCTTCTGGGTTCTTTGTCTCCAAGTCATACAGAGGGTGTGATGTGTACTTGCATGTTGTGATTTCATGTCGACAATTTAAAGGGCCAATGGAGAAATGGAAATTGGAGGATCCAAAAGGTGTTTAGGGTGGATTTACAAAGAGCTGGGACAGCATCCAGTTTTAATGGCATGTGCTTGCAATTGCTACAATCAGCAGCAGGAAGGATATAATGTTCCCCAGCCAATGGGAGGAAGAAACCTGTTGCTGTTACCAGAAAGGCACAATTGGAGATACTTGAGAATACAGCAGAAATGTTATGCCCATGTTGAATGCAGTACAAAAAAAAGTTTAATGAACTAATCAAATCGCAGAAGTGAGCACGCTTGTAGATTCACTGACATTGGCAGAATTTCCTGCTGTTTGAATCTTTTGATCTCTCTAACGTCAATGGACCTTTGAACAGCTCACATTTCCTGGTCCCAAGCCCACCAGAACTGTTAAAATTTCACTCATACTATGGTGCCAACACAACCCCTCCCACCCTGTCTTTGAAGCATGTTCCAACACTTCATCCACTTAACTCTCAGTACCCACCAACCTTTGTTTTCTATTTACTATCCAACATCCTCCTTATGTAGTCTTCAATAAATGCCACCAATCATGCCTATCTCCACCCACTGCCCAATGCCTGGTGAGCAGTGTCAAGTGTCCCGGGTATGGACACTTTGCCCTTTGGGCAGTGTGGGGGCACAGGCTGGCATTGCAAGGATGCCAATGCCCAGGGGGTACCACCCTTACCGTCCGACCCCCTGGGAGACCCTGATTGCCCTCTTTCATTCCGGTGGGGTCGCCCGCTAGTTCCCCAAAGTGGGGAGCAACTCTAGCCCTGCTGGAATAAAGTACTCCTGGCTGGGTGGGAGATTCAATCAGAACTAGTAAGTTCCCAATAATTACATTTAAACTACATTTAAAACATATTAAAAATGAATTCAAATGACTTATCTACCTTCCCGCTGATTTCCAGTGTGGTCTGGTCTATGATTGTTGCCGGCTCTGGAACAAGGTTAGCAGTGTGCATTTCGCACCCAACTTCCCAGAAAAGTTGCGGCTCGTGATGGGAGAATCATGGCCATTGTTTCTTGCATGCTATACAGACAAAAGTAGATCTTACGTAGAAAAGGAAAAGAGACAGCACAGAATGGAGTATTACAATCATGACTGGGGTGTCAGAAACATTGACTTGATATAAGATAGGTCATTTCAAAATTCTGATGGCAGCAGGGAATAAGCTGTTCTTGAGTCAGTTAGTACATAATCTTTTTCCTGACAGGAGAAGGTGGAAGAGAGTTTCTTCTGGGTGCATGGGATTCTTGACTGTGCTGGCTATTTTTCTGAGGTAGAGGAAAGTGTAGACAGAATCAATGGATGGGAGGCTGGTTTGCGTGATGGATTGGGCTACTTTTACAACCTTTTGTAGTTTTTTGCAGTCTTGGGCAGATCAGGAGCCATGCCAAACAGTGATACATTCAGAAAGGATGCTTTCTACGGTGCATCTATAAAAGTTCTGAGAGTCGTAGCGGACATGACAACTTTCTCTAGCCTCCTGAGAAAGTAGAAGTGTTGGTGGGCTTTCTTGAAAAGCTAGAGAAATGCATGTAAGTGCCTCCTCATTCTGACTATTGTCCTTGCAGGAGAAGTTGATGTATGTCAACCTCCTGACAAACAACCTCCTGAGAAACAACCTACCCATGCTCTGAGGCATATACTTGTATGCAAACTGAGAGACCCTTGAAATATTTCTAATGGTGCACGGGAATAAACCAGAGGCAAATAAATTGAGGGCAATGGTAACTTTGACCTTTGTCGGAGTCGGTGGTTATTCATGATTCCCTACTGCGTCAAACTAAGCCTGTGGATGGATTGCATCAGATTGGCCAAGGAAGCTGTGCCTCAGTCTTTAGACTCTCACATGAGTAGCACTCTCTGTGATCTCAGCTCTTCTGTTAGTCTCCTTTCTGCAGTTCTGGACCTGTCCATCATCTCCTCCTGCCACTGCATGTCAATGTTGGTGTAGATCGTGATTGTCTTCTGCATCCAGTTCATCAACAGACACAGCGAAGGCACCTCCTTGCCTGCTGGCTCCGTATGAAATGTTCCAAACTTGTCAAAAACCACCATGCTGACAAGAACTCTTGACAAGTCATTGGTCAATGGAAGCTGAAAAGACAGCCATACTGAGCAATCAGAACTTTAAACATCCTCAGGAAGTGCCTTTTTACTGCTGAGTTTCTCAATCCCATGTGGAAAATTTTAAATTCAAATAAGAATTAAAATAAAAATGAAAATCCTCTCACTTCCATGAAATTATGTTGTTAAATGCTGATTTTCATGCATTATTGTTTGTGCCAACTCAGAAGACCTGATTATTGCCAAACATATTGGATGACATCTTACCAAAAAATGGCAGAATGTTGGTTCCAGCACGAATAACAGAATCATTCCCATTGGCAGTGCGCGTGATTCCGGATTGAAACTTTTGCCTCGTCAGTAATAATTTTTTATGCCCACAAGAATCACGCTGCACCTCTGAATTTGTTCCCTCTGAATTTGTTTTTCCTACAACTACTGAACTGTTGCAGTCACTGGGAAGCTCCATATAAACAGCTCCACAGCACTTGTTCCAGAATGACTGCAAGGAGTGGCAGCCAAGATGTTTGCAGCTCACTTTTGGGAGGGAGCCATCACCACGATGCTGGATGGAGTGAGGGGAGGTCAGGGTGGCTGTTTAGCCAAATGTCTGCATCTTGTTACACTTGCAACACAGCTGAATGGTGTGAGACCAACAGTTAGCATGTCCAGCGGATTCCCAGATATCCTGTTTCCCCCAGGTAACAGGAGGTGTGGAACTGAGCAGTCTTCCATAATCCATTGAAGTCTACTGTTATATATAAGCAGCCCTGACAATTGGACTGCTGGATAGTATCTTCCCTTTGTCCTCACACTGCTGCCTGAGTGTGGGTTCCAATCACACTGCAGTCATCCTCCCCCGAGTACAAAGTCCTTCATGCTGCCTGAAGAGAGATAAACCCATTCCTAATTCCCCGACAGTCAGCCTGGTCTTCTCAGGACCCCACACATGTTAAGTCACAGTCACTCCCAGTGCTGAGCCTCTTGTTGTCAAGACCTTCCACTGCTTGCCAGTCCCCACTAAAGGAGAGCATTCCCTCAGCTACAATATGGGCAGGAACGTAGGAAGGAGGACATGGGAAGTGGTCCCTGCAAGCCAGCCTTTACAACCTCTTTAAAGCAAGGTGCATGAAGGGAAGGTATGGGTTGCAAGTAACCTCTCCCAACCATTCTCCCTGAATAGAGATTCTGGAACCTCCCCTCCCACCCTACACCCTGGCCTCGAGTTGAATTTATCTGCATCCCCCAAGTTCTCTCCAGAGCCCTTGAGAAGTGTACACCTTGGGGGCTGCTGGCTGCCTGGGTGCTCACCTCTGAAATCCTCTTTGGAGGCGAAGGTGCCAGGTTCACACTTACATAGAGCTGTTGTAAATGGTGCTGGCGTGATGGCATGCTGGCACCCACTGAATATGCAGTGAGTGGGAAGATCCTGCAGGGAGCGCTTACTAAAACATGTTATTATATTAAAATGAGCTTCCCGGGGTGCCACAGCATGCTTCACAATACTCCGCCGTCAAGGGGATGCTGGAAGATCAGAACTTAGAAACTTGTTGGTATGAATTGTGTTTTCTGAATCTCTCTGGATTTTGAGTATTGGCCACCTTTCCTGCAAATGGAGAGCGCGGGCTCAAAATTACCCCCATTAAATCTAGTAGTTGGTGTGTCGGAGTCCGATTGCATTTATGCTTCAATCTTCTCCAATGTTTACTTATCTCCTATTCCCAACTCAGCCATTCATGGGTGCTAAAACTCCCCCTAGAGCAAATAAATCATAATAAGTCTGTATTGCTCTGATAATTTGGTCAGCTTTAAATTTGTCTGGTTATAAAAATTATGCTCAAATTCATCATAATTATAAAATGTGACTAACCTCATTAAACATCCAATTAGATGTTCAATGTTGCTTGTAATAAACAGACCAATTCTTACCGAAGAAAACACATTGCAATCTAACTGTGTTGAATCTGCGACATTGGGAGTATTTCCTTTCCACAGTCACTCGCAGGCAGAGCAGCCCTGGGTCAGAATGATCACACTGAGCTTTCAGTTGTCAGATACATCTTAGAAAATTTGCATGCAGGGTGAATATTGAACCTGGAACAGTCCATCAAATTGTACAAGACTCAAGGGATTTTATACAGTCCCTTTATCCATTGAAATATAACTACCCCTTTGAGTTCAGAAACTTATGTACCCTTTATGACTATCTTAGTCAGTAGGCAACTGTGTCCTTCAGCACATTCTACAGATAGGTTTTCCCTGAGGTCAGGAATTACTGCTGTAGCAGTGCTCAAATTCACATGACCTTTAACACCGGTCACTGGGCTATTGCATGGCTTCAGTTACTCAAACATTTCTTTGAATGTCACTGTTAACTAAAGCCGCATGTGTGCCAGATTTCTGCTTCTAATCTGGCATGTTAAAAACATTTCTGTTTAATTATCCTTAATAGAAACTTCTTGACCTTTAATCTTGGGCTAACTACACCTACGTAACCCAAGTTGCTGAAATTATTCAATTATAGGTAATAGACATTTTAATGTAAAAAATATGTTGTCTTTTCACAATTAAAACAACATTGGGAATTATTCAGGTATTCCAAACACTGATGATTAAGGAAGCAACAATTTAAGTTGAGTCATTCATCGCTCCCACACTGGAAGATTCAGGCCATTGTTCCTACCGTAAGTTTAAACATTCAGAACTATTATTACAGCGGTTCAACCATATAATCTAGTAAAATAAAAATGACAGTCTGGTCATGTCACTCTATTCCTAGACAGGGTATACTTTGGCATGCAATCGACAGTCATTATTAAACTATTGCATTAAACTATAAATCACCCATTGAAGGAACCCATCCGGCTCTCTTCTGAACAGGAAGCAAGTCTTTTCAGCAACTAATCTCTTCTTGCCTTTTATTAAGAGCCATCAAGTTTCATTTGTTGATTTTTTTTTTGTAACTCATTTCTAAAAGTAAATCCTATTTCATTGGGTTTGGACACGCAGTAACAAATTGCACTTCCAATCAGACATTAAAAACAAAATCTGGAATTAGGTTAGATGTCAGGAAGCTTTAAATAATTTAAATAATTTGCAGACTGGTCCAGTTTGAATGGATTCACTGTCAGTGTTCAAAAGAGAGCCAGAGAACTCCCTGAAAACATATAAAGCTTGGAGCCCATTCTTTGCAGTATTGAAGTAGCGGTCCATCCAGGAAGTACACTAATGGACCTGGCCATGATGGAATGTCCAGTGCCATTCTCTCAGCTTCTACTGCATTGCAGATGGAAGTGACGCAACATATTAGCAGAAATTCAGACAGATATAATGGGATCCACACTTGTTGCCATGCAGGCTCAGACCGCTAACATCAATATTCTGTTGAAAGTGGCATGTAAGCACTTGCAGCAGTCCAGCAATCTATCATCCACCAAATGATGAGTTTTCGATGCATTAGTGAGATGCTGTTTTTTGAAAGCGGTAATGGCATTATTAAGCTCAAACTTGCTGTCCTCTCCCAGCACTGCCACTGTCATTCTATCATTGCCTTACTTTTGTCTCTCAGCCAGCCATCCTAAACTGCTAATCACCCACCAACCTCACTTTCCCTGCCTCCCCGAAACCAATGCTGAGGTGATGCAGTCTGAAGTTGAGTCAACAAGGCTCAGAGTTGCCCAAGGTATCCTACCTCATTGAAAATCAACAATCTTCCACTAGCCATGCTATCACCACTGCTTTGCATGACATTGGAGTATTACGTCAGGCAAAGACACCCACTAGGCAGGCACTAAGGGTGATTAATTCATTAGGTGATGATCTTTTGGAAATGTTGATGTTGGTGGCTCTATTTCAGGATTGGCCAAGGAAGGTCTGTGATGGGGAGTTTTATGTGGATGTTAAATATAGAATACTGCAGCTACAGTAGTGATGGAATGTTCTCCAAAGTAAAGCAGACACTCTTGTACTGCTCCATTCTCCCTGTCACCTCCTCTTCTTCCTCCTCCAGTTCCTCCTTCTGGATATCTAAACACAAGGACTTTACTCTCATAATGATGAGGTTATTGAAGGTGTTCAGAATCACTACAAAGTTAGAGATATGTTAATATTGCAGGGTACTCCCTGCACCCAATAAGTGCAGATAGGAGAACCATTACATGGGAATGCTAATAGTCTCCTCTAGAAGTAGCATTGTTTTCATCATCTGCCCATTGTGCACATCTGGCTGGGTGATGAATGGAGGTCAGCGATCATTTGCCTTCGAACAGCCAATCTTTGGTTCTTATTGTGGGAATAACATGTCACATCAGGAGGAAGGCATGGTGGCTGCTGTCAGCATAATGGGTATTCACCAACAGAAGGTTTGTGCATGGTCACACATCAATGATACAATGGTGAGATGGTAAGCCTTGGCATTTCAGATCCACAGAGTCATGTATGTTTGGTTGATAGCTCCTTGTACTGTTGTGAATCTTGTTATACTGGAAAATTCACATGCATCTCATTCTGCTTCTAGAGAGAAAGGGATAAATGCTCTTCTTCTTACAGAAGAACCTCCATCACCAGTGATAGATGAATACAGGGAGATGTTTGCTATGTCACTTCTTCCACTTGGAAAAATCTGATCATGTGGAGGTTTAAAATGATGGTAATTTTGATGGCTGTCGGCAGAACCATCCTTACTCTGATGTGAGGCTGCATCATTGATTCCAACATTTTTCAAATAATAATTGTTAGGCTAATCAACCTATGGTTACCTGCTTTTTTGCCTTCCTCACTTTCTGAATAGGGACGTCACTTAGGCACTTATCCAATCCTCTGGTACTTGGTAATCGCAAGTATTTTTGAAAAATTACAACCAATGCATTCACTTGCTCTGTAGCTTTTTCTTTTCAACCTTAGGATACTAGCCAGATAAAGGATAGTTGACCCATATACCAACCCTGCACTCCCAAAGCACAACAGTAAAATATTCCCACTCTGATCAGATATACCAGGGAGGTGACAGAGTAAGGGTTTGGATCCCTTCTGTTTCTCACCAACACAACAGACTGATTTTTACAGCTGAAAGATTCAAACCACCTTGTTTTTAATTACTTCATTTTTGAACTTCCCTCTTTCTGCATCAATTGCACCTGGAAAAGTGGCCTTTATCATTTACTTTTGCCTAACAGTTGTTGGTGGCACAGTGGTTAACACTGTTGCCTCACAGCGCCAAGTATTCAGGTTCGGTTCCCATGTTGCGTCACTGTCTGTGTGGAGTCTGCATGTTCTCCCTGCGTCTGAGTGGATTTCCTCTAGGTGCTCCAGTTTCTCCCACAGTCTGAAAGATGTGCTTGTTAGGTGCATTGGCCATGTAAATTCTCCTTCAGCGTACCCGAATAGGCGCTGGACTATGGCAGCCAGGGATTTTCACAGTTACTTCATTCCAATGTTAACGTAAACCTATTTGTGACACTAATAAATAAGCTTAAAAGTTAATGGCAATCCTGGTTGTCAGGAACATAAATAAAAGATATGCTCGATGCACCGCTTCTATCATTGTAAACATTCTCCCTACCATAGTAACGGTCTTCCTGCAACCTTCTGAAATGTCTGCAGTTCTCCAATTTTGGTCTCTTGCATCTCTTCAACTTTCTTTTCTTGACCATGCCTTCAACTTACTGTGACCCGAGGATCTGTAATTCCCTCCCAGAATCTCTCCATCTTTCTCTCTTCTTTTGCAACTATCCTTACAACTGACTTCTGTGACTAAGATTTTGGCTGTCTCTTCGAGTTTCTCCTCGTGTGGTTCAGTGACAGCTTGTGCTCGATAACTGTCCTGGGAAGTGCCTTTCGACATTAAAGGTTGTTGCTATTAATCTTAGCCCCAGTTGCTACTCTGCTGATATGGCATCCATTTGCTACATCAGCCAGTATCTAACGTATTGTTTTAAATCTAATGCATCTCCATATCGACTTTATCCTGTCAAGTTCACGAATGAAAATAAAATTGTAGTGACTTGCTGCTACCTACTGGACAAGTTTGATATTGCGGTTTCAGAAAAGTTGGATTAAAATGGCAGTGTAATTTTGTGAATATACCAAGAAGCATATTACATGCAATAATAATAATAATGATGGAAAATAGCTGATCCTCTCCATAAATGATTCTTTTTGGAATATCTCATAATTTCAGTGTTAGTTACGCTAATGTAAATGAAAGAAAGATGTTCATTTTTATAGCATTTTAAGAATCACCAGATGTCTTAAAGCATTTACAGTCAATGAAATACATTTGAAGTGTAATGTTATAATATAGAAAGCACTACAACCAGTTTGGTTACAGCAAAATACCTCAATCAGCAATATGATAAAGATTAGATAATCTGTTTTTGTGATGGTAAGTGAAGGAAAAAGATCGGCTAAACCATCTAAACTAATATCTCCACTCGTTTTCAAAATATTGCCATATGATCTTTCACACCCATCTATACAGAAGCCTCAATTTAATGTCTCATCCAAACGATGGCGCTTCTGACAGTACAACACCCCTACCGGTGCTGCACTAGTGTATCAATCTTGATTTTCGTGCTCAAGACCTGGGTGGAAGCTTGAACCCAGAGTCTTGTGACTCACCAGTGAGAGAGTTGCCAAGTGAGTGAGTGATAAAAATAGAAAATAAATACAACTACTGAAAGGTGAGGTACCACGCAAGAGGCAAAAATGTATTATCTCCCACACACATGTACACCCACACATATATATCTATATATACGTATTCATAAGTTGTATATTATTTGTGAATCATAATTATAAACATTTGCCTTACTACTCGTTAAAGGACAGACTTTGTTCTCCTGAACATCAGCAAACCTTATTACGTCCACATTATTTGCCAGGGGTCAATCTCTTCTATAAACACCTTCTTTACAACAAGTAAAGATCATTCTCTGAAGGCAACTCAATTGCTAAGGCGAGGATCTGAACACTAGGTTAAGTGTAAAAAAAAATGCAGTAAACCTTTGCCATTATTGCTGTGGTTATTAACAAATTTTTCATTACAACTCTGATCCAAAGGCAGAAATCACATTTTCACACTTAGTGGCAATAGCACACTCTTCAGCCTGTTTATATGATTGGAAAATGTGGCATAGGTTTTTCTAGAATGTGACATAAATGGGGGTACCTGTGGCTTATCATCTGTGTCCCTTATTATTAGGAAAATGTCACTTCCTCTTAGAGTCTGAGTGTAACTTTCGCATGTCTGTTTTAGTCAGCCGGCGAACTGCAGGAGGTCTGTTCCTTAGCAACACAGTGAAGGAGTCTGCTTTAGTTTCTCAACTTTACTGTTTATTTTACTGAGTTAATCTTGGTGTTCCCAGTCCAAAGATTTGTTGATATCATAATTTGTCTGGTCAGTACTAATTAAAGTTAATTATTTTCTTTAGCATTGTTTGTTATATGTGGAAAATGCAGGGATGGCGGCATGGAGGTTTGTGGGTTGGTTTCTGAATCTGCATGTTACCTTGCTTGTTGCTAGGGCTGTTACTTAGTTGTGACCTTTCAGGGAGCTGCCGATGTATTTGTAGCAGTTTACTCGATACACAATAGTGAAGAAGTTCTGTGGAAGGGAATTAAAGTGAATGTAGCTGTTTCTCACTGTTGATGTTAATGTTTAATGCCCTTTCTTCAAATGTTTGGAGAAGGTTTGTTGAAGGTGAGATCTATTTCTCTACTTTACATTGTTATACTGATTAATCTGATTTTACTATCCATTTTCTCATATTTCAGTGTTTGTGTAATGTAGTATACCATTTAGCAAATTTCCCTTTGTCTTAAATAAACAAATTAATTATAATTAAATCTGTAGTTCTTCATTATGTTGCCGTGACATCTCTGCTTGGGTTGAAATATTTGTAATAAGAGTTTGTTATGACATTAGCTAATTGTTGTACGCATGTTACACTTTCTCTCATTATTCTTCTCGAGTCTTCATTCTCCTCTAATGCCTCTTCATTGTGGCCCACTATGCTTCAGCTTCTACCTGTTCCAAGATAGTGAGTTCATCCTTTCAAAGGATTCTCTCCTTCCTGCCTACATGGCTCTCTGGTGTGTCCAAGGTAATATGATTTGGACTTTTCCAAAAACTGGCGATTTTGTGTTGTCCCTTAAATTTACCAACTCGACAGGTCCCCAGCTGTTGAAAGCTGGCAGCATCAGTCATTTCAGAGCTGTCTTCTTTGTGAGTTGGAACTTTTGAGGCAAGGAAGAGGAGGTTGTCTCAGTAAAATGGAAGGCATCGGTGAAACTGATGGGTAAGAGCCTATGGTCCAGCTCTTGAGGTGCTTCAGATTGCTGTCATTGCCTCTCTGTGGAGCAAGCAGAGGTACAATCCTATTTGGTTCCAAGGAGATGAGAAAGCCAGGAACCTTGCTGCATGAGCAACACACCTTAAAGGGAAATAGCACTTACCCATTTCATTCTCTTGGGGGCCCCACGTGAGGAAGAAATGACACAGAGGGAGAGAGGACCAGATGTTGGAACAGGGGTGCAGCAGCAGAAGCAGTAGCAAGAAACGAGTCCCAGACTGCACGGACAAACCATAGAAGTACACCAACTGGACAGGCATTGGAACCCTGCATCAACACAAATCTCCCCATGACCCAGAATTTTGCTGATTTGCCTAAACTACATGCAGACGAAAGAGCACTGTGCCAATGCATATTGTGGATGTCAAGAAAGATGACTGACCAACCTTCCTCTGTCTTCATGGAGGAAAATATAGAAAATCTCCTGTAAATAGTAGGTAATCAAAGGGATTGTGAAAATGAAGAACTGAAAATAATTGGTAATAGCACTCAAAGGATTGATTAAAGTTTGATGAATCCCCTACACCTGATGATTTTCATCCTAGAGTGTTGAAGGAAGTGGCTATTGAGATATTGGATGCATTGATGTTAATTTTCCAAAATTTTATAAATTCTGGAATGGTTCCTGCAGATGGAACCCCATATTTAAGAAGGGAGAGAGATAGAAAAAGGAGAATTACAGACCTGTTAGTTTGACATTAGCAGAAGGGAAAATGTTCAAATCTATTATAAAGAATGGGATAACTGAAAATAACTTAGAAAATAATATGATTGGGTTGAGTTAACATGGAATAATTTAATGCCTGACATTAAATTGGTGTCATAGAACATAGAACATAGAACATGTCCTTTGGAGATGTTACTTGTAGCTCTGATAAAGGAGAGCCAGTGGATGTGGATTTTCAGAAGTCTTTTGATAAGTTCCCACACGGAAGGTAAGTTGGACCACATGGGATTCGGGGTAACACATTAGTATAAATTGAGAATTGATAAAAGAGCAGAAAACCATAATGCTAGCTTTATTTTTAAAATGGGAAAATGCTACACAATACAAATCAAATCTGTCAGACTTTCAATTCCATTAACATGATGGAAAAGAGACTCGCGTCAAAGTAAGATGACTATCTGTTGTGTTGTGCTACTACCAAAAACCAATTTCACACCCAGGAATTTTTAGCATTGAGATCAGGGCTTCTTGAAAATTGTGCAAAGAGACAATAATGCACATTGAAAAGGAGTTGCTACGCATTTTTTCTTCACCCTGTGTGATTTTATGGAACTTCAATGAATTAGTTATGGAGCTACTGCAGTTTGTCAGCCACTCAAACTATGAGAGACAGATTGGCACATTACAGCAATCATTTGATGAATAAAAGAATGAAATTCTTGGACTGGAGTATGTACACTCCAAATATAACAGTGGTTCCGCATCTATTCCATTTGTTCCATTTGCTTTTAAATGTATTCTCAAAGTTACCACTTGCTGCTTTTAATTATTTGAAAATGTTTTCCTACAGTAGTCCCTCACATTGCCAAATAAATCAATAATCTATCATTACAATCTAGTAGATTTTATTACTGGACCAGTCAGATCCCAGAGTGAAACATGGCTTGAAAGATCCTTTTTTTATATATAGAAACCATGAAGAAAAACTACTGAACAAATTCACAGGGGTCTGCTGACAAACTTTTAATAGAAAAAATAAAATATTTATTGAAACAAGGGGAAAAAAAAGAACTATATTGCACCTGACAAAAAAGTTTGGAACATTCTCAATACGATCACAAGAAGATGATTTGATTTCCCAATTTTTTTACCTAGCAGTATCTTTACAGACATATTATCCAGTGAAGAGTCATTACTAACTTGGTAAAAAGGCTCCTTATTTGGGACTGCCGCATGTGCCAATGGTTTTATTCCAGTGAATTCCTGAGCATTCACTTGATGCTTCTCACATAACTTGCATCTCTCTTCAAGACACTCAGAAATAGTTATACTTTAAACTTACTTGGGACCAAAATAATGTGTCTGTAAAGATACTGCTAGGTCAAAAAATTGGAAAATCAAATCATCTTCTTGTGATTGTATTGAGAATGTTCCAAACTTTTTGTCTGCACAAAGACAATGAACCTTTGGTTGGTACATCAAATGTTCTAACCCATTCCTGCAATGATTTCAGGCATGGGCAAGACCAGAAAATCCTGGACATTGTTTCAGTAGTACATTGCTAAACTGATCATATTACTGAGTTCTCTAATTGACTGTTTAGTAAACTGCTTCATTAGCTTTGTATTTCAGGGAACTGAAAAATCCCTGTCTTCACGCACTGAACTTTTCCTGATCTTTTTCTGTGTCACTCTACCACTTGACTGCTGTTGTGAGGCAACTACCAAATTTGTGTTTCTTTCCTCCCAGAATCATTGCTAACCCTTTTATATACACAAAACAATGTGTAAACAAAAATTCTACTTAAAATTATGCATCAATCATCACACTGTTAACAGTTTTGGGGTGAAAGCTTTCTGAATGCTACAACAACTTGTAATTACATAGCATCTTCAAAGTAGTAAATAGTCCTAGGCAATTCATAGCAAAACTTCCAAATAAAATTTGACACAGAATCACGTAAGGAAGTATTAGGATAGATGCTTAATCAAAATGATAGATTCTAAGGAGTATCTCAGGAAGGAGAGAGAGAGATATGGGCTGAAATTTTACCACCGTACCCATCCTGATTTCGGGTCAGGCATGGCTCGCAGAACTGAATTCTCTGTTGGCCTCACTGTAAAATGCTGTAAAATATTGGCCATGGAAACAGAATGGTAGTTGGAGGTATAGTAATGATAGAGTCTAAGGTCTCAGCAACTGAAAGCATGGTCTAGCAATTGGGCTTGAAATTGGGCTGGATGATTGTCTTATGCTCAGCTCTCAAAGATTTGTAGAATCAGAGAACATTACAGAGATAGTGAGGGTGAGGCCAGGGAGAAAATTAAAAGCAAGAATTATTAATAAACCAACTGCATTTTTCTTTCCATGGACTTACACAATTGTCACAGTTTTTGGTTACATTTGTTACATCAAGATTTAACATTAAAATTATCTATGCACATGAGTAGCTTAAAACATGGCATGTTTGGGAGGAGCAAGAAACTTTGGAGCATTCCACCACCAGAGTTAAGTTTGTATTAGATAAAGGGGAACCAGAGGGTATGATGTATTTGGATTTTCAGAAGATAAGCTTCTACATGAGATAGTAAACAAAATTAGGGCACATGATATAGGGGGTAATATATTAGATTGAGAATCGGTAAATGGACAGAAAACAGATTAAGAGTGAATAGGTCATTTTCAAAATGGCAGGCTGTGACTAGTAGGGTATTGCAAAGGTCTATTTCCCGCTATTCACAATTTATATCAATGATTTGCATATGTGGACCAATTGGAATATTTAAAAGTTTGTAAATAGTACAAAATTGGGTGGGAATGTGAGTAGTAAAAAGTATAGCAAAGGTTTAAGAGGGATTTAGACAATCTGAGTGAGTGGGTAAGAACATGGCAAATAGATTATAGTGCAGAAAAATGTGAAGTTACTGCTTTGGAAGGAAATACAGAATTTCTTAAATGATGAGTCTGAGAAGTGTTGATGTTTAAGTGAACGTGGGTGTCCTTGTTTATTTGTCACTGAAAGTTAACAATAGGCAATTAGGAAGTAAAATGGTGCATTGACTCTTATTGCAAGAGAATTTGAATGCAGGAGTACATACGTCTTGCTGCAATTGTAATTAGCCTTGGTCAGACCACACCTAGAGGTATTATGAATAGTTTTGGTTCCCTTAGTCTAAGTCACTCATTGCCTTGGAGGGAGTGTTGTGAGGGTTCACCAGACTAATTCCTGGAATGGCATGATTGCCCTACAAGGAGAGATTGAGAAGATGCAATTGTATTCTCTAAAGTTTAGAAAAATAATAGGTGATCTAATTGAGACATAAAACTCTTGCAGGGTTCAACATGGTAGATACAAGGAGGATATCTTGAACTAAGAGACACAAACTCAGAAACAAGAGTAGGCCATTTAGGATTGAAATGAAGAGGAATTTCTTCATTAGTGGGTGGTGGATCTTTACAATTCTTTATCCCGAAGTGCCGTAAAAGATCAATCATGGAGTACGTTCAGGATAGAGATTGATAGATTTCTAGATAATGGGTGGGAATTTATGACCTTGCTCATCCCAAAACCATAAAATCTCGCCCGAGGTCAACAGACCTTTCCATGATCCGACCCTCACTTGCTCTGATTTCAGTGGTGGCAGGACAATAGAATTTTTGGCCAATAAAGGCATCAAGGGATATGGGGATAACACAGGAAAATGGCATTGAAGTAGAAAATTAACCATGACCTAGTTGAACAATAGAACAGGTTTGAGGAGCTGAGTAGGCTCCCTCTTCCCATGTTCTGCGTTGATTGTAGGCAAATTGATTGAGATTGGTTGTTATGAAATCAGTATAAGGCTTTATAATAAATTTTCTGAGATTTATATTTTTTGCTGGAAAGTATTATAAAAGGATATGGAGCCAAATCAAGTGGATGATTAAGATACAGGTCAGCCATCAGAAAGACAAAGCAGATTGGTATTGCTAAATAGTCTACTCCTGTTCCTATAGTTGTATCATGTGATTATTAGAATAGTCTTTTTTCATTCAGAAATTCCTATTTTCCTCTGCAAACCCTTACAATCCGTTTTTCCTGCATAAAGCAATTACTTTAAGTTTATTTATTAGTCACATGTAAAGTTTACATTAACATTGCGATGAAGTTATTGTGAAATTCCCCTAGTCGCAATAGTCTGGCATCTGTTCGGGTCAATGCATCTAACCAGCACATCTTTCAGAATGTGGGAGGAAACCAGATCATCCTGAGGAAACTCACGCAGAAACAGATGGAACATGTAAACTTCACACAGACAGTGAACCAAGCTGGGAATCAAACCTGCCATCCCTGCCATGATGAAACAGCAGTGCTAATTACTGTGCTCTGAGCCATCCCAGTGGTAAGGTAGTTAACAGATATTGTGCTAATCTAGATGATACTTTAGAACTGTTTCATTTCTATCATCCGCATTAGTCACATCCGCAAACTAATTATTATTCCCATGCTACAACATGTCTACTGGAATATTTTTCCCAAATTTCCCATAAAATTTCAAACTTTGTTTTTTGTCTACTTTTCCTTCTTTTCAGTGTAGGTTTATTTATCAAGCTGACTTAGTTTTTGTGCTGCAAATTGCCAATTGGAAGGTACACGCCAATTGTAAGTAAACTGGGCTCCATAACTAGAATACTTTCCTGGGTTAACACTGGGAACATTCACATCTCTGTCAGAATCATTTTCTGGGCATGACTTTTTTCATAGCAGCCAATTTCCTTTGGTCTGCTTGCAATCATTAAATGTCTTTTAAATCTCTCTTTGCCTGTCCCTTTCCAACTGAGGAATGTTTCTATGCTTTTTATTTCTTCAGGTCCCCTTTGAAGAGTAAAGGTGAGATCACAGCAGGTGGTGCTGTTGTTCAGTGTGTCATTGTATATTGTTAAATGTCACCCTCTGCTGGAAGGAACTCATTACTGCCTGGTTAGATGTTATATAAGAAATAGTGCTGTGCTGACATTCAAGTTCCTTAGTTGGGTGTGCTGGCTAGAGGAGAGAGGGCGTAAAGCAGGACCTTTGCAGGGCCAGGACATTCTAAAAAGAAGCTACTTAATTCAGGATACAGCTGGCACTGTAGTTTCAGGGTGGGTTGGATAAGTGCCTGTAATCAGCCACGCCCAAAAAGCAGAGTTGGGATAGGCGGCCTTCGCTATTCTAAATGCAGAGCTTCTGACTGGCCATTAGCTCTAATATGTACTGTACGTGGCAATGTTTGCCAAGCGCCATTCATATGAAAAGGAGAAATATATTGATTGTGCAGAATTTAGGCCAATTCAAGATTGCAAAACTTTGTTTATAATCAAGAAATCTCCCCTTACATTCACCACTATGGGGGGAAAGTATGGGCTGCATGGTGGCACAGTAGTTAACACTGCTACCTTACGGCACCACAGACCTGGGTTTGATTCCTGGCTTGGGTCATGTGTGGAGGCTGCACATTCTCCCCATTCCTGCATGGGTTATCTCCGGGTTTTCTGGTTTCCTCCCACAGTCTGAAAGATATGCTAGTTAGTTGCATTGACTATGCTAAATTCTCCCTCAGTATATCGGAACAGGTGCCAGAGTGTGGCGACTAGGAGATTTTCACAATAACTTCATTGCAGTATTAATGTAAGCCTACTTCTGACACTAATAAATAAACTTTAAAGCATTCCATTTCAAAAGTGCAGTCTTTCTAAAATTGGGCTAAGTGTCATTTTTGGCATAAAAACTGGAATGAATCTCATCAACCCCATTGTCACAATCTAGACTGGAATTATTAGACACTTGGAAAAATCATTTTTTTTAAACAGGAATAAGACTGTGTCCACAGCGCAATGTGTCCGAGGACGCCCTGAGGTCACCTGAGTATTCAATCTGCGTTTAAATGACTCCACAGCACTCACAGTCCAGCCAAAAGCATGGCAGCAAGAAAGCCGGCTCCTAGGTTCACAGAAGGTGTCCGGATAAGATTATTGGATGCTATGGAGAAGAGGAGGACAGCCATTAACCCACAGGTGGACAGGAGACCCTGGGAGTGTTCAGTCCATCTGACTCAACCCTTCCGCAGACCAAGGCATCTCCAGCACACCTGGGCTACCCGCCAGGTCCAGTGCCTGGCCCTCCAGAACTCACGCACTCAGGTCAATTCAGGCAGTAGTAAGGCCGTCTCAACCTCAGATGTGGGTCTGAGGGAAACACCTGGGTGTGGTGGTGGATAAGGTGGGCTAAGAAATCATTCTCGCATAGTGTGGGCACAGGTGATGTTAGGCATTTATATATATTTGATCTTGCTATGTATTAAGACTCACTTTTGTGAACCACCTGACTCCCCAGGCACATAGGATAGGTCACATCTAGAAGGGACACCTAAGTGGCACAGTGGTTAGCACTAGCTACTTCACAACCCCAGGGACCTGGGTTTAATTTCAGCCTTGAGTAACTGTGGGGAATCACATTATCTCTGTGTCTGGATGGGTTTCCTCCGGGTGTTTTGGTTTCTTCTCACAGCCCAAAAATGTGTAGGTTAGGTTGATTGGCCTTAGTGTCAGGGAGATCACTGGGTAAATACTTGGGGTTACAGGGATAGAACCTGGGTGGGATTAGTGTTGATGCAGGCTTGACGGGCCAAATAGCCTCTTTCTGCAGTGTAGGGATTCTATGTTCTTTGATGAATCATCCTCCCTAATCCTGAACCTTTTGAAACTGTGTCATGGTGAGAGCACTTCTAGCCCTCCTGCCCATCTGCATGAAACCAATGAAGTCTCATTCAGGAGGGTCTCGGGTTTCCTTGTTGCACCTGAACATTCACATTCAGATGGTAACATGGGTGTTGGGAAGTGCAGAGGGTGAAATCTAACAGTTCAGCTAATGCAAGGAATGGGACCCTGGATTAACCTCAAGGCCCTTGTTTCCAAGTCAGTAGATCTACCAGTCCTCTCAGTGAAGGCTGAGACTCAGCATTGGACATGCCATTGAGGGGATCTGATGATGCTCTACATGACATTCTTTAAAAACGTTCTAAACACCATACAATACTACATTGTGCAGATTAGGTGCAGTGGCCATGCTAAATTTCCACTTAGTGTCAGGGAGATTAGCAGCATAAATACTTGGGCTCACAGGATAGAGACTTGAGTGGGATTATTATTGGTCAGGCTTAATGGACCAAATGGCCTCTTTCTACATTGCAATTTTAATTTCTATAAATACATCCTCGGGAACTAAACACAACAAATAAAATTTACTAGTATTAGCCCAAAGAGAAAACTGTAAACATGTTAGTTACATTTTAACTTTAACTGACTCAACAATAACATTCAAACATAACTACAAACAGGTTCTTTTGCAGCTTATCCAGTATTTCTCCAAGTCCTTTGAAATCTTCCAATCCAGATTCACCCCACTTAATCTATTCCTATTTTCTATTTAGCTCAAAGTGAAGGCCTTTGACTGTTTCTAACTTCCTAATACAAGTTTGTCCAACAGCTTGAGAAAGAGGAACATTATTCTTTCTCACTAAGCATTTCACAGACATCTCCAGATAGTACTGACTCAGAAACTGATGTTTTCTCAGAGGAAAGAGGGAGAAATATGTGACTGAAGGACACTGTTTAAAATCTAACCATCTCCTATTCACAGCTAAGGGATCATCCCCATTACCAATTTTCCCCAGGTTCTTGACATAAGTCCATATCATGATACGAGAACGTGGTGTTGATTTCTCTTCCTGCCTTACAGTCTGTCCACCAGGATCTGTAACTATGATCTTGCTGATTGTTGCAATCTGTCTTTTATCTGATTTTCTTACTAAAGAGAATGAAAGGGTAAATACTGAATGTGAATGATCAAACTCAGTGACTAGCTGAGCACATTGCATACAAAGTTTAGGGTCTGATGAACAACCTGGGGCTGCATGAATTCCATGAATAATTGCAGTAAAGACCATGCTTCACCTCACCAACTCTTCTAGTGACTGACACTTTTGATTCACAATGAGCATGATCTACCTCTGTTCTTGCTTCCTTCAAACATGTTCTAAAAGCAGGCTACGAGTAATGTAATTCCTGTTTAAGACACCTCTTCCTCAGTTTGTGCAAGTTTCTTGTTTATAAACATTTTCTCTTTCACAGTTGTCTCATTAACAGAGACAATGACATGACCCGGCTGTTGTAAGAAAACTGATGTATGTTCTCTCTCCTCTGCCAAATGATTCATGTACTCCAGCTGCTTTGAATGGAGTCGTTTCTTCTATTCCAATTCTTTCTTGAGCTCAAAGAATCTTTGCTCTTTGTCTTGGATAATAGCATCACTTTTGACTGCACAACAACATGCTCCTACACTAAAAGATTCAGATATTTTGGTAACTTCCGTATCTTATTGTTAACTGTCAGTGGAATAAAACCAATCACTTCCTCGAATCGAGCATATTCTGTTTTAAATACGCATTTAGAACCTAGTAGCTCAAACTCTTTATCAAGTAAATAATTCAACTTGGTATTGAGTCAAAACGGAAAGATTGTGCCTCATCTTAAAGTTATTTTGTCATCACTGAAGTGCTCAATCTTAGTCACATTCCTGCCATAGCCACCAATTTAAGCTGTGTTTTTATTTATGAGTAATATTTATAGCATTCACTTGTTTGCAATAACCCCCTCCCCAACCCACTCCTCCAATCATAAATCACATAAGGCTCTGGAGTCTTAATTGTTTGGTAAGAAAGAACACTTTGAAAAATGAATTCAGAAAGTTTATTAACCGTTAAAAAGGACACAGGTCAGTAAGATAAAAAACATCAATTTACAGCAATTAGCAGTATTTAACAGTAAGAGGAACAATGAAACAGACTTCTCACCACCCTCTCAGACCAAGTCATGAAGTGACATAATCACTTCTCACCAGCTCTCCATAAACATCAGTCTCTTCTTTCCTCTCATAAAAATATCTCTCCTTCTCTTCATCTTTCTCTTTACATCTCTGTTTTCATCTTTGTTGGTGTTGGGGTGTGTGTGTGTGTGTGTGTGTGTGTGTGTGTGTGTGTGTGTGTGTGTGTGTGTGTGTGTGTGTGTGTGTGTGTGTGTGTGTGTGTACCCCTACGTGTCCTTACCCAAAGAGGTTTCCCAAGACCGCTTTTTCATACCTCACAAATTGAAAGTAAACCTTAGCCAATTGGTTCATAACTTGTCAATAATGAAATACGAATTAGCCCATTGGTTTTAGCTAATTATACATGTCATCTCTTATCTTGAATGTGGACAAATAATTGGTCAGCATAGCTGAATGTCATTTGGACTTGAGATCCCTTCAGAGAAGGGCTAATTCAGTTCTCCAAGTCAAGAATAACATTCATGTTATCTCTTTATTCTGTGGCCTGACAAGCACACAATAGTTTTATTCCAATAGCACATTAAAAATCTGTATTTGTAATCAAGTGTTAATAATCTGTTTATAATTACAAAGATTATAAAGATTTGTGTTCCAAACTACATTTCCAAAATTTGTAGCATATCTATCGATGAATTACTTATTCTTTAATTGTCTCACAATTAAAGATTGTTTACTTAGTATGGTTCATGAAGGGAAGGTCATGTGTAACTAATTTGGAAGAATTCTTTGAGAACATTACATGCATAGTAGACAATGGGGAATCTGTGAATGTGGTGTATCTGGATTTCCAGAAGGCATTTGACAAGGTGCCACACGAAAGACTGCTACATAAGATAAAAGTGCATGGTGTTAGGGATAATGTATTAACATAGTTAAAGGATTGTTTAACTAGCAGAAAATAAAGAGTGAGGGGTAAATGAGTATTTTTCTGGTTGGTGATCAATGACTAGTGTTGTGACTCAGGGATTGGTGTTGGGACTGCAATTGTTTAAAATTAACTTAGATGATTTTGAATTGGGCACCAAGTGTAGTGTGTCAAAATTCACAGATGACACTAAAATGGGTGGCGGTCAAAGTTTGCAGAGGAAGCTGAAAGTCTGCAAAGGGATATAGATAGTCTAAGTGATGATAAAGATGGAATACAGTGCTGGTATATGTGAGGTGATCCATTTTGGTAGGAATAACAGCAAAATAGACTATTATTTAAAAGGTAAAAAATTGCAGCATGTTGCTGTGCTGAGAGACCTAGGTGTCCTTGTGCAGGAATCTCAAGGAGTTGGTTTGCAGGTGCAGCAGGTGATTAAGAAGGCAAATGGAATTTTGTCCTTCATTGCTAGAGGGGTGGAGTTTAAAAACAGCGATATTATGTTGCAGCTGTATAAAGTGCTGGTGAGGCCACATCTGGAATACTGTGTACAGATTTGGTCTCCTTACTTGAGAAACTGGAGAAGCACTGGAGAGGGTGCAGAGGAGATTCACTAGGTTGATTTCAGAGTTGAGAGGGTTGGCTTATGAGGAGAGACTGAGTAAACTGAAGCTACATTCATTGAAATTCAGAAGAATGAGGGGCAATTTTATAGAAACATATAAAAGTATGGAAGAAATAGGTAAGACAGAAGCAGGGAAGTTGTTTCCATATGTGGGTGAAACTAAACCAAGGGGGCATGGTCTCAAAATAAGTGGAAGCAGATTTAGAACTGAGATGAGGAGGAACTTCCTCATACAAAAGGCTGTGAATCTGTGGAATTCCCTGCCCAGTGGAGTATTTGAGGTTACCTTCAATGAATGTTTTTAAGGCAAGGATAGGTAAATTTTTGAACAGGAATTAAGGATTATGGTGAGTGAGCAGGTAAGTAGAGCTGAGTCCACTAAAAGATCAGCCATGATCTTATCGAAGATCATGCTTAGAGCAGGCTTGAGAGGCCAGATGGTCTACTTCTGCTCCTAGTTCTTATGTTCTTAACTAATCTGGCTGGTTTTCAATAATACTGGCTTAGATTTTATGAAAATGGCTTCCATCAATTTTAACAGAAAATGTTTAAGAACATATTAATTCAAAGTACAAAACGATAGTTGCAACTAAACTAATGATTTTGAAGCCACTAACAATTTCATAACAAGAGAGAAAGGCTGCTTACTGATAACCGTCATCAGCTCGAAGATTTGGTTGTCACCATACCTTAGTGGTCCATGCCTGTTATATATGTTGGGGCATAGCCCCTTTAAGCGAATGGGTCAGATGACTCTCAGTGTAGAATGATCTGCCCAGGAACTGCCCTGAGAGGGCACTTGTAGTTTGGAGCGTAGAGCAAGTAAGACTGCAATAAATACCTGTGTCTCGTGGTGCCTGTCTGTGGAATGAGTTCTTGAGGATTCCTCTCATTAGTAAAGAATTTAACAAAGACAATGATTGAAAGTAAAATTCCCCTATATAGTAGTGCATCTGTTGTTTGAAACCATATTGTGTTCATGTGCAAAAGGGTCATGAGAAACAAAGCAATTCACAGTCTGAAGATGAATGATCATGGAGTGTGTGCGCTATTGCTACAAATAGATACTGATGAATGGAAGTCAACACTGGGGCAGCATTCTCACCGGTGCTGGAGGCTGCATGAAAGGAAAATCTCAGACATATTCTCAATAGTGTTGAAGACATACAGAAACAAAGGTGACATTGGAATAGCTGTGCAACTTAACAAGCAAACAGCAGATTTGTCTTTACATGTAGTAAAGGGCAATTATTCAACATTGATGGGTCAAATATGGTTAGAAAAGATTGGACTGAACCAGGTCGAAGTCAACCTGATGACATTGCATTATTAATGATAAAAAAAACTACATTTGGTGTTTGACTTGTTGAAATCTTCAGAAATGAAAGAAATCATTCAACAGAAACAACAAGGACAGATAAATTGATGGGAAGGCAAAACAAACCATGTGTCTTCTAGCAAGGTAAAAGGAGTGCTGGCTAGGCAATACTCCACAGGAAAGAATCAGGTTCCTGCCATGATTGGCATAGTGGGACCAACATGGCAGGGACTTGGGTTCGATTCCCAGCTTTGATCACTGTCTATGTGGAGTTTGTACATTCTTCCTATGTCTGCGTGGGTTTCTTCCGGGTGCTCTGGTTTCCTCCTACAGTCCAAAGATATGCAGCTTAGGTTGATTGGCCATGCTAAATTGTGGCTTAGTATCCTGGGATACATAGGTAAGAGGGATTAGCGGGTTAAATATGTGGAGTTATGAGTAATGGACCTGGGTGGGATTGTTGTCAGTGCAAACTCAATGGGCTGAATGGCCTCCTGCTGCACTGTGGGGTTTCTATGATGATCCTTGCACAGATTGGACCTATCTCGTATACCATCCAATCCAGAGATACTGTCATCTGGAGGAGGCATGTGAACCAGCTGTTGGTGGGGACAACTGACCTACTGGAGATGGAAGCTGCTGATAATTCAGATTCAACTGTACAAAGTCCTGACCTGAACATTCCTGAAATCCTGACAACCCTGGACACTGTTGTGGAAATCAACAATTCCCAGTCAGACCAAGCACACAATCAATCTCTAATAACAAAATCAACATTGGTCAAAACAACCACTTATGATGGTCGTACAAATGTGAAAATACAAGAAGGCTTTAACTAGTGCAAAAAAGAAGACAAACAGAGATTCACCACCCACCATTCCAAAAGCGACAGCTTCAAAACCATCTGACTAACTGATTATTGTTATTTGATTATTGTTTGTGTTAAACTATTGAAAATTGTTGGGCATGTTCACTTTAAGGGGAGAGGAAATGTTATATATTTACATTGAGTATTAGTAGCTGCAGTAAGCACTCTGTATTAATATATACATGTCACTACCAGAAGTGACATCTCAGGTCACTAACACGGGAAACTGCCAGAATGAAGAAACAGCCTAGAGTCAGCACCCCTTATAAATAAAGCTGTGTTAGTTTTTACCCCTCCCTTCTTTCTAGCGCCAATACCACAATATCCAACATGTGGCTTTTGCTTTGAGAGCTTTCAGAATTTGAAGGTGGCTTTGCCATTCCCTTGAAGACAAAGGAATTTCTCACTCTCGCCATTGTTGGTGAACTCCATTACAATGGTAATTGCACACAGCTTGAAATCATGTTTTCAGCAATGACTGCCTGGATCAGTTACCTGCAGATTTCTCTTGCTCAGAGTTTTACTTTAAAATCACAAATTTATCAAATCCTGACTTTTGAATTTCTTGGCTGATTTTAGAAACCAGCTTTAAATTAAGGGGTGATAGTTATAGGACGGATATCAGAGGTAGGTTCTTTACCCAAAGGGTGGTTCGGGAGTGGAATGCCCTGCCTGCAGCAGTTGTAGATGCGCCAAGTTTGGTGGCGTTTAAGAGGTTAGTTGATAAGTATATGGAAGAGAAGGGAATGGTTTAGTTTGGAGGGGCATTGCTTTTTATATTGGTCGGCACAACATCGAAGGCCGAAGGGCCTGTTCTGTGCTGTAATGTTCTATGTTCTATGTTCTCCCAAGTGTTTTTTGGCACATATTCAGACACCAATTCAAGGATCTGACTTTTCAACAGAGTTTTTAAGAGACAATTTTGACCACTGAAGTACATAAACATTTCTCAGGACTTATTAATCTTGGAATTTAAATGTTTTAGCTCATTCCTGCTAGTTCTGCTGAGCCTGTGCTCTGGGAATAGAAGCTGGATTTCCAAGAAATGATCTGGTGATGCCGGCGTTGGACTGGGGTAAACTCAGTAAGAGTCTGGCAACACTAATTTTAAATCCAAATTGGTGTTGCCAGACTCTTACTGAGTTTACCCCAGTCCAACGCCGGCATCTCTACATCATGACTACTATCGACACTGCATACTGCCGGATCCAAGTGGAGAGGATCTCCAAGAGGATTGCACATATCGACACAGACATCAAGTTTCTACAGAGATGCAAGAAAGCAGACAGGATACCAAAGGGACTACAGATCATGAGATTCTTTAAGACATGAATAGCAGGTTAGGTGTAAGGATTCGCATTCTAATCAGCAATCTGTAAACTGTCTGTGCTGATATGTGTGCTTTTGGAGACCAGAACATTTCATTCGCCTGACAAAGGCTACAAAAGCCGAAAGCTAGCAGATTTACTATCAAATAAATCGATTGGATTTAAAATTGGTGTTGCCAGACTCTTACTGAGTCTTCCAAGAAATCCCATGGTGTTTTTTTACCTAAGTGAGGAATTTTAATTTTTTGCCTTCAGCTTCCAAGCCTTACTTTGAGATGTTTTTCTGGTGATTTTTCCTCTGTGCCTCAGCTCCTCAAGTTTCTTTTCAGGTCAAATTACATTGCTGAATGATTTTCTCAGTCTTCCAGCATTTTATTTTTTTTTCTGCATTTTCTGTGAGGTTTGGTTTTTGTTTCCGCAAGCTGTCCTCATGCTGTAGGGTTCGATTCAATTTGATAGGTCTGAAGGAATCTTCTTCATAATCATATGTAAGTCAACTATAAGTCTTTTTTGATTTTTACAGCTATTTACAAATGTACAGGAAAAGGGCACAAGCTGGAGCTGTCTCCGTGCTTACTCGTATACACAGCTTTGTCCAACATTGAATGGACTATGAGTGCAAGTTTTGTGCACTCTTACATCACTGTGTTAACATCACTCTATTCAGTCCCCCATTAACCTTATATGTGACAGACCTTACACTACACTTCTAACATTTTTTTTGCCCTCTTGCAGAAGAATTTCATTGCTACTCTTGAAACTCGATGCTCCAAAGTCAATTTTTATCCACGGGATGCCAACGAAATGAGGAAATGGATCCAAAGATCACTTTGTTTCGTGAACCGTCCTTTGGATTTTTGCAAAACATCAAATTTAGTGCAAGGCAGAACCTGGCTCTGACTAGAAGCAAAAGCAATGTTCATCCGAAACCAGAACCAGTGCATTCTAACTGGAAGAGGAAACCTCCAGATTTTAGTCCACAATTTTACACATCCTCAACGATATCCAATGAGAAATTGGCTTCGAGAAAAGCAAACACATCAAAAGATTTTAAGAAGATTGAAACATGTAGAAAGTTTCCTGAAGTTGTTGTCAAAAAAGAGACTTCAAATTTTGTCTGCAGGTTTAAAATTCTTGATCCATATGAAGCTAATATTATGTTTGTGAAGTACGGAAAATATAAAGCTGGTCCTTTTAAAGATCCAAAACCACATGATTTCAGACAGGTATTTATTCATTAATATTTATTCTAATTATGAATTAAAGAGATAGCCATCCTGCAGTCAGATGTAT
Organism: Sphyrna mokarran; assembly: GCA_024679065.1. Lineage (NCBI taxonomy): Eukaryota > Metazoa > Chordata > Chondrichthyes > Carcharhiniformes > Carcharhinidae > Sphyrna > Sphyrna mokarran. The sequence continues at coordinate 77,544,812 of JAGIQG010000002.1, forward strand.
TATAATTGTAAATATACCCATAAGCTTTTAAAGCATGAGAGGACAGAAATCCAGATGAAACGTCCTCTCCTGAAAGTATTATCATCTTTGATGCATAGGTCTCTGATGATCTGCAATCTCCCACTTGCCTACTTTATGACTTTACTGTTATAATGTCTATTTCTATCCAATTCCAAGTTATTGATGAGGGAGTATTTTTGTCACTCAACTTTGCCAAGACTGAAATGATACTGTACAGCCTCTGTACAGCCTCTATGTTATACCCCTGATTTCCAGCAGCCCAAATATCAGTTAAGCTCAATCCAACAGTGCAGAGCCTTGGTCTGCAGTATGACATGAACTGAACTTTAATCCTCACCTCTAATCTATCGCGACATTTACTTATTACCAGCACTGAGAATATCATTCATTTCCAGCAGCACTTCACCCCAATACTGAAACTTTCATTTGGCATTTGTCATCTATGAACTTCAATTTTTCAAAGCCTTCTTTTTAACCTCTTTAACTTTAACATAAAATCCAATTGATTCAAAAATGTATTGCTTCCATTCTATCCTGTACAAAATCTCATTTAATTATCACTCCACCTCACCCTTCATTGCCTCTCTACCTCCTAATACGTCAGTTTGCCTGTTTCCAGGCGCCCTGTAGTTCCAGTATAGGGTGAAAGGGGGTGAGGGAGGATGGAAGACAGTATTTCCAGGGCAGTTCGAATGAAGAAATTGTCACCTGTAATTCACCACTTCAACTTTAATTTTCCATTTAAGAAATGTGTAAAACAATGGGGGATATACTCGTCTGAGAAAATTACAGTACGAACACACCGTAGCATATCATATTTGCCTCTTTAAGTCCATGCAAGTTCTTTGCTGTCCAAAATTAATCACAATGCCCTGTTCTCTTTCCACAATCCTTTATTACTTCCTACTTCACTTTTCCCTCAAGTTTCAAAAATCCTGACATAATAAGAACTCATTCCAACTGTACCAATGAGATGAGGATCTCATTGTGGAAGGAAGTACATTTGTAAACCCTTATTTTTAAGCATATGGAAAATTGCAGTACCAAACTCTTGCCATTGCACTGCATTGCTAGGTAATAATTGTTGTAGCTGATCTTACGTTTCTCATTGTAGCCCCATACAAAGGTTGCCATGGTGATAAAGTATGTTTATTTCTGCAAACTACATGCAATGATCATAATAGCTGTCTTTTTTTCTTCTATTGTTAGTATGACACCAATATTCCGAACTTTGTGACCAGTTTTGACAGGGACCCATTCAATCTGAAGCTCAAATCAAAGAACTTAAACACAGGTATATTAATTGTAATAAATTAGGAAATTAATGCCAACCCACTGTAACAAATAATTGGAGGAGCAAACATTTTTAATTGTTCCTGGACATATAGTTGAGAATAATTGCCTCCAATGCTCATGATATGTGTAATGATTTTAAAGTGCATTATCACTTAAACAAACAACTGCATCTATAAAAATGTTTGATGATCACTTCTACTTTTAAGGACTTAATGGATTGCAATTTTCATACTAAAGCTTGGCATTGAAAATATTACATTATCTGCAATCAGAAATGTGAATACTTAGAGTCAGCAGACAAACTCATAGCAAATAACTAATGATGTTAATTAAAGGTAGAGTAAATGGTGTGCTATTTGAAATCACACAGATTGATTTGGTTGAGGGAATTAAGACTTTTTTCACTCAATATTTTGAACAGTTTGCTGTTATTTTACCAAGTGTAAAAAACTGATTAAATCATTTATTCAGTACACTAAGGCTGAAGCCATTCATGCCCTGCCGCCAGTGCAAGTGAGAACAGGGAATTTGACACTCTGCCAAATCTCAATTCGCTTCAGCAGGATCAAAGAATCCCAGCTGAGGCGAGATGGGAGAATCCAGCCCTTCAAGCTTATTTTGATTTGATTTATTATTGTCACAAACAGTGAAAAGTATTGTTTCTGGTGTGCTATACAAGGATATCATTCATAGAGGAGGAAAGCAGAGTGCAGAATGTACTGTTACAGTCATAGCTAGGGTGTAGAGAAAGATCAACTTAGTGCAAGGTAGGTCCATTCAAAAGTCTGATGGCAGCAGGGAAGAGGTGTTTTCAAGTCGATTGGTAAGTGTCCTCAGACTTTTCAAACTATCTGTCCTACAAATCCTACCATATGCATATCAGAACTGACATTCCCTATTTAGTCATCTTTAACTCAGTTTGATTTAAACAGAGAACCATTCACCTTCTCAGTTTTGTTTTCCCACAATCAAACATCTCCACCTGTCTGGTAGCATTCTCCACTTCTCCAGCTTCCACCCTAGACACGTTAAAGCAGCCATTCCCTATGGACAAGCCCTCCGTATACACAGAATTTGCTCACAGAATCGTGACAGACATCTCCAGACACTGAAGGATGCCCTCGTGAGAACAGGATATGGCGCTCGACTCATCAATCGACAGTTCCAACGTGCCACAGCGATAAACCGCACTGACCTCCTCAGAAGACGAACACGGGACAAGATGGACAGAGTACCCTTTGTTGTCCAGTACTTCCCCGGAGCGGAGAAGCTACGACATCTTCTCCGGAGTCTTCAACATGTCATTGATGACGATGAACATCTCGCTAGGGCCATCCCCACCCCCCCACTTCTTGCTTTCAGACAACTGCACAACCTTAAACAGATCATTGTTCGCAGCAAACTACCCAACCTTCAGGAGAACAGTGACCACAATACCACACAACCCTGCCACAGCAACCTCTGCAAGACATGCCGGATCATAGACATGGACGACATCATCAAACGTGAGGATACCATTCACCAGGTACACGGTACATACTCTTGCAACTCGGCCAACGTTGTCTACCTAATACGTTGCAAGAAAGGATGTCCCGAAGCATGGTACATTGGGGAGACCATGCAGACACTACGACAGCGGATGAATGAGCATCGCTCAACAATCACCAGGCAAAACAGTTCCCTTCCTGTGGGCGAACACTTCAGCAGTCATGGGCATTCGGCCTCCGACCTGCGGATAAATGTTCTTCAAGGGGGCCTTCGTGACACACGCCAGTGCAGAGTTGCTGAGCAGAGACTGATAGCCAAGTTCCGCACACATGAGGACGGTCTTAACAGGGATCTTGGCTTCATGTCACACTATCTGTAACCCCCGTAACTTGCCTGGATTAGCAAAAAACCTCACTTACTGTGCTGTCTGGAGAAAATACACAATTCTCTAACCAATGCTCAGGATTCCCTTCACACACATTGTTAGCCACTTTAACACTTGAATAGCAGGTTAGATGTAAGGATTCGCATTCTAATCAGCAATCTGTAACTGTCTGTGTGGATATGAGTGCCTCTGCAGATCAGAACACTGCATTTGCCTGATGAAGGCACATAGTGTCGAAAGCTCGCGGATTTACTATCAAATAAATTGGTTGGATTTAAAATTGGTGTTGTAAAACTTTACTGAGTTTACCCCAGTCCAACGCCGGCATCTCTACATCAGCATTCCCTGAACAGAGTTGACTTAAGCCACCTTCCAACAAATAGGCTCCCTTTGTTTTCTCAAGTTGTTTGTATGTTATAAGCCTTCTGTTTCGAATCCATGCTGCTGTTGGTGCTGCATGGATTTCCCCACTTCTGAAAACTTCTGTTCTTGAAACTAGTTCTATCCTTTTAAGATGCGAATGCCGACCTGGCCTAACTGACTGTCAGTAAACATACATGTTGATGATATGTTGAAATAGAATTGTGGGGTGTTTCAGATCCACCTGTAAGGGCCTTGGTTTAACATCTCAACTGAAAGGCAGCACCACTTGAGCAATGCTATGGAAAAGTAATTGGACTGACTACAGATGAATCATACATTAACTAACTGATATTTCATTTCTTTCATTAGCTCACAAGCTTCTTCCAGATATCAAGCAGTTAAAGGACACATGTTCTCAACATTTTGAGACTCACAAACCTCAGGAATTGAAATGGGACCCACAGCTCAGCCGAAGGAAAGAAACCTGGCCACAGAAATCAGCTTCCTATATGGTCAGTACTTAATTTATCAGGCAGTCATTCAACACATCCCAGGTGTTTGGGGCTGGATTTTAGTCCTGGGGTCCCATACCTGAAGTTGGGCACATTGCTGATGTAATATCAGGTGCATTACATTGGCACCTGATGCTCGGGGTAGTTTATGCTGAGCCGGCTGATTAGTGTTCAGGGAGCATGTTTGCTGAGAATACGTGAGGCTGCAGGACCAAAAGAAGGCCATCCAGCCGTCATAGTTGGCACTCTCACCATCAGAGATATATTTAGGAGAGGGAGGATGACTCAAGATGGAGGACAGATGGATTTTTTTAAAGGTGAAATTAAAACTGGCCACAGCTGCTATTTCGTTCCAGTGGAAAGGGAACCATTTACACAGTGGCCTCAACAATGGTTGATGCAGCACTGGTCTGCCACTAGGATACTGTCTTCAACCCCAGGCTGTGTTTCGGGTTTAGTGAATGGGTTACATGTTGACTGGTAAATTCTAGTCAGCATCATTGGAGTGGGTTCAATAGGCCCTTAATGAAGCCTAATTAGCTACTGGTCACTTGCGGGTGGATAGTTATTCCCACTCTGTGTTGAGTTACAAAATGGCGCAGAGGTAGAAACGTGGCAGTTAACTGGTATCATGAAATTGAGAACCCGTCAACCTCCACTCCCGTCTCTTGTGGCTATTTAAAAATTCAGCCCATAGCAGTTGTGTGAAAAGCATTTAATTCGTCCTTCTAATGTAGCCTAAGTGCAATTTTGCAGTGGCATCTGTCTGGCATGACATATGACTGTTATCATTTTAATTCCTTTCCAGAGACACAAGAGGAATCAGGATGCACACAGTGTCTTCATGGACCGAGTGGAGGAGGAAGTTACAAAGCTTTGGCAAAATGTGGGTGAATGGCTGAAGTACTTTATATATATCAGACTGTATTCTTGCACAGTGCAATATTTTATATGATAATTAATCAAAAGCAATAAAATTTTCAGACATTGCAGATTTACCTTCACAATATAGGCATTCTCAGAGACAATTTTAAAACTGTAGTTTGACAACATTTGACTTTGTGTTGGAGCTTAATATTAATTTTGAAAGATTTAGTGTGTGAACATTTGTAAGACATATTCCATCACACATTTTGCAATATATGCATTGAGGGTAGATTGTGACTTTATGTACTAGGTTATAGTGAGTTGGTAGCCTGTTTTATATCTCTCTCAGTTTTATTTCCAATGACTCCAGTGTAAATAAAAATTGAAGAGATGTAAAATAGCTGCCGATTTGCTTTTCATATTTTATACTATCACACAAAGATACAACTAACCCCAAATCATTATGTACAAACCATTCCATCAAAATGAGGAGAGGCAAGAATAGGTAAGAAATTCTTATGCTTCATGCCAATCTTCCACCAAAATTATGCATTTATTAGGGTGAATCAATTGGATATTGTATCCCAAAGTGCTACACAATGTTGTGAACTGTGGTTGGAGAAGACAGCATGAGGAATTTCATGAGGCTGTTAATTTACATGTCATTTTCATCCGACTTTAATCACAGAATTGGGGTATTATCTTCCTTTTCTGCTAAGATGTGGCATATAGGCATCTATAGTTTCTTCACCCCCCCAAATGAATCCCATAATTTATTTGTGATTCTTGGCCCAATCTCCATCTGCCCATTGAGTCCATATGTATTTTTGAAGTGTGCTCACTGATGTAATGTAGGAAATTCAGGAATGAGTTGGTCCATAAGGACTGTGCACAGATAATTAAAACCTGATCATCTGTTTTTATGATGTTACTTAAGGGATAAATATTGGCTAGGATATCAGGGGTGTTATCCATAGCTGATACCTGTTGGCAGAACTCACATCTTTGAGTTGGAAGATTGTAAGCTCCAATCCTACTTCAGGAATTGAACATGAAATTCTAGACTGATACTGCACTGTACTTCTAGGGGAGTACTCGGATGAAATGCTAATAGCATGTTCAACTGAAATATTCAAAAGGGAACTAAAATGTTTTCTAAAATGGAAAAATGTGCGGGGTTACAGAGTGAAGGGAGGAGAATGGTCTTCAGAAGAACCAGTGCAGACGCAATGGACCGATTGGACTCTTTCTGCACTGTAACAATTTTGTGGTTCTGTGTTTTCTACAGTAATGATGTAGAGACACCAGCAGCAATTGCCCTTCATAATGTTCCACTTTCCCAATTTTGCTGGAGTTGCTATTATTTAATTGGCTATAAAAAGCTTTATGGTATTGTGAGGTTGTGAAAATGCTAAATAAGTGCTAGTCATTTTTTTTCCTCAACCAGTGCCATGGGATCTATTCCACTGACCTACAAAGACAAGGGGCAGGATTTTACAGCTTTGTTTTTTTCAAAACCATAAGATCCCATCCACGGTCAATGGACCTTCCCATTGTCCATCCCTGACCCCTCTAATTCCCATGACAAGTGGGGTGGTAAAATTCTGGCTAAGATCTCCATCTAACAGCTCATCTAAAAAACAACACCACTGATGTTGCAGTACTTCGTCAGTATTGCACTGAAATGGCAAACTAGAATTTGTGCTAATAGCTCTGGAATAAAGCTTGAACCCATCAATTTATGACACGGAAGTAAGAGCTCTATCACTAACACATACCACATAATATATAGGTCCAATCCCCAGATCCATTGCACAAGTCCAGTATCTAAGATAGACATTATTGATGAGAATGCATTGCAGACTTTGGCAAATCACATTGTTATTATTGTTTTTGGTCTTAGATGTGGTATTTGTGTGTTGGAATTTACAAATAGTGCTGGAATCAATGCTGTTTTCATATTCTATCTTTTATTGAACATTATGCTGTTGACAAGATAGATCTCGAAGACTCCACACAGAGCTATTTCTCTATGCTCTGTTATCACATAATCTCATGTGATTGATTACGTGGATTTTATATTTACCTATCTGTCATTAAGATAGCACTGTGGCACAGTGGTTAGCATTGAGTGGAATTGAACCAGAGACCCAGATTCAATTCCAATCTTGGGTCACTATCTGTGTGGAATTTGGATGCTTCCACTGTGTGTCCATGGGTTTCCTCTGGATGCTTCAGTTCCCTCGCACAGTCCAAAGATGTGCAGGCTAGATGGATTAGCCATGCTAAATTATCCCTTAATGTCCAAAGATGCATAGGTTAGGGAAACTGACCATGCTAAATACATGCAGTTGTGGGGACAGATAGAGGAAGTGCCTAAATACTCTTCCAGAGACTCGGTGCAAACTCAATGGGCTGAATGGCCTCTTTCTGGACTCTAGTGATTCTATATCAACACTTCATTGTGCAATCACAAAACAGAAAATTTTTTGACAAATTGACATTGTTAATAATGGGCAGAGGTAAAGGCAGCTCTGGATTTGCAGCATTGATATTTGTATTTAGATAACCAAATCTGATTTATTTATTCTCATGACTATGTGATGGAATACATACCCCAAACTCAACATTTATAATATACATTTTGTTCCAAGCTGTACTGAATGTAATTATTTCAGAAATTTAGACCACTCTGGTCCCTAAACACATCCCAGCAATGTTCAAAGGTTCCTCTGCTTGGAACAAAATGTCATGCACATGTCCAGCCATACGATCAACGGGACGTCCCACCTTCAGCCATTTAAATAGTCTAGATTCAGAATGAATGCAGGCCTAGCCCCGTGACATGATATTGTGTTGGCATCAAATGGACAACTGAAAATATAGAACATCTTAATTACGCCTTAAAATGCTTGGAAGTTTTAAAAAAAAGAATAATCACTTGTGGTTCTTTAGTATACTACAGGGATTCACCAATAATTGTTAGTACAAGCACAGGCAACAGTGTGATTTGTTGCAGCCTTCTAGGCTGCACTATCACCATACCACTTCCCCACCGCCCCCCCTCCCCACACACACACACACACACACACACACACACACACACACACACACACACCATACAGGTCAGGAAATAAGACAAGTGGCACCTCTCTTTTCATCTATCCCCCCGCTCTCCCCCAAACTCACGCTTTGTGAGAATAGGGCTGATTGATTTGTGTTTACTTCAACAACCACATTCCAGGAAAACATTGGAAATCCTGGAAGTGTTAAAGGGAAAAGGCCCAATCATAAAACACTCTGTCCCTTGTCCTGATCTTAATGCCAAGGATTGACAGCCCTCCAGGATTGGCCTGCAGTCTTCAGGAATTGAAAATTAATCTCCAGAATATTACTTTCAATAGCCTGGAGAAAAATCATGAGGACATTTTCTCTTTGCTCAATTTTAAAAAATATTGAAAATAGGAGTAAAGATGGATTGGTTGACAGTTAAGAATTATCCAGTTGAGTAATGAGCCTTTTTGCTTTCCAACTGGTGTAGCAAGACAATACATCACAAAGGTAGATGTGAAGGTTGGCTACTGGTAGGAGAAAATCATGTGATGAAACCTCCAGAGGTACATTTCCTCACAATTGGCAACCTTATTTGTACCTGAAACAAATTTCTTTCGGAACAAAAACCTAAAAAATTTATCCTGACAATTTAAATCATTTTGCCCAAAACATTGAATGTGGTCAACCGGTTGATCAAAAAATTAGTTTCTAGTAGATCATATGTCTCTGCACACCATATACTTGGTGCCTGCGAAGTACATGCTTTCTGTGCACTACACATGTACAGAGCTGGTGGAAATGCAGTGAGCGCTTTCTAGATGGACTTTCTCCATAAAATCATAGAATCCCTATAGTGCAGATGGAGCCATTTGGCGCAATGATTCTGCACTGACCACAATCCTGTAGCTTCATGTACTTATCCAGCTGGATCCGTGACACTGAAGGGCAATTTAGCCTGGCAGATCAACCTAACCTGCACATCTTTGGATTATGGGAGGAAACTGGAGCACCCAGAGGAAACACATGCAGCTACAAAGTAACATGCAAACTCCATAAACTGTTATCTGAGGCCAGAATTGTACCTCGGTCCCTGGTATTGAGAGGAAGCAATGCTAACCATTGTGCTGCCATATGGTGAAGGCAATAGCAAAAGTCCTACATAAGATGCTTCTCGTGATTTGAAAATCCGGATTAGACAATTGCTTGCAGCTTTTAATTCACATTTAGCCCAGGCTGTTGAAATGTAATTCTCACTTAGCCCTGTTGACTACAAAAGCCTTGTGGGATACAAATAGACTTTACTGCATTAGTGTAAGATTTTATCCTTGGGTCTCGACCCAATTCCGAGTGCAAAGGAATTATAGCACAAAACTGTCCTTATTTATTTGCATTCATATTAAACGTAAAAAGACACCTGGACCCATAGAATAAGTGCCAACTGAAAATTACATCACATTATAACTCTGCCACTTGAATACAGAAGCATATGTTACATCATAGCATTTGTAATCCAGATTCTGGAGGGCAGAAGTTTAAATCCCATCATGCAGTTGGAAATTTTAAATTCAATAAATTAAATCAGATTAAAATTCTGAAACCAGCGACTGCAGAAGTGCCAGATCATTCTTAAAAAAAAACCTTGCTTTACCAATGCTCTTTAGGAGAGGAAATCTTTGCATGGTAGTGTGCAGGAGTGTTCTTGGTGCATTTTTCTTCTTTTTATCTACAGACTGGCAGTGTCAGGCCTATGATAAAGGCAAACTATTGCAGGTGCTGGAATCTGGAAAAGAAATAGAAAATAGTGGAAAATCTCAGCAGGTCTGACGGCCTCTGTGGAGAGAGAATAGAGCCAATGTTTTGAGTCAAGATGACCCATCAGCAGCATTTTCTGCTTGTGTAGTGTAAGGCCTATATTGCGCAACATTTTTGAATGTCCCTGTTGTGGAGAGAAGACCCCTCTGGTGTCTAGACACCGGTGATTTTATGTGTTGCTGTGCTGCAGTTCTCACAGGCACATTGGATAAATTATCCTATTCTCTTCTCTTTCAGGAACAACAGTCGCAGCATAAACAACCAGCAGAAATCAGTAATTGAGCAAGAACCAAAATAGCATAGCAGGAGTGCACCACAATCTGTGTTAACGATAAGCAATTTATTTTGGAAATCACAAAAAAATTGCTATAATTTGAATATATTTTTGTACAGTGTTTTTGTGTTAACTGCAAGATGTTAAGGGGCTGTTCCCCTCCAAAATAAATTTTCTGTCTTGGAGGCTACAGTTGAGGAAGAATCAACTGGAGCTGACCAAAGGGAGCAGGTCTCTGGGGGTGAGCCTGCTGAGGATGCTCAGGTGGGTGGGGGGAATAAGAGATTAGGCCTAGTTATAGGAGACTCCATAGTTAGAGGGACAGATAGGAGGGTAAATAGTAATAAACAGGAATCAGGGCTGGTGTGTTGCCTCCCAGGGGCTGGGGTCCAGGATGTTGCAGATCGGGTTTTTAGGATTCTTAAGGGTGAGGGGAGTCAGCCCCAAGTCATTGTTCATGTGGGGACACATGATGTAGGGAGGACAAGGGAGGGGGATATTAAACAGAAATTCATGGAGTTAGGGTGGAAGCTTAGGTCCATAACAGGCAGAGTGGTTATCTCTGGACTCGTGCCTGTGCCAGGGGATAGTTTAGAGATGAACAGAGAAAGGGATAGTTTGAACTCATGGCTGCGTGGATGGTGCAGGAGGGAGGGGTTCAGGTTCCTTAACAATGGGGACTCATTCTGGGATAGGTGGGACCTCTTCAAGAGAGATGGTCTACACCTGAACCAGAGGGGGACTAATATCTTGGGGGGAAAATTTGCTAAGGCTATGATGGGGGCGTTAAACTGATTCGGGGGGGGGGTGGGATCCTAAGTAGTGGGGGTGCTGAGAGGGATGAGAGTAAGGGGGTTATAGAGGAGAGTTGTAAAACACAGCGGCGTACGGGTGGGGTGGAGCATGGTTTGAGATGCGTATACTTTAATGCAAGGAGTATTCGCAATAAAGGGGAGGAACTTGCAGCTTGGACCAGTACCTGGAACTTCGATGTTGTGGCCATTTCAGAGACTTGGGTAGAGCAGGGACAGGAATGGATGTTGCAGGTTCCGGGGTACAAATGCTTTAGTCGGAGTAGAGAAGGGGGTAGAAGGGGGGGAGGAGTGGCGTTACTGGTCAAAGACTGTATCACGGTGATCGAAAAGAAGTTTGATGAGGACTTGTCTGTTGAGGTATTATGGGCTGAGATTAGAAACAGGAGAGGAGAGGTCACCCTGTTGGGAGTCTTTTACAGACCTCCTAATAGTTCTAGAGAGGTTGAGGAAAGGATTGCGAAGTCAATTATGATTAGGAGTGAAAGTAGTAGGGTAATTGTGATGGGGGACTTTAACTTTGCTAATATTGATTGGAATAGCTATAGCTCTAGCTCGTTAGAGGGGTCAGTTTTCGTACAAAGTGTGCAGGAAGGTTTTTTGACTCAGAATGTAGATAGGCCAACTAGAGGTGAGGCTACATTGGATTTGGTGCTGGGCAATGAGCCAGACCAGGTGTTAGGCTTGGAAGTTAGTGAACATTTTGGTGATAGTGACCACAATTCGGTTACGTTCACCTTAGTGATGGACAGGGAAAGGCATGAAGCTGGGGGCAGTAGTTATAGCTGGGGGAAGGGTAATTATGAGGCCATCAGGAGAGAATTAGGGTGCATAGATTGGACTAGGAAACTACAGGGACTGGGAACATCTGGAATGTGGTGCTTATTCAAGGAGCAGCTGCTGCGAGTCCTTGATAAGTATGTCCCTGTCAGGCAGGGAGGAAATGGACGAGTAAGAGAGCCTTGGTGTACGAAAAGAGTTGATTTGCTGGTTAAGAAGAAAAAGGAGGCTTATGTCAGGATGAGGCTTGAAGGTCAGGTAGTGCAATGGATAGCTATAGATTAGCTAGGAAGGAGGTAAAAAGTGAATTGAGGAGAGCTAAGAGGGGACACGAGAAGATGTTGGCTGATAGGATTAAGGAGAATCCTAAAGCTTTCTTTCGATATGTTAAGAATAGAAGATTGGTTAGGGCAAGATTAGGGCCAGTCATAGATAGCAGTGGGAAGTTGTGCGTGGAGCCTGAAGAGATTGGCGAGGCACTGAATAAATATTTCTCTTCGGTATTCACGCAGAGTGCTGGAAATGTAGCTGTGGAGAGCACTGAGGTACAGGTTGCAAATTGGGGAGTATTGTAGTAGATAGGGAGGATGTGTTAGAAATTCTCGAGGGTTTGAAGTTGGATAAGTCCCCTGGGCCGGACGGGATTTACCCTAGGATTCTCTGGGAGGCAAGAGAGGAGATTGCAGAGCCTCTGGATCTGATCTTCAGGTCCTCGTTGGTTACGGGTGTGGTTCCGGAGGACTGGAGGATGGCGAATGTGGTCCCATTGTTTAAGAAGGGGAAGAGAGACCTTCCAGGGAATTATAGGCCAGTGAGTCTTACTTCTGCTGTGGGCAAGGTATTGGAGAGAATTATTAGGGATAGGATTTATAGTTATTTAGAGAGAAATGAATTGATTGGGGATCGTCAGCATGGTTTCGTGAAGGGTAGGTCATGCCTTACTAACCTCATTGAGTTTTTTGAGAAAGTGACCAAAGAGGTGGATGGGGTTAAGGCGGTTGATGTAGTATATATGGACTTTAGTAAGGCGTTTGATAAGGTGGCCCATGGAAGACTTCTACAGAAAATGCAGATGTGTGGAATAGAGTGTGATTTAGCTAATTGGATTAGGAATTGGCTGGCAGATAGAAGACAGAGGGTGGTGGTTGATGGGAGATATTCATCGTGGGGTTCGGTGACGAGTGGTGTGCCTCAGGGGTCTGTTTTGGGGCCCCTGATGTTTGTAATTTTTATAAATGATCTGGATGAGGGTATTGAGGGATGGATCAGTAAATTTGCAGATGATACTAAAGTTGGTGGTGTGGTAGATAGTGAAGAGGGGTGTTTTTAGTTTACAGAGTGACTTGGACAAGTTGCAGAGCTGGGCCGAGAGGTGGCAAATGGAGTTTAATGTGGAAAAGTGTGAGGTAATGCACTTTGGCAGGAACAATAAATGTGTAGAGTATAGGGCTAATGGTCGGGCTCTTAATAGTGTTGAGGAACAGAAGGATCTTGGTGTATGGGTCAATAGATCCCTGAAAGTAGGCAGTCAAGTGGATAAAGTTGTTAAGAAGGCTTATGGAGTCTTAGCTTTTATTGGTAGGGGGATTGAATTTAGGAGCCGACGCATCATGTTGCAGCTGTACAAAACTCTAGTGCGGCCGCACTTGGAGTATTGTGTGCAGTTCTGGTCCCCGCATTATAAGAAAGATGTGGAGCATTGGAGAGGGTACAGAGGAGGTTTACCAGGATGTTGCCTGGTATGGAGGGCAGGTCTTATGAAGAGAGGCTGAGAGATTTGAGGTTGTTTCGTTAGAAAGAAGGCGGCTAAGAGGAGACCTTATTGAAACATATAAGATGATTAGAGGTTTAGATAGGGTGGACAGTGATAGCCTTTTTCCTAGGATGGAGAAAGCTAGCACGAGGGGACACAACTTTAAATTAAGGTGTATGAGTTATAGGACGGATATCAGAGGTAGGTTCTTTACTCAAAGAGTGATTAGGGAGTGGAATGCCCTGCCTGCAACTGTTGTAGATGCACCAAGTTTGGTGGCGTTTAAGAGGTTAATTGATAAGTATATGGAAGAGAAAGGAATGGTTTAGTTTGGAGGGGCATTGCTTTTTATTTTGGTCGGCACAACATCGAAGGCCGAAGGGCCTGTTCTGTGCTGTATTGTTCTATGTTCTATGTTCTATGTTCTATGTCAAGTGAGTATATTGCTTATTAGGCTAACCAGACAGTATGACAATTTTTCTTGTCTTTTTTTTCGAGTATGAGCTATGTGGAACTTAAGACTGGGGGGAGTAAAACATGTTTCCGATTCACTACCACCTACTTTGCAGCACTGTACAAAGTTATGATATAGCTGACTGTGTTCTGAAAAGCACACTCCCGTCACAGAATAATGCTAATAATACCATTCCAATCGCTTGACCTCTGTTACAAAAATGAGCTCTTCAAACTATTTTCCTCTCCAAGCAAGCAAATGTTGTCCTGACACTTTTTTTTAAGAGAAATACCTTCAAAAATATTGCAATATTAACACAGGTGTTGAGATATGCAAATGCAAGTTGTTGTTATAAACAAGTGTCAGAACAGATATGGACAGCATGGTGGCACGTGGTTAGTACTGCTGCCTGACAATGGCAGGGATCTGGGTTCAGTTCCAGCCTCAGATCACTGCCTGTGTGGAGTTTGCACATTCTCCCAGAAAGAAACTGGATTTTCTTCAGGTGTTCCAGTTTCCTCCCACAATCCACAGGATGAATATGTGTGATTAGGGGATAGGGCCTGGGATTGTTGTTGGTACAGGCTTGGTGGATCGAATGGCCTCTTTCTGCACTGTAGAGATTCTATGATTTCATAATCAGCAAATTTCTCAGTGAAAGTTTAATTTTATAGATTTACAACCGTACAATAGAATGTAGTTGAATGGTCTTCAGGCTTCACTATAACTTGTATCATGGTGATAAAAAGGGTGGGATTTTGGATTAAGGTGAAATCAGATAATAAATGGATGCTGTGCTAATAATACTAACTTGTTGCAAATTCTGATTTTAGCATAGAATTTTGGTCCTAATTGCTTGCCATAATTTGAATTTGTTTGGTGGAGCTAAGTGAGAAGAAAAGCGAAGTACAAGTGATGGAGTATATCATCTGTTGGTGAATGTTTAATGGCTGCTAACATTGTTACAAGAAGTAGTTGTAAGGCTGTAGGTGGCTGGCTGTATTATTGGCAATGCCAGTCGTAGGATGCAGGCTAACTCCACCTGTCTCAGCAACAGATACCACATTATGTGACTGAGCCAGATGCCCTGACTAGTTCCTATGATTGTTGCTAGGTAAATACATACAAATGCCTGAAGACAGGTTGTGCTATATTTAGATTCACTGTACGTAATAAACATAGTTTTATTATTGCAAGCTTGAAATCTGTGTCAAATGCATTATTCGTCATCCTTAGCATGATTCATAAATGTAAGCCCAGACCCTCAACTATAAATGAGTGAGTTCAGTGACCAGTTTGGCTGAATGGTCCTCACATGATTGAAAACACCCCACAGATGATTGGAGAAGTATCCAGCCTGAAGGTTTCACTTTAATAACATTGTGATTGCTGTCATAATTTTCCTTTGAAGGTTGGAGCCTCCACATGGAACAATCCATTCGGTATAGACACCTTGGTATAGGTGTGGGGACGTTGAAATGTTGGTATATAATACCTGTGATCTACAATGTCCGGCACAGTGTCACAATGATTAGCACTGCTGCCTCACCGGACCAGGAACCCTGGTTTGATTCCCGGCTTAGGTCACTGTCTGGGTGGAGTTTGCACATTCTTTCTGTGTCTTTGTGGGTTTCCTCCAACTGTCCGAAAGACATGCTGGTTAAGTGCATTGAGCTGAATAGGTATCGGTGTATGGTGTCTAGGGGAATTTCACGGTACTTCATTGCAGCGTTAATGTAAGCCTTACTTGAGATTAATTAAAATAAAAAAATATTACCTGACCTGCCTGGTCTTTCTCTCCTTCCTGTAAAAAGCTGAGGCCAATGAAGATTCCCAATTGGAGGCTCTCCATCATTGCAAGATGATGTAATGACGCATCAGGCCTTAGAAATTAAAACTTAATTTCCCAAAATCTGTTTATGGTGGATACTCTGTGGATGAGGGCACTGGTTGGCTTGAGTTGGTACCAAGTTCCATAGGGGATATTAAAGATCATGGAGTGTGGTTGGAAGAACAAAGGTCGGCATGTAGGGTATACAGGCCATGAAGTATGGGTAGAGGGATATAGATTAGCATGGAGGGCATAATGGATTGTGGTAATTGTCCCTTTAAGGGCAACACAGCAGAAGAGGGTTACCTGGGTCAAGAGACGTGAGTCCGTAATCACCGCAGAGAGTGACGTCTTACCTTAGGTAGAATACATCTAAAAACCATATAGAAGACATGTCGGGATTGGGACAGCTGGTGGACTGCAGACCTCTGTACAAATTTTCCTTGTCAATAAATATCCTTTATCTTCCTGATGAAGTTTGCAGTGTGCATCATTATATGGGGTGTGTAGAATTGCATGACATGGCATTGGTTGCCATGGATGGGGCAAGGGGGTGTGGGTGTGCAGGGGATGAGTCAAAGCTGGAGCTTTTTTTTTGTTTTTATTGTATTTTTTTCCTAAGGCCACAAAATGCTGGATCACTGAGCAGGGATTTTCACACAGCCACCTCTGCACCTAGCAACCTCTGTGCTACCTCTAAAATATTTCCAAAAGTGGAAGGCTTGACTCCAACCAGAAGTTTGAGATAGCTGCAGCACAATAGCATTCCCTCATTGAAATAAATCTTACCATGTGATCTATGGCAAGCATCCACTTTGCTTTTAGGGACTGCTAGAGAGAGAGAAAATTTATATCCTCCATGCTGCTTCTATAATCTCCCAACATGCATGATTTCTCCATTTTTCAGGTCATTCCTATGTGCAAAGCACACGTAAACTTTGAGTCTTTCCTCCCGCAAGCATCTACAATAGCAAAAAATCACTAAAAAACGCCATTTTTTTAGTGCAAGTCAGAAAAGTGACTATTTTGTCACATTATGTACAAAGTCAGAGTGATATATTTTTGTATGGTTTACATTATTGTCTTGTCTGTTTGCAAACCAATGAAGGCAATGTTCCTTCAATAAAAGCATACTATCGCCTTTCAACTAGTTGCAGAGGTGAAACCATGCACCTACTTTCAGAAAAGTTGTCAGCAGCCTCCTCAACTTTGCTCATATCTATGGTGACAAAGAGAAACAAATACCACAGCTTAGTAACCACACCCCACAAATTTCTCCAATTATTTAGTGGAGTTATTGCGATGGAAACAGTGCACCGGGATACGCCTTCTTCAGGTATTTAGACGGAATTAAAATTGCATTATCAGAATAATTGATATTGGGAAATTCATTATAAGAATGAAATCTCTTTCACAAAAAGTCTCTGGATAGCATTCTCACATTCCCAGGTCATCAACAAACACAACAGTTGAAAATTTCTTTCAGATGTAGAGATTTATGAGCAATTTATTTAATATTTAATTGGTACGTTTAGCAAAGATTACAGGGGGAAATTTTCTAAAAATTGCTCAGAATGCTACAGCAGGTTAGAGAAACTATGGTTTCTGTCTTTTCCAGCCTGATCAAACTGCAATCACTCCATACAAGTTCAAACGAGGGTCACACAGCCAGCTTGGGGAGGGGAGGGGGCTTTAAGTGGCTAGCAAAGCTGGCATTGAAGATCAGGGTGAGGATGCTTCCACTGCAAAATAAAGATAAAGACCCCCTTCCATCCCTACCATTGGGATCCCCCCACCTATCCTTTAAAACACTGGGACTCTTCTTAGACGTGGGTAATACCCCAACCCTTGTATTGAGAGGGGCAGACCCCAAACACAACTGAAAAACTGGGACACCCCTCCCGCCCCCCACATAAGGGAACTCCCCACTGATGGGCTTACACAGAGGGCCCCGCCCCTAACAATGCAACTGGGCAGTGCCCAGCCATGCCTCTCACCACCTATACTTAACCTCTGCGTCCCCAGCACGGTCATCAGAATTGATTTTTAGTTTTGAAAACTAGTGGTGATTCTCACCGATGTGACATCGTGCCAGCGGGACAGCATTCAATGCTCCTGGAAGCAATGCCATGAAGCCGTTTAATGATATTTAAATGCAGTCAATTTCACAGAAATTGGGCTCACACCCAGAAAATGGCACTGGTGGATGGCGGGCATGGCCTCAGATTGAGATCTTGCCACCACAAATCGCACTATGGCCCTCTTGTGAGAGTTAGCAGCCATAATGGGATTTGACCGCACAGTGAAGAGAATCTTGCCCCAGATGTTTCTTTGATTAGCTGAAGAGTACAACAAGTTGAAGCTACCAGATTCTGTTAAAATAGAGAAGATTCAAAGATAAGACACTAGGTGGCAGTAGAGGTTGATGAGTGATTCTTTTCTGTGAATCTTTTGATAAATTTGTTTGTCAGAGAAACTTCCGTCTGGTCACAGTTTCAGGGCCATTATTTCCAAAGAGCCAATGTCAAACAAAAATTTTGGTACTTCCAACTTAACTTTGTGCATCTGTTAGGAGCAAAATTTACAGTTAACAATAATTGAGCTTGTGCTAATTCTCAAGATGAGACCATCAAATGGGATATATGTTCCACACAAAGGTAGTAGTTTGACAACATTCAAAAGTGTCAGTTTATTGGTAGCATTCTTGACCTAATATCTGATTACAAAATGACCAAGTAGTTTAAACAATTAAAACTGTGGTCAAAAAAAGGGAAACAAACCAGTGAAAGTGTTTCACTTATATCTCTAATCAATTATGTAGTAAAGTGAACGTTGCAGGCACACTGATTCTGTTGGTGTTCTGGTGACTGCAATCTGACTCATGCTTTGTGTTGTTGCAAAAGTTATAATGTGGTTTGAGAGCTGGAGTCTAAGCCTGGAGTTTAAATGTTCCAGATGTTCTGTTACTCCCACTTAACAGTAGTGTTATATTTTGTAAGAATGCATTGTGGCAGAATCAAAATCAAAACAAAGCATTAATGACCCAATCTATTTTCATAAATTATCAGAAGATTATTTTCCAACATTCAGGAGCAAATTTTTAGGTCCAAGCTCGTTGCAGGAATCATAACAGGTGGGACTAGAAAATTTGATAGACCATGTATAGATCCATTGTCCTCGGATGGGAATTTCCAGGTTAGGGCACAGGTGGTTGGAAAATCCCACTGTCAAGGTGGGATTCTACTGCTGTTTATATCAGCAGGATTCTCAGGTCTCCCTGTAATGAACAGAGATTTGGCTGAGCACCGAATTCTCCGTCTTCACTGGCAGCTTCGACAGGACATTATCGGCTGGAGAATTCCAGCCTCAGCATTTTATGGGAAGAATTTGTACTAAATTCATCGGGTGGCCATGGTTTCTGTTTTCTACTTACTTCAGAATTTTGTATTGGTATATTGAGGTCTTGGCAGCGATTCTCTCAAATTGACAAATGCCCACTACAATGCGAAAACCGGAGTGTGTCTTGCTGGTGCTGACAACTACTGTTAGGTTGGATTCTCTCATCTGATGGATGTAAATTTATTCATCCTGAGCCTGCCAGCCTGGCTTTTCAGCAACGACCTGTGACCTATGAAAATTAGTTAGATTAGGGAAAAACATGAAGGGACAGGGAGAAGTTAAATCCCTTGGAACTCTGCCCAGGAATAGAGATTGCCTTCCCTGATTGCTTTGTACTTAACATTTTCCAGTCCTGCTAGCTCCTCGTGGGAATCATGTTGACCTGTAGAATTGGGCATTGGGCAAGAAATGGATTTGGTCCCACCACTGATCAGGGGAGCATCACCAACCCTTTGATAATAAGTGGTATCCTTCCCCCCCACAAATAACTAGTCATCCTTTATGCAGGCATGGAGGTGACCTAACATCCCCACTTAGCCCACTTCTCTCCTCAGTCCCCCACTCATCCCCTACTCAGCACCTCCTCCCACCTAAAAACCCAACTGAGCCCCCCACTCAGCCCTTCTGCTCCTTCAAACTCCCAGTCAGGTCCACTTTCAGACCCTGCCCCTTGGCAGTGCCAACAATGCACTCTCACCAGACATGTTGGACTCCAAGGGGGGGCTCAAGGAGTTAAATCCAGTGTCCATATGCCCTCTATCACTGTAAAGGGAGGGGCACCAAATCTTAGTGGTTGGTTGGGAATGGGTTGAGGGCAAGGGATTGATCTCAACACTGTCCTCTGGGATGGCTGTCTTGTGGCTGGATTGCCACTTCTATCCTGGCAGACCCGAAGATCATCCATGGCATGGTGATTTCAGGCAATCCTATGATCAATATATTCATTCCAGCCTTTCAGCTGCCTATCAACCTCACCACCGTCACAGGACTCTCCCTTTGCAGCACAGCAGTGGGAGTAGGCAAATGGGCACTGCATTCTAGCGAAGGGCTAGATGGCCTACTCCTGCTCCTATTTCTTGACTTACTTCCTTGACCCCACTAGGGGTCCCACACACCAGGTTCACGATTGTCAGGACTTGTACCAAAGCCCATCAGCTCCCACTGTTGAGGCAAGTGAACAATGGGAGGGAATTGAAACAGGTTTCACACCCATTAATGAAGTGCTAAACAGGGGTTTTACGTGATTATCAGATTCTTGCCTGCTCTGGCAGGAAATCTGATCAGGCAAATATGATGAGGGCACCAAACCCGTTTCTTGCCCCCAAAGCCCAATTCTATGGAACGGGAGCTTTTGGGCCTGGAGAATGTCTCCTCTTACTTTAAGTACAGAGCAACTAGGGAAGACAATCTCTGTTTCTATACAGGGTTCCAAAGGATTTACCTTCTCTCTGTCCCTTCATGTTTTCCCAGGTCAGACTAATTTTCTTGGGTCAAAGCTCATTACTTAAGCAAAATAGTCACGTGGGAGATTTCTGTTTTCAAAAGAGGCTAGTCAGTGCAAAGTCAGAGAACCCCATATGTGCCACAGCAGGGATACTGCTGCATTACTGGAAGAGGCAGTAAGGGATAACAACCTACTCGCCATTTACCAGTCCTTTATTAAAAATCCAGTCATTTTCTTACTGTGCTTACTACTTATTGGAGTACTGAATTCCATACGCTGACCACTCTCCGGGTGAAGAAATTTCTTCTTATCTCTGTCTTACATTGTCTACCCTGTATCCTCAGACTGTAACCACTGGTTCTAAGTACCCCAACCATTGGGAACATCCTTCTTGCATCTACCTTGTTTAGTCCTGTTAGAATTTTATAGGTTTTTATGAAATCCATCTCCCCCCTCATTCTTCTGAACTCCCGCAAATACAATCCTAACTATAGAAGCAGTTAGATAGAGATGAGATGAGAAATGACAAAAGCAAAAAGTCACTTCTGGCAGTGTTGTACCAATTCTCTAACAGTCTCCACATGAAAGGGTGGAGTATTGCAGAAACGTATAGCAATGGTCATGGGAGATTTTAATCTACATATAGACTGGAAAAATCATTTGGCAAAAGATAGCCTAGATAAAGAGTTAGTAGAAGTAGAACTATAGATAAGTTTCCAGAGCAACATGTTCTGGAGTCAATCAGAGAGCAGGTTCTAACAGACTTGATATTCTGCAACAAGATTGAATTAGTTAGTGACCTCATAATGAAAGTGCCCCTAGGTAGCAGCAATCATAATATGATTGAATTTTATATTCAGTTTGAGGGAAAGAAAAGTGTATCCAAGGCTAGTGTTTTAAACTTAAATTAGAGCAACTATGAGGATGTTAAAGCAGAGCCAGCTAAGGTGAACTGGCAAATTAGGTTACAGGATAGTTCATAGAATATAGTGTCAGACAATTAATGGTATATTTCAGAGTCACAAATAGATACATTTCAATGACAGACAAATTCCAAGGGGAGGAACTACTATTCAAAGTTAACTAAAAAGTTAAAGATAGTATCAAATGTAAAGAAAAACATATAATTGCACAACAATGGGTGACAAGTCAGAAGATTAGATAGAATATCAAAAATATAAAAGAATGACAGAAAGATTAATAAAAGGAGGAAATATATAAACATAGTAAGAATTTCGATAGATATGTTTTAGAAAAGAGTTAACAAAGCATTGGCCCTATAGAAAGTGAGTCTCAGGAATTAATAATGGAAAATAAAGAGATGAAAGGTGAATTCAATAGCTATTTTGCATTGGTCTTCATTGTAGAAGATACAAGTAACATCCTAGAAATAGCTGTAAGTCAGGAAAAAAAAGAGAAGGAACTCAAAAAAAAATTATAATCCCCAGGGAAGTGGCACTGAACAAATTGGTGCAGCTGTAGTTCTTGGCTCCTGATGGACTTCATCTTCAAGTTTCAAAAGTGGCAAATGAAAATGTTGATGTGTTGGTTTTAATTTTCCAAAATTCCCCAGATTTTGTAAAGATTCCATTAGATTGAAAAAATAACTCTTTTAACTTCTTTATTTAGAAAAGAAAAGGAAACAGAAATAAGAAATTTGCAGGCCAGTTACCTTAGTACCTGCCATAGGGAAAATATTAAAAGTTATTGTTAAAGATGTTACAGCAGGGCACTTGGAAAAATTCACAGTAATCAAGCAATGTCAACATGGTTTTAGAAGAGGATAATCATGTTTAACTAATTAGTTGGATAACTTTGGAGTAAAACATGCTATGTATGAAGGGAAACCTGTGGATATACTGAACTTAAGTTTCCAAAAGACATTTAAAATGGTGCCATAATCATTGTTTCTGATTGTTATCAAATTGTTGTGGAAAATAAAACCTCATGATATGGGGATAACAAATTGGCATGAATAAAAGATCGAATAGTTAACATGAAAAAGAGAGTAGGCATAAATGGGTCATTTTCTGGTTGGCAAGTTTTAACTAGTGGTATGCCACATGGATCACTGTGAGGGCCTTAACTTTCGCAAATTATATAAATGACTTAGATGAAAGGACCTAAGGTATGTTTTCTAAATTAATCAATGGCATGGCGGCACAGTGGTTAGCACTGATGTCTCACAATGCCAGGGAACCGAGTTCAACTCTGATCTCAGATCCCTGTCTGTATGGATTTTGCACATTCTCCCTGTGCCTGCATGGGTTTTTCCAGATGCTCCGATTTCCTCCAACAGTCCAAAGATGTATGAATTAGGTTGATTGGCCATGCTAAATTGACCTTAGTGACAGGGAATTAGCAGGTATGTGGAGTTATGGGAATAGAGCCTGGGTGAGATTATGGTTGGTGCGGATCAATGGGCTGAAAGGCCTCCTTCTGCACTCTAAGGGTTCTATGGATACTATGATAGACAGGAATGTTGTAAAGAGGACACAAGGAGTCTACAGGGGAACTTAAATAGTTAAAGGAGTGAGCGAAGATCAGGGAAATGGACTGTAATGTGGGAAAGTGCGAAATTGTCCATTTTGACAAGTAGGATTAAAAAAATGGTGAGATGTTACAGATCTCTGAGATGCTGAGGAATCTGTGTGCTTTAACGAATAAGTTGCATAAGGTTAAAATGCAGATGCTACAAGTAAGTAGGTAAACAAATAGATTGTTATCAGTGACAGCAGGATTGGGTAGAAAAGTAGAAAGGTTATGCAGGGTATTGGTGAGACCATATCTGGAGTATCATATAGAGTATGTAAGGAATGCTATAAATGCATTGGAAGCAGATCAGAGGAGGCTTTCTAAACTAATGTCTAGAATGGGAGGGTAGTCTTAAGGGAAAATGTTGTAGGAGCTAGGCTTGTATCCACTGGCATTTAGAAGAGTAAGAGGCAACTTGATTGAAATATACAAGACCCTGAGAGGTCTCGAAAGGGTAGATGTGGAGACAATACTTCCTCTTCTGGGAGAATTAAGGGTCGCTTTAAAAAAGGGGTTGCTCATTTAAGATAAAGATTAGAATACTTTTCTGCATGGAGGATCGTGAATCTTTGGAATTCTGTCTGTCAAATGTTTGTGAAAGTAAAGCTTTTAATATTTTTAAAGCAGAGTTAGATGGATTCTTGATAAGCAAGAGGGTAAAATGTTATTGGGGTAGATGGAAATGTTGAGTTAAGGTAGCAAATAGATCATAGTAAATGGCAGAGTGAGGGGCCAAATGGGCTTCATATGTTTGTACAAAGTATAAATGGATATGGGGTGTCCTAGAATTTATAAGATGGGGTATAGCGTACAGAATAAAAAAGGTAAATAGGTTAAAAATGCCAAATCTAGAAATACCATTGGCCAGGACAGAGTTAAAAATACAGAGCTAAATTCTGGGAAAAGGAAAGAAGTCCTACAGGTGGGACCAGAATCAGAAGACAACTCTAACCTGATGGACATTTGGGTCTGGACCAGTAATTTGCCAATAGTGAGCAACCTACAAGCTGCTGTTGGGACCACTGCCTAATCAAGAATGACAGCTCATATGTAAAGCTCTGAGATATTTAATAAGATAATTCTGGAAGTTATTTTAGCTGGCTAGTGAGTTGGTCATTAGAGGATATAGCTTAAGAGAGAAGTTAGGAGAAGAGTCTATTATAAAGGTTTGTTAGGATGTGGATTGTCCTCTCAGAAACAATGGAAATAGAGTCCATTGTTTCATTTAAAAGGGAAGTAGATAAAAATTAGAAGAAATGTTCTTTTTTAAAATTTGTTTGTGAGACGTGGGTGTCTCTGGCTAGACAGCATTTATTGTCCATATCTAATTGCCCTTGTAAGGTAGTGTTGAGCTGTCTTCTTCAACTGCTACAATCCATGTGATGTAGATATATTCACAGTGCTGTTGGGGAGGATATCCCAGAATTTTGACCTAGTGACAGTGAAGGAATGATGATATCATTCCAAGGCAAGGTACTTGAATGGAATCTTTCAGGTAGCGGTGTTCCCATGTTTCTTCTGTGTTTGTCCTTCTAAATGTTAGGAATTGTGGATTTGGAACATGTTGTCTATGGAGCCATGGTTAGTTTCTGCAGTGCATCTTGTAGGTGGTACACACTGCTGTTACTGTGCATCAGTGGTGGAGGGATTGAATGTTTGTGGATGGGAAACAAATCAAGTAGGCTGCTTTGTCCTGGATGGTGTTGATCTTCTTGACTATTGTTGGAGGTTCAGTCATCCAGGCAAATAGAAATTATTCCTTCACATTTCTGACTTGTGCCTTGTAGATGGTGGTCAGGCTTTAGGAGTCAGGAGATAAGTTATTCACCACAGGATTCCTAGCTTCTGAACTGACCTTTTAGCCATGATGTCGACATCTTCTCCTGAGTCTTCAACATATTGATGAAGACGAACATCTCGCCAGGGCCATTATATAGTATACGATAATTAATTTATAACGAATTGGCCAGTTGAATAGTATAAAACTGGGAGCCAAT
This sequence comes from Sphyrna mokarran, assembly GCA_024679065.1. NCBI lineage: Eukaryota > Metazoa > Chordata > Chondrichthyes > Carcharhiniformes > Carcharhinidae > Sphyrna > Sphyrna mokarran. Next base: position 77,569,889 of record JAGIQG010000002.1, read on the forward strand.
CTATAAACCCTTTGCCGTCGGAAAAATGATACAAATGTCTGAGATCACATACCAACTGACTCAAGAACAGCACCTTCCCTGCTGCCACAAGAGTTTTAAATGAACTTACCTTACATAAAGTTGATCTTTCTCTACATCCTAGCTCTGACTATAACACTACATTCTACGTTCTCTCATTTCCATTTCTATGAACGGTATGCTTTGTCTGTATAGCGCACAAGAAACAATACTTTACACTATTTACTAATACATGGGACAATAATAAATCAAATCAAAAAATATAACTATTAGTTTTACACTCAAATCCAAAGTAAAAATTGTATTTCATGACACTTGTTCAAGACAACCCACCTGAGAACACAGTGTATTCATTATTTTGTATTGTCACATGAATTAATTTGTAGTGATCAAATTAAGTGAAAATAATCATCATTGCTTTTCTGTACCTTCAACATATCTGAAATAAAACCGCTATTGATTCACAACAGCATTGGCTCACTGGTTTGCTCAGCCTACTGATGGTCAAGTAGGTTGAAGTAGATATAAAAGACATAAGTATCCAGTCAGATCAAGGGATATGATTATTAGGATTGTCAGCTAACATCTCATAAAAAAAAATACTAAGCTATGGGAATCAATTACAGCAAAAGCATATGAAATATTTATGGAAACCGCTCATACAATTCAATCCTTGAATGTATTCATGATAGACCAAAATTTGGACCAACATCATTTATATCATAACCAAAGGGCACTTTGTGACAGCAAGAGGTACAAATAAAGTCAGCACCCTTTCCATCTCTTCTGTTCCTGAGCATTGAGAATTGGAGTGTTTCAATTAGGAAAATGGGATTTTGTCAGCATTCTGGATATGAGGTTGGAGGCCCCCCTGGAGAAGCTTTCATCCCCGGGACCTCTATATACAGAAAAAACCTGTTCAGCTTCCTTGGCCCTGACATTGAACTGGCAGAGTTATCTGTCTAAGTGAAGGGGCCTGGCACAGAAATATATTTTTCAACTTCTTTCGATGGCATTTCCACATGGAGACACCCTACGTTTCCCAGTTGCAGCCTCAATGACACCACGACTGACACAAAATAACTGCTGACCCTCTCAATGGTCTGACCACTCAGACAGCCCACTATCCAGCAGCCTCTTAATTGACTGCAACTGAGGAGTGCTGCTGTCCTCCCCCATTACATCTTAATATTATGGCAAAATCTCAGTTATGGTATCAAAGGGAATTCAAACACTTAGACAATGAGACCAAAAAGCCGATTTCTTTTTATAACTCTTGAAGTAAAGGTCTGAGAAAAGGAAATTATTAGAGATTTTGTGCCTTTTCTTCATTTGCTTAAAACAATAATTTGTATTTGGATTATTATGTTTCAGACAGAAGAATAGTCTCATTAATGTTTAAAAATTTACAAGAACCAAATACATTACTGCCATTCTCTAAATTCATCCCCCTTGAAACAATTTATGAACAGCTATTGATGTGGATTCAAATATAATAGTTATAACAGGAAAAATATGAGGAAAAGCAAACTTTACATCATGTGCGGTTTTGCTGAATTACATTCATGAAATGACTACTTGCAGAAAAAAGTGAACATATTGATTAACTTCCAGGACATCAAGAACAGCTATATAGAAATTAAACCTGAAATGATGTGTCTAGATGTAGTCCAGTAAAGCTCAGCATTATTGGTCACAAATTCTTCAGACATTCCATTATCACCAGTGATCAATTAGTTCTAATTAGTTGCAGCAAATTAATAACTCTGTCGTTCATTTGAAATCTTTAATGCTTTAGTTAACATTAACACCAATTTGGTAATCTTTTAGATTGTAAATAAACATTAAACCTTCAGAGCACGATTTGCAGCGTAGAATGCGTATCTTCTTGCAAGGGAACTAAGTCATCACAAAGGGAAATGCAATGCTGTCAGCAACGTTAATCCACATTTACACTGGAAAATTACCCTTCGGTCTCCTTAAGGAATAAAGAGATCTGCAATAGATAACACTCAAGAGAGCAACTCCATGACAAGTTTAAAGATACGTCTTGTCAAAAGTACTGCTCCCCTGGGCACCATCAGCATCAAAGAAGAACCCTTCATGTCAGAAGTTTGCACACCCGTCCTTCACAATGTCACTTCAAGCTCTTGCCAGCCAGATGAGAGTTTTAACTACACTGATTGTACAACTAACACTGAATACCGAAAGTGAGCTGAAGCAAACATCACAGCCCTGGCTTTATAACAGCAGCACCTGGAAGTAAACCAGTGTTGGCACTTGGTTGCTATTAGCAGTGGCACCACCAAGAAGCATTGTTTTACAATATTTCTGCTGAATGGTTTGTGAGGAACCGTCAAGAAATCTGATCTACCTTTTCATTCTGCTAGGACAACCATTGTTTGGATTGAATGTGAGATCAGCTTTATTTACAGATTGCTAACGCCAGCTAGGAATAACAATACTTATCACTCTGGGTGAAAGCAATGAGATTGCAATACAGATTATGAACACTTTAGTCTTGATGCTTTGCTTGCTAATATTGAAATCAAGATTGTTGTCAGGAATAGTTCTCACTGAAGCGTGCACAGCTTAGCAACTACAATTGGATTGGATATTTTTCTCACTATTGGCAGAATTCTTTTGTCATCTGTAAGCAAAAATTATAGCTGCTGAAACTTGTAATCAGCAACTGACCATGTAGCTGAGTTCTAAGGAGGGTGACATTGTGCAATCGTAATAAACAGACAAAGGAGGTCCACCCCAAAACTGTTCCGCCATTTATCTGACATGATAAGCAGTAAGAAGTCTCACAACACCAGGTTAATGTCCAACAGGTTTATTTTGTAGCAAACACCACTAGCTTTCGGGGCTTTGTCCCTTTGTTTGGTGAGTGGGGACTTCTGATCACAAACAGAGCACATAAAGGCATACACTCAGTTTAGAGAATACTGATTAAAATACGAGTTTTTGCAGCTAATCAAGTCTTAAAGGTGCAGACAATGTGAGTGGAGATAGTATTAAGCATAGTTTAAAGAGATGTGTATTGTCTCCAGATAGGACAGTAAATGAGATGTTGCAAGCCCAGGCATGTCATGGGGGTTACAAATAGTGTGACATGAGCCCAAGATGCCAGTTGAGGCCATCAGAAGTGGGCTGATAAGCAGTCGCAGCGTTTGCTTTTCCTTTCATTTTCCAGGATTCCCATATTTTGTTGAATCCATTAGTGCTTGTTCCAGATGCTGGTGGATTTCTGATGTTTCTGTTCCCATTCCACATTCCAGCCTCTGAAGATGATTTTCTTATGTTTATTTTGTGTGCGCTTTGAGGTAAACCGCATGAGAGCACCTTGCCTTATAACAATTAGTTAGTCAGCTTGCAAAAACAAGTATCCTAGTGTGGCAGAGTCACTGCTGACTTTTTGTCCTTTGTGATTCAGGTGACAAGACATGAATATTGTAAAGGCCTTCTGCCCAAAAGCCATAAAAAAAAGCAGGGTTGGTCAACCAGGCCTGACTTTAATTCATTCAAAACCTATTCACTTTTACTGAATTAAAATCAGATCTGGATGTGATACACCAGTGTGATATTCCAGTCGTGATTTTTCTGGGCTTGCTCGTTGTAGGTGTGAGTCCTGTTATGGCTGCTAATTCTCTCGAGACGCCTATAACAGGATTGCAATAGTGAGATATCTCAGTTCTATCCCGGACTCACACTGAAGATTCCCTCCCACCAGGACCCACACCCTAACACCTGTTGGTGACAGTTTACACGATTCCTCCTGATAGGCCCCGGGAGGTTCATGTGACCCACAAACACACAGCCTTGAAAGGGACCATGCTAATGCAAAGTAAGTCCGTTAAGTTCACCACATTGACAAAGTTGTTCCTGGTTACTGATTTTATTCCCCTCGCAGTTCATGTCCCAAGCTGAGTTAATCTCTTCCCAAGATGTTGTGGAATCAGCTCGTACATGGTATTGGAAATTTGAACATTCAACTGAAACTAAAATTTCTCTGGATAAAGCGGTTGAATTGGCTCAAGCAACTAAGAGCACTGAAGAAAGTGCTTTTGAACTGCAAGGCATGCAGGGCAAAGCAAACAAAATTTGGCAGGAAATAGCACAGCTCGAAGAACCAGTCACTAGGAACCAGCGGAACCCAGGAGACGGAATAGAAATCATTAACCACATTAGTTATCATTGAAACCATTCCCAAGACAGATGCAAATGTAAAGACCTCATTTGTTTCAGATGTAATTGGAAGAGCCACATACAAGCCACACAGACAGTACCTACTTTCCAAAAAAAAAGGTGACTTCAGGGAGCAAGATTGACGAAGATTTGGAAGAGAAGTCCAAAGGTTATAAGCTCAATGTTGTAAATTTAAATAAGACATTCCCATTGAAATCATCCTTGTGTTTAACCGACATCCATTAACTCTGGAGGTCGATACAGGCACTTTCACCATGCTAATAAATGAACAAACCTGTAAGTATTTGCAGGTCTGCAACCTGTGAGACTCAGCAATACCTCAGCAAAGTTGGCAACCTACACGGGCGAGGCACTGAAGTTATTAGTCACAACTTCAACACTGGTATCTTACCAGCACCAGTCTGCTGATCTATCCCTGGTGGTAATGAAAGGACAAGAGGTCTAGCCTTTTGGGAGGAAACTGGCTCAAACAAATCAAGCTAAACCACAGATAAGGTTTTACAGGAGCTCTTGTGTATGTATCAATAAGTCTTTCAGAGAGAGCGGGGGTGCATAGTAGGAGTAAAGTCTAAAATTTCCATGAACCATGGGTCAAGATCAACATTTTTTAGAGCCAGACCTGTCCCTTATGCCCGACTTCAAAAAGGTACAATTGAAGAGGTTGGAAGACCATCAATAATTAAACGGGTGCAGGTTTCAAAGTGAGCTGCACCAATAGTCTTTGTTAAAACCAGACTGCACAGAAAGGATTTGTGTTGATTACAAGCTGACTGTGAACAGAGCTGCTCAAATATAGATATGATAGGAGACTTCTATGCTGAACTAGTCTCAACTATATGAAATCGGACTTAAATCATGTATTCTGTAGTAACTTGAGATGGCTTGATGTGGCAAGTAACAAACTAAAAGATTTGTTGACTAATAAGGATTTAACGATGCAACTATTCAGGTCTATCCTGATAATGCCCTGACTCCAAGTGAAGCCTTCCAGCTCCAGGAATGCATGTGCTTATTCTTCATTTGGCCTGGTCTAATCATATGACCTACAAAGGATCACCCAATATATGGCCACACTACCATATATACCAACAGCTTGTGCTGGGAGAAGATTCAAGGAAGCTTGTCACCATTAATACACACAAAGTCTTATTCCAATATATGAGGTCACCCTTCAGCATGTTATCTGCATGTACTTTCAGTGCACCATGGAAAGCCTGCTGCAAGGAATACCAAGAGTTGTTGTGTATCTGGATGATGTCTTAATAATAGAGATGCCACCCAAAGAGCAGAGGGCCAATTTGGAGGAAGTTCTTAAAGAATTCAAAGAAGCTGGTGTATGCTTGAAAAGAGAACCTATCAAGCTGATGAGTTCACATGTTTAGAATTGAGAGTTGATGCAAAACGATTGCACTCACTAGAAGAAAAGGTAAAGGCAATAAGAGAGGTGCCTGCCCTGAAGAACATAACAAAGTTGATATCCTTCTTAAGGATGGTCAACTAATATGGCTGTTTTTTACCACATTGTCGACCACTTTGACACCCTTACATTGACTTCAGTGTAAACACATAGGTAAATCCTTAAAAAATAATCTGCCGAATAAAAGCACTGAAAATAACAATGAGCATTAATCTAAAAATCAACAAAACTTTCAAACATTCTACTTCAGAAATATTGTGTTTCCTTGCAAGCATTGATCTCCTGCCGGGCCAAAATATGGCTGTTCCAACATGACATTAAACTGGGAAATATAAATTGCAGCTTGAATCACAGGAAATGTCATACATCCTAATTTAGATGTTATTACCATATATTATAATATTAAAACGTTTCTGTTAAGAGCTTCTATAGGCCTACTTTGTGAGCTGACTAAAAGTTAACAAGCAGCACAGAATTATTGGAGACTCAATAAGGTGGATAGCTGCATGATATTTCATCACCCCCCACCAACCAACCAATCCCACCCGCACCCCCTCCACTCCGCCAGTAATGGTGACCGATTTCTTAATGCATGCAGAATTACTGTTACCGAAGTCATTGAAAAATGGCAATGGAATCCACATGGTGGCACTTGTGAGCTATTTGCTAAATCTTGCATCCTACTGTGTGGAATGAATTTATTTGACGCAACAATTTAATTGCTAACTCAATGGGTGCAATTTTCTGACCTTGTCACATATGGCATAGATTATGCTGATTTCGGAAAATAGTACGCAAGCCTAAAAATCGCCTCCCTGCCCAGCTCCGAGCGGTTTGCAATCGTCCTCTCCCTTTTTACTGGCACAAGCTGGATCTTGCGCAAAATGGGCATGAGGCTGATTAGCATGAGACTTCAATCTCATTAGTGACTCTGCCACAATCCCTCACAAAATGCTCCCACTTCTCTGGCAAAATGTCACGTGGGTACAAATCAGTACTGGTTCCTTGAAGGTTGAGGTGCAGCAGTTGCGAGGGCAAGCGAGGAGATGATTGCCACTGAGCACCAATCTCCAGAGTACAAGAGAGCAGGTCAACTGCTGCCATAGTGCGGGGTGGGGACTGTGGCCATGTGGGGGGCTCGGGCTTGGCTGGAGTCGCTGATGGGTTGGGGTTCATGTGGAGAACATTCCCCCTGTCCTTGAAAGACGTGTGAGAGGTTTCATATAAGATCGAGATCAAATCCCACTCGTGTCAACTGCCATCTGTCTGCTGGAAAGGCTTGGCCTTTATAGCAAAGGAAATAGAATATAAAACAGGGAGTCTTGCTGCAACTGTTCAGGATACTGGTGAGACTTCAGCTGAAGTACTGTGTGCAGCTTTGGTCCCCTTATTTGTGAAAGAATACATTGGCCTTGGGGGGAGTACAGAGAAGGTTTACTGGGTTGATACTGGACATGAGGGGTTAGCTTATGAAGAGAGATTGAATAGACTGGGCCTGTACTCGTTAGAGTTTAGAAGGCTGAGGGGGGATCTTATAGAGACTTATAAGATAATGAAGGGGATAGATAGGGTAGAGGTAGAGAGATTCTTCCCACTTAGAAAAGAAAACAGAACTAGGGGACACAGTCTCAAAATAAGGTGGGGAGCACTTTAGAATGGAGTTGAGGAGGAACTTCTTCACTCAAAGGGTGGTCAATCTCTGGAATTCTCTGCCCATTGAAGTGGTGGAGGCTACCTCGTTAAATATATTTAAGTCATGGGTAGATAGATTTCTGATAGATAACGGAATTAAGGGTTATGAGGAGAAAGCGGGAAAGTGGGATGATCCACTTCAGGTCAGCCATGATCTTATTGAATGGTGGGGTCAGCTCGAGGGCTAGATGGCCTACCCCTGCTCCTATTTCTTCTGTTCTTATGTTCTTATATATTGCTGACAATCTATCCCAGTTTCCACTAACAGTTACAAACATCAGGTCTGGTAGCTATTGGCTCAATCAAGGGAGCTCTGCAGGTGTTAATACAACTTTTCACATTGCATGGATTCGGCAGTTTTACTTCAATGGTCATTTGTTATATGAAAGCCAGGAGGATGCTTTTCTGCCAGCTGTCTGGAACTGCATACTATTTCTGGTAGCTAGTTTGCATCCTATGTTCAGGTGGGTGCGCACAACTTTATTCTGCAAGGGTTCCTCAATGAGGATCTTCTCACAGCTACTCTTGTGCTCTACATAAGTGCATGAGTACATGGGAAAGTCACAACAGCCCTGAATTTCTTCGCTACTGGATCGTTCCAGAGTTCGAGCTATGTCCAGTGTGGCATCTCCTAGACATCAGTCCACAAGTGCATCTGGGAAGTCACGGGTACCCTGTATGCCTGAGAACCCCTTATATCCATTTTGACCTGGGTCAGGCCCAGCAAGATGCCTGGACTGCAGGCTTTGTTGCCAACACTGTTATGTCTCAGGTGCAAGAATCTTCGGATAGCACAAAAGCTCCATGTAATCAAGGATTGCCCTTCATCAACTGCAAAGGATTTCACTTCCTGTATGTCCAAATTATGTGTGACTACCTGTTCAACATTGTGCACATTTGTGTGCAATCTATCTGAGGTGTGATAGGTCCATCCTTGGGCACTTGGAGATCCCTAAGCTGCCAAGATGGCTCATGGATGACAAGGGCTACCTGTTGAGATCGTGGCCGATGACACCGGTGCGGAGGCCTGAGACCGAGGTGGAGACCCACTACAGTGAGGCCCACGCTGCTACCTGCTTTGTCGACAAGTGGTACATTGTCCTGTTCAAGATGTGGTTTCATTGTCTGGATCATGCCAGCAATGCTGTCAGTATAGCCATCAGAGTATACCCATGTTGTACTCTACTACCTGGCACAGCAGAGGAGTGACACTCTAGAGGAGGACCAAGCATATTGTCTATGAAAAGGTGGACTAGGAGGGTGTGGATGATGGGGGACCAGTGGTGACCAGAGCCTGGGGATATGCCAAGAGAGCCAGAAATGCCCCATTGCTGCAAGACTCTCCAATTAGGAGGCATGATGTCTGCAGTTCTAACTACCAACTCCCCTCCACCCTCTCAGAAAACCTTCAAATGCCCTCCCCCTTCCCCACATTGCTATCCACATTCCCCAACATAGCACCACCTCCAGGGGGTCTCATTGACATGGAGACCATTTTAGAAGGTTGAAGCACATTCTTCAATTGTGCTTCCCTGAATTCAATTCAGGGAATTGAATTCAGGGAAACCCGGTGAAATGAATCAGAAACTGGCCTAGTAATAGGACACAAAGAGTGGTGATAGAGGCTGGTTGAATGACTGGAGGCCAGTGTCCAATAGTGTACCATAATTTTCAGTGCAGGGTCCCTTATTGTTTGTTAAATACGTATATAATATGGATGATAATGTGGGTGAGATGATCAGTAAGTTTGCAGATGACACTATGATTGGTAGGGTGGTTAAATGAAAAAGAAAGTCATAAATTACTGGAAAATATAGATAGCTTGGTCAGATGGGCAGATCAGTGTAGATGGTATTTAACCCTGATAAGTACAAGGTATTGTACTTCGGAGGAAGTATCAAGACGAGGGAAAATTTACTGAATGGCAGGACACTAGGAAGCTCAGAGGAATAGATAAATCTTGGGGTATTTATTCTCAGATCCCTGAAGTTGGCAGAACAGGTGAATAGGGTAGTTATGAAGGCATATGGGACATTTGTTTTCACCATGGCCTGGCAAGGAGGTAATGTTGGAATTGTACAGAAAATTGGTTAGGCCACAGCTGAAGTGTGCAGTTCTGTGATCTTGCTAGAGAAAGGATTTGAGAAACAAATTTGTCACTCAGCGAGTGGTGAGAACCTGGAATGAACTGCATGGGAAGGTAATGGATGCCAAAAACCTTACAACCTTTTAAAAATATTTGGATGAGCACTTGAAAGACATTCAATGATATAGGACAGTTGCTGAAAAATGCAATTAGCGCAACTTTATTGGTAGTTATTGTCATTGCAAACTCATTTGGCCAAAGGATCTGTTCTGAACTGTACAATGCTCTATGCCTCTATGGGTACAGATGGAGTATGAAATTCCCTGGAGGAGATGAGTCAAGGATAGAGGCACTGTGGCTTTGAGGTGGAATATTCTTTAGTCGTGATTATTTACAGTGCCAATTACCCCATCTTTAACTACAGTGTCTGACTTCACCTGTGCCTTCTTGGAGCCCTACAACTTCTTAATCTTTAGTGGCCTGGCGTCAAATCTGGGTGACACCCCCCCCCCCCCAACCCCCCACCCCCCGATGCATATCAGAGGTGGAGATGGTCTGCTTGTTCCTTGCCCAATCAACTTTGAAACACTTAGCGGATGTGCTCTGGAGGGTTGCGACCTGAAGGGCCCATCCGACTGTCAGGTGTCACAGCTGCAGCTGTGCCATTCTGTTTGACCTGCTGCCCATGAGATGCACCAGTGTCAGGAAGGGAGAGGGTTCAGAATGGCTGGAGATAACTGAAATCTCCTGGGTGGGAGGCCCTTCCTCTGTGGTGCATGTTAGCACCATGCCTCGCCAGGTAGGGTTGTGAAGAGGAGTGCCAAAGGGATTTGAGGAAGATGCTGGAAGGGATTGCATGTTGGAAGGTTGCAGGGTATCAAGGAGTGGACATTCCAGGTGTGACAGATGTGACTGTTGCCAGATTCACCCTTGCAGCTTGAATGAGGTCAATTATTTTCACGCGGCACTGGACAGCAGTCCACAGTATGAGGCTGCTAGCACTGACTGCCACAGCCTCTGCATTGCAGTGTACATTCAGCTCCCTGGTCTTGGGTGTCTACCCTCCCGGGGGTACAGGAAGGCCCACCTCTCCTACATGGTGGCCAGAAGTCATCCTCTATCTCTCCTCATGAAATGTGGAGCTTCTGTCCGCGCAGCAGTCCTCCTGGCTTGACTGGCTGTAAGTACAGAGGGAGCATTTAAATGCAGCTATCCCTTGTTAACAGCGCACACTTGTGAGCAAATGCAGGCAAGTCACATGCCTGAGGATTCCATACCGATGTGTTTCATGTGAGGTTTAATCAGTGCACTAAGTGTGGGATGATTGCTGTTTGGATTGTGCTGGACAGATCAGTGGGGATCATTCCAATTTCCTTGTTGCTTTGACACTTTAGGTTTTATTTGGGAAGATTCCACTGTTAGAGCATGAACCTGTCAGGACCTACATTGAGCTTGAGGACCAGCAACTGTTCAGTCTGAGATTTAGCAGGAATCCATCATTGCATAAATTAAATAACTTCACCGGAATTAGTCAACTCAGTTGTATTATTTTATGATGATTGAAAGAATGAATGAGTAAACAAGTAAGTCAGAGAGAATGGGTAAATCAGTGAATAAAATGAATAAATGAGTGAACAAGTGACTAAGTGAGTGCAAACATGTGAATGAGTGAGGAATGAATGAGGGTGAATGAATGAACAATATTTGAGTACATGAATGCACAAAGAGGTGAGCAAGTGAGTGAACGATCAAGTGAATGAACAAATTAAAAATATAACAGGGTAACACTGATGCCAGCCTTTGACTTAGGGATGGCTTTAGAATGTCATCTTGCCTACTCCTTCCATCCTATCCCTCCTCATAATTTTGATTTGATTTGATTTATTATTGTCACGTGTCTTAGTATACAGTGCAAAGTATTGTTTCTTGCCTCTATATAGACAAAGCATACCATTCATAGGGAAGGAAAGGAGAGAGGGCAGAATGTAGTGTTACAGTCATAGCTAGGGCATAGAGAAAAATCAACTTAGTGATGGCAGCAGGAAGAAACTGTCCTTGATTCGGTTGGTACTTGACCTCAGAGTTTTGTATCTTTTTTCCGACAGAAAAAGTTAGAAGAGGAAATGTCTGGGGTTCATGAGGTCGTTAATTATGCTTTCTGAGGCAGTGAGAAGTGTAGATAGAGCTGGTTTATGTGATGGATTGGGCTATATTTATGACCTTTTGTAGTTTATTGCAGTCTTCATCACAGCAGGAGTCATACAACTGTGATATCAACCCTATCAACATAAAGAATGGTTTCTATGGTGCACCTGTAAAAGTTAGTGACAGTCGTAGCTGGCATGTCAAATTTCCTTCGTCTTCTGAGAAAATAGAGGCGTTGGTGAGCTTTCTTAACCACAGTGTTGGCCTGGGAAGACTAGGACACGTTGTTGGTGATCTGGACACCTGAAACTGTAAAGCTCTTGACTATTTCTACCTCTACCTTTGTAATGTGAGTTCCTCATATTAAGTTGCTGGCATCAAATATCTGTGTGTCTTCTTCCCTTCAGTTGCACATAATCTCACCAGAAAAGAAACGTTGAAGTGGTCAAAGTTCTAAGAGCAAAATTTCAATGAGACTGAAGGGTCATTCTAAATCACAACATGGGTATGTAGAGAAGGAGGAATTACACTAGCAGCCATTTTGCCATTCTTTTGTAAGATATCAGCAACACAGCAGTTCACATTGCAAGCTGCATGCCGCATGATCTCATAGAAATGCATGGCAAGTGAGAATGTGGAACCCACTAACCAAGAACTAGTGGAGGCAAACAACATAGGTATATGTAACATGAATAAAAGGACTTATCCTTCACCTATTCTGCCTCAAATTCTCCAGCCCCCTCTCCAATTATATAATCCATCACATTTCTATCCATCCTTAGCCCTGAAGAAGAGTCACAAGGACTCAATAGGTTAATTCTGTTTCTCTCACCACAGATCTGCTAAGTTTTCCCAGAATTTTCCTGCTCTTACATTTAAGGGGAAGCTAGATAAGCTTACAAGGGAGAAAATATTGAAAAGGTGAATAAAAGAAGGTGGGATAGGGCTAAGATAGAGAATAGACACCAGGATACATTGGATGAGCCATATGCACTGTAAAATTCTATGTAATCTGATCTAATTGTAGAAATATAGATTTGGCATGGTGCTTTGTGTGGACTGCAGTCAACATGCATCAGGTTTTTGTATACACTTGTCATTGGTGTTGTCACAAAATATGGATGATATTACTTCAATGGTTCTTTCACTTAATTCAGTAAATTTCCTTGTTTCTTCTGCATGGTTAGTTAACATTTACACTTGCTCCCAGCTCCAATAAGCCTGCTGCATTTATCCCCTGAGGGACAACCAGGTATATGCAATCCTTTTTTTGTGTTTACTGTGCCACACTGTGCAAGCAAAATATCTTTCAGCTGCACCATTCCAGCAGGATATTCCATTATTTTGCACGAACAAATATTTTCAGCCACACGATAGAAACTTTACCTGAAACTCATGACCTCTCAGTGATTGGGTTGGCATTTTAAATAAGTGCAATAATATGGAACACCTCAAATTCTATTGTAAGGGCTCCCTAGAAATTCTATTGGATTGATCAATACAGAATCATTTAGAAAATGGTGTGCTCTTTACATTTCTCATCCATGGAGTGTAGAATCTTAGAATCCCTACAGTGCAGAAGAGGCCATTCAGCCCTAGGTGACCTGCACTGACTTTCTCACAGAGTATTTTAGCTAAGCCCCCTCCCCTGTCCTATCCCTATAACACCACACCTTTCATGTGACCAATCCATTGGCTCTAAGGGGCAATTTAGCATGGCCAATCTACCTAACCTGACCATCTTTGGACTGTGGGTGGAAACAGGAGCACCAGGAGGGAACCCGTACTGACATGAAGAGAATGTGCAAATTCCACACAGACAATGACCCAAGGCCAGAATTGAACCCAGGTCCTTGGTGCTGTGAGGCAGCAGTGCTAACCATTGTGCCAACATGCCTCCCACAGGCATCATGCTTAATCAACCAAATCGATCAACACTCAACTTTTATTTTTCTATAGCGTGCTTCATATGAAAAGAATGTCAAAAAGCGCATTGCAAGATAGGAGTTGGACATCTAGCCGACGAATGTTCATAATTATAGCCAGATACATTAGACATGAATAGTGCCGATTGTTCTATTCTATGGTGTGTTTATAGAAGGCTTTACCTTAATTGCTTTGGATTCAAGCTTCATTAAAGGTTCTATTATAACCCGTATTCAAACCTGAAAACAAGCTTCATTTTTATATCAGAGGATTATAGAACAATTGATGCGTAAAAGTGAAACCAGAGATTGACAGACAAATACCCACTTCTTTGGGCAAGTGTTCTACCCCCATTCCACAGATCCTTTCACGTGCCTCCAACATTCTGCCTTCAGTTGGACATTCCCGCTAGGACAATTACCTGTCCTTTATCTTTTCATTGGGAATTGTCGACGGGACATTGGACATCTCGATTTTTCTGCACCCCTCCACCCACTCCAATCTCTCTCCTTATGAAATTTCCACCTTTGCTCCCTCAAGTCCAACCCTGACATTGTTATCAAACCTGCTGACAAAGGGGGTGCTGCTATCAACTGGCGCACTGATCTTTACTCGCAGAGACTGAGTGCCAACTCTTAGATATTTTCTCTAACAGCTCCATGAAGGACACCAGGTTTCTGTAAACCCTCCGTCTCCTTTGCCTTCAAGTCCCTTGTTCAGCCAGACCTTAAGTCTGTCTGCTGTCCTTGGCCTCCTGGGTTCTTCCTTCCTGGGAATAAAGCTGATCACGTTATCGAGGAGGGCCTGGAAAGATTGTGTTCAGAAATCTCACTGGCACAAATCCCATCCTCCTCCACTGTGCTCATGTCATCCACTAGCTAATGAGATTACCTTTGCACATCCAGGAACTCCAGTCAAATAGCCTTGATCTTCTTCTTTTTCTCATTTACACATTACATAATCCATATGCTCCATCCCCACATTTGTTGGTGACAGAGGGTTCTATTTCTCCTTCTCATCCTTTGACACCTCAGATGCATCTGCTCTGTCAGAATGTTTGGGTGCAATTTCACCAGCCCTGAAGAAGCATTGGAAAGTACTGGCCATGAAAGCTGACCGACTCTGGCAGGCAGCAGGACTGTGTGGTGACATTTAATCAGCGATGGCTAATTAATATTTCTGCTGCCCAATTGAAGAAGGCAGCCGATCCTATCATCCCAGAATGGTAGCCACTGCTGAGGCTGCATCATGAAGGAGAGGTTACCTCAATACCAAGTTGCCCTCAAACATGGATAAAGTTTTTTTGGAAAGCTGTAGCCAGGCAGCCATTCCCCAAAACCAATTGTGGGTGATAGTTTGTTCAGGTGACGCTGCCTTGAGCACAAATTTGGCTATTAACTCCAAGAAATCCTTCCTTGGACCATGAAGTACCCATTGTGAAGTATCACCTAACCTTCAGAACCCCCTTGAATGTGCCAGGACTTAATTGGCAGACCCACATGGCAGCAGCACTGCCCAAAGTGGAAGAAGTGCACTCATGGATTTGACATGGATTTTAATTAGAAAATTAGATGCCTCGATTGGTCTTCTGGCAGGAATTTTGTCAATGCCAGAAATGCCTCATCACTATCTACAGATTCTCCCATTTTGAGATTAAGTGCGATGGTGGGCACTTCTGGCAACACTTGTCCTGCTGAACAGAATAGCAGGTTCCCACTATTCTAGACTTGGAATCACATTAATTATACATAGGTGACTTCCATCTGACTCCCCTGGCAGATGGCGCCTAATTTGTCTGCCCAGACACAGCTGACCTATTTGAAGACCCCAGAGCCTCAGTTAAATACTAGTCTAGCACACTCATATCACTGTCTCGCCTGTCTTCAAAAAACTGTGCAACAAAAGTTCCTTATTCATTTCCAGAAAAGGATTGCCTTTTTTTTTATTGAAATGACTGTTGGGACACACCCCTCAATTACAGAGACACAGAAATAAATCCTGAGTTGGAAGAGAAAAGGGAGTGGCAGATTTGAACATGATGTGGCTGTTGGACTTAAACCTGATGTTGTGAGATCTCTTAGAATTCAACATATGTCAGTAAAAGCATTCTGGTTTACTGTGAATCCTAAAGTGACAATCTACTCCTCCTGACTTCATATGAAACGTTAAAAATGAAGCATTGTTTTGGTATTGGATACATCCATATAGAGAAAAGCTGAGATAAATAGGCCTGAAGTCTCTGGTTGGTTCAATTTCCCTGAATCTTTCAGGTTTTCTTGGGCACAGAACAAATTTTCCCCCAGAATTAAACATAACGTCCAATTTCAATTCCAAATTGTCTTTGAATCCATTTAGAGATCAATTTTAAAATCAATAATTTTCATATGATTTTGTTGTGATCAATAATAATTATTCAAGGTCATGTTTGGTTCAGTAAAATGCCACCTATATTCTTCACAATCAGAGTCACACATTGTAATATAAAGATTACAAAAAGTACTGGAAGCAGGTCTGGCAATATCAATGTATAGGAAAACAGAATTAGCAGACTGAATTTTTCTGGTCCCAGGTTAGAATATAAAACAGAGAGCAAAGTAGGCAAATAGTATGTCAGTTTGATTCCTTGAGGCATCCCAGCCCCAGAAGTGGCATCAAGTAGACACAGGAAGATCTATTGAATGTGAAGGCTACTGTGTTGGAAGATGAGGACAAGGGAAATGCTATTGCAGTTCTGAGAGGGAATGTGTGAGAATAAGGGCTGGATAGGAAGCAGAAAGCTGAAAGATCGGGAGGATATATCTGCCATCTCAAACACCAACAAAATGGTGGCGGTTTTGCAATTTGCCAGCAGCAGAGAAGATCTAAAGCAATGTTGCCACTACAAGGCAACAGGTCAGTGGGAAGGTGATTAAGATGAATTTGCAAGGATCTGAACATAATTACACAGAGTTTGGTTAATTTTAATGAATTTTAACAAACAACCCATTGGGATTTCAGGCCTTCAGATTCCTTATGGTTAAAGCTGGCAGCCACAAGGTGAGGCTTCAGTGCTGCCTCTAGAAGTCAGTCATTGTGAGTTTGTTTGTTGTCATGAAGGGCTGTACAAATACTGGACCTTATCTTTTTTAAGGAGGCATTGGGATAGATCTTGACATTGTGCTGTAATATAAATAAATGTTTGACTGCTGATTCACTCTGACTTGTTTTACCTGATAACATACAATCAAAATTTACCTCATTGACTTTTACAAAAATATTTTTGGCCAATCTGGTTTAGCTTCGAGATGGAGAATATCTGGGATGCCTGCACACTATTTGTAAGATGTCAACATCACTCTTAAGTGAAGCAACTGTGCCTTTTGGTATATTTAGCCATCACCCTGTGTATTTGTCGACAAACTGAGAAGGTTTCCTAAACATTTTGTGTCGTGGAGGTTGATAAACTGAAACTGACAGCTAACGAGTCCCATGAACCAAACTATTGCATTGAAAAATAATTACAGATAAGGAAGACCATTCAACTCATTCTAATTTGTGCATCCAGTCAAATCCTCATTGTAACACTTAATTATTTCTGAAAAGATTCCGGAACTTCTATTATCATTATCTTTGTCTTAAAGTTATTCACATGTTAATCGCTCATCACAAACAAAAACTTTATGCTATCAAGCCTAAGTTACATTTTATTCTTGTGACTTCTTGTCTGGAATCTTACCCCTGTTCACACCCATCCTGCCACAGTACACGGAGATTTGGCTGGCCACCAAATTCTCTGACCTCGATCTCACTGCAGTGGGAGTGTGGAGTGAAGATCGCACTCCTAGTTCTAATTCAGTAATGTAATTTAAAGTAACATTGCAGGTTAGCTTGATTTACTCTCTGAAATTGTAAATAAGATGTATGTACCTGTAATTGAATGAACACTCTAATGTCTGCTTTCTTGGCTGAAAGCCCATCTCGCCTGTATATCCTTGCAACTCAGATCGTAGCAAAGAACAAAGAACAAAGAAAATTACAACAGAGGAACAGGTCCTTCAGCCCTCCAAGCCTGCACTGACTATGCTGATCGATTGAACTAAGACCCCCTACCTTCCAGGGACCATATTCCTCTATTGCCATCCTATTCATGTATTTATCAAAACACCCCTTAAAAGTCACTATCATATCTAGTCAAGCATCGTAGCTCTTTTCTCAGTCTCTAGCACACAATGTCTTCCTTCTCTATCGATAACCAGAACTAAAAGCAATATACAAGGAACAGTCTGATCTGGAGTTCATGGGGAAGAGAGTCAGTTCCACAGGCTTTCCTGATATCTGTTGATGGCAGGTGAGGTTTTGCATCATAAATGCGTTTTCAGAATATTTCGGGCTGGAAAACCTTAAATAGAAAGAGCACCTTTCGCCAGAAATAGTGTCTGGAATTCTTTGACTTCACTCATTGCTGGAATTCCCCAGTCCTGTTGCAATGAATGGAGATTTGGCTGAGTGCCAAATTCTCCATTCTTGCTGGCAGTGGTGTTGGGACATACAACATCAGAGAATTCCAGACAATATCCTTAACAATGAATACACACACATTGTTCAGAAATAAGTTTTTTTTATTTTAATGTTTATTCAAGTGCATTGCTAACTGATGGGAGGTAAGATCATATCCTGTTATGTAACACATTTCAGGATATAAACCAATACTTAGAACTGGATTTGCATAGAATCGAATGGAATGAGAACAACCAGTTCTCAGCTTGGGACCGCAAATGATATCAAAGTACATCAGCCAAGAATTCCTCAAAGTTTCACTCATTCCACCACTGTTTGCCACAAATGTGCCGTAAAGCTGGTTTGCCCGCATTAGTAAATACATAGCAGCAGAGTGGGAGCATAGGAAACAAATATTTCCCTGGTTCCACTGTGGTAGAAAGCACATTGGTGCAAGTTTGTGCAGTATGGCATCTATTATCCTGTTTGAAGCAGCTGACATACATAGAGCACAAAACATTACAGCATAATGCAGACCCTTTTGCTGTCGATGTTGCGCTGAACTATGAAACTAATCTAAAGTCCATCTAACCTACACTATTCTAATATCATCCAAATGCTTATCCAATGACCATGTAAATGCCCCTAATTTTGCCAAGTCCATTACTATTGCAGGCAGGGCATTCCACAACTTCCCCTTACTGCTCTCTGAGTAAAGATCCTACCTCTGATATCTGTTCTATATCTATCATCCCTGAATTTAAAACTATATCCCCTCATACTAGCCATTTTCATCCCAGGAAAAAGGCTCTCACTATCCACCCTATCTAGTCCTCTGATCATCTTATATGTCTCTATTAAGTCACCTCTTAACCTTCTCTTTAATGAAAACAACCTCAAGTGCCTCAGCCTTTCCTCGTAAGACCTTCCCACCATACCAGGCAACATCCTGGTAAATCTCCTCTGCACCCTTTCCAATGCTTCCACATCTTTCCTATAATGCAGCAACCAGAACTGTATGCAATACTCCAAATGAGGCTGGACCAGAGTTTTTTACAGATGCAACATGACCCCATGGCTCCAAAACTCAATCCCTCTACCAATAAAAGCTAACACGCCATATTCCTTCTTAACAACCCTATCAACTTGTGCGCCAACTTTCAGAGATCTATGTACATGGACACTGTGATTTCTCTGCTCATCCACATGACCAATAACTTAACATTAGCCCAGTACTCTGTATTCCTGTGACTCCATCCAAAGTGAATCACTTTACACTTTTCCATATTAAACTTTATTTACCACCTCTCAGCCCAGTTCTGCAGCTTATCTATGTCCCTCTGTAACATGCAACATTCTCTGCACTGTCCACAACTCCTCTAACTTTAGTGTCATTCACAAATTTAATAATCCATCCTTCTATGCTCTCATCTAGGTCATTTATAAAAATAACAAACAGCAGTGGTCCCAAAACAGATCCTTGCAGTACATGACAAGTAACTGGACTCCAGGATGAACATTCCCATCAACCACCATTCTCTGTCTTCTTACAGCTCACCAATTTCTGATCCAAACTGCTAAATCACCCTCAATCCCATGCCTCTGTATCTTCTGCAATATCTTACCATGAGGAACCTTATCAAACACTTTACTGAAATCCATAAACACACATCAACTTTATCTTCATTCACGTCTTTGGTCACTTTCTCAAAGGATTCAATAAGGTTTGTGAGGAACGACCTACCTTTTACAAAACCATGTTGACTATCCCCAATCAAATTATTCCTTTCTAGATGATTATAAAACCTATTTCTTATAATTCTTTGCAAAACGTTGCCCACAACAGAAGTAAAGCTCACTGGTCTATTGTTACTAGGGTTGTCTCTACTCCCTTTCTTGAACAAGGGGACAACATTTGCTAAGCTCCAGTCCTCTGGCATCATTTCTGTTGACAATAATGACCTAAAGATCAAAGCCAAAGGCTCTGCAATCTCCTCCCTAGCCTCTCAGAGAATCCTAGGATAAATCTCATCCGGCCCAGGGGACTTACCTATTTTCATACTTTCCAGAATTGATAACACCTTCTTGTTATGAACCTCAATCCCATCTAGTCGAATAGCTTGTATCTCAGTATTCTCCTTGACAACATTGTCTTTTTCCTGTATGACTACTGACAAAAAATATTCATTTAGCGCCTCTCCTATTTCTTTGGACTTCACACACAACTTCCCACTACTGTCCTTGACTGATCCTAATCTTACTCGTTTTTTTCATTCCCGACATACTTATAGAAAACTTTAGGGTTTTCCTTGATCCTACCTGCCAAAGCCTTTCATGCCCCTCCTGGCTCTACTTAGCTCTCTCTTTAGGTCCTTTCTGGCTAACTTATAACTCTCAAGCACCCTTAACATCTTGACATAAGTCTCCTTCTCCCTCTTCACAAGCAATTCAACTTCTTTAATAACCATGGTTCCCTCGCTCAACCTCTTCCTCTCTGCCTGACAGGTACATATTTATCAAGGACACATAGTAGCTGTTCCTTGAACAGGCTCCATATTTCACGTGGGTTTCTCCAGGGTTTGCATGACCATAGTCGATACCAGCACAGACTCATTTTAATCGGAGTAGTTGATGCTTAGGCTGACCACTCTACAGTGGAATCATAGAATCTCTCCAGTACAGAGAAGAAAGGCCATTCAGCCCATTGACTACAATCCCACCCAGGCTCTATCCTCATAACCCCTAGCGTAAGGACACAATGGGTAGGGTTTTCCATCCTCACTCCCTCCACGTCCCATGGTAAGGTTCCCAGTGCTGGAGGCGGCTCGCCATTGATGCCGATGTCTATACCATTTTGTATGACTATCTGTCCTACTGCAAATTAAAGAAGATCTGTATTTGGTTGCAGTGCAAAAGAGAGTGAAATGACAAAAGGTTTCGTGGCGCAGAGCCAAAGGGAGTAACAATAGTATAAATAAAGAAAGAAATGATGTGTTGTGAATGAGTTGTGAATGATAGGATACTGAGATAGCTGTGGTACAAAAAAAACAGGAAATAAGAGCAAAACAAGAGAGATTAAAAATAATAACAAAGAAAAATAAACCAAAATGGAGACAGATGTTATGAATTGAGGAGGAGCGGGAATCAGGATATTGAATTTGATGATCAGCCATGATTATAATGAATAGTGGAGGAGGCTGGAAGGGCCAAATGGCCTACTCCTGCTTCTAGTTTCTATGTTTCTATGAGTTCGAATCGTTGAACTCAAGTGTTGAGCCCAGAATGCTATAAAATGCCCAGTCAAAAGTTGCTCCTCCATCTTACACTGAACTTTATTAGAATACTGCAGCAGATCCACAGACAAGGCCAGCATGGGAAGGAGATGGAGAATTAAAATCACAGGCAACTGGAAACTCAGAATCAGGCTTGCAAACTAATGTTCTACAAACGGGTTCCTCAGTCTGTGTTTTGCCTTCCCAGTGTAGGGAAGACCACATCATGATCATTGAATACTATACTAATTTAAAAAGGTACAAGAACATCTTTGTTTTACATGGAAGGCATTGAATGGTGAGGAGGATGAAGATAAAAAGGACAGGTGTTGCATCTTCTATACCAACATGCATGGATGCCAAAGGAGAAGAGGATTTGTTTGGGGAAGATTGAGTGCAGACTAGTGTTGCAGTGGCAAAGGTCCCTCCAGGATGCTGGGAAGGAAGGACAGGAAGATTTTGTTAGGCAGTGGAATCGATCTCTGGCTATGCCACATGACAGCTGGAGGAACTTAAAATCAACTACGTAGATAAATTTGGTGGTGCAGGCACTGGAGGAAGCTAATCTCAGTAATTGTGATAATGAAATTAGATTGTCATCAGACCCCATTTGGTTCACCAATGTCCTTTAGGAAGGAAATGTCCTGTCCATCCTAATATGGAGCACATATTGCAGCATCAAATTTCATACAGCGGGTGTATATCTTTTCCTCATTTGCTCCAACGAAACTTTGGTTTAGGGATTCATTTTTTTGGTGATCAGAATTTGCTTGTAACTCCAGACCCACATATAACTGCCTTCTGAAATATGGTCTAACAACTCAGGAAGGCAGCTCATCACTGCCTTCTCAAGGACAATAAATGTTGATCATGCAAGTAACACACACATTCCAGGAGTGAATTTTAAGAAAATGTACATTCAGGAACAATTTCAATAAAATTATCCAATCAATTTGTCCCTTATATGCATTTCAAATTAAAATTCAGAACAACTCTGTTTCTGTTCTCCTCTTTCCACAGACCACAATATGATTATCTCTTCCTGTTTCACTAATGTAAGCTGATAGCTAAGTTATTAAGATCCACTTTCAGGTGCTCTATGTTTCTTCTTCTTGTTTCTTCCCCTTTGTAAAAGCCTTTTAAATTGAGGATGCTCCCAATTTAATTTTTTGGTGCAATTCCAAAACTGGTACATTTTTTTCAAACAGGCAGCTCTTACGAACACATCCATTTAGTGCTTGTTTTCACTTTATTGTCAAAATTTAGGATTACTTTTGGATGACTTATGGCACATGGCAATATGAATTCAAATTCCACCATGATAGCTGGAGGAATATTAAATGAATATTATACAATGTGAAAGGCGCCCAGAATCTCAGGATTGTTATAGCACAGAAAATGTGGCCATTTCACCTTCTGGCGTGACTCTCCCATCTGTGCCCACCACTTATCTGGTGGGTCCAGCCGGGAGACACGTGTCTGTGGCCTTGAACAGGGATTTACACATTTGCGCACGGAACGCATGTGCATCTCCCAGAGCTGACGAGTAGTCACCAGCTAGATCAAGCTGGAAACTGGCGAGAAGGCAGGTATCTTCTTTTCATCTATATTAAATATGTATCTCATTCCACCAGGAGTATTTCATATCAGCAGGGTTCAGACTAGCTCCCCACATTTGGGGAGTCAGCAGGAGACCCTGCCAGAGTGAAGAGGGTTCAATCAGGGACACCCCCCCCTTCCCCCCAGGGATCAGGTGATGAGGGCATGTTGCCCCAAAACACGGGCACACTAATAGTGTCAGCCTGTGCCCCCAACACTGCATAAGGGGCAAATTGCCCATGCCCAGGAGGCACCTTGGCGCTGCCCATTGGACATCAGGCAATGCCAAGGTGTTAGGCCTATTGTGTGTGGGGCCTAGGGGTGATCAGTGGAGGTCTCACTGCCACTCTGCAGACAGAATCAGTCTGGGATGGCAGATATTGGGGCAATCCGAAGCGGTGTGGTCTGCCGGGGACTGCCTCCAAAGGTAGGAGGGGGATCTGACCCTGCGGGAAGTCAGTGGGGAGAGGGGAGAATCTGCCAGGGTGAGGAAGGTAGGGAGATCACCACTGCTGGGGGTGCGTGGGGCCTGGACATTGGGGCACTCTGGGATGTGGGGGATTAGGGCTGGCCTGTGAATTACAGTGAGGGCCCATGATCAGGTCGTGGGGCAGGAGATGCTGGAAGGGCAGAATTGCGGGTGATTGGGGCTGGCCATCAATCAGGCTGACCAGCAAACATTAGTTTGATAATTTGGGGCTACTGTGCATATGCAGAACTCCAGAACTGTCAAATGCCAGAGTGAATAGGCCCCGTCCCCTTGGTTTTTAATGAGATTCATGACTGGGATCTCTTCAGTGCACAGAGTGAAGAGATTCAATCAAGAAGCTGTTGCAATCTAGAACAGCTCTGCTGCCAATTCAGCGCTTTTGGGAGAATCGCCCTCATCATGTCTGTGCCAGTTCTCCAGTGAGACTTGTATCTCATGCCATTTTCCCATCTTCATCCTATAACCCGCACAGTCTTACTTCTCAGATACTCATCCAGCTCCCTCTTGATTTCCTTGAATGATCCCGCCTCCACTACATTCTTAAAAACAAAACAAAGAATAAAGAAAATTACAGCATAGGAACAGGTCCTTTGGCTCAATAAACTTGCACTATTCATGTTGCCCGACTTAACTAAAACCCCTTTTCCTTTTGGGACTATATCCCTCTATTCTCATCCTATTCATGTATTTGACAAGACACCCATTAAAAGTCGCCACCATATCTGCTTCTACTACCTCTTCCAGCACCCATCACCCTCTATGTATAAGCTTGCCTCATTCATCTCCTTTAAACCTTGCCCTTTACAGATTAAACCTGTGCCCCCTAGATTCTTCCAGCCTGGGAAAAAGTTTCTGATTATCCACTCTGTCCATGCCTCTCATAACCTTGTAGACTTCTATCAGGTTGCCTCTCAACCTTTGTCGTTCCAGTGAGAATAAACCAAGTTTCTCCAGCCTCTCCTCATAGCTAATGCTCTCATTACCAGACAACATGCTGGTATATCTTTTCTATATTCTTTCCGAAGCCTCCACATCCTTTTGGTAGTATGGCTATGAGAATTGAACACTATATTCCAAGTGCAACCCAACTAAAGTTCAATAAATCTGCAACAGGACTTGCCAATTTTTAAAGTCAATGTCCCAGCCAATGAAGGAAAATATGTTGTATGCCTTCTTGACTACCTCCTACACCTGCATTGCTACTTTCAATGATCTGTGCATCTGTACACCCAGATCCCTTTGCCTATCAATACTGCCATTTATTGTATATATCCTATCTGTATTAGACCTTCCAAAGTGCATTACCTCACATCTGTCTTATAACTATTATTCTCAGGCAGTGCATTCCAATCAAAATCACTGGTAATTGAAAAGGTTTATTGTGATGTCTCCATTACTTCCTTTGCCAGTTACTTTAAACTTATACCTTTGGTTCTTGCTCCTTTCAACAGTGGGAATATTTTTCCCATATCTACTCTATTCAGACCTCACATGATTTTGAATATCTCTATGAAATCTCTTCTCAATCTTCTCTTCTCCATGGCGAACAGTCCCAACATCTCCAATCTATCCACATGACTAAAAATTCTTTCAATCCCGTGACCATTTTCATTGTGACAAGACGGGCAACTAAGATGGTAATTTACAAAAACATGCTGGGATAATTGGCCAAGTATAGAAACCAATAGGTTGCAGGCTAAAGGACAGAGATAAAACAAGCTGCAGCTCAGACAACTGAGTACACAGGAAATAGAACGAAGAACAAAGAACAACACAGCACACCACCTTGATGTTCCCACTTCGACCCATGATCCCTGTCTATCTTTATAGAAATCTGCATTGGAACCAAATTAGCGAGACAATTTAGGGAGAATTTGTTTTGCCAATCAGCCATCTCAAAGACAATGGACACTGTCTGGTCAAACATACTTGTTTACCAGACAAAAGGGAGCCTTAACCCCTCATTTGGGAGGAAGGTATGTAGTCTATGTGCCTCCATTACCTATAGGCATGACTATACCCAGAGGTCAGTGTGGCAGCACCTGATTGGACTTTTATCAATCAGGGTGATCAAACTTTGATCAATTGATTAGCAATAACTAAAGAGGACATGAAACCAACAAGGTATAAAAGGTGTTACACAACAGAAGAATCTCTCTCTTCCCAACAAACGAACTACAACAACAGTGACCATCACCAGCAACAACCAGCACAAAAAGAGCTACCACACCAAAGAAGGAATGAAGACCAGAGCCAGAGTATTAGACCAGACCAAAGGACCAGACCACACAGAGGACTATGGAGACCAACACATGGATAAAAACCAATATCTGCCTGGATACTTGCCAGTCACACAAAAAATAAGTGAAGGTCTAGTCTTGGACTTGAACTTTAGCATTCTGTAAGATAACTTAGTATTGATTAGGTGGGTGATGAATCATTGTGTGTGTAAATAAATATTATTGCACTAACACAATGTCTACTCGCAATTCTTTGTCCACCATATAAGGGATAAAACAAACGGTGCGGCAGGCATAACAAGAATTTTTTGTGCATTTTCTCTAATGTTTTCTAATATAATCTTTTATATTTGAGTAGCTTTATTATTGTTTGTTTCAGCATCAGAGTATGTTTGTTGCAATTTAACCTGAACAGAGATCGTGGATCCTCCTGGATGTCTAAAAGAGATGTCTGAGATAAAGAGAGATGTTCTTTCAGTGAATATAAGTAATTGACTGAATATAGATGAAATGAAGGTAGTGAACAAGGAAAAGATAGAAATGAAAATATACTGTAGGAGTCAAACTTGAATAGAAATATATTGAGTGATAAATTGATTTATTAATCAGGAGCCAATATTTAAACCTTTAATTGTTTCTCTAATACATTTCCTCTGCATTCCTTCCCCATCATTCTTTTCACATTCAGCTTCTTTCACCCTCTGTCTGTAAAGCTTCCATACACATTTCATAGTGTGGTGTCTGTGTATTAGTTCATGTTCTTTTTCCCCATCACTTAACTATGACCGTGATTGTCTAGTTTACGAACCAAAACTGTGGGAATGGAACAGTCGACAAGACTAAGGACATGAGAGAAGATTTTGGAACATTTTAATGATTTTCTTTGCTGGATTTGAGGCCTGGGAGGTCCCAGCCATATCCTTTCTAATGCTAAGAGCATTGATCTGTGTCGGTCAGATGTTTTATTACAAACAAATCTCATGGAAATCGTTTCTTCTCCTGGTCATCTTCTGTCATTTGTCTGGACACTGTCAAAGGTCTAGGGATGATATGGAGATGCTGCTGTTGGATTGGGGTAGGCACAGTAAGGAGTCTCACAACACCAGGTTAATGTCCAACAGGTTTATTTGGTATCACGAGCTTTTGGAGAACTGCTGCTTCATCAGGTGAGTGAAGAGTTGGGTTCACATTATATATTTATATTTTAACTTGATGTTGTGAAAGATCTAGGAAGTTAGCACTCACCAAGAAAAATAATCTAAAGAATCTTAAAGAAATCTAAAGTAAAGTGCAGAAAAAGCTTTAAATAGTGCAATATTTCAATGAAGATGTTGACTCATTTATTAAGAATTGGTTCATCCAGCATTATTGCAAGCAGGATTTCACCAGCTTCCTTTGACAATTGTGCGAAATGGGGATGAATGGATGAAGAACCTTGCCCTATCTTTCCTCCCATTGCCTTCAATGATATCCACTTTATCCCTTTTCACTATCATCAAAAGTTAGAATCGCCCCCTGAAATGCTTTGAGGTTTTAAAATAGAAAATATTTGAATATCTGAAAAGGAAATGTCGTTAATGTTTAAGTGTGAGTCTACAATAGAGATCAGTTTGATGGTTTTGATGACTGCTTGGGCTGAATAATATGGTTATTCATATTAATATGAATTAATTCTGCACAGGACAGATTACAGACCATCATTCCACCCACTGAGTGCTTGAAGTTGTGATGTCCAATCTCTGAGGTTGCAAGGCCTGACCAGGAATAAGAGCTGAGATTTTCCGAACCCACCTTGGCAGGACTGGAAGTCCAATAATATTTGGTGGACTGGTAGATTCTGGCAGTGCATGGGGCTAAAAAAATCCCAGCCAAGATAACATCCGGCACTTTAAAGGGTCTGCTGACACAGGAAATTGTCAGGCGATCCATCAAATGGTCAGCCGAGTGCATCTACTATACATAGTGAAGATCTATGCATTTTAAAGTCAGGCCAAATAAGTTAATTTCAATTTTGCTACTTCCTGCCAACCATATCAATCTTCATAGGGTGGAACAATTTTTTAAAAATCAGCAAGCCTCCTGCCTTTTGGTATTGCGGAGTTATACGTTTATTACAAATCCACATGTAAAGGTATCTACACCATCAGAGGGAGGAGAGAGATGCTCTACAAGAAACAAAGCCAGCGCCAAATTCATTCCTTCATGTACTTCTGTCTGCAGCATATGGTCGATGTGACCAGCCTTTGTCGATTTCTGGGAAAAAGGAGGGCCAAGATTTCAAAAAGCCCCTTCGGTAGCAGTGGCAAGAGATGCAATAGAAACCTTAAGGCATGACTTGTATCCCAGCTGTCCACCCAATCACAGCAGAGCCATCAGCAAGAGCTTCATCCTGGGCCCTCAATTCATCATCATCCTTGTCCTCAGATGATTGGTGCCCATCTAACTTACTCCAGTCAGTAATTTTTAAATTCGCCACTGTTCCATACTGTAGATTCTTTTCATGTAATAAAATAATGGGTATAATTGCAGCTTAAGTTGTGTCAGGGCACCACACCCCCCGCCACCCTTGTTGCATTTTCAGCCAAATTCTTTTGGGAAAATTTCTCTTTTTGTGTTTGAACATAAAACATTACTTGGGTGGAAAATCAGGGATGGAAAGTTATAAAGCTGAACAGCCACTTTTTGGTGTGTAATCCTCCTTGCCTAATTGCTCTGAATCTGCTCCACTTCTGCCCACCTACTCACGAAAGCATCTTGCTCTCTCTTCACACATCATTAGGCCTATATTCAAATTGGTTTTGAGCTATTTGTTTTCTTTTTTCTGACAACATCAGCTTCTGCTAGTTTTCTAAGTTGGCATGTGTGTCTCTAGGGACCTGATGGAATGAACTTCCTCTAAATATTCTCACTGAGGAAGTTGTTTATTGGTTAAGATAACAAGAGTCACCCAACTTGAAACGTTGGCTCAATTTTCTCTCCACAAGTGCTGTCAGACCTGCCGAGATTTTGCAGCATGTTCTGTCTTTATCTCATAAATTCATACTGGCTACTATAACAAGTAATCCTCTGATTCATTCCTAATGGAGGGGGAAACTAGAATACAGGTTTGGCTCCCAAATTCTCCATCTTATACCCTTTTCCACAAATAATAGCGGTAAAACATTTTTTAGAGTTATATCAATGAAAACCAGGAAATGTAAACATGTCTGTGACTTATAAGAATTACAATTGTGGCACAGTGTAGTGATTTATGTAAAGGGGTGCAATCAAATCTAAATTTTACCCCCGTTCTTCCAGTTCCTGACTCCAAATCATTTAAGTGTGGTACATGGTAAAGCATCAGTCTAAGAGAAAGACCATTATGCATTTTTTCCTTTGGTTCTAACCTTTTATTTTCTGTTCTTCAGCCCTCTATCAATTCATTCTGGCATCTGGTCTTTCCTTCCACAAACCGTGACATTTGTCATATATGGCATGTTTTCAAGGGCATTTTATTGCTTTCTGTCTACTCTATTTGTTACTTTTTTAACAAATTGGGCTGCATTTTGCTGTGAAAACCTCACCAACGTTGCAAGACAAATCTGAAAGTCACTTCTGGTAAGGGTACACATGTATTTAGATGCAGAAATCCATAAGATGCTGTTGGGTATATCCTGCTTCTCGAAGGTTGCAGATCTTGAAGATAGGCTCAATAGTATGATTGCAAAACAATAAACTTGCTGCACTTATCTGTTAGTTCCACATGAAGATGTTAAAAATTGATAGGGAATGGGTTTTTTGCTGTGTAACTGATAATTGGTGTTGAAAAACCTCTGTGCTTTAAGACTGGGCATAGCAGTGTTGATAGTTGAGTGTTAAGATGCATTTTAGTACCAAATTGCCACTGTAACACATCTGCTCACTTAGAATATAGCCCAGCCATCCTTGTGAGAACACAAGTATGGACACTATTAGTGTGTGTAGGACATGCATGCAAAGCAGGCACATTATGATGCCGGTTTCAACCTCACCCCTCTAGTCAACACTACTCTTAAGTACTGTAAGGATTCTCTGATTCTAGTATGCATAGCTAGACAGACATACAACAGCAATAAAGACTGCCCCCCCCAATACCAACCTCCACCAGCACTAGTTAAAAGGATCTTCGACAACCTGCAGGTTAGCTGCTGTTTACTTTCTAATTACTCTGTTTAGTTTATAAAGATGTTTGTTGTTTTGAGAAGCTGCTTACAGCTGATGAAGTCTGCAGGGACTGCGTGTAGAGAATGCATAATTGTGACTTTAAGGTCTCTGGGCACACAGTCATGGGTGCTGTAATCTCAGTCCCCCTTGGGATACAACATAAGATGAAGATGATACAGAGGCAGAAAATAAGGAATGGGAGGAGTATGAAAGTGAGGAGGGGAGAAGTATCATCTCCAAATAGGTTCTCCAGAACCATTATTCTCAATATCACCTACACTGAAGCAGCATGTTTGGCATCTGTGGTTAGTGAAGGAGGTGGTCAGAGGTCCTGGAACCACATGGAAACAAGAGAAACAGGAGCAGGGTAAGCTATTTGGCTCTTTGAGCCAGTTCCACCATACACTACACTAGGTGTAGTCACCAATACCCTGTACAACTTTGGCTAAACTATCCTCCTTAAATATCCCATCCACCGTCCAAATTTCCTAATTCCTTGCTGTACATATTTTGTGGTTCATAAACAAGGAAACCCAGGTTGCTGTGGCCCACAGCATTCCATCATTTGGTGATGAATGTAGGACAGATGTCAGAGATAGGCTCTTTACTCAGAGGGTAGTAAGGGCGTGGAATGCTCTTCCTGCAGCAGTAGTGAACTCGCCAACTTTAAGGGCATTCAAATGATCATTGGATAGGCATATGGATAATATTAGAATAGTTTAGGTTAGAGAGTCATTAGATTGGTTCCACTGGTTGGTGCAAATCGAGGGCCGAAAAGCTTGTACTGCATTGTAATGTTCTATATTCTATCATTTCTTTCCCTTTAAATAAAATTTTGCTTTTATTGTCTTCCCACCAAAGTGCACAGCATCACATTTTCCCACATCTTCATCTGCCAACTTTTTTTGCCCATTCAATTGACCTATCCACATATTTTGGCAGACTGTTTGGCCAGAATGTTATCATCGTTCATCCTGGTGGGATTTTCACATCCTGCTGCAGTGAACAAAGATTTGGCTGGATGCCAAATTCTCTGACCTTGCTGCAGCAGGACCATGGCATGAATGGCAACTAAGTTTGTGCCCTTTGTGTCTCCCTCATAATTTCAAATCTATTTTTAAGCCATCAGTAATTTTTGCTACAATACAGTCTGTCCCTTCATTGATGTCATGAACATAGATTGTAACTAGTCGAGATCCCAACACTGATCCCTGTGGCACCCCCGAGTTATGGTTTGTCAATCCAAAAGTGATCCATCTATTCAGACTCTGTTCTCTATTTGTTCATCAGTTGTCTATCCATAATAACATATTGTTCCCAACACCATGAGACCTTGGCCCAAATATTTCAGCCTCCAATCATTGGTGATGGGACATAAGTTGAAAGATGTGTGTCAAGACACAGTGGAAGTCCTGAAGCTAGTCATACGTGGGAATAGTCCAGGAAGCTTAAATTTCCAAAGGGCTGATTCCCTGCTGCTGGGACCTTCTGCAAATGTCTCCTAGAGTCTTGAGCCACAACACGGGACTTAACTATCTACTTACCCGAGAAATGTAAAACAGTTTACTATCTTCTAACAGCTGTGTGACTTACCTGAGCTTCACAACCAACCCCCTCCACCCCACAATCATCCTTCCACCACTACCTGATCATCACTGCCAGACTATCCCTTTGATCAGATCTATCTACATTCCCACCAAAGGGACTTGATAAGACTGAAGTTTGAGTACATATCATAAAGCTATTAATTCTAATACCCTCATCTGTAGAGAGAAAATTTTTGTGATTAGCTTGAAGACCAATGACAACAAGGGATTTCTGTAGTTAATGAAGTCCCCAATCTAATGAGGCTGTAATCACGATCGTGGTTCCATTGATCTAACATAAAGACTGATTCTGCTAACAATAGAGAGGAATGATGGAGCCTGTGGATCTTTTGTGGAAAGTTGCATGTAACATTGGAAAAAAAATCAGCTAATTTGATGAAATCTGCAGAAGATTGATCTGCACATCAAATTGATATACATCCCAAAACTGGGTTAAACACTGGTTTATTTGGAATCATGAGCTTTTGGAGCACTGCTCCTTCATCAGGTAAGTGGAAAGTTGTGTTCACAAACACGGCGTATATAGACAAAGACTTAATTGAAAGATAATGGTTGAAATGTGAATCTTTACAGGTAATCAAGCCTTTATAGGTGCAGGCAGTGCAAGTGGAGAAAGGGATAACAACAGATTAAGGAGGTATGAGTTATCTCAAGCAACGGCAGTCAGTAGGATTTGGTAAGCCCAGGCCCTGCCCCATTAGCCCCTGCCCCCAACAGACTCACCCTCATTAGCCGGCCACTTTGGCACTGCCCCTGAGCATTGGCATTTTGCTCTTTGGGCAGTGATGGGGCTCAGAGTGGCACTACTAAGGTGAAATGCCCAGGGGCATCACCCCAGTGCCTGAGTTTCTGTGGATCCTCAATGGCCCCCTTCACACCAGCGGAGTTGGGCCGCTAGCTCAACCTAGGTAGAAGAAACTTTGCAAAACCCTGCTCAGAGGGGTAACAGTTAGTGATGTAATAGTTTGCTGCTCAAGCTACATTGTTTCCAATGTTGTCTCAACATCTTGCACTACTCCTCCATTCTTGTGCCTGCCAGGAGATCTTTTGAGGTTGTCCAAAGAGGTTGTTCGCTATCTTATTGATCAGTGAATATTTTCACAGCTCTTCCATTAATAACAGAATGTATTTGAATAAGTTTCTTCTATCTAGGTCTCAAACCAGGTTTTTGATCAAACTTTCTTTTCTGAACACACTTCTTTGCCAATGGATTGCCATGTTTGTTGATTGGCTGCTTTTATCAATTAGTCTCTTTTATCCTCTGATCATTTTTATGAATTGCATCTGGGGGGACTTTAAACTAGAAAGGTTCGGGGGAGGGAATCGAGGTGAGATGAATGAGAGTGAGGAGGTTAATTCGCAAGTAGAGCAGGACTGTAGACAGTATGAGAGGGAGGATAGATGGGAGAAGGGGAGTGTCCAGACCGAAGATCTGAGGTGTGTCTATTTTAATGCCAGGAGTGTAGTGAATAAAATGGATGAGTTTAGGATATGGATCGCTGCTTGGGAATGTGATGTGGTGGCCATTACGGAGACTTGGATGTCTCAGAGACAGGACTGGGTACTTCAGGTGCCAGGATTCAGATGTTTCAGTAAGGACAGGGAGGGAGGCAAAACTGAGGGCTGAGTGGCACAATTGATTAGCGATAGTGTTACTGGTGTGGAGAAGGTGGACGCCGTGGAGGGACTGTCTGGGTGGAAGTTAGGAACAGCAAGGGGTCAGTAACTTTGCTGGGTGTTTTCTATAGGCCACCCAATAATGACAGGAAAGTTGAGGTGCAAATAGGGAAACAGATCCTAGAGAGATGTAGTTATACACAAAGAAATTCTACAACATCAGTTTAAAGTCCAAACAGGTTTATTTGCAGCAAATGCAAAGTTGTTGTGATGGGAGACTTTAATTTCCCAAACATCGACTGGAATATCCCTAGGGTAAGAGATTTGGATGGGGAGGAGTTTGTTAGGTATGTTCAGGAGGGTTGCCTGACACAGTACGTGCATAAGCCTACGAGAGGAGAGGATCTACTTGACATGGTGCTGGCTGATGAACCTGGACAGTGTCGAATCTCTCGATGGGAGAGCATCTTGGGAATGGCGATCATAATTCTATCTCCATCGTGGTAGCATTGGAAAGAGATAGGATTAGGCAGGTCAGGAAGGTGTGTATCTGGAGTAAAGGGAAATATGAAGCCATCAGGCAGGAAATTCGATGAGTGAACTGGAAGGAGGTGTTCTTGGGGAAAACTACTGAAGGAAGGTGGCAGATTTTCAAGGAATGTCTTTCTTGAGAACATTGAGTTCTGCACAACAATGTTCCGATGATTCAGGGAGGTTTTGGTAGGTCACGGGAATCGTGGTGCACGAAGGTTGTGATGAACCTAGTAAGAAAGAAAAGAAAGGCGTACAGAAGATTCAGAGAGCTAGGAGATGTTAAGGATGTTGTAGGAAGGAGTTTAAAAAGGAAATTAGGAGAGCCAGAAGGGGTCATGAGAAAGCCT
Organism: Sphyrna mokarran; assembly: GCA_024679065.1. Lineage (NCBI taxonomy): Eukaryota > Metazoa > Chordata > Chondrichthyes > Carcharhiniformes > Carcharhinidae > Sphyrna > Sphyrna mokarran. The sequence goes on from JAGIQG010000002.1 coordinate 77,603,749, forward strand.
TGGTGAGTAAGATTAAGGAGAATGCCAACCCGTTCTACAAATATGTGAAGAGTAAAAGGATGAGAAAAGAAGGGATAGGACCTATAAAAGGTGAAGGGGGAAAAGTCTGTGTGGAACCAGAAGAAATGGCAGAGGTGCTATATGAATACTTTGTCTCAGTATTCACAGTAGAAAATGATCTGGGAGGTTGTACTGCAGGTTTGCGGCAGACTGAAGGGATTGAGTGTATGGGTGTTAAGAAAGAGGGTGTGTTGGAACTTTTAAATTCTATCAAGATAGATAAATCACCGGGGTCGGATGGGATGTACCCCAGATTACTGTAGGAGGCAAGAGAAGAGATTGAAGAGCCTCTAGTGATGATCTTTGCATCATCGATGGAGATGGAAGAGGTCCTGGAGGATTGGAGGATTGGAGGATTATAGAGGTTTATAAGATGTTGAGAGGTATAGATAGGGTGGATTTTTGGAGGCTATTTCTCAGGACTGAAACTGTCGCTACGAGAGGACACAGGTTTAAGGTGCTGGGGAGTACTACAGAGGAGATGTCGGGGTAAGTTTTTCACTCAGAGGGTGGTGAGTGAGTGGAATCAGCTGCCGTTAGTGGTGGTGGAGGTGAACTCATTGGAGTCTTTTAAGAGACTTCTGGATGAGTACATGAGATTTAACGGGATTGAGGATTATAGATAGGCCTAGTAGGTAGGGATATGATCAGCGCAACGTGTGGACCGAAAGGCCTGTTTGTGCTGTAGTATTCTATGATCTATGTTCCATCTGTTTTTTTCTTGTCTTAAATATAAGATCAAGAATCAGGAAACATAGAGGCAATAGAAGAACCATGGCAAGTGGTGTAAGCATAAGTACACAAGTCAAATAATATGATATCTGATGGAAGATTTTCCCTGATGCAGATATGGGCATATTATTGAGTGATAGCTGCAATTCTGAAATGTTGGTGGTTTACTTATTTCCACTGTTTCTCAATAGTTTGGTTTTCATGTCTCACCAGTCCTGCTGACTGTAGATAATGCAGTGCACTGTGCTCTAGCTCAATCTTCCTTCATTCACAATAGTCTGAAGATATTGGAAGATATTGGCGGCACAGTGGCAAAGTGGTTAGCACTGCTGCCTCACAGTTCCAAGGACACAAGTTCGATTCCTTTCTTGGGTGGTTGTCTGTCTGTCTGCAAGTTATCCCCACATTCATGAGTTTCCTCCCACACTCTAAAAGACAAAAGGGTCAGGTGCATTAGCCATGCTAAATTTTCCCTCAGTGTACCCAAACAGGTGCCAGAGTGTGGTAACTCAGACATTTTCACAGTAATTTCATTGAAATGTTAATATAAGCCTACTTGTAACATGAAGAAATTTTTAAAAAAGGCTCAACCTTGATCAGATTGCAGGATCTTGGGTGCATCGACTACAGTAATAATTTTAGTCATAGCATCGACAAATGCATTTTCTGAAATAGATTTTGTGAGGACCAGCCAACAGTCTGTCCTCACAACAGACTGTTGTCTGGACAACAACACAACCATCAACACAAACAAGAACATATTTATATCCCAGTAATGGGGGAAGTGGTCCAATGCATTAATTGAGTTGGCTTCACAGGAGCCAAAGGGATTAAATGATGATTTGTTTATTAAATTGCATGGCTTATAATTTGTCATGTATATTTCACAGGCTTTGAGCATGCCTGGCCACCAATATAAAGGAATTAATTTGCAGTATGTAATACAGGCATCAAAATGTACCTGATCTATTCCCTTGTAAGCTTCTTTTACAAGCTGTTCTCATTCATGACTTGGGCATATCTCTTGGCCAACTTAACCAGTATAATGCTAGTAGGGGTCTCTGAGTAAAAGTACTTTGATGGATATCCTGTTGGATTTTCTTCATTGAATCTAATAGCTGAGTCAGTTCCTCAACCTAACTAGCTGTCCTTTCTGCCCCAGTGATGACATTAACCTCGCTGAATATATTTAAGTCACAGGTAGATAGGTTTCTGATAGACAAGGGAATTAAGGGTTATGGAGAGAAAGCGGGAATGTGGAACTGATGCACTTCAGATCAGCCATGATCTTACTGAATGGTGGGTCAGGCTCAAGAGGCTAGATGGCCTACTCCTGCTCCTTTTTCTTATGTTCTTATATTCTTAACAGTGACAAATTCCCAAGAGGGTGACATGCAGACCCCATGTTCTGCCTGTCTGTCCTGCGAGGTTATATGCCCTTTGAGTAAATTAAACCAATAGTATGCATAAGTATATGAATTATCAACAATTACGCTTTTCTGTTTACAAAGAGAGAAATTTCTCCCATAGCGATTTGTGTTTTATGGGCTTGTCCTTATGAGTTGTAAAGTCTGTCCTCCCAGAACACAAAGTCCTGGTCGAATCCCCGTTTACAATAGTTGCTATTTATATAAATAAACATGAGCTGAACAGTGTCTGCCTGTTCTGAAGCATGCTGTAATGCTGTTGTTTCAGGACACTATGTGATCCATTGACTAATGGGAGTGGTGGTATGGATAATAATTCATCTGCGTAAAAAGCATAGAAGTCTCACAAGGTCCCTACACTATCACCATCCCAGCTGAGGAGTGCTTGGATGTCCTGTTTTTTCAGTTATCATCAATGACACATCACAGTAAATAACCTGATGATATTCTGAGCGATCTCATTTGTTTAATTTCTTCCTGAGTATCATTGAACTCTATAATACACATGTATTTTAAGTGCATGTCTGAGGATAAAAATTTCAAACTGAGCGTAGGATCACTCAGAAATGAAGTCCATTTATCGTATCAGATTTGGATATTGTTTTACTCATCAGAAGCCTTCCACAAAATTGTCCTCAAGTCTGGTAATTTCAGTACAGAGAGTAAGGTGTGTTCCTCTTGAAGGGGATCACATTTTAATGAGGTATTGGATAATCATAGTCATCACTTTTTCTTTCTAATATACTATTCTTAAACATTGGCAAAAAAAAGAATTATGTGATTCAAAAAACTGCAACTAGATTGATGTCAGGTGATGTCCAGACATGGACATTAGGTAGAACCTGCAAGCCTCTTTGTTTCAGATTGATGGCCCTCTGTATATGACAGAACAGTTGCTGCAATTTCGAGTAATTATCTGAAGAATTACAAATGGATCTTTTGCTGTCCTACCCAGTCGAGTATTGCAGTCTGCTAAAACTCAGCAAAGTTCATCGTAAAAGATCTAACAAAGTTCAAGAGTCTTAAACTCACCTGTAGATTGTATTACCGGTGAGACAGCAGTAGAGTTCTACTGGTAGGCTTTGAAGTTTTATTTAAGATTAAATCAAAACTAACTTCCATCTAAGGTCAGGACAACATATAAAGTTGAATTAGTTCTAGAGGGCATTTTGATTAGGACACTTCTTTCTCTAAATCTCTCATAGGATCGAGAAGATCCAATTTCCCTTTGTGAGCTTGAATAAGACACTGTTTATTGTGCTTTTGCCAACCTATATCAAGAGAGTTGTGTTCTTTATCTGTCTTGGCACATTGATTTGGATTCTGCTGTAGATAAGGATTGTATTTATTAAGGAGCTGCTCTAGAAGGCCTTTATTTCCCTGCTCTAAACATGTGCAATCAATATATAGGTCATCTTGGTCCATAGATGCCTCCATAAGCCTGAATAAGATCTTAAGAAAATGTTAACTATCAGGATATCCCATAAGAGAGAAAAGTGATGAAATCCTCAGTTTTCAGTGGTGAAGTCCCTATCTTTATATCGTTTCCAATTTGGACAGATTGGCTTTTACAAATGTGGATGTTACATCTTTGTGCTTTTTCATCCCCCTTTCATTATCCTCATAAAGCTATATTAATCACTATTTACTTGCTGAAAATGATCTTATTATAAATTTGTGAGCTTTTACTTGGTCAAACATGCTTGTCATATTTTACAGTAACAAATCCTGTAACTTATGTTTCCTTATTTCTTAAAATTAGAATTAAAAGTTTTTAACTTTATATAGAATGGTCAGTTCAGATCTTTTATTACAATAGATTAATCAAGGCTACAAAACCCATAGCATCTATTCTTCTAAGGGTGATATATAATGTTCCATTTCTATCAAAGTTGATTGATAAGGGTCCATAAGACATTGCTGATATTGAGAAATAGTTCTTTAAGAATTCATATTTTAAAGTTATAGCATCAATGACGCAAGGTTACAGACAAAACTGATATTGATGAATATTAATCCTCTATTAGACCGTAAGACATAGGAGCAGCACTAGGTCACTCAGCCATCGAGTCTGTTCCGCCATTCAATCATGGCTGATATTTTTCTCATCCCATTCTCCTGTCTTTTCCCATAACCCCTAATACTCTTATTAATCAAGAACACATCTATCTCTGTTGAAAAGACACTCAATGACCTGACCTCCACATCCTTCTGCTGCAAAGAGTTCCACAGATTCATCACACTCTGGCTGAAGAAATTTCTCCTCATCTCTGTTTTAAAGGATGTTCTTTTTAGCCTGAGGTTCTAGTTTTTCCTATTAATGGAAACATCCGCTCCATGTCCATTCTATTCAGGCCTCACAGTATCCAGTAAGTTACAATAAGATCCCCTCTTATCCTTCCAAACTCCGATGAGTAGAGACCCAAGTCCTCAACCATTCCTCATGCAATAAGTTCTTCATTCCAGGATCATTCTTGTGAACCTCCTCTGACCCTTTCCAAGGTCAGATATGGGTATTCTAGTCCTCTCGACATGAGTGCTAACATTGCATTTGCCTTCCTAACTGCCAACTGAATCTGCATGTTAACCTTAAGAGAATCTTGAACAAAGACTCTCAAGTCCCTTTGTGTTTCTGATTTTCTAAGAATTTCCCCATTTAGAAGATGATCTATGCCTCCATTCCTCCTCCCAAAGTGCATAACCTCACACTTTTCCACATTATTCCACCTGTTACTTCTTTGCCCATTCCCCTAACCTGTCCAAGTCATTCTGCAATCCTGCTGCTTTCTTAATACTACCTATCTCTCTACATATCTTTGTACCATCTGAAAACTTAGCAACAGTGCCTTCAGTTCCTCCTTCCAAAGCATTAAAGTACATTGTGAAAAGTTGTGGTCCTAGCACCAAGCTCTGCGGCACACCACCAGTCACTGACTGCGATCCTGAAAAAAAGACCCCTCAATCCCCACTCTCTGTCTTCTGCCAGTCAGCCAGTCCTCTATCCATACCATGATCTTACCCTTAACACCATGGCTTTTAACTTATTCAACAGCCTCCAATGCGACACCTTGTCAAAAGTCTTTTGGAAATCTAAATAAGTCACAGCCATTGGTTCTGCTTTATCTAACTTCCTTGTTACCTTCTCAAAGAACTCTAACAGGTTTGTCAGACATGACTTTCCTATGATGAAGCTCCACTGACTCAGTCCTATTTTATCATGCACTTCCAAATACTCTGCAATTTCATCTTTAATAATGGACTTTAAAATCTTGCCAATAACTGAAGTCAGGCTAACTGGCCTATAATTTCCCATTTGCTGCCTCCCTCATGTCTTAAACAGCAAAGTTACATTCGCTACTTTCCAATCCTGTGGGCAACACCCCCCGCCTCCCCACCAGTCTCCAATGATCCCTGAAAGATCACCATCAATGCCTCCACAATTTCCTCAGCTATCTCTTTTAGAACCTTGGCATGTAGTTCATTTGGTCCAGGTTATTTATCCACCTTCAGATCTTTCAGTTTCCCCAGAATCTGCTTCTTAGTGATAGCCACTATACTCACTTGTGCCCCCTGATTCTGCGGAAGTTCTGGCATCCCACTGGTGTCTTCCACCATGCAGATTGATGCAAAATAACATTCAGTTCCTCTGCCATTTCTTTGTTTCTTATTATTGCTTCTCCAGTCTCATTTTTCAGTAGTCTAATGTCTAATTTGCCTCTCTCTTACCTTTTATATATTGAAAAAATCTCTTCCTATCTCCTTTATATTACTAGCTAACTTACACTCATATTTCATTTTCTCCCCCTTATTGCTTTTTTAGTTGTCTTCTGCCCACTCTTAAAGGCTCCCCAATCCACTGACTTCCCACCAATCCTTGCCATATTGTATGCTTTTTCTTTTGCTTTTATGCTGTCCCTGACTTCCCTCATCAGCCTTGTCCTCCCCTTAGCATGTTTCCAGCTTCTTGGGATTAATTTCTGTTGTGCCTCCCGAATAACTCTAAAATCTCCTGCCACTGGTTCCCTTTCCAAACAATTCTGGCCAGCTCCTCCCTCATGTCCTGAAAACTACCTTTATTTAATTGTAATACCGTTATATCTGATTCCAGCATCTACCTCCCAAACTGCAAGGTAAATTCTATCATATTGTGGTCACTGTTCCCTAAGAGTTCCTTCACCTTAAGTTCCCTCATCAAGTCTGCCTTATTGCACATCACCAAATCCAGAATTGCCTGTTTCCAAGTAGGCTCTGTTGCAAGCTGCTCCAAAAAAAAAATCTCTTAGACATTTCACAAATTCCTTTTCTTGGGATCCACAACCTACCTGATTTTCCCAGTCCATCTGCACATTGAAGTCCCTCATGATAATTGTAATATTGCCTTTTTATATACCTTTTCTATCTCTTTATTTATTTTCTATCCCACATTCTGACTACTGCTAGGGGGCTTGTACATAACTCCCATTAGGGTCTTTTTATCTTTGTGATTCCTCAACTCTACTCAGAAGGATTCTAGGCCTTCTGATCCTATATTGCTTCTTGCTATCGATTTAACTTCATTCCTGAATAAGAATGCGCCTTGCCCTCTTTGCCGATCTTCCTGTCCTTTCAATAGGACACATATCCTTGTATATTTAGAGTCTAGCCCTAATCTTCTTGCACTCACATTCCTGATGTGATAACAACAACATCATACCAGTCAATTTCAACCTATGCAACAAGCTTATTTACTTTGTTCCAAATATTGCATGCATTTAAATACAACATCCTCAGTCCTGCACTGACTGTTAAGGGTGGCATGGTAGCAAAGGGTGACATGGTAGCACAGTGGTTAGCACTGCTGCTTCACAGCATCAGGGCCCTATGTTCGATTCCCAATTTGAGTCACTGGTCTGTGTGGAATTTGCACATTCTTGCCGTCTCTGTGTGGGTTTCCTCCTGGTGCTCCGGTTTCCTCCCACATTCTGAAAGATGTGCTGGTTAGTTGCATTGACCCGAACAGGCACCAGACTCTGAGGACTAGAGGAATTTCACAGTAATTTCATTGCAATGTTAATGTAAGCCTTACTTGTGAATAATAAACAAAATAAATAAACCTTGCTCACACACTGTGAGTAGCCTCACTTAGCAAAAACAAATCTCAGTTTTTGGGTGGCACAGTGGTTCGCACTGTACTTCACAGCTCCAGGGATCTGGGTTCAATTTCCAGATTGGGTCTGTATGGAGTTTGCACGTTCTCCTTGTGTCTGTGTGGGTTTCCTCCGAGTGCTCTGGTTTCCTCCCACAGTCCAAAGGTGTGCGAGTTAGGTTGTTTGGCCATGCTAAAGTTGCCCCTTAGTGTCCTGAGATGCGTAGGTTCAAGGAATTAGTGGGTAATGTGTGGAGGTGGGGCCTGGGAGGGATTGTGATCAGTGCAGACTTGATGGGCCAAAATGGCCTCTTTCTGCTCGGTAGGGTTTCTATGATTCTATGACCATTTCCCTTCTCATAATTGGAAACTTTATATACAGGATGGATAACTCCATTCCTCGTTTCTATTCCAGATGTCTACAAAATCTATTAACATACAATCTGCCTTAAAGGGGTGACATCCCTAAAGGCATTTTACCACAATGTACATAGTCTAAAAAGGCAACTTTTTCTCCTCTTTCATTCTCTCTTCCACTTAGTTTATGTCAAGATATCAAGGTTGAAATACTCCACGATTATGATATCAGTATTTTTTTGGCATGTCATTGATTTGACTTCATTTTTTTACCTTTTAGTTCCTTTTCACTACTCAGTAGTCTGTAGCATATGCCTTGTTGTGACTGATCCTTTTTATCCCTGTAGTTTTATCCCTATTCCCTTTCTCTTTATTATGTCCTTTCTGTTTATTATCATTGTTATTTCATTATGTTAGCCCATCATTGCTTCCTCCTTTACCATCTGTCTAAATAATATCTAACTGTTAATCCTATTTTGTTTGCAGCTCTTATCCCCATTATATCCATTTTCCATTGTTTAATTGTTGGCACCTGGTCACTTATTCCATTGCTGATACTCCATACAATTTAATATGCTCTTATTTTCGAAGTGTTCTACTTTATTATTCATGTTATTACATTATTACTTTTTATAGTACTTCTTGTAAATGGTCATTACGATTTAACTATGACTATTTAAAAATGCATTCTCTTTGATGCAATAATGCATCAATTTGTTTATAAAACACATTATGGCTTTGACATCATGCCATAATTGATTGAATAACATTAATGCATCATCACTGTCATCATTAATAATGGTATTTTATCAGTTTGAGCAATAATCTATCTTTGTAAACCAAAACACTTTGGTAACTGGAAACCTAATACACAGGCTGGCTAACTCCATTACGGTTTCTGTGTGACAATCTAATCCAAACGTCTACAAAAGCTAGATGCAATTGTTGACTAATTCAAAATGCTTCTTTATGTTTATTTGTGAATCATTTTGTTGCACAATGCAATAAATCTGTTGATAACCTTTACCTGCTGTGCATGTATATAATTTGGAATTTTGTTTTATATTTATTTCTATTTTAGAAAAGTACCTTTGGTAGTGGTGATTGCGTAATGCTTAATCACGCAATATTACACCATACCATTGAGTTCTGTAAATTTTCAAATATAGATTTAATCAGGTTGGTCATGATAGAACACGTACCTGTCAGTATGAATAATTTAGCAGAGATTTCACGCATTTAAATTAAATTGATTAACAGCTATTTCAAAATGTGCTCCTAATGAATCTGCTCACCAACTGGAAAGGCAGCAAATCTGGTCAGGTAGTACAACTTAAAGACAGCCTGCAAAACCTTAAAGACAAGATTTTTGTTTCGTATTATGTAGCGAACTGCGATATGGAGAGCAGTAGCCTAGATGATTTTGACCAATTTTTCCAGACGCTGAGATGCAGCATTGAATGTTCTGATATTACTGAATTACAGATTGACCAATGTTATAATATCCCAAACAATAACTTGAGGAAATCAGAGAAGTTCAGGACTCCACTGACCTTATCTGTAACAGATAATGCTCTGTTAGCTGCAGCAGTTGATTACAGGGCTTGGTGCAGGATTAGAAATAACACTCCCTGGAGATACAAAGTCATCTTATGCATTATTCCTCAGCTATGTTTTCCTGTGTGTATGAACTCTTTTGGGAAGGGAAGGTTTCCTGAGAATACATTTTCCCTTATTTGATGTCCCAGCATCTCTGCTTGACTTGTTCTCCTTATCATGCAGACAAGCAAAATATCCTCAAAATTTTCTTGTATTTTATACGTGAGTATATAAGCATTCCTTTAAGCATAGGTGGAAATGACCCCAATTGATTATTACTAAGCACAAACAAAGCTGAATCCATTAAAGGGGTTTCGTGTATAAAAGCAGATTTTGAATTGTATTTGACTGCGAACTGGCAGTTGCAATGTTGGCAAAAACAAAAATAATGTTGGCAATTATAATGAAATCTATTTATGAGACTCCAATCTGCTTTTTGTAGGAGTTATGGCTGTCTTTGTCTGAATCCATCTGAAATTCAGAGACAGTGGCCAACAAACAGTAAGTTAGTCCTTCAACTCCACTCATAATTTGTATTTGCAAACGTACAATCGAACTGCAAAGCACTCAATCGATTCATAATGCTACTCAAGCAGCCAGGATATGTTGCAAAGACAGGAATGCAATTCCACTCCATTGGAAGGAGATATACTGAAAGGTGGGTTGATTGTTTGTCACAATCTAATGCTTAATTACAAAGTGCTATATTCCAAATTTCTATTGATTCCACAGCAAGTAATCCAGTTCAAATCAAAACATAAACTACAAATTGATGTATTTTTGGACTAAGAGAGTTGGTTGTAACTCTTGATTTTAAAATTGTCATCTTGTTTCAAATCCCTTTATGAACTTGTTCTTCCCTAGTTCTAATGTACTTCAGCCCATGACTTGCCAAATTTCGGCTCTTTTCTAATTTGGTCTCTTAAGCAATTCCAAATTTAATTGCTCCATTGCATTCAGTCGTTTAGACCCTAAGCTCTAGAATTCCCTCCTGACAGATCTGGGCTCTCTATTTTGCTATCCTCCCTTAAGACAATCCTTAGAGCCTACCTCTTTGACAAAACTTTCAGCCTTCAGACCTAATGAGTGGGATTTTCCAGCTGCAGACACCACTAGCCGCAGAAACTATCACCCAAGGTCAACACACCTGTAAATAGTCTGCCAAATTTTCTTTCCTGCCTGTTATGACTCCTGTTGCAGGCGGGATGGGAAAATTCTGTCAAGTATTTCTTTATGTGGCTCTGTGTCATATTTTGTTTTGTAATACTCCTGTGAAATGCCTGGGGACATTTTATTATGTTAAAGGCACCACATAAATATAAGTTCTTGTTTTAGTCATTGCTCACAGTTGATTGCTGAGAGCCAAAAAGAAAAAGCATAGAAAATAGGCAGAACAGAGTAAAGGTCAGCTGTTGTTATTTGAAGACAGCTTGCATTCATTATATTTCCAAAGTACAAGTTGGCAAGTCGATATAGTAGTTCGAGTCCTGGTCTTACTACTCATTTCGAGACTTGGGATACACTCAGTTCTCCATACATTGGCATATTTGCATTGTTCATTTTATATCATTTTAAGATGTGCCCTACTTTATATGCATTTACATGCATGCACTTTACTTAAACATTTTCATCCCAAATCCTGCTTTCATACACACATACCTCTTTAATGTAGTTGGATTCAGCTTTGTTTATTTTGCAAGGGAACTATTATTAAAGCACAGATCCAAATGAGACTACTGCCAAAGTAAAAATGAATCACAGATGTTGCTACTCTGACATTTGCTTGTACTCTGGAAATAATTTATGGCGATTATGTTAGTTTTGTTTATAATCAAATAGATCTTGCTTGTAGAGATTTAAATTAATTAAGACAAACATTGCATGTGGGCTGTCTCTATCTACAGGTCTAAATTAATGCATTAAATGATTAAGGACAAATTCCATCCAATGGTAGAATATTTTCACCCTTTTCAAGCTGGACAGTAAATTGGTAGAATGGATTGCCTTGCCGAAATAGAAACTCCCCTGTGTTCATTTCAATAGCAATGTGCTTAATTTTGTGTGGTTGCCATAAGAGGTGAGTGATCTGTTCCAAGAGTTCAGTGTCCAATACACTTGATATGCGAGGAATAATTTTAACTTTCAATGCCAGACAGAAAACTGTACCATCAGATTGACCATAACTTTTACACTTTACCCAAATTTCCTTTCCATGCCAATCCACTTCCATTAAGTGGTATACATAAAATTTACTTTACTGTAAAACTTGAATCTATTTTGTTAAGGAATAAGAAAGCGATTGTTTCTCTTTGACTGTAGACTCTCTCCTAATATATCCAATCTGTTTTCTCTTCACTATCTGGTCTTTTATCACTAAATGAATACTACATTACCAGATCTAAGTAATTGAGTTTTTCCTTTATATACAAAGCATATTTTGATAGCTAATCTGGACCTGAGCCCATCATTTCTATTTTACATTTTCCTTTATTTATCCTTTGCTTCTATTTCTTTAGAGAAGGAAATCTGCCATTTTGACCTGGTGTGGCCTACATTATAGGCAGCACAGTGGCACAGTGGTGAGCACTGCTGCCTCCCAATGTCAGGGACCCAGATTCAATTCCAGCCTCAGGTTATTGAATGTGTGGAGTTTGCATTTTCCCCCCATATCTGTGTGAGTTCCTTTGGGTATTCTGGTTTCCTTTCACAATCCAAACATGTGTGAGTTAGGTTGACTGGCCATGCTAAGTTGACCCTAGTGTCAAGGGGATTAGCAGGGTAAATATGTGAGGTTATGGGAATAGTGCCTGGATGGGAATGTGGTTGGTTCAGACTCGATGGGCCAAATGGACTCCCATTGCACTGTAGGGGTTCTATGTGATGCCAAATCCTTAATTGCCATCTGAAATGAACTAACAAACCATTCAATTTAAGGAAAACTATTGATGGGCAAAAATTGCTGGCCTATCAGGGATGCCCTCATGAAAGAATGATCACAGCGCTCAGGTGTGCTGTTTCAGACTTTTATCGAATTGCACATGTGCAGTTCAGAGCTCCGATCATTCCAGTAGTGCTAAGCCCTGCCCCACAGCGTGGACTGGATAGGAGCCTGCAAAATGCCTATGGGTGCACTGGAACGAGGATTCCAGGCTTGGATCCATTTTATGTCCGGATCCGGCACTTAGCCTCGAATTGGTAAAATCTGGTCCACTGCGTCACTGGGCTGCCGATGGAAACCTGGCTGAAGCATGATGACATTTTCCCTTAAACAAAGTCCCCCCATCAGATTTATCTTCCAACACTTGACTCATCTAGACATTTATGGTACCGGTATGGCGGTATGCCTGTCCCCCACTTATCTAGTAAATACTCCTCTGAACATCTCATCTGCTTTATCTTCATATATCTCATTTATAAGCTGTTCCCTATCACTCATCTAAGTTTGGTAAAATTTTTCTTATTGAGATATCGCCCCTGTTTTTCTCCCTCAATCTCTGTAGTAAGCAACTATCCTTGTTGACACGCAACCTCCATTCAACTCATTCTTACTCCTTCGAGCTTACGGTTTACTTACACTCTCCTGTAAATTCCCTCTATGTAAATTCCCCATCAGTTGAATCTACCATCTGACAAGGCCTTGCTACTCCCATCATGTCAATCATAGATCAGCTCTGATCATTCCCTTAGATCACATTTACCCCCACCACTGCATGACCACCATATCCTTTACATTCTACTGTGTCCATTCAATCCATACAGGATGAAAATAGGAATTAACAAAACATTTTCCAATTGATGTTTATAACTAGTGGGGTATTGCAAGGATCAGTACTTGGACTCAGACATTTAAAATTCATATCAATGACTTAGACAAGAAGACTGAGTGTCATACATCCAAGTTAGCTGATGATACAAAATTAAATGGGAATGTAAGTGGTGAGGAGGATGCAAAGAGTCTGCAGAAGAATATAGAAAGGGAAAAAGTGGGAAAGAATATGACAGATGGAATATAATGCATCAATGTGGAAGATATTCACTTTGGTAGGAGAAAATTCTGAATATTTCTAATGATGAAAGAATTAGTGACTACAATACAATTAGGTGTGATACAAATTTTAAAAAATATAGGGAATAGAGGACTTCAGATGGGGCCAGCTTAGAATTGGATTCCAACCATTTTTGACCACACAGGAGGGCTATAGTCCTCACTGCAACATCTAAATGGTATACCCAAAGCTTTCAGTGAAACATGAAGAGCTTGTTGGTTTAGGATAAAGGATTAATGTTAAATTTGTGAATATATAGTTCATATTATAATGGAGCATGGAGAAAAATTCTATGTAAAGTCTGGTTGATATTATATTGTACTTTGTTCATACAATGAAGTTTCCAAAGGTGTGCGGGTTAGGTTGATTGGATATGTTAAATTGACTCTAATGTCGGGGAGATTAGCAGGGTAAGTTATGGTTATGGCAATAGGCCTAATTGGGATTGTGATTGGTACAGACTCAATGGGCCAAATGGCCCCTTCCTCTACTGTAGGGATTCTTTGATTGTAACTTCAGATATGAAAGTCCATATATGGATTGTTCCTTCTGTGGTAAAGAGATTTTTTATGAATTTACTGACCAAACAAGAAAATTGGAAAAGAGCTTGTTTCTCTCTTCTCCCAGTTGTGAATATCACTATCACTGCATCACCACAGTCTGATGATAATTAGCATAACTATTAGAATGATAATTATCACCATTGTGATAGAACTATTAATGTATAGCGAGTTGTCTTTGAAGAAAGTAAGTCCTTCAAGAAATGGTGGTGTTTTCATTGCAAAATCATTAAATTAGAATCTGAATGGAAAATGAGATGAAGTGTATTGCAAGTCCTTTACAGAGCTTATCACATTTTTCTTGCATTAATTTTGATAGCCCACAATCTAGTAGGCCTGTTATCTGAATGTAATCCTCTTTATAAGATTTCTTTCTATCTGTACTCAACCGAGATGATTCTAGATTGAATCAGAGCAACCACTCTGAAGGAAACTTCTCCAGAAGCAGCTAATGAGCTTGGCTGTCATTGTTGTTAGATATTTTACCAACTGAAGAAGTGGAGGCCAACCATGCAGTCAATGTTTGTCTTTATTGTGGAGACAATGGGTGGGATTTTACAACCTCCTTCATTCTAAAAACATAAAATCCTGCCCGAGGTCAATGGACATTTCCATTGTCTTCCTCTTTGATTGTAACTTCAGACAGAGGAGGTTCACAGGAATGATCCCTGGAATGAAGAGCTTGTCATATGAGGAATGGTTGAAGGACTCTGGATTTGTACTTGTTGGAGTTTAGAAGGATGAAGGGGGATTTATTGAAGCTCACAAGATACTGCAAGGCCTGGATAGAGTGGACGTGGAGAGGATGTTTCCACAAGTAGGAAAAGCTAGAGACAAAGGGCACAGCCTCAGGTTAAAGGGACAATTCTTTAGCATAGAGATGTGGAGGAATTTCTTCAGCCAGAATGTGATGAATCTGTGGAACTCTCTGCTGCAACAGATAGGTTCTTGATTAATAAGGAGATCAGGAATTATGGGGAAAAGGTAGGAGAATGGGGATGAGAAAAATATCAGCCATGATTGAATGGTGGAGCAGGCATAATGAGCTGTGCGGCCTAATTCTACTCCTATGTCTTATTGTCATATGGTCTAATTAATTTAGAAAGGTACCATGTGTCAATGTAGGCTTGGTGGGCTGAATGGCCTATTCCTTTGGTGTACTGTTCTTTATTCTTTGTTTGTAGCTTTATAACTAAGCAACAAATACACAACAGCTTTAAAAATCACTATTAGAGATGTAGGCTGCAATTCTCCCATTGCAACCCACAACTTTTCTGTTGGGTTGCAATGGGAGACATGTGTCTGTGGCGTTGAACAGGGATTTGCATATGCATCAGGAATGCATGCGCATCTCCCAGAGCCAGCGAACAGTCACCGGTCAGACCATGTTGGAAATCGGCTGAAAAGCAGGTAAGTCATGTAAATCGGTTTTTAATCTGTTTTAAATATGCACATTCAGTAATTATCAGGACCTTTCAAATCCCAATCAAATCAGCCAGGAGTATTTCATTCTGGTGGGGTTTAGACTTGCTCCCTACATTCAGGGAGTTAGCAAGAGACCCTGCCAACATGAAGGGAGGCAATCGGGGCCTCCCAGGGGGTCAGGTGATCGGAGATGATGCCCCCTGAGCATAGCCATTTTGGCAGTGCCAAACTGTGCCCCCTGGTGGCGATTGGGGCAGGCTGGAGAGGGAGCGTTGTCTGTTGTCTGCCAAGGGGACTAACTCCGGTGGGGATCTGACCCTGAGGGATTCAGTGGGGCTGGACACTGGGGCACTCCAGGATAAGGGGGGTGTCAGGGCTGGCCTGGAAATTGATATTGTGGGCCATAGCGTGTGCTGGAGGGGCAGCACTGCGTTGGTACCAAGCTGGCCTGGCCAACAAACGGGAGTTTGACAGTCTGGGGCCACTGCACATGCATACAGCCCCCTGGGGTTTTAATGATATTCATGACTGGGATCTCTTCAGTGCACTGAGTGTGGTGATTCAGCTGAGAAGCTGAACTGAGAGAACAGTCGAGATCTAGAACAGTTTTCCCGCCAATCCAGCTCTTTTGGAAAAATCAATATTGGAAGGAGGAGTTGGGCATTCAGCCCTTTGAGTTTGCTCCGTCATTCATTTTGATCATGGCTGATTATTAAATTCAATATCCCAATTCTTTCTTTCCCCTGTATCCCCTGATCCCAGTACTATATCTAATTTCTTTTTGAAATCAAACAATGTTTTGGCCTCAGCTAGGTTCTGTGGTAGTGAATTCCCCACATTCACCATTCTCTGGATGAAGAAACCTCTGTGCACCTCTCTACACCTCAGTTCAAAAAGGTTTATCCCTTACCTCAACTCTGACCCCTAGTTCTGGACTCCCATAACATTGGGAACATTCTTTCTGAATGTATCCTGTCAAACGCTTAGATTTTTTTAAGTTTCTATGAGATTCACTCTCACTCTTCTAAACTCCAGTGAAAATAATCCTGACTGATTTAGTCTTTCCTCATATGACAGACCTACCATCCCAGGAATCAGCCTGGTAAAACCTTTGCTGTACTCCCTCTATAGCAAGGACATCTTTTGTCACATAAGGACATCATAACCACACACAATACTCCAGGTGTGATCTCATCAATGCTGTATACAACTGCAGCAAAAAATTCCTTTCCCTATAATCAAATCCTCTTGCTATGAAGGCCAACATACTGTTTGCCTTCTTTATTGCCTGCTGTACCTGCATGCTTACTTTCAGCAACTGATGCACAAGAACTCCAATATACATTGTGTATCCATCTCTCTCAATTTACACCCATTCAAGTAATAATTTCTTCCTATTATCATTACCAAACTGGATAACATCACATTTATCCACATTATATTTCATCTGCCATGCATTTGCTTACACAAAGCTTGTCCAAGTTACACCAAAGCATCTCTGCATCCTCTTCACAGCTCACTCTCCCACTCAACTTCATATTATCTGCAAATTTGGAAATAATACATTCAGTCTCGTTAATTTTTGAGATCCGACCCACTACAGTGGTATTGTTAGCAAACTTGAAAATCGAGTTGGAGGTGAATTTGGCCACACAGTCATAGGTGTATGGTAGAAGACTGAGAACACAGCCTTGTGGGGCACTGGTGTTGAGGATGATCGTGGAGAAGGTGCTGTTGCCTATCCTTACTGGATAGTGGTCTATGGGTTAGGAAGTTCAGGATCCAATTGAAGATGAAGTAGTTGAATCCCAGGCCACAGAGTTTGTAGGAATAATGGTGTTGAAGGCTGAGATGTAGTCAATAATTAGGAGTCTGACGTAAGTGTTTTTGTTCCATAGATGTTCCAGTTTTTCTTGCTAATTTACATGTTATGTAGATATTCCAGTTTTTCTTGCCCATTTACATGCTTCTTCCTTGAATCTCTAATTTCCCTTGTAAGCCACGGTTTGGCTACAATTCCCTCACTACTCCTGCGCCAACCAAGAATAAACAACTTCGGAATTCATCTATTCATTCTTTAAATGCCTGTCATTGCCTGTCAATGGCCTTTCCTTTCAGTAATGTTCCCCAATCCATCATGATCAATTCATGCTTCATACCTTCATAATTACCTTGATTGAGATTTAGGACCTTGGTCTCAGAATCAACTACATCACTATTCACCTTGACAAAGAATTCTACCCATATTATGGTCATTTATCCCCAAGGCATCTCTCACAACTGGATTGCGAACTAATCCTTTCTCATTGCACAACACCCAGTCCAAGATGGCTGTTCCCTTGTTGGTCTCTCAATGTACTTCTGCAGAAAACTATCCTGTATTTATTCTAGAAATTCCTCCTCTATTGTAATGTGACTAATTTGACTCTCCCAATCTATATGTAGATTAAAGTCGCCCATAATCACAGACATTCCTTTAACATATGCATTTCTGAGTCCCTGTCTAATGCTTTTCCTAACACTACCACTACTTTCCTTATTCTCTTTACTATCTTTTCCTCTTGTTATTAATTTCTCCTGCTCAGAATCCTTGCAAAGGCTCCCATCTCCCTGCCTTATTAGATTAAATCCTTCCCAACCAGAGGGTTTTAAAATAATCAGTCTGAGCCCTATATACAACTATGGTACAACATTTGAGGAAGAATGTTGTTATAATCAGTGCCGAGGTAAAATTCCCGATATTCATTAAGAGATCCCGGAATCTGTTATCGTTTGACTAGGTTACCCCAAATTGTTAAGCCCTATGTGAGAAGGATGGATTGGGTTTTTTCCATTATTGAACGCTGCCCCCTCCTCTCTATTGGTCACGACATGATTGATCTTAAAAAAGGATTTCTCCCTTTGCAGATACCATTTACCAATCCCAATATTTATATTATGAAATATACAATTTAGCCAGGCTTTCTTGATTTAAAGAGGCAGTGAATGTATTAACTACTAAAGACAAAAAATGATAAAATACTTGTATATCCATTCATATAAATTAGAAGTGAGAATTGAGTCCAAAGTAAGCAAGACAAAATGTGTGAAACAGTCCTTGACTTGTGAAAAGTAGATGATTGAGCATTGCAGCTGCTGTGATTTGAGTGAGATTCCAGTGATTCTGACTTCTGCAAGTGAACTGTTAGTTTGGAGATTCCAGTGTTCTGCAGTTTGATGGAGAGACTTCTCTTTTCCATTTCAGCTGTGGTTTATATTGATTTGGCTTACTTCAATAATCCAACAGAGAGATATACAGGCGCATACACACACACACACACACACACACACACATATATACATACACACACACAGTTTCATCTTATTCTTTGTATATTCCTGGAAGGCAAATCTGTTCAGATACTACACACAAGATATTCCTTGATGAGATGATACTCACCTCCAATTGTATCTCATTGTCTCCACTGGAAATGGCAATTAGTTTCTGTATGCTTTAGAAGTATCTTTGTCTGGAAACAGAGTGGGGTTCCTTTGTCTCTCTGAGTAGCATCTCCAACAATTCAGCCAATGAATGTCTTTAATATTCAGTGATCCTTGCATGTCCATTTTAAAGAACTCACAGGTCCTATTTAAGGCCACCCTATTCACCATTTTAAACATCCACTCCCTCCACCACCAACACACAGTAGCACAAGTATATGCCTGCTACAAGATGTACTGCAGCACTATCCAAATCCCCAACTTCAACAACGCAAATAAATGCAAGGTGATGCATTTTGGAAGAAATAATGTAGGGAGGAATTACACGATAAATGATAGGCGTATTAAGAGTATAGAAACACAGAGGGAACTGCGGGTGCAAGTACACAAGTCCTTGAAGATGACAGTACAGGTGGGGAAGGTGACAAAGAAGGGCTACGGTATGCTTGCCTTTATAGAGAGGGGAATCGAGTATAAAAACTGGAGTCTAATGTTGTAGTTATAAAGAATGTTGGTTCAGCCACATTTGGAGTACTGTGTCCAGTTCTGGTCGCCTCACTTCCAGAAGGGCGTGGAGATTCTGGAGAGAGTGCAGAGGAGGTTTACCAGATGCTGCCTGGTATGGAAGGACTGAGCTATGAGGAGAAATTGGGCAAACTGGGGCTGTTCTCCTTGGAAAGGCGGAGAATGAGGGAAGATCTAATAGAGGTGCATAAGATTATGAAGAGTATAGATAGAGTGAACAGTGATAAGCTTTTTCCTAGGTTGGATACAATAATTACGAGGGGCAGCGGGCTTAGGGTGAGGGGGGCAAGTATAATTCAGATGTTAGAGGGAGGTTTTTCACACAGAGGGTGGTGAGGGCCTGGAATGTACTGCCAAGTAGGGTGGTGGAGGCAGGCATGCTGGGGTTGTTTAAGACTTACTTAGACAGGCACATGAGCGGACTAGAGATGGAGGGATACAGGAAACTTTTCTACATAAAGATCAGAGCCTTGGGACATCCCTGGGAATCAATTGATTACTATGGACCTTTCAACATATTTCATGGCTCACTTGCTTTATTTCTGCACTTCTGGGGATTCCGTAAATATCTGTCTAAGTTTTGCATGTTTATTGATATCTTTTCTTTTACTTCACAGGTGATTCGGTTCACCTTGTTGACCAACAAGGGACATACACACGGTGGGTCATGCGAGGGCTGCTCTTGGATGTTGCTTTGAGAATTGCCTAGTGCTTCACGTTGTTAGTGTACACCTAAACTGGACCATCTGATGGGCAACATGACGGCTCAGTGACTATCACTGTTTGCTGTGTAGATACGTGGATTTGGGCCGCTGTCTGCGGGAGTTTGCACATTCTCCCTGTGATTGTGTAGGTTTTCTCTGGGTGCTCCAGTTTCTTCCCACACCCCAAAAATGTGCTCTTAGGCTGATTGGTGTAACAAATTGTCCCTAAATTAGTCTTCCCTCAATCTTCCCCAATAGGTGTCAACAAAGGTCATAGTAGAGGAGGGCACTCATGTTAAAATGGTGGCGTGGGCTCATTCGGCCGAAGGGTCTGTTTCCTGTGCTGTATTGTTCTTTGTTCTTTGACAAGCAGATACACTAGTTCCATGGGAATACCACCAGCACCTGCAATTTTCCCTCTATGTCACACAACAACCTGACCATTCCTTCACCGTTGCTGGATCAAAATCCTGGAATTCCTTTTCTAACAGCACTGTGGATGTATCTATACTACATGGATTGCAACAGTTCAAAAAGACAGCTCACCACTGCCTTCTTAAGAGCAATTAGAGATGGGCAACAAACACTGTCTTTGGCAGTGAGACACAAGTCCTGTGAAAGATTAATAAAAATGGTCCTGGAAAGTTCCGTGGAACATTGTTACATTAAAGGCATTAAATAAATATAGGTTATTTTCATTAATTTTATTCTATGACTTGATGTTTTGCATAGAAGGATGTGGAACATTATCTGAAAGGATGGTAGCTTCAGATACTTTTTGAACTTTCAATAAGCAGTTAGACATTAACTTAAAGATAATTAATTTTTAAAATTATGGAGTGATGTGATGTAGGATTAAATTAGACAGCTCTTTGAAAGATTCAGCACAGGCACAACAAACAGTGCTGTAAGATTCAATGAATCTGTGATTAATTAATTTTATCCCTCAGTTCAAAAGGCTCCAAATTCACATTGTCTGATAATTCATTATTCATTTCTTAGCATTAAAATACCACTTTTCTAAGTAATTTGCTTTGCTTAATTCGGATGATTGGATTACTTAAAGCTTAATTCTGAGTCATCAGTTGAGTTTATGCATCTGCTTACTGCTTCATTATTGCCTTATTCTGCATGGAACAGAGTTCAAATTTCACTGATATATTCATTCAGAGTTTTCTTCAAAGTTTGAAAACATATTCATTCATTTTTATGACTTGATGACTTCATGACTCATGTTAAAGAGCTGTCAGATGGAAATTACACACAGATAGAACTAATGGTACTTGCATATTTTCTTGGGAAAGAAAACCTGCCAAGTTGCAGTTTTGTGCCATCAACAGTCCAAATCACATCATTAAAATCATTTTGCTAATTAGAGACCAGCATTTTAATTTACTGCCTTGCTCATTGTATTCCACATAATGAATCCTTAATTTCTTTTTAAAAATGTAATTATGATACTGGTCCTGTCTCCTGTAGTTTAACAGTCTTACTGCATGAAAATAAAACAGTTGGCAAATACATTCTATAACAGTAGCTGAGATTTATATCAGTACTGTATAAATAATGAATTACCCCAAGTCACTAAAGGAGGGAACCGTGGATATTCAGCAGGAAATTAAAAAAGATGATCATAAAATGATCAAAAGAACAATGCTTCAATTTTCATAGAATCTTAAATCACTCCAGTGCAGAAGGAGGCCATTCAGCCCAGTGAGCCTGCACCAACAACAATCCCGCCCAGGTCCTATCCCCATAATCCCATATATTTACCCTTAAGTTCCCCTGACATTAAAGGGCAACTTGGCATGGCCAATTAACCTAACCTGCACATTTCTGGACTGTGGGAGGAAAACAAAGCTCCCAGAGGAACCCACACAGATACGGGGAGAACATGCGGATTCTGTACAGGTAGTCACCCAAGGCCAGAATAAAACTCTGGTCCCTGGAGTCTGAAGCAGCAGTGCTAACTATTGTGCCACCCTGATGCTTTAGTTTTTAGGAGGCTTTAACAGAATGTAACAAAACATGGGCTATCTTCAAAGACATTTGGGTACAATCGAGCTATATTCCCATAACGGGGAAAGGTAAGACAAATTCAATGATCCCTTGATAAAAAGACACAGAGTAAGATGAAGCAGAAAAAGAATATATGGTGGATAACACAAGTGAGAACGAGGCTGAATGCAGAAAGTTCAGAGGGGAAGTGAGGAAAGAAATGAGAGAGTCATGAAGGATTTGGACTAACAAACTGTTTCCATTCCCAGAATGATTGAAAAGCAGCTGACACTGATTTAAGATGAATGACAAAACAACCAAATGGATCAGGAGAAAAAATGTTTTTAGACAGCAAGGGGTTAGTATCTGGAGTACATGCCCTGAAAATGGGCTGAGGTAGATTCATTCAACAAGGTATTGGATTGTTGTCTGAAGAGAAAAGATTTTCAAGAATTGTTTAACCAGGCTATATATGTATATATATATATAAAAGAGTTTTAAATATAGTGGCTGGAAAGTCTGATTGATCTTTTTAAACAAAAGACCAAAGCCATATCTTTGTTAACCTTGGATCATGGTCAAAGATGGCTGCACATTTGCACAATTTCTACATCCCGAAATCTTTGCAATGAAGGCAACTGATCTGGAAAGCCACATCAGGAACAATGACTGGAAAGTGATGAATGGATGCCAACTTCTAATCCACCAGCAACATGCCCAGACAATTTCTTTGGTAGTCAACTGGATGGAAACAAAAATTAGACATGATTGCTTGGATAGTAGGGACTCTGACTGAGAGAGGAATTCCCAGCTATGATATAATCTAGGTAACTGGAATACACTAGCTACGAACATTTTTGTCACTGGTCAGTTGGAGAGAGTAGGTCATGTAATAAGACAACCCCTTGTTTGCATTCCTTTTAGAATTGGACAAGCAAACAGGAGGCTGAAAAAAATGCTCTGAGTGGGTTCATTTACCCAGCCCACTGATTCCTTTCTCCTTCTCCATCCAATTAACAAATTTGAACAACTCTGCTGATTTTAACTATCCAAGTGGTGCAGATAGAGTTATTAAAAAATAACTCAACTCATCGTTGCTGTCTCCAGAAGAACTCTGACATTGAAAGTAGAAAGGCCACTGAGTGACAGCAGCAAGACTGTGACCTCAGCCTGAAATTAGCCATGTCAGCCACCATCATAAGCATACAAACCTTTAATTTTACCATGCTCCAAATTATTTAATCTGAACTCTCCACTCTATAATTGATCCTGTTGTGTCTGAACTTATAGTACATATGAATGATAGTTGGAGCATTTTTATTATTTTTCTTACACTAGCTTGGTTCAATATAAACTATTCTCTTTTCTATTTAAAAGAAAATTCAAATAAAATCTATCTGATTGTGCCATTGGTGGTCATAGCATGTAAACAATCTCAGAATTGGAAGATATGTACACTTTAAAAAATAATCATTCTGCAGTCAAACAAGGAGTAGGAAAATAAGAGAACCATTCTCCCCATCTCAGCTGGTCAGAATGGAAATTTGGGGCTGTGTCCATTGTCAATGTTCAGACAATCAGGAAATTGGAAGCAGCAAACCAAACTGATCTCTCGAAACTTTATATAAAAATTTCCAGAAATGTTTTGCGATTTGCAGTGTTACAGTACTCAAAGTCAGTAGTTTGGGATAGTTTTAAAGTCCAATTGAATAGTTATGTAGTGTGGCTAGGCAGTTAGAGATAAATATCTGTTCCAACGCTAGGAAACCCAAAATCCTGAACATGTGTCCAGCTGTTGTGCAATAGAAATTGATGGACAGAAAACAAGCGTAGAATCTGAAATGGACAGGCTTGAACTAGCAGTGATACTGCTCGAACAGCTAAGATCACTGCAAAACCTCTTGCAGTCAAACAGGGAGAGAGGAATAAGGGAAGATAGTCGATCCTTCCTCACCTCATCATAGCTTGGAGTATTGGGAATGAGGATACCATTTTCTGGCCTATCCACCTCCGGGATCATCTGGTTCTACTATTTTCAATAGACCTTTAGCTGAGCTGCCATCACGACCTGCACAGCAAGTCCCACTACGGTGAGTCTGGAAAACCCCAGCCAAGAGGAGTGCAGCTGGCTGAGCTGCCCTTGCAAAGAGTTATCAAGGTTATTATGAACCAAAGGGTCTCCTTCAGTGCTGTAACCATTCTGTGGCTCTATGGTTCTACATTCAGAGAGATAGTTCTAGATTTCCAGAGTGTGTGACCAAAATGACATTAACCTCTAGTGTAAATGGTTCTGTAGAGGGACAGGATGGTGCATGAAGAGAAATTTTCTGACTTTAGGTTCACACCAAAAATGTATTTTTGAAGTTCTGGTGCACGGTTTTACTGCGATACTAAGACCAGGCTTAGCACTGAGAGATACCATCAAATGTGGTCGAGAAGCATTTGGCATGAAATCCAATGTTATGACTTTGCTTTTAAGAATTTTACGTGTGACAGAAACCAGGGAGGGCAGACTGTCCATTGCAATGCAATGAGATATCAATTAAGTTCATTAACAAGGCAATTAACCCAAATATTATCTTTCCAGCAAAGGTGCAATTGCTATTTGCCAGTGACAATAATGTCCCACTGCAGCTTACTCCCTTTAAAAAATGATTGTATTGAAAAGGAGGCAGAAGAAAAACATTTTCACTTGTGCCATTTCGACTTCATGGATGAACTCTAAGCCAGTATGCGAAGTTTTAATAACTTTGCAAATACAAGAAAATTCACACTTGTTTTATCTCTCTGCCATCTCCCCATATATAAAATGTTCACAGGCAGCAGCCGCTGTACTTGTATAAATTCTGCAACACAGACTCCCAAGGTTATCAGGGCAGTTTACTCCTTGGAACCATGCAAGAACACACCAGCAAGAACTGCATATCTTCCCCTCATTCAGACCCAACAGCTGCTGTTTAAGAGCTGCTGATCATCTGGATTTTGGGACTGCTTCCAACTGCATCTTCAGCCTAATTCTCTGTTTATTTTGTTAGAACTGCAAGGGGCTTATTCTAAAAAAGGAAGGCCTTCAAAATTTTGACATAATGAATCATTCTAGTTGCCAGTGCAGATACATCCACATGGGAAGTGAGCCTTGATTTTATCCATCTCAGAAACCTGAGAAATAGATATTGTAATGCAAACATAGCTGACCTTTGAAAAGGGTTCAGCAGTGAAGTATTTTAAAAATGCCTTTGCTAACCTCTTTAAATATGACAAATTGGCAAAGTAACTCTTGAATTTTGGAAAGATACTGCACAGTGTAGCAGACATATTTTAGATGTTACTCACACCACTTATTTTCAGCTGTCCTTGAAACTACCAACTGAATATTTATGACAGGAAATAAATCCTGCGGAAAGAATAAAGTTGTATTTATTGGGCTTTAAGTTAGGGAGAAATAAGTGGCACTGTTATAAAGAACCAGTGCAGCAAGTGTATAAAAACAAAAATAATATCCAATGCAATGATGACCTTTCTATGTTTTTGTCTTGGATGCTAACAAAAGCAAACATGTGACCATCCTTGACAAGCGTTTTTTCCAGCCCTGGTCTGTATGCTGTAGGTAGCATCAATTTAATATGGAGAATCAAATGTTGCGGATTTAGCATATATGCTATAGAATTATTGTAATATCCATGTAGAGGCTATGTAAAACATCCAACATTACCCATTATTCTATTAGTACAAGACTACTTTCTGCTCACAACTAATAAATCATATCCTTTATAATTATCTTCTAGTAAAGTCAATTTGCTATTTGATATTAAGTACATAAGTGGATGACACAATGGCACAGTGGTTAGCACTGCTATCTCACAGTGCCAACAACCTGGGTTTGATTCCCGGCTTTGATTACTGTGTGTGTGGACTATGCACAATCTCCCCATGTTTGTGTGGATTTCCTCCCACAGTCCAAAAATATGTAAGTTAGGTGCATTGGCCATATAAAATTGCCCCTTAGTGTCAGAAGGACTAGCTAGAGTAAATGCAAGGTGTTATGCGGATAGGGCCTGGGTGAGATTGTGGTCAATGCAAACTCGATGTGCACTGCCTCCTTCTGCATGATATGATTCTATGATTCTGTGAAGTGATTAATATCTGCATCAGTATCAGCAATTTGCATTTCTGTACACCATTGAAGTAGCAAACTGTATCAAGGCATTATGTAGAGGCTTCATTTTAATAAATGGCTGCCAAGCCATTTTGGGACTAGTGATCAAAAGATTGATCAAAAGTGTCAGCTTTAAGGAGGATGTTAAGGGAGAAGAAGGAGATGGCAAAGTCAATAAGTTTTAGGAAAGGCACGAAGCCTAGATGGCTGCAAAAAAACAGCTGCCAGCAATTGGGAAAAGGGGGGCTTGCATAAAAGGTTAGAATTAGAGGAAAGGAAAGCTTTGGAGGCTAGAAGTGATCACAACAATAGGAACTATGACTTAGGAGCAAGGGAATTAAAAGTTATTGGCAGAAGGCAGAAAAGTGGAAAAGATCCACTTCAGATCAGCCATGATCTTATTGAATGCTAGGGCAGGCTCGAAGAGCTAGATGGCCCTACTCCTGCTCCTATGTCTTATGTTTTTATGTTCATTCAACTCTTTGAGCTCTCTCCACTATGAAGTAATATTTGACTGATCTGGTTGTGATCTCAACTTCACTTTGTTATCTACTTGTGACTGTTCATTCACAAATCTTTGAAGGTGGCAATATCACTCAACAGGACAGTTAAGCAAATGTGTGGAATAGTTGATCCTGTGACTAGGAGCATGGCATAGAAAAACTGGAAATCATGCAAAATCTTTACAAACTCTTACTTTGGCCTCAGTTGGAATGCTGTGTACTTTTTTCAGCATCACATGTTAGGAAGGATTTCAAGACATAGGAAAGGATGCAGAGGAGATTTATGAGACTATTACCAGGAAAAGGAGATTGAAAATCATTTGGCTTAGAGTGGAGAAGACTAAACAAATGCCAAACAAAATTACTTTCTTCAATGAATTTTGATAGTCTGGAATGTACTGCTTAAGGTTGCAGTAGAGGTAGATTCAACAGAAACCTTCAAAAGCAAATTGGATAACTATCTGAAGAGAAACAAATTGGAAAGCTATAGTTAAAAGGCAGGTGTGGCCCTCTTGCAGTGGCTGGCAAATTCATGAGCTGAATGATTTCCTTCTGTGCATTAAATATTCTATAATTCTACGATGATGTCATTTTCATGTATGTAAGTCATGTGTCTTATTAAGTTAAAGTAAACTGGTTTCACTGTCTTCTATTAATGAGAAATGTCATTGTTAAGATGTTATGCCCCTTTAATTTTGAAAAATAGTTTTCAAACTTTGGATTGCCTAAAACTTCAGAAATCTGAAATGAAATAGAATGAACTAATTCAGAAGCAAAACCATCTTCCAAGGTGAAGGTAAAACAGAATAAACAGGTGACTGTCAGGGGAGTGTGATTATTGAGACTTATAATTTGGAGAGCCATTGAAAGTCATCACTGTCCAAAAAGAAAATGTGCTAAGTATTTAACAATGCTGTCACAAAGACCAACTCAAAACTCCTTGGGTGCACACAATGGGCAAAGTATAAAAGGCCAGGTTACAACCACTGCAACAAGGGTTTCAGCAAAAGAATCAGCCTGACAGCTGGACACTCTGTCCTTTGGAATAACTTCATTATCGGTTTGTAAAGTTATCGCTTCCTGAAGTGAACTGAGATTTCACAATAACTGCAGCATCTTCAATATCTGACCACTTCCAAGCAACCAGCTAATCTAACTTGCCTGCAATGTTTAAAATCTAGGCCTCAAGGACAATTAACCATAATTGTTTTTACCTTTTTTGGACATTTGCCCAAAACTGCCTGAGGGCTGAATACTTGATGTCACGTTTTTATCATTTTTTTTCTTCAGGTGTAATAGTTAATAAATTTGCTCTTTAACTTCCAGCTCATATTAACACATTATAATCCTGCATTTTCTAACACAGAAATGATCTTTTTGTATTTTCCTAACCGTAATGAGATATTAATTATATTTTCTGTAATTGAGATGCATTGTCTCTGCCTCCTTATCCTCATTACTAAGGAGGAACAACACTTTTCCAGACTTCACTTTGTCAGTCCAGATCCCTTAGGGGATTTTACCTGCAGCTGGCATTGAAGAGCAAAGTAAATTTACCATTACATTCATTGGGTCACTGCATCTTCTGTTTCTGTCATAGTGCCACCTCTATCCTTGTTTAGAGTCACTGAACCTAATCTTTCAGATGCTAACTCCCTGAAGTACCATTCATTTTTCTGTTCTATTCTCCACCTATCAAGCCAGGATAGTACCATTGGTCCCATTGTAGTTCAAACTTTGTGATTTTCATAATCACTGTCAGCATGTGGATCTGACTTGCAAACTCGAAAGTAGTGTTACGTAAACAGGGCCTAGTTTTATGGCTGATAAAATTGGATATCCTAAATTAAAGAATTGGATGTATTAAAAATCAAACACAGTCAAACCTCAGGTAGGACAGTTGTACAATTCACAAACCTGTCTGTGGCTGACTCATCAACTTCCTATCAAAAGTTGTTGCACCCTACTGGTACTTAGCAGGAGATCATTGCACCCCATTGAAATACATCAGCCTATTGTTAGAAGCCCAGATAGGGCCAGACTTTCGGTCAATGAGAGTTCCTGCAGTTGGCTTAATCTGATAACAGGTCACATGTAAGCAGCAGCATGGAGATGGACACCTGGGGGCGGACCCTGGTGTCCTGTCAGGCAGACATCAAGAAACCCACTGGATATTGGAACCCCCTCCTATGACTTCATTGGCTGGAAGCCAGAGAAGTTTCTGGAAAGGCAAGCAGGCAGGGAATAAAGGAACTCATTTTGGGGACGACTCCAGAAAACTCAGGAAGGTGGGACTCCAGGAGACTCGGGAAGACGGGGGAAGACTCGGAAGATTTGATTCGGAAGACTGACAAGAGAAAGAAGGAAGAAGAAGCTGCATCGAGACTGACCTTTGTGACGACTGACCAGAGGGACTCAGAGAATCAAGCCTGCAGTTTGACCCAAACCATCTCTGCGGGTAGTATATCTGATTTTGGGGTATTCTCTTGCTTATGTGGGTAATTTAAGGGTTAATTGTGTTATTGTTAATAAACTTGTTGAATCTTTACTTGTGTTTGTCCTTTGTCCACCTTGCAAATAAGGGCACCGGGGTAAAACATTGGAATAAGCAAACTGGTCAAAAAAGGATCGGAGATTTTATAACATAACAGTAGATCCAATGGGGCCTCGTATTGTCACTCTGAGTCTTAGCCTTTTGCACAGTTTGCTGGATGTGAATTGGAAAATATCAATAATAAGTCACTAATACTACACAGATGTGGAGGTGCCGATGTTGGACTGGGGTGGATGTAGCAAGAAGTCTTACAACACTAGGTTAAAGTCCAACAGATTTATTTGGAATCACAAGCTTTTGGAGTGCTGCTCTTTCCTCAGATGAGTCACTCACCAAGAAAGGAGCAGCGCTTTGAAAGCTCTTGATTCCAAATAAATAAGCATATGGTGATTCAGACTTTAATCTGGTGTTGTGAGACTTCTGACTGAGCCCATTCCCATCTAGTACTGGCATCTCCACATCATGGCTACCACTGACACCATAAATCGTGGCTCAAATGGAGATGATCTCCAAGAAGATTGCACATATCGACACAGACTCGCCTGAGAAAGAGCAGCGTTCCAAAAGTTTGTGATTCCAAATAAACATGTTTTTACCTGGTGTTGTGAGACCTCTTACTGTGCTACACAGAAGCAAAGCATTTTTTACTTCACATCGACTAATGTACAATCTGTAATTGACTAATGATATCATTTTCATCAAATTTCAGCAGATGTTATGAACTCAATATCACAAAAGTTTGTTTGCCCTTTCCACTGAGAACCATGAAATTGAGCTATCTGCAAAAACTATATTAATTTGACAAATTAACCAAAAACATTATCACATAAAGGTTCCCTTGTAGGTTTCTAGGAGTTAATAAGGATGTGAGATAATTGTGAATATGCCTGACACACTCAACCTTCTCTGTATAACCCAAAATCCACTTTATATAAATATGGTCAGGCTCCTGAAATGGACATTCAAACAAATATTTATCAAGAAAACCAATGGTTGAGCTTGAGCTTAAATTTTGACTAAGATTTATCACCCAGTTTGTCTAGGTGTAAAAAAATGCCCAAATTTGTCTGGTGAAAATATTTTACGTCAACCAGTTGAGATTATATTGACGTTTACTTTCATCTCAAATTAAGATGCACACCAACACCTGAATGGAAGAATTAATCTTTCTTGACAAGTCATCAAAAAAATCTGATAATAAGTCATGCACTGACAATTGTTTGCTGATTTAAGAATTAGGATTAACATCCAACAAAATTTAAAATTTAAATTTTTAATAAGTTCATAGAGTTGTAAAGTTTTATACAGTGTTACCTAATAATTTGAATACTGATGACTAAAAA
The DNA here is from genome assembly GCA_024679065.1 of Sphyrna mokarran. Lineage (NCBI taxonomy): Eukaryota > Metazoa > Chordata > Chondrichthyes > Carcharhiniformes > Carcharhinidae > Sphyrna > Sphyrna mokarran. The sequence continues at coordinate 77,634,343 of JAGIQG010000002.1, forward strand.
TCAGTTTGGTGATTCAGTAATTCAGCAATAATTGGGTCAAAGATTAACAATATCTAATCAAGTTTGTAGCGGTCCTGAGGCACAGTGCTTTTGTCCCTATCTCAGGGACAGAAGATCCAGTTCTGAGTCCCACTTCAGGACTTAATGGCCATGCAAGGTGTATTCATAATACGTTGATTAGAGCCTGCAAATCCTTCTAAGGAGCTTATTGCAGGTGATGGGAGCAAGAGACTCTCCTGGTCAGCCACAGCTTTCAGAAGGAAACGGCAATACACAACAGTGTCTTGCCAACCATAACCAAGGACAACACATGAATGTTCATAGTTGCCAATATCCTGTTTGGACATAATATCTTGTGAGAAGAGAGAGAGTTAAGTTTAATGTCTGAGACTGATATTAATTAGCGAAATTAATTAGAACAAAACTCCTTCAATAGCTGACATGTTAACAGCAATCAATAAGTGGATTACCCTAGAATGACAGTGCAGACTAATAGCTGTTGTTAAGATTCCAGATCCAAAACCCCAAGGTATACTATGAAGTTAGGCTAGACTCCAACAATTTGCTTTTCTGGCATTAATGTGATGTTTCTGGCATTAATGTGATTAATATGATGTTTCACTCCAGGCACAATTATATTAACACACTGGGAAGCTTTGATCAAAAAATAATAACAGTTTAACTATAGTAAATGAACTAGCATAATGTTTAACAATTGCATGATACAATTCTTAACTGCTAACTTCTCACTCTGAATTCCAGTTCAAGCAATATTCCTCTTATAGATTTAAACCTATTCTTTAGAATTAGAAAGCAAAACACAGGTTTACTTGCTTGTCTTAAGTTAACAGTCCCAGAACTCTCAGAGAGACCTTTCCAGAGAGACAATCACTGCTTTGTTCTGGCAATCAGGCAGCAAACTGCTTAAAAGCATAAAATCGTACAGTGCAGAAGGAGGCCATTGAGCCTATCGAATCTGCACTGACCACAATCCCATCCAGGGCCTATCCCCATGACACATGTATTTACTCTAACTAATCCTCCTGCCACTAAGTGACAATTTAGCATTGCCAATACATTTAACACACATATTTTTGGACTGTGGAAGGAAACCAGAGCAACTGGAGGAAACCCACACAGTTACAGGGAGCATGTATAGACTCCTCACAGACAGTGACCTAAAGCCGGGAATTGAATCTGGGTCCCTGGTGTTGTGAGACAGCAGTGCTAACACTGTGCCACTGTGCCACTTGTATTTTAAAACTAAAACTAATACAGTATTTTGACCATACAAGCTTAGTTCCTCCCATAAAGCATATGACTCTTTCTCCATCAATCAACCTAATAAAAACTTTACTCTAAAACTCCAGGGAAACTAAGTAAACACAAATGCATTAACTCAATTTAAAACAAACACTCGAGGCACTTATCCTGTTCGCCTAATAACCAATTTAAATGATTTCTTAGACAAATTAGCACCTTGCAAATTAGACCTGAATCCTAAACATAGACTGGGCAAGAAACATGATATACATATATTTCTTAAAGGCATAGTATCATCATACTGTCAAGAGAATGAGCTTCATTCTACAGACCATTTATACCTAATTAAATCCGCTTTACACTCTGTAGATTTACATTCAAACCAGCTGGCTACACCTCATTTCCTACCAGATTTTGCTCTCTGAGATTTTTAAGTTAAATCATAGTTCAGATGCCAAAAAACTTATAAGTTTACAATTTTTTCATTGAAAGTTAGTTCCTATCTCACTGGGTTGGAAGGACTTCCACGGCTTGTAAGATTAGTTAAGATCTTCTGTTGAGAGCAGCTATTTAAGTATTGTTCAATTGATAAAAGCTAAGCTAATTAATTTGTTATAGTAATAATTAGTTTCTCCTATTCAGCACACCAATCTGTCCCTGTCTATCAACCTAATCAAAACTACCCTGAAAGCACATGGGAAACCTAAGGAAATACAAATACATTAGCTCAACTTAATGAGCTGTCCCCTGCCCGTTTTAAACCATCCAGCTGCACCATTCCAACAAAGCAAATAAAATTGATCCTTAAATATGTGTGCATGTGAAAGAGAAAAATAAAAGGAGATGAAGGATTTATTGTAGCAAATTTTCTATTCAGCAGCACAATTGCATCAATGGAGACCTAGCTGAAGGCTGTAAGAATGAATCATGTACTGGTGGGGCCTACTGCCTGAGAGCTTTTTTTGTCAATGGTCTTCTCCAAGGATGTGATTAAACCCTGTTCAGTCCTGAAACTGGTAGTTGGAGAGTGCAAAACTAAGTTGCCAAACAGGGTTAGAAATGTAAAGAGGAATTGCTGGAGAATTTCAGCAGGTCTGACAGCATCTGTGAAGAGAGAATAGAGCTGGTGTTTCGAATCAGGATGATCCTTCATCCTAGCTCTGACAAAACATTAGCTTTGTTCTCTCTCCCCACACGTTGTCAGATCTATTGAGATTCTCCAGCATTTTCTGTTTATGTTTCAGATACCAGCATCTGCAATACTTTATTTTCATCAGTGGTTAGAAATATCTCTAGAGAGTTAATTGCATGATCTCCTGCCTCCAAACACACTGCTTGGTCAAACAGACTATTTCTTTTTTCCATTTGTGATGTTTTTAGAACTAGCATACAAAAGTAGTCAATGAAAATGACAAAAAGAACATGATTTTTTTCATGACTCTATAGTTTCTCATACCATTGAGAATCACATTAAATAAGTTGCAAAACAGGTGAGGTCTATTGGAAGGTCAAACTGCGAGCATCCTTCCATAGATCCTCCAAATCTAGTTAAATCCATCATACACGTGGCAATATCTGAACCACCACTCTCTTGAATCCCACCATAAGCTGCTATCTGTTGTGGCCTGAAGCTGGTCTCCTGAAATTAAACATCAACTTCTGGGAGACGATAGGGCAATCTTGGAGGCTCAGCAACCTAAGCAAGGTACAGTGAGCAGAATCCCATTCGGTCCGCCTTGTTGTCCAACAAGGGGTATATACGCGATGGGTTGCGCGAGCGCTGCTCTTGGATGTTGCTTCGAGAGTTGCCTCGTGCTTCACATTGTTAGTGTTCACTTAAACCGGACCAGCTGACAGGCAATATGACAGCTCAGTGACTATTACTGTTTGCTGTGCAGATAGATGGATTTGGGTCAATGTCTGTGGAAGTTTACACATTCTCCCCATGCTTGTGTGGGTTTTCTCTGGTGCACCGGTTTCCTCCCATACCCCAAAAATGTGCTCTCAGGCTGACTGGTGTTAACAAATTGTCCCTAAATTAGTCTTCCCTCAATCTTCTCCAATAGGCATAGACAAAGGTCATATGTAGAAGAGGGCACTCACAATGTTAAAATGGAGGCCCAGGCTCGTTGGGCTGAAGGGCCTGTTTCCCGTGCTGTGTTGTTCTTTGTTCTTCTTTGAATCCCTGTTTGACAAGCTTTCACATCCATGGCAGAACTCTGTACTCCTGCCTGATGGTAAGTGTTTAGTGTTTTGAAAATGCAGTGGGACTGTCTATTTTCTCAAAACATTAGAAACATCAAGGACAGGCAATATTTTAAGCCTGGCTTAACGTTGCCCTGGAGTTGTACTCCGTAATGGGGTGGGGGGAGGAACAATTTCAGAACATGAGTTGGAGCCTCAGTGGGGCCCTGTCACACCTACCAGCCTCATCATGGAATCTGACTCCAGAGTTATGTGGCTCTTTTCATCTCAATCCCCAGGGGGAAAATATCGGTGCAAGTGTCCGAAGATTGAGTTTATAAAGGGCAAAAAGCACAGAATCACCCTCCCCATTCTCATTCCTTCCCATCCATTTGCGCCTGGCGTTTATTTCCTACATAGACCTCCTTCCATTTATTTCTGTCCGCACACTGGGTGATTTTCACAGTAACTTCATTGCAGTGTTAAGGTGTAAGCCTACTTGTGACAAGTAATAAATAAACTTGAACTTTAAAAACTTCAACTTAAAACAGCAGGCTCTGAAGAAGTCGGAACAATCCGGGGGAAAAGTTGCTCGAGAGGAAGTTTGTCAAAGTTGATTCATACTTGGGCGATTCACCTTGCGGTTCGTAACTCCCCTCCCCGAGGGCAATGCTTTTCCAGTCGAAATCCAGTTTTCATTAACTCTGTCCACGGCTTTTTCTTTAAATGCACATTGCTCAGTTCCGTAATCTGACGTCTGCTCGCACACGCCCCCCTTATTTCCTTTAAAGCTGTAAGTGTGCAGAGTTATTGAGCGCTTGGAGCAAAGTTTGCAGGGTGAAGAGTTCTGGGCGCAGCTCAGATCGGGGGACGGGGCAGGATGGTCCTATACCACAAGGAGTTCGAAAACGCCGGCAAGAAGGAAGGTATCCAGGTCTGGAGAGTGGAGAATTTAGAACTGGTGCCGGTGCCGCAGAATTTCCATGGCAGTTTCTATGTGGGAGACGCTTACCTAGTGATGCAAACCACAGTGAGAAGGAATAACTTCTCTTACAGTCTGCATTTCTGGTTAGGTGAGGCCGAATTAAAGTTGTCTGGGACATTGTCTAGTTTTTTTTGTAATAAAACGGGGCGATGATCATTTTAAACTGTTTCTTTTCCCTCTAGGCAAAGAGTGTTCCCAGGATGAGAGTAGCGCCGCTGCGATTTTCACTGTACAGATGGATGATTACCTGGGGGGTAAACCGGTCCAATATCGGGAGCTGCAGAATTACGAATCCAACACTTTCGTCGGCTATTTCAAAGGGGGACTGAAGTACAAGGTAGATAGATACCTCGGTATTTCCAAATCCTATAATAAGAGGGTTGTTCCTCCTCTTCCCATCGTCAGCACTTTCATTCATTCGTTTGTCTAATTTGTTATTGTTCTTTTCTGCTGCCAGTACTCCATAGAATAAGTTTAATATTGAAAGCTATAAAATCACTTGTTCAAAACATACAAATGGATCGGAACTAAGGTACGGGTCTACAGTGTTACATTAACACTCAATTATGTCACTTAAACCATAAAGTTGATACAACTGTATCAAGTGCTAATTTCCAACTCCTTCATTGTACTTCTTTTCTCTCCTATGTGTTACATAATATTTTCCACTGAGTAAGGACAGTTAGTTGAAAATATATTCGTAGGGTCATCAAATGCAACCCAGTTCCTGTTGTCATCATACATGCACATCGACTGTATGTGCAGTGGATTTTTATTTTAACTTTTTTCATGCTTTAAGGTAATGACCAGGAAGAACAACCAAGATGACAAACTTTCTAATCAATAGATTTTATGAATGTTAAAATTCAATAGGCTTTACAGACAGATTTATCTCGCCCTAATAGGAAGTAAGCCTCAATTTGGCCAATTCTTTTAGTTTGAGAGACCAAGAGGGTAAACACCCATTGACACCCTGGGTGGAATTTTCCCACCTTGCCCAACATGGGAATCAGAGTGGGCAGGGATGGACCTTGCAAAGGCCCATTGACTGCGGGCGGGAAATTCTGGCCTTCTTCTGTGGCTTTCACACAAAATGACACCAGTCAGTGTCCTGTTGAGGTTTGTGGACTGCAGCCAGTCAGTCTCAGACTGTTTTTGCTCAGTTTCCTTGGCAATCTCCAGTCACTGTATTGGACTGTCCCTAGTTGATCTCGTGGACTATCTCTGCTCAGAATATATAAACATACAAATTATGAGCAGGAATTGACCATCTGGCCCTTCCTGCTCTCTCTACCATGATCATTTTATATGATCATGGCTATTCAGATTGTGGCCTTTGCTTTTTTTTGTCTTATCTTTTGACTCCCTCGTTAATTAAGAATCTATTTGACTTAATCTTGAAAATGTTAAATGACCCAGCCGCCAATGCTCTCTGAGAAAGAGAATTTCACAGACCCATGACCCTCTGAGAGAAAACATTTCTCTTCATTTCTGTCTTAAATAAGAAACCATTTATTTTTAAACTGTGTCCCCTGATTCTTCATAATATAAGATGATTAGAGGTTTAGATAGGGTGGACAGTGATAGCCTTTTTCCTAGGATGGAGAAAGCTAGCACGAGGGGACATAGCTTTAAATTAAGGGGTGGTGGTTTTAGGACAGATGTCAGAGGTAGGTTCTTTACCCAGAGGGTGGTAAGGGTATGGAATGCCTTGCCTGCGTCAGTTGTAGATGCGCCAAGTTTGGTGGCGTTTAAGAGGTTAGTAGATAAGTTTATGGATGAAAGGGGAATGGTTTAGGTTAGAGGGTCACTGCTTGTTCCTAATTGGTCGGCGCAACATCGAAGGCCAAAGGGCCTGTTCTGCGCTGTAATGTTCTATGATTCTAGTCTCTTTTATAAGCAGAAATATCAGGCCCGATTTTACCAAAAATGAAATCATGGTAAATTTGAACATCGGGCCATTAACGCGATTTGCATCCAAATCCGAGCAGATCACGCCTTTACACACTCGATTCGGGCACGGATCAGGTCTGTGTCTGAATTGGGCGGCCCAATGATTTAAATGCATTAGCATGCATTTAAATCGACTTAATGAACCACGCACCACCAACTCTATCACCAAATCCTATTTTACTGTTTTCTGGTCTGTTCTGGATCCGCGCCGCTAGCAACTTGCAGAATAAAAATCCAAAGCTGATTCCTATTTTGCAGGGGAGGCTCCGAAGCCCATCTTCCTCGACCATCCTTCACAGACCCCTCCCAATCCCCCCACTAACAACCCCGGCTGGCCGATTGTATTTTTTTTCCCCTGGATCAGATCCCTGGTAGGCAGGCCCCCACCTCACAATCGGATTCCTCTAGGAGGCAGGCCCATCTCGGCAGAGCACACCCCCAACCTCAATCGTTGGTCTCCCTCCACCATCCATCCTACCTGCAGTCTTTTAAGAGCCTGCAACATCTTCTTGGCTTTCTGCTGCTGTCTGCCGGAGGAGGTAGTAGACTCAGATGGATCTCTGATTGGGGGTGGGAGGATGGGGGGAGATGGACTTGGGAGAATCTTGCAAACTGAAAATAATGTAGCATCTTCTTTGTGCTGTTTAATCATCTATGGGGAAGGTAATTAAAATACAGCATCCTAGTGAGCAATTAGTGACCTGAATAATATATCTGTAATCTGTAACTGGGTTGTTGATGTCTCCATAGCCATGAGCCAGGTGCTCAAATGTTCAAAGTCATGTGGTAAACTTGGAAGAATTGTCCCTGTGGTGAAACTTGGTGGAAATAAGATTCAATGAATTACTGAATCTGGGACATCAACCATAGTGGAAAAAAGTTTGTATTGGCAACTCTTCCCTCACATTCCATGGCAGATGTGCCTCTACTTATGAATATGATTTGCATGGGCGACATTGGGTGCAGCTAATCTGCCTCTAGAGCGGCCTTGAACCCTTTCATCTTGTTGTCATCTGAACATTGCACAGAGTTAGAGGAATTCCCTTTGGAAGATAATGTCAAAATTATAATCATAGGAACTAAAAACCTAACAGTCAAAAATTTTGGAAAATATTTCAAAATATATACTCCCCCATCCATATTTTGAAATATTTTCCCCAATTTTTGACTTGGTTTTTAGTTCCTGCAATTATAATTTTGACATCATCTTACAAAGGAAATTCCTCTAATTCTTTGCAATTTCGGATGACAACAAGATGAAAGAAAAGGTTCAAGGCTGCTCCAGAGACAGGTTAGCTGTACTCAACGTTGTCCATTCAAATCACACTCATAAATAGGGGCACATCTATCATGGAATGTGAGAGAAGAGTTGCCAATACAAACTTGTTTCCACTGTGGTTGATCCCCCAGATTTAGTAATTCCTTGAATTTTATTTCCACTACGGGACAATTCTTCCAAGCTTACTACATGACTCTAAACATTTGAGCACTTGGCTCATGGCTACAGGAACATCAACAATTTAGTTACAGATAACAAATGTATTATACAGCTCATTAGGACACTGTAGTTTAATTACCTTCCCAATATACAATTAGGCAGCACAAAGAAGATGCTACATTATTTTCAGTTTGCAAGATTCTCCCAAGTCCATTCTCTCCCCGCCCCGTCCTCTGTTCTTTCTGCTGTTTTTCTCTTTTGCAACTGGGTGCGCTGCTTCAGATTTTGTTTTCGAAATGCACATACGCAGTTCAGAGTTCCGATTTGTTTGGGCAGCGCTAAACCCTGAAGCAGCGCACTGCACAGATCGGATTGGAGCTGGCAAGACGCGTATGGGCGTGCTGCAAAGAGGATTCCAGGCTCGGATCTGTATTACACCTGGATCAGGCTCTTAGGTTCCAATTGGTGAAATCGGGCCTCTCCTCTCAGCATCTGCCCTGTCACGTGCTCTCATGATATTTTATGTTTCAATAAAGTCAGCCCTCGTTCTTCTAGACTCTTGTGGGTGTCGGCTCAGTCTGCCCAACCTTTGTTTCTAACACATCCTTATCATTTCTTAAAAAGGAGAACAAAATTGAACAAGGCTGGGATCTCAACAAAGTCTTGGACAACTGTAGCAAAATGTTTCCAAAGACTTTTATATTTCATTTCCCTCACATTAAATGACAACAGTCCATTTGCTTTCCTGATCATTTGATTACTCTTTTTCTGCAATTCATCTACAAGACATTCAAATTCCTCTGTTTCAGAGTTTTGTAATCTTTCCCATTTATGTAATTTACTGCTTTCCTATTCTTCCTTATCTTCCCACATTACATTCCGACTGTCAAATTTCACCACTCACATAAGCTATCTTTATTGCCTTGCAGACTTGTATCTTCCTCAAATTATTTTTCCACTTTTTTTTTATCTTCAGCAAATTTAGCAATCATACATTTCATCCCTTCTTCCAACACATTTATAGAGATTGTAAATAGTTGAAGCTCCAGCACTGATTCCTGTGATACCCCACTATTTGTAGATTAGTCACCCCACAAATGACCAATATATCCCCAGTCTTTGCTTCTTGTTAGTTAACCAATCCTTCAACCATGCAAATATGTAATTGTCCCATGAGCTCATATTTTGTGTAGTAACCTTTCATAGAACCATAGAATTCCTACAGTGCAGAAGGAGACTATTTGGTTCATCAACTTCTCATCGACTCTCTGAGAGAACATCATATCATTCCCCCTGCATCCCGCCCTGCCCTATCCCCATTACCCCTCGCGTTTACCGTGGCTAATAAATTTTATTAGGCTTATATTAATACTGCAGTGAAGAGACTGGAAAAATCTGCTAGTTGCTACACTCTGGCACCTGTTCGGATACACTGAGGGAGAACTGAGCATGGCCAATGCATCTAACCAGCATGTCTTTTGGACTGTGGGAGGAAACCAGAGCACCCGGAGGAAACCCATGCAGATGTGCAGAGACTGTGCACACTCAACGCAGTGACCCAAGCTGGCAATCAAACCTGGTGCTATGAGGCAGCAGTGCTAACCACTCTGCCACCATGCTGCCCCTAATCCATCTAACTTACACATCTTTGGACACTAAAAGGCAATTTTGCATGGCCAATCCACCTAACCTGCACATCTTTGGTCCATGGCAGGAAATCAGAGCACGTAGAGAATGTGCAAACTCCACCCATAGCCAGAATCAAACCTGGGTTCCTAGTGCTGTGACGCAGCAGTGCTAACCACTGTACAGCTGAACCACCATATTGCACCTTATGAAATAACTTTTGGAAATCCAAGTGCTCACATTGTTATTTCCTCAAGCAACTCTAATAAGTTGGTCAAACACAATTTCCCTTTCACAAAACTGATACCTTGCAGGAAACTGACTAGACTCGAGACTAATCAGAGATTTGTCCTGGACACTGTCTTGAGACTGTCCAGGAGACTGACCAGAGAAAACCCTTTTAGAGCCTTTTGAATTGTAAGCTTAATGGTTTATTTAACCAAACTCAGCTCATTTAGATTATAATTCATCTAGGGTTCTCGTCAACTATTCAGTTTCCTTAAAGCTGGTATGAAAAATTATAAAATTCTTTCTGTACCTCCTAAAAAGACTGGCTGGATAATGAATTATGAGAAGCTGGATGTCCACTTAATTCCCTCTCCATTCCAGGAACGCCATGACCAAGTGTAGAGTTCCCACTGCGGCCCTGACTGTTGATGAAATAACTCAGCAGAGGGCAGAGTTATTTGGGATTGTCCTAATTACCCCTAATCACCCTCATATAACAAATCAACATTTCTTTTAGTTTCTTTCTGATAAGTGAAACAGTTTACTTTTAGGCGCATTGCCAAGATTAAAAAGCAAACCTAACCCAATGATGAATAGAAGTTATTTTGAAATGTAATTGCATCAGTGTCACTGCATTGTCAACATGGAATTACGTTACAGAAATTTGCTGCTCTTCATCCATTCATAACCATTGAATCACAATGGTGTGTGTTGTAACTTAGTGTATTCGTAAGTAATGCCATGACGTTTCTCAGAGTGCTGTTTAACCCAATTTAACACTTGTGTTAAAATGGTGAACGAAATGTGTTTGTTATTATTTTGGTGCCAGCATCTTGACTTTTTTTTTAAGACAGTACTCTGTTATCTTACACATCTGGCCGTGAAGTTCTTTAGGATTTGCTTTCAAAGAGACAGATGGAGGAGTTTGTGTTTCCTAAATGTTCAGCAGTGGGTAACTGCAGGATGCCTTTTAACCCTTTTTCTCCAGGTTTCTTGCTCATCAACCAGCCTGATTGACAGCCTGGCTACTGGCCAGGCAGAAAAACCTTCAAGACAGGAGTGCAGCAAAAGAAAAGGAGAGATTGCTGGCAGGGGTTCTAGTTGGGGTCAGAATGGAAGAAATCATGGAGGAATTGCTGATTGAGAGGAGACAGGTTGATACTGGGGAGAGTGAAGATGCTGGTGAGGAAGACGGCAGGACAATTGTTGGGGATGAAGATGGTTGGGGGTGAGGGGGTGGAGAGAGAGAGAGAGAGATATCACCAAGGCTGGTATTCTGATTACGAGAAAAACAGGAACCAGGCTGATCAGGTGAGTGGATAGAGGATGGAGGATTATGGACATGCAGAGTTGAACAATTATATGCGACAGTGCCAAAATAGCATCTCTTTCCTCTTAACCCACAAGCAATGTTGTATAAATGCAATGATGTTATGCATCCAGCTGGCCTTGCCTTTTCATCTAACAGCATCATTATGATCTGGAAAATTGGATAAAAGTAGGTGCAGGATAAAGAACTAGAAGGTTGTTAAAATGGAAGCATGCATCTTCTTTGGAGAGAATTGGTCACCTTGACTCACCTCAGTTACGACTGGGGCTGGATGGGGTTTATGGTAGTTTGGAATCATGAAAATTTTAATTTCTTACCTGCCCCAAACTCTCAAACCTTCCCACTTTTGGAGGTTAAAATATTCCCCTCCATCAACCAAATTTCCCACACCATAAATGTTTAAGTAATTTGGATACATAATATTCAGTTGATATTAAATAATAATTCTTTCAGACTTTTTGATACCAAGTATAGAGCAGAATCGTTGCCTTATAGGCTTCAATGCGTTATTTAAAGGTACAACACAAGCAAACATGATTTGGCAACATTGAACTTGCAGGCTACAATGTTAAAATTATTGGCATTGCATAAGCTGCCCTTTATAGGCTTTTCTATCAGCCTGAGAGCAGACATTCATCCTATTGCCAATCTGGAATATCACAGACTTGTAATGTTAACTTTGGAAGATCAGATGTGAAAATGTACATAACACTCATTACAAACAGGAGGGGGAGGGGTTAATTTAAACAAATTAACAAATTGTTCCTCTCACCACCCTGTCCATAAACAGAAAGATGTTCCCCTCTTTTTAAGTGGTGGAATACTTAATAACTCCGTGGTTTTGGTGCAATCCAGTTTATTATCAATAATTTTGCAGCAAATAGGAGATAGGATGATTTTTGTAAGCACTCAAAAATGCAAGAAAGAAGTTCTGCAGCATTCTCCTCCAGTAATAAAGAGTTGAGAAAATGAAAAATTACAATTAGATCACAGAGGAAAAAATTATTGTTTCTTTCTCGAGATCAGAATCAAAATCCAATGGCATATCCCTTCAGTTGGGTGCAAATCTGTGATGGATAATTCACTTTTTGGTGGTGTTGACTTCACACAGTGAGATAGTCACAGAAATGGATCAGTCTTGTAGGCAATGATACAGAATTTCTAGCATAAGTCATATAGACGAGGGCTAGCTATCCTACCTGGGCAGAACTCTTTGTCTGTGAGGCAGCTAGTTAGATGGTAAACAGCAAATTAGGTTGTGCTTGCGAGTCAATATTGCTTGTTTCACAAACCAGAGATCCATGTTACATGACTGCCATTTTTCCACCAGGTCTTTGAAAGAGAATGTGTATCCACTGTCTAGAAAGACTGTTAAGTGTGACAACCATTAGGATTGAAAGGATACTTGCAGGGTGATTAGTTTAGCAGATGATTCATCTCCTGTTGAGCAGCCTGGGTTATTAAATGCAGATGCCCTTTGTATAGCTCTCTTTGAATTTGGGCTGTGCAGTACACAAGTAGCATTAGTGGATCCTCTGAGATAATGAGTGGAAGTTTTCTCAAAACTGCCAAGTAGCTTGTTCTCAGGGGTGACAGACAAGCATAAGTACAGCTTTTTAAAAAGTCTTTGTTCAATTTAGAAATAACAATGAGCTTATGTATAGTTATGTTATAAAATATAGTATGAGATCTTCATTCGTCACATTATCTCACATTTAATACCAGGGTGATAAGGTCATATAGAGATTAAATAGATGCTGCAGAAACCTTTTCACATTTAGCTGATGGGACTCGATAAGAAATGATATGTATCTATGCTGTGGTCAGAAGGGTGGTGCCATTTAGTATATATCTTATACTGTGTGATTCTGCTGGGCAAGTGATGTGTGAGGAGCTCCTGTAACAGGAGCTTCTGCTGTCTCCATGATGTGGGCTTAGATCTTGGGTGGGAAATAACTGAGGATTCTTTGAGGTCGAGGTGTATCTAATAACAGCAACATATAGACAAGTTTAACATATTAAATGCTTTGGGAGGTTTTACTGAGCACATTACAAGGAAGTACAATTTCCCCCACTGCTATTGCCAACTTCTAGAGCTACCAGGACATGAATCCTGATAATCCCTGGAAAAGCTACAAAAGGTTGATTGAAGCCCCTTTTGGAAGGCAAGGAATAAATAATGAATACTGCTCCACCAAGGAAGTATCTTGTTGAAGACTTGGCTCCATTCTTTTTCATATCTTCAGGGTGCATTTGTTCAATAATTCATTATTCCCCTGTCTGATGCATTTCCTGTCCTGAGAGTACTGAGGTCATTATTGTTGCTAGGAATAATCAATTCTAATACAGGAACAGATATTTCAGTCATTGTGTATCTGGATGACAGACAAAGGCTGGAATCTTGCTGTCATTCACACCAGTGGAATTTTCCCAAACCACTGCGTGCATGGAGATTTGGTGAGCACTAAATTCTCCAACCTTGCTGCAGCAGGAGCATGGTGTGTACGGGTGGTGAGATTGCACCCAAATCAGTTCCCTGAAGCTTGGCTAGTGGACACATTCAGTGGAATGACCAGGCTCAGAAATCCTGAACGTGATGGTGCTGGGTTTCTGTGTAAATCAGGAACTTGGCTGACCAAACAAAAAGCTATCATAGCCTGTATCTTTAGCAAGTTTGAATCATTTTGTAATGAATAGAAGGCATACCAACAATATGCCATAATCAGCAATGATCTGGGATTTCCTCCAAGAGGGATGGTTTTCTAAACTACAGTAGTTGCACTGAAGTTATGAGCACTCCAAGGTACACTCTATCCAATGATAGAGATTGAAAAGTAGGTCAGCAATTCATTAGTTATATATTGCTCAGCTATGCATGTCAATGTTTTTGATTCCACATTGCTTCGCACACAGCTGAAGGCTACACTAAGGGCAAAACCTTTAAGAAGATGTTGCACAACCTGACTAATTGGTTGATTAATCATTGCCAGCTTCTCCAGTGTGAACAACTTATGTGCCATCCCAAGGCTGCCCTTCTCAATACTCATCACCAAACCATCAAAAAAGGTGGATAAGGACATAAGACAGGTCTGGAACAAAATGCAACACAAAGCAAAAAAGCACTTTAATAGTATTAGCCTGACTGCTGAAGTGGTTCATGTCTGAGCACTGAACATAACACTTGGAAGAGGCTGGTAGCAGCTTTGTCCTGTTATGGATAAGCCCTCAGATTTTGATGAAAGGCATAACAATTGTGCAGTTTTACACATGCTGATGTCATTGCCTTGTCAGTTTTACCTGAAGTCTAAATTTGTCATTTTAGTTAGAATGAAGGCCAAAATACACAAACCACAATATGGAGGTTAATGCTGAAGTTGAGACAGCACCTTCCTGCAATGTGAATCAATTTTCATGACAAATATATTGATGTGGTAACAAAGCATTCAAGTGAGTTTGCAACTACAAGAAATTAGCCTATGAAATTTTTAACTGGATTAGTATGTTGCTTACAACTAATTTATTTGTAAAGTCATTGTGTGACCAGGGAATGAAAATCAATATGCAAAAGAATATAACCTGTTGTATTAAATTGACCATTGTTGTATTTTTTTGCTTATTTTACCATCAGTCAGCACTTAAAGAACATGTCAAAGTATTTTTAAGTATGATAAGGGTTTTTACCTCTGCCCCTCTTTCAGCTAGTGAGCTCATGATCTTCACCACCCTCTGGATAAAACAAATTCTCCTCAATTCCTCTTTAATTAGCCTACCAAATATTTTAAATTATGCTCAAGATATTGATCTTCTTGCTAAGGAGGATCAGGCCTTTATATCTAGACCTCCCATTATTCTATACTTCTCAATTAGATCTCACCTAAGTCTCCACTGTTAGTAGAAAACAAATTCAGCTTTTTCAACCTTTCCTCATAGCTAATGTTTTCTAATTCTGTTATTGTAAATCTCCTCTGCACTCTCTTTAATCGCACCCTTCCTGTTATATGATCAGAACTGTACAGAGAACTTGAACTGTGGTCTAACTAATGTCACAATCTTTCTGCTGTTTATAATCCTCAGTTCACAAAAGGAAATTACGCCATATGCCTTAACGACCTTATCTACTTGTATTATTAACTTCAGAGAATCTATAGATATGCACCTCAAAATTTCTCTGCTCCTTTGCACTTCTCAGTGTTCTACCATTTATTTTATATTCCTGCGCCTCGTTTCTCTTTCCCAACTGCTTTATTCTACACTTCTCTGCATTGAATTCCATTAGCCATTTTCTGCCCACCTGAGCAATCCATTGACATCTTAAAGTTAATTTATTAGTCACAAGTGAGGCTTACATTAAAGCTGCAATGAAGTTACTGTGAAATTCCCCTAGTCACCACACTCCGGTGCCTGGTTAGGTCAATGTACCTAACCAGCGCAACTTTCAGATTGTGGGAGGAAACCAGAGCACCTAAAGGGAACTCGTGAAGACATGGGGAGAATGTACAAACTCCACACAGATAGTGGGCCAAGATGGGAATTGAATCCAGGTCTCTAGTGCTGTCAGGCATCAGTGCTGCCCACTGAGATTAGTAACCATCGTGCTGTCCACATGCTGCAGTCTGCAGCTTCTTCCTCATAATCAATAATATAGCCTTTTTTAATATTATCAGGAAACTTCATATTCATACACCCTACGCTTGAGTTATTGCTATACATCACAGAAAGCAAGCAACCTAATACTGAGTCTTAAGGAAACATCCTGGAAATAACCTACCAGCCACAAAGATCACCTATGACTTTTTACTTCCTGTTACTGCACCAAATTTGGATCCAAATTGCCACTTCCCTCTGGATCACTTCTGAGCAAGTCTGCCGTCTGGGTTCGTGGAAATCCATGTAGACACATAAAATGTGCCTCTTTCGTTAACCTGCCTTGTTATCTCCTTGATATAAACTAATAGATACACTCCCTTCAGAGTTGTAAGTGCTAGAGTGACCTGGGTCTATATGTGCCTAAATCGTTGGAGGTAGGACAGGTTGAGAAAGTGATTAGTAAACCTCAGAGTATCCTCCTCTTTATTAATAGAGGCATAGAGTACAGCAGCAAGGAAGTAATATTGAGCTTGTATAAGATATTATTATCCCTCAGCTGACATGTTGTGCTTAGTTCTGGGTACTGTGCTTTAGGAAGCATATAAAGTTATTGGAAAAAGTACAGAAAAGATTCACAAAAATGGTTCCAGGAATAAGGAACTTCCATTATGAAAATAGATTGGAGAAGTTGGGATCGTTTTCCTTGGTTTCATTTCAGCTTAAGAGATGACTCGAGATAATTACATGTGTATGATGGATATAGAGTGATATGGGCCAAATGTGATCACTTGGGGTTAGCTTAGGGGTTTAAAAAAAGACGGCAGCATGGACAAAGTGGGTGATGGGTCTGTTTTCATGTTCTAAACCTTTATGACTCTAAGAGCTTTCAAAAGAGATAATATCCTCTCTCTTGACAATGTGTTAACCGTTGCCTTTGGTCCTGTACTGGTGGTGTTCGGTGTAAGGATCTTGGAGGTTATAAGCTTTTAGGTTGGAATTCAGGAGTGGGACAAGAGACTGAGGAGATTTGATTGACATATTCAAAGTCATTAAGGGTCTAGCTGGGATGGAACTGTTTCTACTCACGAAAGGATCAGGAACAAGAGAGCACAGATTTGGAGTAATGTGTAAAAGAAGAAAATGAGGAAAAGCTTCTTTATGGAGCGAGTGGTTGGGGTCTGCAGTTCAGAAGATGGGTTCAATTGAGGCACGGAAAGGAAGAATGTGCAGAGTTATTTGGAGAGGCAAAGGAATGGTACTAAGTGATTTGCTCATTCGGAGAACTGATGCAGACATGATAGGCCTATTAGCTTCCTTCTACATTGTTACAGGTCTATGAATCTGTGCAATTTCCATCAAGCTACTGAGATACAAACTTCCTGTACAAATCCATGCTGGCTGTCTTTGATTGATTCTATGCCTCAATTAATGATGATTCAGAACTTATTTTAATAGTTTGCCTCTATCATTGAGGTTAGGCAGGCCAGTCTATAATTACTTACTCTTTCCCTTTCTAAATGACAATATGTCAGCAACAACATGGTCAGGCTGGAGTCAAGAAGAGACCATTGTTTCCATACTGTAACCCTCTGTGACTCTAATATGTCAGCAGTATTTCTACATCATCCTTGTAGCTAGAGAGAGTTGGAAAATAATAGTCAGACTCTCTTGCTTTTGCTCCCTTGCTTTCACTTCACGCACTGGAGTTCATTTCGTCCAGGCTTGGTGATTTATTTACTTTCAGCAATGCCAACCCATAATATTTCCCATCTTACAATAGTTTATCCCATCATAGAATTCACATTCTTCTTCAATAGTTGCAATGCGTACATCATTCCTTGGGTGCAGTGTGTTGAATTTTCCCAGCCCAGTGGGAATGGAGCTGAAGGCATTGGGGCTGGGAAAACAGTGGGGAATCAGTTCTTCCTCCAGGGGAACCTTCCCAGGAGTATCAAGTGAAGAATGTCAGCAGCACACTCCAACCTGACAAGCAGCTAATTATCTCACTTGAATTAGAGGCCATTTTCTGAGAAAACAGGGAACTTTCTGCTGTGTACAAAATCTGTCAGCTCTCTAGAAGCACCCATCGATGGCAGGAGAGGGGAGTCATTTGTGCCCCAATGAAGGAGCTAAAGAGTGCCTCAGCCTGAACCAATTCTTTGGAGAAGTTTGCCCATCACATTGATTGTGGGCATCTCTAGTCCAACATTTGTAGAATGTATCACAAAGTGCATCCCATATTGCTGTGTCATTGCAATTTGCCAACTGCCTTGGTAATTCCTGCCTCTGTTGGGGAAACTGGTGTTTGTGCAGAGCTCCGGGCTTTCCTATTGTGTCTCCAACATAAGGAAGTGGCTAATGATCCTTAGTTGAATGCTTTCCAGCAAATTCCACCTGTTGGCTTGCCTTTGAAGCTTGTAGGGTCAGGACCCAGAAATAGTTCCGACCTCAGGGCCTGCCCCTAAAGTTGGAAAAATGCAGCTCCTACAGTCAATAACCATGCCCATGATGTTGCTTCCACGGACAGGTTCCTTCACAGGCTAGACCAGTGTTTGATACCTTTCACTGTTTGCTCTAGAGAAGGTGATGGTGACGCACCTACTTGAACCACTGCAATCCAAGCGGTATAGGTACACCTACAATGCAGTTAGGGAGGGAATTTGAGAATTTTGACCTAGCGACATTGAAGGAATTTCAATACAGTAAGGAGGTGGGTGGCTTGAAGGGAATTTGCAGATAATGATGTTCCCCATGAGTACATTATCCTTGGCCTTCTAACTGGTAAAGGGTATAGGTTAAAAGGTGCTCTGGAAGGAACCTTGTCTTGCTGCAGTGTAAATGATATAAATAGTACATGGTTCCTAGCTGGCCCTATTCTTGCTCCTTATTTATTTATGAACATTTGAGTGTTTGGCTTTGTCTTCTTTCTAATTACCAATATTTTTTCATGTCCTCCCTTTGCTTTCCAAATTTCATTTTTAATTTCACCTTAGCACTTTTTAATCCAGTAGCTTTTCTGCAGTTTTGAGTTCTTGGTATCTGAAATAAGTGTCCTTTTTTTGACTTATCCTATTTTGTATGCTCTTTCACAACCAGACATCCACATTTAGGAGCTCCATTCTTTTTTGTGGGAATATATTTGTTCTGAGTCTTTATCTCCTCCATAAATGCCTTTCACTGTTCTGACACTGATTTTCCAGTTTACTTTTGCTAAATCACACATCCACTTAGTAAAATTGGATCATTTCCCAATTGAGAACTTTTTTGACTGATCTATTTTTGTCCTTTTCCATAACTACACTAAATCTAACTCATTTATGACCACCAAAATGCTCTGCCAGCCAGATTCTGCCAGATATATTCCTTCAAAGTTTTTAGGATTACCTCTACTCCTGTACTTTCAATGTATTGGCTACAAAAGTGCTCCTGAATGTACTTCAAGAATTTGTCCCCTCTATACTTTTGCACTTATTCTATCCAAGTTTATAGTAGTTGGAATTCTCAATTATTAATGTCTTACTGTTTTGCACTTTTTAGAATTAGTCTGCCATGTGCTATTCATCACCCTGTGATGGTTTGAGCTCGACAGGATCTTTGGTTAAACTCAAATGATTTTACTTAGATGGTTCTAGACAATATCCCTCCTCACAACCATGATTTTTTTTTACTCAAGAATGTGACCACCTCTGTTATTAGCCCGCTTTCTGTCTCTTTGTATGGTTCTGTATTTATACTGGTAGATTCTAATGTTATGATTTCAGACTTATTACACAGAGACCAATAAATGGGAAGGTAACTTATGAAATTTAATAGAGAGGCTTTCACTTCAATTTACCTGGATCCTTCAAGCTTTCCAAACTGAAGTGCAAGGGACCTTTTTCTTTCAGCCCTGTTCATTCTTTTCTTCTGTTTCTAGGATTCTTTTTCCAGCTTTTATTCTGGCTATGTATTGATCTCATGAAAGTATTTTGTACCTGCAGCCAGATTGATTCATGGAGGCTGTGTTTGACATCAACCTTCATGTATGTAACTGTTGTCGTTGTCCAATGATGGATATGTAAAGATTCTACCGTTGACAATTTAAGACTTAGTCAAGCAGAGGACTGTGAAATGCCTTGGCAAATTCTGTGTCAACATTGTTTAACTGCCTGAAGTGCCATCACAATCAGTAACAATGACGCAACTGGAGGACCTGGAGCAGCAATATGGAAGAAACAGATGAGGTGGAAGGCCAGAATGGTGGTGGATCTAATGCGGGTTGCAGCTGGCTCTAAGCAGAGAATATTGCATTCCTCCACTATAAAGCTCTGATCATATCTGCACAATAGACCTCTCCAAACTTCTTTTATTCAGCTTGAATCTGGATTATACTATGGACATAAAAAGACAGAAGTTTGAATTAATCATTAGGATTCCAAAGCTTCCATTTGTTCATTGATAATGTGGGCTAGAGAAGATCAAGAAGCATCTTCTTATTTGTTCAAGATGAAAAACGTGTGGAATTTTAATAAAGATTTATTGAGACATTGTTAAAAAACAATGATATGCTGCTCCATTTTATCCTAACGCGTTGCAAACTTCCACCAGGAGCAAACATGCTGGTATAGTAGAGCTGCTTGATTCTTGCTGTTCAGTGAGCTGAGATTATTTAGAACATAGAACATAGAACATTACAGCACAGAACAGGCCCTTCGGCCTTCGATGTTGCGCCGACCAAAATAAAAAGCAATGCCCCTCCAAACTAAACCATTCCATAAACCATTCCATTCCAAACTAAACCATATATTTGATGCCTAAGCAGCCAAAAGTATGTTGACTTTTACAGCTAAACATGAAAAAAGAACTTACTAATGCCTGTATTTTTGGTAAATCAGATTCCTAAATAAGCTTGCTCTTAATATCTTATATTAGCATGACAAATTGCCCACAGAAAAATCCATTTACATTTGTTTGTTTCTCTTGTTATCTTAGGCTGGTGGTGTGGCTTCAGGGTTTACACATGTCATCACAAATGACCTTTCTGCACAGAGATTGCTGCATATTAAAGGCAGAAGGATTGTCAGAGCAACAGAAGTCCCTCTTAACTGGGCCAGCTTTAATAAAGGAGATTGCTTCATCATAGATCTAGGAGCGGTAAGTGAGAGAAAATCTTTCTTAACTAGTTCAAGAATATATTATTGATATTTTTCATTTTAGACATACTGCTGCTAAGTGTAAAATTAAACATACAACAGAGTTCGGAGATTGATTATTTATAATCCCTGAAGACTGGCTCCTGAGAATAAATCTTTGGCACAACTAAATACCATTTCATTCTTTGACTTGGGATGAACCAATTAACAACTTTCGGGATGAATCAGAGACCTGGATTTTCCACTTCCATTTTTTTTCAGGTGAATTCTGTGGGAGAAGCAGAGATCTTGCAAGAACTCCCAAATCATGTTTCACATCAGTATAATGTACGACTTGATTGTCTCCCCACTCCTCCGCCCCAACTCCCCCATCAGTGACAGGGTATATATCCCAAAGTTCAGGAACATCATTTGAATGTATTAGCATTTAATAATCAGACCCGAGTCATTCCTCCCATCAGAAAATCCATCCATGTTATCTTGGGCAGAATGGCATAAGTCACGACTGGTCTCAAGGCACGCACTAGTAAGCAGACCTCCTTGAGAGGCTTAAATCAGTGCATCACTCAAGGGAAAGAGGGTCATGTCCAGGCATCACTTCCTGATCTTGGCACTGCCTGGGCATTTGCTGGGTGGAGATAGGAGGAGGGGAATCTAGGTCAAATCCTTAGCATGGGGCAGACTTTAAAAATGGTGTCCCCATCTTTGTGGGCAGGTGAATCAAAGGCTGCTCATCAGTGTTACGTCTGGGGACCTGCCCCTTACTGGACTTTTCTCTAAATTCACCACTATATGGTGGAGAAATCTGCCATTGCTGTCGGCAGCCTCAAACCCACTTTTAATACTTGCAACTGGCTTTTGCAATTAGAGCATTAATTTATAATGTAGTAACATTGGATTGTATAATGTTACTACAAATGTAAATTGCAAAACGAAATAATCCAAAAATCATATCTAGGAAATTTAAGCTAACATGTTAAATTCCATATATAATCTATTCTAATGTGGTCTTGTAATTAATTTTGTGAAAAGGCTTCTGTTATAAATGTAATCTCATCATCTTTCTAATGCTATTTTTGATTTTAAAATAATTTGGAAGTTAGGAAAAAGTGTTTGGATACATTGAACACAGCAGCAGTATTTCTATCAGCAGGATATGCCAAGGAATACATTGCCCATAATTCATCTTGCTTTGAGCTTTAGGCAAAGGCTGCTCTGATGTAAAAAGATCAGTTGCAATCCTGGTCAACTCCTTTTTGTTCTTTGACACAAGTGTCTGCAGCGAATAGGAAGGCAGTTTATTGTTGGTCGTACTATCTTAGATATCTTGTTATAATTGCAAACTGTACTGTATTTACAATCCTGATAATTGACTGCTTGAGATTTCATGCTTTGCTAAAGACTAAGACTCAAAAATAAAACAAATAAAGAAACAATTTACCATTCAAAGCAATTAACCATCTGCTTGGTATTAACATCAGAAGATCACAATGGTCACCATCATGGGCAGAGTCAGCTTAGCAGATAACGTACTCTCTGGATGCAAAAGGAAACAAGCTTTGTCCACTAGATTTAGCTTCAGAACAAATGGCAGTACATCAGGTAGCAGCTGTATTGAGGAAAAAACATTTTCTTAAGGGTGTAGTATACGAAGCATTCAAATGACGTCTATCATAAGAGTGAATCTCTTAAGACTTGGGAATAGTTTCAGCATTTAGACTCTATTAACAATCTTAAATATTCTATCAGTTATTTTCAGAGAAAGATTTTATAAATAATAGGTGGAATTCTCCCCCCAAAAAAAACTGTTTGCGTAAAATTGGAAATAAATCCCACTGTTTTTTCAGTGGAACTTTCAAAATGAATCTTCCATACTCTGGGCTTCAGAGTGCCCAAGCATGAAGCACCAGATGGAGGGGTCCTTTCCCATTGGACAGGCCAGCAACATAGCGCCAGCCTCTCGGTAATCCCGACCTGCCTGGCACCACTGCCCCCCAACCCCCAGCAGGCCAGCGCTGATCAATCCTTCCATCCCTCTGCTTGTGATCCCAACTGCAGAGGACTGCGCCCCCCCCCCCATCCCCCCCCCCCCCCCCCCCCCCCCCCCCCCCCCCCCCCCCCCCCCCCCCCCCCCCACATCAATCTCACCACTCCCCCTCATACCCTAGAGACCCTACTCTCCCATTGGCCTTGGTCCCACCCCCTTGCCTCTGCCTGTGCAGTGGGATGGGGGAGAGGGCCTAGTAGGCCCAAAGACTTCATTTTCTGTTTTATTTTAAATTTCCAGTATCGTGAGTTGGCTGATGTGAACTCAAACTAGATGGTGACTTAGATGTGAGAGTGCTATGTCAATGCCATTCACTCAAACTGAATAATGGATGCTTGAAAGCTGTTATTGATACAAATAATTCTGGTGATTTCACCGATCATAAGAACAAAAAACCTGGGTAGTTTTTGATCTTCACCTAAGTCTCAAATTGAAATTACACACTTGAATTTATTCTCACACATCCATGTTTGTGTCAGACATTTTTGTGTGTGATGATCCAATATTGGTGATTTTCTGCTGTGTCTAATGACAGTGTAAAATTCCTCTGATAAACTTATTGTGTTAGGTTACCATGCTGCTCCAGAGACTACAGCATAAAGATGTGAACACTGAACAAATTGTAACCATGACATAATTGCAATGTATTTACTTGATTTGTTGATAACATCATTACCTTTGAGTCAGAAAATCACCCCATAATTTAAGCAGATAAACCAGACTGACATTTTAATGCTGAGAGCATTAAATGCTGAGAAAGATCGGTTACAAGTGGTGTACCTCAGGGATCTGTTTTGGGGCCCCTGCTGTTTGTAATTTTTATAAATGATCTGGATGAGGGTATTGAAGGATGGATTAGTAAATTTGCAGATGACACTAAAGTCGGTGGAGTGGTACATAGTGAAGAGGGATGTCATAGTTTGCAGAGGGACTTGGACAAGTTGCAGAGCTGGGCCGAGAGGTGGCAAATGGAGTTTAATGTGGAAAAGTGTGAGGTAATTCACTGTGGCAGGAATAATAAATGTGTAGAGTATAGGGCTAATGGTAGGACTCTTAATAGTGTTGATGAACAGAGGGATCTTGGTGTATATGTGCATAGATCCATGAAAGTTGGCAATCAAGTCGATAAGGTTGTTAAGAAGGCATACGGAGTCTTAGCTTTTATTGGTAGGGGGATTGAATTTCGGAGCCGCAACGTCATGTTGCAACTGTACAAAACTCTAGTGCGGCCGCACTTGGAGTATTGTGTACAGTTCTGGTCCCCTCATTATAAGAAAGATGTGGAGGCATTGGAGAGGATACAGAGGAGGTTTACCAGGATGTTGCCTGGAATGGAGGGCAGGTCTTATGAAGAGAGGCTGAGGGATTTGAGGTTGTTTTCGTTAGAAAGAAGGCGGCTAAGAGGAGACCTTTTTGAAACATATAAGATGATTAGAGGTTTAGATAGGGTGGACAGTGATAGGCTTTTTCCTAGGATGGAGAAAGCTAGCACGAGGGGACACAGCTTTAAATTAAGGGGTGATAGTTATAGGACGGATATCAGAGGTAGGTTCTTTACCCAGAGGGTGGTTAGGGTATGGAATGCCCTGCCTGCGGCAGTTGTAGATGCGCCAAGTTTGGTGGCGTTTAAGAGGTTAGTAGATAAGTTTACGGACGAAAAGGGAATGGTTTAGTTTGGAGGGTCATTGCTTGTTCTTAATTGGTCGGCGCAACATCGAAGGCCGAAAGGCCTGTTCTGCGCTGTAATGTTCTATTTACATTGGTTCTACATTTTAGATGAAATATTGAACTGAGGTCTTGTTTACCTGCTCAGGTAGACATAACAGATTCTGTGACACGTTTCAAGGGGAACAGACTGTTATCTTGCTAACTATGCTATCCCAAATCAATGTCACCAAAAACCAGCCCACTGGTTATTTGTCTATATACTGAAAAGTAGCTGCTATATTTTCCAAAATAACAGGAATTTCAACTTCAGAATCAGTGAGATAGTTTGGAATGTTTTGTGGTTCTGACAAGAAACCATGGAAGACTATCAACTTTAATTCCATTGAAAGTGAAAATGCAAATTAGGCTAAGTGAGAAAAAATCTTCAATATCAGCCTTCCATTCCTGTTTTAGTTATAATTCTGCCCTTTATATAAATATGATCCTTCTTTTAGTTTGTCAACTGGGAAGGCTTTGATTAGCAGAACATATTAAATACACAAGGTTATGAAGTTGCATTCCTAGCTCAGCTTTGCCTGCCAAAACTATACTTGGAGAATTTGGAGGTCAGGATGCCCAAAAGGATTTTCTTGTAATAGAAATTTCTCCTAAATTTTATATAACGTTAAGTCTGCTTGTAGTTTAGCACTATTTATTTTGCATTGAGATTAACAAGTTACTTGATACATGCTGAAATGAAAATGAGATGAAAAGTTTCACTAAATTAGTAATTGATAAATGCCTTTCAAATGAAAGTGGAAACTCAGTTTAAAAAACTGATTATTTAAAACTTATCATGGTTCTCTGAAGTCTGTTGACATCCTTTAATATGTCAAGGTTTTAGAAGGATGAAATAAGACAATTATTTTGGTCATGAATAGGTCACTCATTACTGAAGTAATTAATCAAGCATTCAAACACGCTGCACGATCCATAAACCAACACCATCTGTAATACAGCACTTAGTTAAATGTGCATTCAATATCAAAATTTTTATTTGTTCTAGCTTTATTTCTAAAACTCTTTCTAGAATTTTAATTCTAAAATTTTCTTAGTTCAGAGTTTTCAGTTGAAACATTCAAAATCTATTTTTAAGTGTTAGCGCTTATCACAATGGTGAATCAATATTCTGCCTTGTGGTTGAATGACTAGCACGTAAGCAAACTACAGCCTTTTTAAAGTTAAACTGCAACTTTGAACTATGCAACAAAAATGAAGACTGCAGCTTCGATTTTAATTGTGTCGGGGTTGCTTGAATTGGAACAGAGGCAAATAGCAAACTTTTCAGACCTCAGCAACATGAGGCTTGAAATATTTTAATGCCGAAGCCTTATATGCATAATCCCCATCAATCCCCTGTTTGCACAGAGCTGGAAGTGGCAGCAATAGATGGATGCAAACAGAATGTTGGTCAGCAGGAGGCTCCTGCTGAGGACTGGTAAGAATGGCTCCCAGCTCTCAATGGCTGGGCATTGGTACAATGGGGACAATGTTTGAGACAGCCTTACGGTCAGAGAAGGAGTGGGGAAGAAACAAGTCAGCAGACGAAGGGTTAAGCTTTCTTACAGGCCTCAGAGGAACACTCTTTCTTGAGGAAAATTCAGATTGTGGAGGAAGGAGCTGTTTTCCCCAAACCATTGTTTTTTTTTCCCCTCATTGTCTGTTACTATCCCCACCATTATAGATCAGATAGCAGAGAAAAATTTAGCCCCTATTTTGGTGTACAATCACACTCGATGCATTGTGTTATATAAACAGCAAAATCCAATTTCTTGTGATGCTTATTATCGTCTTGAAGCACAAAACAACCATAATCCCTTTAGTTGTAATGTACCATTAAACTAAAATGGTTCAATATATGCCAGCAGCCTAAAAATAAGGTGGTAATCTTGATTTAAAAAAATAGAAATTTCTAATTATCTTCTAACTAAAACTTCCCATAAGTCTAAGCATTACAACTTTTTTTTTTGCTTCATGTTCCATTTGACATTAGAAATACTTGACTTTAAATATTTAAAGTCAGCTATGGTTTTCATAGCAACAAATTTTTGCTATCAAGGAACCTGGGAACAAGAAATCAGTCTCCACATCAGCTTTTGTTATCAAAAAAAGAGAACAAAACTAATTGAAGTTCTGTATTTTCTGGCTGAATGGGCTGTCACACATTTCAGTAAGTTTGACTTGGTGCAGTAGTTTAATATAAGTGGGCTTATATAGTTTTAATATAAGTTTTTAATATACATGGGCAGCAGTGTAGCACAGTGGTTAGCACTGCTGCTTCAGAATGCGAGGGACTTGGATTTGATTCCAGGCTCGCGTCACTGTCTATATGGAATTTGCACATTCTCCTCGTGTCTGCATGGGTTTCCTCAGGGTGCTCTGGTTTCCCACCACAGTCCAAAGATATGCAGGTTAGGTTGATGTTGATTGGCCATGCTAAAAAAAGTCCCTTAGTATCCTGAGATGCTTAAATTAAAGGGATTAGCGGGTAAAATATGTAGGGATATGGGGGTAGGGCCTGGGTGGGATTGTAGTCGGTGCAGACTCAATGAGCCAAAGGGCCTCTTTTTGCACTGTAGGGTTCTATGATTCTATGAGAAATAGCGTGTGAGCAGCCAATTTTACATCTGTTTCGATTTTTACGCTCATTGAAATCAATGGAGGTAAAGTCAAGAAAAATGTTAAATAGGCTGTTCAGTCATTATCATTTGCCTACATTGCTGACCAAAATCAAAATCTACCTCATTGGCTGATTTTTGGTTCAGGCTATTGCCCCTCCTTTTGGGGAGCTGCCCCTTTTACTTTGTCTCAATGTTAGTTTGAGTTAGTTTATTTGTTTGGTATTTAAAACGGATACCACATTGGCTAAGAAAAATAAGAGGTCCTTTGTTCAACTGCTGCTAAGACTTTTTTTTAAGCTAATTCTTTGATCCATGACATTCTCTCTAGTTACTCCAATCTTGAAGTTGTGTAAATTGTTTTTGTATAAGCAAATATATTTGATGTTAGGTTTACTGGTGATATTGTTGAGCATAAACATTCCTACTGTCAGAAAATAAGAGGATGCCATTCGTTATCCTTAGGTTATCATGTCCAATTGTGTGGAATGGTTTTGTCCTGGAAAGTAACAGAAATGGTTTTAGAGCACTACTTCTCTGAAAACAGGAGTACTCTGCCTCGGATATTGAAAATCCAAAGTTTGCATGTAGTAGAGGGAACATTTTCAAATTGTTTCTATTGTCTGGTTTTGTAATATGCCTTAGAATTGAAGATCATGTCTCTTGGCAGGTAGCCGATTCCTTACAGGCATGGATCATAAATTTACAGCCTGCAATAATATGTGACCATTGAGCTGATCTCCCTTGTCCTGCAGGTATTGCAACTTCTGGCAATTTTGGCAGATCAACTATGAATTGCTTCTAATGCAGGAAATGGAAGTAATTTTAGGCACAGGGCTTTGAACAAAATGTTAATCATTACCGCATACAAAGCTAGGCTTTCTTTGTAATGCATTGAGTTATGATAGGTACACAATGTGACCTTTGGGACTCCAATACAATTTTTGGCATTATATATACTGTCTTAGTTATCAAGCTGACTTTCATGTCTTGCAATTGTTTCCTGTTGCATTTGATGGGTATACTACTTGTGATATCTAACAAGGCTAATCATCTGCCCATAATATTCTCAAACATTGAGTCCCCACCAACTCTTTGACAGAATAGATTACCCACACACTCTCTCTTGCCGTATTCCTGCAACCTCACAGATTTACCATGGCTAATCCATCTAACCTACACATCTTTGGACATCTTGATCAGCAAGTTTGCAGACAATACAAAGATGGCTGGACTTGCGGATGGTGAGGAGCATTATCAGGCGATGCAGCAGGACATCGATAGGCTGGTAGCTTGGGCAGATAGATGGCAGATGGAATTCAATCCTGATAAATGCAAGGTGATGCATTTCAGAAGAAAGAATGTAGGGGGGAGATGTATGATAAAGGGTAGACCTATTAAGAGTATAGGAATGCAGAAGGACCTGGGGGTGCAGGTGCACAAGTCTCTGAAAGTGGCAGAGCAGGTGGAGAAGGTTGTGAAGAAAGCATATAGTGTGCTAGGCTTTATAGGAAGGGGTATAGAGTACAAGAGCTGGCCTTTAATGTTGCAGTTGTATAAAACGTTGGTTAGACCTCATTTGGAATACTGCGTCCAGTTCTGATCGCCTTCCTACCGGAAGGACGTGGAGAGTCTGGAGAAAGTGTAGAGGAGGTTTACCAGGATGCTGCCTGGTATGGAAGGTCTGAGTTACGAGGAGAGGTTAGGCAAATTAGGACCGTTTCCTTAGAAAGACGTAGACTTAGAGGAGATCTAATAGAGGTGTACAAGATTATGAGGGGTATAGATAGAGTAAACAGGGTTAAGCTTTTTCCTAAGATGGACTCAAATAGCACGAGGGGGCACGGGCTTAGGGTGAGGGGGGTAAGGTATAATTTGGATGCTAGAGGGAGTTTTTTCACACAGAGGGTGGTGGGGGCATGGAATGCACTGCCAAGTAAAGTGGTGGAGGCAGGTACTCTGGAGTTATTTAAGAAATACTAGATGGGCACATGAACAGAATGGGAATGGAGGGGTATAGAAAACTGATTTAAAATAGGGATCATGAGCCTTGGGAGTCCCTGGGAAGTGTGTAAATAGATGATGATATTGATGTACTGGTTTTTATCCCACAGGTGCTTTGGTCCACCTTGTTGTCTAACGAGGGGCATACACGCGATGGGTCGTGAGAGGGCTGCTCTTGGATCTTTTTCGAGAGTATCCTAGTGCTTCACGTTGTTAGTGTACGCTTGACCTGGACCATTCGATGGGCAACACGACAGCTCAGTGACTATCGCTGTGCTGTGCAGATACATGGATTTGGGCCTGTGTCTGTGGGAGTTTGTGCATTCTCCCTGTACTTGCGTGGGTTTTCTCTGGGTGCTCCGGTTTCCTCCCACATCCCAAAGATGTGCTCTTAGGCTAATTGGGAAAACAAATTCTCCCTAAATTCTCAAATTTGGTTTTTAATCCATAGATCTATAAACATAGACAGGGATCACGTGTAGAGGTGGGAACATTGGGGTGGCGACGCAAGCTTATTGGACCGAAGGGCCTGCTTCCCGTGCTGTTTTGTTCTTTGTTCTCTGCAGCTTATCTATGTTCCTTCCACATTGTCCACAACTTCTCCGACTTTAGTATCATCTGCAAATTTACTAACCCATCTTTCTACATTTTCATCCAGGTCATTTATAAAAATGACAAACAGCAATGGCCCCAAAACAGATCCTTGCGGTACACCACTAGCAATTGAACTCCAGAATGAACGTTTCACATCAACCACCATCCTCTGTCTTCTGACAGCTAGCCAATTTCTGATCCAACCTGCTAAATCATCCTCAATCCCATTCCTCCGTATCTTCTGCAATAGCTTACCATGGGGAACCTTATTAAACACTTTACTGAAATTCATATATACCACATCAACTGCTTTACCCTCATCCTTCTTTGGTCACCTTCTCAAAAAACTCAATAAGGATTGTGAGGCATGACTTGCCCTTCACAAAACCGTGTTGACTATCCCTAATCAAATTATTTCTTTCTAGATGATTATAAATCTTATCTTTTATAATACTTTGCAATACTTTGCCCAAAACAGAAGTAAAGCTCACTGGTTTATAATTACCAGGGTTGTCTCTCTCCCTTTCTTGATCAAGGGAACAAAGTTTGCTATCCTCCAGTCTTCTAGCACTATTCCTGTAGACAATGATGATCTAAAGAGTAAAGCCAAAGGCTCTGCAATCTCCTCCCTCGCCTCCCAGAGAATCCTAGGGTAAATCCCATCCGGCCCAGGAGACTTATCTGTTTTCACACTTTCCAGAATTGTGAACACCTTATCCTTATGAACCTCAATCCTATCTAGTCTAATAGCCTGTATCTCAGTATTTTCCTTGACAACATTATCTTTCCTGTGTGAGTATTGATGAAAAATATTCATTTAGCACCTCTCCTATCCCTTTGGACTCCATGCACAACTTCCCACCACTGTCCTTGACTGGCCCTAATCTTACCCTAATCATTCTTTTATTCCTGATATACCTATAGAAAGCTCTAGGGTTTTCCTTGATTCTATTTGCCAAAGACTTCTCATGTCCTCTCCTGGCTCTTCTGAGCTCTGTCTTTAGGTCCCTTCTGGCTAACTTGTTACTCAAGCATCCTAACTGATCCTTCACGCCTCATCTTGACATAAGACTCCTTCTTCCTCTTCACAAGCAATTCAACTTCTTCAGTAAACTATGGTTCCCTCACACTACTTCCTCCCTGCCTGACAGGTACATACTTATCAACGACACACAGTAGCTGTTCCTTGAACAAGCTCTACTTTTCAATTGTGTCCACCCCCTGCAGTTTCCTTCCACATCCTATGCATCCTCACTTAATTGCATCATAATTACCTTTCCCCCAGCTACAACTATGGGCTAATTTAGCCCATCAAGGCTGCAATGACACCAATCCTACCCAGGCCTTATCCCTGTAACCCTACATATTTATCCTGGTAAACTCTCTGACATTAAGGGGCAATTTAGCATGGCTAATTAATCAAACCCGCACTTCTTTGGACTGTGATGGAAACCAGAGCACCTAGAGGAACCCACGCAGACACTCAAAGAATGTGCAAAACTCCACACAGCCATCCAAAGCCAGAATTGAACCCGGGTTCCTGGAGCTATAAAACAGCAGTGCAAACTGCTAAGCCACAATGGGCTTTCTTTACATATTAAATGTTAGATAACTTTGCTGGCTTTGGAGTCTTGTGCACCCATGTTATATTTCTCATCGATGTTCATTAGAAAACTTTGAGCAACATAGTAGTCTCTCTGAGGTTAAACTGTGAGGCTAGTTGTAATTTAAAGTCACTGGCAATAAATTTATTAAATTATTCACCTCATCTGAGTAACAAGAATTGAAGCCCCTGTAAAAGGGATTGAAGCTGAGTATTTACTGGGTGGCTGACCTGTAGGGCCCAATTTACTGCTTGGTGGTGAAAGTTAAAATTAGCCCTTGATATTTTGTTAAAAGGTGCATATCTTCATTTTTTTAAGGCAGGAACAAATATAGCACATTGACAACAGAGTAGTTTATATAGGGAACATGTGAATAAAAGCAGCTTTCATAGTGTCCTCATTGGCTGTGGGGCTGTGGTTTAGACAGATGTAAGAGACATTTTGTGCATGTTTTCATTACTATGCTGCATGGAAATAAAGGGCAGCTGCCTATGAAAAGCACTATTTGTGATAAATAACCACACCTTTGGGGAAACGTTTTCATATATGGCATTTAAGAAGCCAAGGTCTACTTTTTGATATAATCTATGTTTTATACAACAACTATTTTTGCCAACTGGATGTGAAATGCATACGTTCTCGGATCATTTGCCAAATGGTTATACAATTCCAACAGTAAAAATTATTGAGAAGCTAAGACCTGCAGCCCCGTCTCGTTTCAGTTTGTTTCCGGAATGCTTAGTAAGCTGACATACTTTGTTATTTTGCTTAAAAATATTCTAACTTGGTAAGCTTGCCAGTTTTATGTCTTGCAGCATTTTATATTTAAAGCAAAATTGCATTTGAACTTTGCTGTCAAAGATTTGAAGAATTGCAAATTCTTGTGCTATATACCCCCTCTCAAATTTTCAACTAAACACAGATGATGCATTTCCCAATGAGAATTTATCAGCTAAATTGTATTACTTTATTTTTTGGATCAGACTAGTATAATCTTGCAAGTCACAGCGTTATTCAGTAAATGTCCTCTTATTTGTTCTCAGATGAATGTGCCATTGGCAAGATTGACACTTATTATTGTCCTGAGCTCCCCTTGAGTAAGTGGCACTAAGACATTTTCTTGAACCATTGCTGTCTATATAATGAAAGTATAATGACAGTGCTGTTGGGTAGAGCATTCAAAAATTGTCATCATCCAATGATGATGAAAACATGGCAATATATGTATCCAGCTTGGGATGGTGTATGACTTGGATGGCAAGTGATGATCCCATGTGCCTGCTGCCCTTGGCCATCTAAATGGGCTTTGAAAGTGCTGTCAAAGAACCCTTGGTGAGTTGCTGTAGTCTGTCCTGTAATTTGTACATACTGCAACTGTGGTGCACTAAAGTGGAAGGAGTGAAATTTTAAAGAAGATGGGTTAACTGCTAATCAAGTGGTTTACTCTGTCCTGGATGAAGTTAAGCTTGTTAACACAATGTACATGCAACCACCCAGGCAAGTGGAGAGGCAGTATTTTGTTAAATTCCTGACTTGTGCCTTGCAGGCGATGGAACATTCATGGCAGGATTCTGTTCCTGATCTTCTGTTGTTACTATGAAAGTAATGGTCAGTTTTGATACTGATGGAGAAAGGGGAGCAAAATCAAGATCGGAGTAGGATGGCTGCTTCATTGGAGGAAAATTAAGTCCTATGTGTCTTTGTTCTTTCAAAATCCACTGGAAAATACCATAATCTTTGAATCCCAACGTTGGTTATAGTTTGCTCAAGTTTCACTTTAGAAGTTTAAAACGTTATCCTAATTGCTTGATTAAATTACTCCTTTACCATTTTCCAAGCTATCCATTCTATTTGTTTTTATTATTGGTCGATCAACTTTATACAGGAATAAAGATCAACCATTAAGATATATTCCTAGATCAAAGCAGCAATTGGCTGGGCAATAAAGCGAATGTAATGAAAGTTAATTAGAAAGGTGTGGTTGATCATTTAGAAGTTCCAGATTTCTGTGCTGATGATAATAGTTGGAATCGTTAACCCCTTCTCACCTCTTTTACAGCATTCCAACAATCACTTTTGAAACTTTTTCAAAGCATTTGCTTTATTCTCACTCTGACTTTTGATTGGAATCATCACTTGCTTCTAATCCTAATTACTTAAATTAAAATTACTCCTGGATTTAAAGTTTTACATCTGAAAAAAACCTTATTTTCAGATGGAGTGATAAATGTACAATCTGATCATTTTTTTCGCACTAAATAGTTGTGACGCCTTAACTTGCCTTTTACATTTGGAATGGAATTGTGTTTTTTTTGGAACTTCCTGACATTAGTTTTCCTTGATGTCATTGCCAATATTGTGTAAAGAACAAACACATTAAAGAATAATCATTCATTAGCTGACATACTAAGTAGGAACAGAATCTGCTGAATTAATAAAAGATCATGTTAGTTCATTGAACATGTTTCATAGAATAATAGAATTCTACAGTGCAGAAGGAGACTATTTGGTCCATTGCGTCTACACTGATCATGATCATGCCCAGGCTCTACCCTGATAACCTGATACATTTATCTTAGCTAGTCCCCCTGACAATAAGGGGCAATTTAGCAGGTCAATCCACCTAAACTGCACATCTTTGGACCAGAGCACTGGAGGGAACCCATCAGACGTGGGAAGAACATGCAAATTCCACACAGACAGTCACCTATGCCGGGAATAGAACTTGTGTCCCTGGTACTGTGTGCCAGCAATGTTAACCACTGTGCCACCGTGCTGTCCCCATCTTATGCAGAGATGCTATAGATACTACACACTATTGTTATCCTCAAATTCCTAACAATAACATTTTCACTTTTATCTTTTTCCTTTAGATTTGCAGATGTAGCAGGTAATTAAGAAGGCAAATACAATGTTGGCCTTTATAGCTAGAGGGATAGAATGTAAAAGTAGGGAGGTTCTGTTGCAGCTGTATAGGATGCTGGTGAGGCCACAGCTGGAGTACTGTGTGCAATTTTGGTCACTGCATTCGAGGAAGGATATATTGGCCTTGGAGGGGGTGCAGAGAAGGTTTATAGGCTGATACCAGAGATGAGGGCATTGGATTATGAGGAGAGACTGAATAGGCTAGGCTTTACTCTTTGGAGTTTAGAAGGCTGAGAGGGGATCTTATAGAAGCGTATAAGATAATGAAGGGGATGGATAGGGTAGAGGTTGAGAGACTCTTCCCGCTTAGCAAAGATAGCAGGACTAGAGGGCACAGTCTCAAGATTGGGGGGGCATGCGGTTCAGATTGGAGTTGCGGAGGAGTTTCTTCACGCAAAGGATGGTGAATGTTTGGAATTCTCTGCCTGATGAGGTGGTGGAGGCTTCCTCGCTGAATATGTTCAAGTCAAGAGTGGATAGGTTTTTTGATTGACAAGGGAATTAAGGGTTACGGTGAGAAAGCAGGAAAGTGGTACTGAAACACTACAGATCAGCCATGATTTTATTGAATGGCAGGGCAGACTCGAGGGGCTGGATGGCCTACTCCTGCTCCTATTTCTTATGTTATGTCCTTATTTAACCTCCATTCAGCAACATGAACTCATATGCTAGAATGTTCGAATCCGATATTCATCACATCAGCAACTAACTTAAAAGTGCTTACAGAAGTGCTTCTTTCTAAATCAACATTTCAGTAATGACTTTTTAGTTTTTGAAAACATGCACTTCTTTTTTTAGAGCAACACAGCACGGGAAACAGGCCCTTCGGCCCAACGAGCCCGCGCCGCCGTCATAACTATATTAGAACAATTCCATTATCCTATTCTAATTTTAGGTTATTCCTAATATGGAGGAGTCTCAATGTAGGGACTAAGAGCGAATTTTTGGGATGTGGGAGGAAACCGGAGCGCCCGGAGAAAACCCACACAACCACGGGGAGAACGCGCAAACTCCCGCAGACACCGGCCCAATTCCAAGTGTCTGCACAGCTACAGCGATAGTCACTGAGCTGTCATGGTGCCCTTCAGATGGTCCAGATAAAGCACTCATTTACGACATGAAGCACCAGGCAACCCATGAATCAACATCCAAGAGCTGTCCTCACACCACCTGCCGAATGCATGCTCCTTGTTGGTCAAGTATGGACCGAATTACCTGTGGGGGAATAAAAAAGCCATAGTTAAACAGTCCTACTATGTCCCTCTATCTGCATAACGCTCATGTGGCTGTCCAAGAGACCCTTAAACAGCCCTAGCGTGCCTGCTCCCACTACCTTACTCGGCAGTGCATTCCACACCCCCACTACCCTTTGTGTGAAAAACTGCCCTCTAATATTCGTCTTATACATAGCCCCCTCACCCTAAGGCCATGACCCCTCGTCCTATCCATTTCTGAAGGTGGAAAAAGTTTACCCCCATTTACTCTATCTATACCCCTTATAATCTTATACACCTCTATGAGATCCCTCTAAGCCGACGTCTTTCAAGGGAAAACAACCCCAGTCTATTTAATCGTTCCTCATAAAACAGTCCTTCCATACCAGGCAGCATCCTGGTAAACCTCCTCTGCACTCTCTCCAAGGACTCCACATCCTTCCGATAGTACGGCGACCCGAACTGGACGCAGTATTCCAAGTGAGGCCTAACCAACGTTCTATACAATTGCAACATCAAACTCCTACTCTTGTATTTTATACCCTTTTCTATGAAAGCTAACATACTATACGCTTTCTTTATCACCTTCTCCACCTGTGAAGACACCTTCAGAGACTTGTGAACCTGTTGCTTCATCTTGCATACTTGATTAATAACAACAAAATTACTGTTTTGGATATTATGTTGAAATAATCCTTTGTAGGAGTGAGTTTGTAATTTTGATCTCTCTGAGGTATGCATTACATTAATAAACCAAGTTAATTACTGAGACTAAAGGCTAACACGTTTACTAGGCATGAGGGCCTGAGGATCCAAAACAGAAGTGACTGCAAAGATAAAATAAAATTTATTTGTCACAAGTAGGCTTACATTAACATTTCAATGAAGTTACTGTGAAAATCCCCTAGTAGATGCAGGAAACTATAGACCAATTAACTTAACAGCTATCATCAGGAAAATGCTTGAATCCATTATTAGGAAGTAATAGGGTTAAGAAAAACCTTTAGAAAACCATAATATAATCAAGCAAAGTCAACATTATTTTGTAAAAGAGAAATGATAGAACATAGAACATAGAACATAGAACAATACAGCACAGAACAGGCCCTTCGGCCTTCGATGTTGTGCCAACCAAAATAAAAAGCAATGCCCCTCCAAACAAAACCATTCCCTTCTCTTCCATATACTTATCAATTAACCTCTTAAACGCCACCAAACTTGGCGCATCTACAACAGCTGCAGGCAGGGCATTCCACTCCCTAATCACTCTTGAGTAAAGAACCTACCTCTGATATCCGTCCTATAACTCATACCCCTTAATTTAAAGCTGTGTCCCCTCGTGCTAGCTTTCTCCATCCTAGGAAAAAGGCTATCACTGTCCACCCTATCTAAACCTATAATCATCTTATATGCTTCAATAAGATCCTCTCTTAGCCGCCTCCTTTCTAACGAAAACAACCTCAAATCCTTCAACCTCTCTTCAAAGGACCTGCCCTCCATACCAGGCAACATCCTGGTAAACCTCCTCTGTACCCTCTCCAATGCCTCCACATCTTTCTTATAATGTGGCGACCAGAACTGCACACAATACTCCAAGTGCGGCCACACTAGAGTTTTGTACAGTTGCAACATGATGCTGCGGCTTCACGAAACCATGCTGACTGTCCCCAATCAATTCATTTCTCTCTAAATAACTATAAATCCTATCCCTAATAATTCTCTCCAATACCTTGCCCACAACAGAAGTAAGACTCACTGGCCTATAATTCCCTGGAAGGTCTCTCTTCCCCTTCTTAAACAATGGGACCACATTCGCTATCTTCCAGTCCTCCGGAACCACACCCGTAACAAACGAGGACCTGAAGATCAGAGCCAGAGGCTCTGCAATCTCCTCTCTAGCCTCCCAGAGAATTCTAGGGTAAATCCCGTCCGGCCCTGGGGACTTATCCAACTTCAAACCCTCGAGAATTCCTAACACATCCTCCCTATCTACTACAATACTTCCCAATTTGCATCCCTGTACCTCAGTGCTCTCCATAGCTACATTTCCAGCACTCTGCGTGAATACCGAAGAGAAATATTTATTCAGTGCCTCACCAATATCTTCAGGCTCCACGCACAACTTCCCACTGCTGTCTATGACTGGCCCTAATCTTGCCCTAACCAATCTTCTATTCTTAACATATCGAAAGAAAGCTTTAGGATTCTCCTTAATCCTATC
This sequence comes from Sphyrna mokarran, assembly GCA_024679065.1. NCBI lineage: Eukaryota > Metazoa > Chordata > Chondrichthyes > Carcharhiniformes > Carcharhinidae > Sphyrna > Sphyrna mokarran. The sequence goes on from JAGIQG010000002.1 coordinate 77,672,003, forward strand.
AGCCAACATCTTATCGTGTCCCCTCTTAGCTCTCCTCAATTCACTTTTTACCTCCTTCCTGGCTAATCTATAGCTATCCATTGCACTATCTGAGCCTTCAAGCCTCATCCTAACATAAGCCTCCTTTTTCTTCTTAACCAGCAAATCAACTCTTTTCGTACACCAAGGCTCTCTTACTCGTCCATTTCCTCCCTGCCTGACAGGGACATACGTATCAAGGACTCGCAGCAGCTGCTCCTTGAATAAGCACCACATTCCAGATGTTCCCAGTCCCTGTAGTTCCCTAGTCCAATCTATGCACCCTAATTCTCTCCTGATGGCCTCATAATTACCCTTCCCCAGCTATAACTACTGCCCCCAGCTTCATGCCTATCCCTATCCATCACTAAGGTGAACGTAACCGAATTGTGGTCACTATCACCAAAATGTTCACTAACTTCCAAGCCTAACACCTGGTCTGGCTCATTGCCCAGCACCAAATCCAATGTAGCCTCACCTCTAGTTGGCCTATCTACATACTGAGTCAAAAAACCTTCCTGCACACTCTGTACGAAAACTGACCCCCCTAACGAGCTAGAGCTATAGCTATTCCAATCAATATTAGCAAAGTTAAAGTCCCCCATCACAATTACCCTACTACTTTCACTACTAATCAGAATTGACTTCGCAATCCTTTCCTCAACCTCTCTAGAACTATTAGGAGGTCTGTAAAAGACTCCCAACAGGGTGACCTCTCCTCTCCTGTTTCTAATCTCAATATGTTTGATTCATTTACAAGAATTCTTTGAGGAAATAACAAACAGGATGGAATACGGAGGATCAGTAGATATGATGTATTCGAAATAACATTCATTAAGGTGCCACATAAAAGGTTATGAGCAAGAGCTCATGGTATTGGGTAGTATTTTAGTATAAATAGAAAATTGGTTAGTTAATAGGAAACAGAAAGTTGAGATAAATGGTTCATTTTTGGGTTGGAAAGCTATAACAATGACACTGGAATTAGGGTTGGGACCTCAACCATTTACAATCTACATCAAAAATGTGAATGAACAGGCTGAGTGTATTGCAGCTAAATTTGCTGATAACACAAAGATAGGTGTCAAAGTAAGTTAGGAAGAGGATACTAAGCTTCAGCCAAGAGACAAAGATAGTTTAAGTGAGTTGGCAAAAAATTGGTGGATGGTGTAAAATTTGACAAGAAGAATAAAAAAGCAGGATGTTACTTCAAAAGAGAAAGACTGCAGAAATCTATGGTGGAGAGATCAAAGTGCCCTTGAACATGAATCACCAAAGGTTAGCATGCAGCTACAACAAATAATTCAGAAGGCAAATGACATATTGGCTTTTATTACAGGGGAATGGTGTATAAAAATGATGAAGTGTTGCAACAGTTGCACAATGCTTTAGTAAGACTGCATCTGTGTATAGTATTGGCCTCTTCACTTATGGCTTAGCATTGAAATTAGTTCCGTGAAGGCTCATCTGATCAATCCCTGTGAAGAAGTGTTGTCTTATGAGAAAAGATTGAGCAGATTAGGTCTCTACTTATCGGTGTTTTGAACGAGAGTTGATCTTATTAGAACATATAAAATTCTGAGGTGCATTGACAAGATGGATGTGGGGAGGATGTGTCCCCTTATGGGAAAGTCTGGAACTAGAGGACATGGCTTAAAAAAAGAGATTTCCAATTCAAGATGGAAATGAAGATTAATTTTCTCTTAAAGGGTTGTAACACTTTGGAATTCTCTTCCCCAGCGATCAATAATGGCTGAATCATTGAATATATTCAAAGCTGTGTTATACTTTTTTTTATTTACATATTGGGGATTGAACCTGTTCCAGTCCATTCGCCAGGCCCTCAGAGCTAGAGTTCTAGCATTGACCTCCATGTTTATATTTTCCTAATGCCTTAACGTGAATGCCCAGAAGGCCTCCTGGCTCTCCTTGGAAGGTGAGCTTTCTCCTCATTAAGGCCTGCAGTGTGACAGCAATGAATCTAAGAGCCCTCCTTCTGGTCTGTAACTCCATTCCTCCCATTCTTTCTCACTTAGATTCTTCACCAGCCACTTACAGCACCAGAGTTCACTTCTCATTGGAGAGGTATAAACTGCTTAGTATTGTACCAGACTAGGTCCCCTGCAGTACGTAGCCACTCAGGAATGCAGTTAGTTGCTGTGCTGCACACCACAATCCTGTAGATGAGCAGGCTAACAAGAAGTGCCATATCATCAAATGTGGGATAATCAGGCATCCCTATCCCTTCCCCCACAAATTTTTATCCAATTTTTAACCCAGCATCTCTAGCAGTGTAGTCCCTGAATTGGGACTTAAATGCACAACTTCTGACATAAGCAGTACAACAACAGAGCATGACTAAGTAACCTCCCAGGAAAATTATATACTTGAAGATCTTAAAACTCTTTATACTGGCATTTTATTTACTGTTTAAATATACTGCAGGTTTCTACCAGACATGTGTAATAGTATGTTGTACACCTTATATTTCACAATTCAGTCATTTTTGAGAGGAAGAATCAGGGGCTATTATCTGGAGTCTATTTGGAGTAAATGTTTACTTTCTACAGCAAATTCACCAAAAGGTATAATTAGTGAAGAAGCATGGGAGGGTAAGTTTGATAACAACCAAAAACAGGTGCAGGAATTGCTATCCTTCATTAACTTATTATGCTGGCAGAACACTAAATTTGTGCTGTCTGCATATTTTGATGAGTTCAGCAAGAGGTCCTGCAACACAGTGGTAGCATTGATATCTCTGGACCAGAAGCTTCAGGTTTGTTGGGCACAGAAGGGGCATTTGCAACATGGTTCAATGGGTAGTTAATCAGCTTGGGAATCCTCCCCCTCACTGTTCCACAATGGAAAAAGAAATGTGTGTAAAGATACACTAAAAACAAGATTCCTGAGAAGAGCTAGTACTAACTGCTGGATTCGTCAGCAGAAGGCAACTGTTGTGAACTTAAAGCCAGTCTGAACTGCAGGTTTTTTTTAATGGGAGGGAACATTGTGGTTGGAGCAGATGTTAGCAGAAAGGGAATATATTCTGGGAATCACAGAATTCATAGCATGGGAGGGAGTGGGCTCAAGGTTTCCAAACATTTGCATGCAAAGCCTCGATGGAGTTCAGCGACAGAAAATCCATTGAACTTGGCTATTGATGTTTTATTTAGTTTGTTCCCTTGTGTTGGATAAATATATCTACGAGTTTCCACAACATGTTATCTATTTATGCTGCAGGTATAGACAAATGTATGAATGAGGAAATCTTAGAACTAAGAGTAGCTCAGTAAATAGTGATGAGTGACATTGGCTCACCACATCTTAAGGTAATTTGCAGTAACAACCAGGGTCAGAGTTAATGGGCTGATTTTCCTCTTCTTCTATGCTTTAGATGCTATGTGGGCACATTGCAGTTGTCAAGATCTTCAAACATCAGATTATGCATGAGCCAGAAGCTTAGCCCATTTGTAAGCATGGCACAGGCCTGACTTTTGCCCTGTCCTGATGGGCATGAGAGATGCTGGCTATTTGACTGTCCAGCCACCCTTGGAGGCATAACGTCCCTTTGATCAGGGTGGAAGCCCTGCCTCATTAAATGACTGCAGGGCAACTCAAACACAGGCAGGTTTATCCCCAACGTTTATATACCTGCCCTCCCCCTGCAGAAAATTCACCCATTGTTTCTTCTGTGACCATTCTGTAAGCTCTACAGAGATAAAAGTAACCCTAGTTTCTCTTGCCAAATAATATCAGTGATTAATTACTAAATTAGTTGGGTGTATTCTTCAACATGTTCAAATTATTGCATTGTTTAGTTGAGGATCGTTTAAGACTTGTCTAGATAGCCATATGAACAGATTGGGAATAGGGGGATACAGGGATACAAACGAATGGTCTAGTTGCGCTCATGAGCAGCACAGGCTTGGAGGGCTGAAGGGCCTGTTCGTGTGCTGTATTGTTCTTTGTACATTAAGGATATTTTATTCCATACATCAACTGAAGTCTGGTGGGATAATATAGTAGCACAAATGAAAGAGAAATGCATGCTGTGTTTTAAGTATTCAGGGTTTTTTGTTTTGCTGACATCAGGATGTAAACTAATTATAAAAAAACTTTTTTAACCATATTATCATTTTAACTATATTATCTCATGTAGTGTACATCATTGTATTATCAGTGGAAACTCTATTATAAACACAACTTTTGTAAAATTTCCCTTTGTTATTTCTGTTTTTTTCATGCACATCCCAAAATCTGCCTTAACAATGGCATTTCATTTGCAAATAACCAAACTAAATTCTATTCTGTAGTTTCAATGATTGTCAAATAAAAATAGTTTTGTTTTAGATTTCCATCTTATCCTCTTTCCCCTCTCTTTTATGCTTATCAGTCATGTGTGAACAGCTGGACCAGAAGCAGACTTCTGAATGTGATCGGCCTATGACCGTGATCTCACGCTGACTGGCAAACACGTGTTGAGAAAAGCTCAGTGTTGTCTGGGAGCAGGAAAAGGGCTGGGCAGCGTACAAAGTGAGGGTGTTGATGGGCGGTTCCAGTGAGGTTCCTGATAGCTGCTGTGGAGCCACCTCAGGGAGGTGCAATACTGAATAAATAAAATGGACTCAAAGAAATGCTGCAAATTCAAGCACATGACAGCAGACCTCATAGGAGCTCAACCCTCAAATGTTTTATTTTATATCACCATGGAAATGTTAAACCCCCCATGGAACATGTTTGTTGCAAAATTGTGAAGGCTGCCTGGCCAATTGATCCAAATAGCAAACATAAAGATGATGGGTCACATAAAATTGCTACCAATTGCCTCCTTAATGGACTTATTTGCCTCCTTAATTGTATACAGGCACATTTTAGACTGCACTGCATGTAATGTTGCGTTGAGCACAATAACATCAGAGCACATACCATATGTCCTCTCATCTGATTTTGCATGCTTACAGGTTAGACGCTGCCTCCTCGATCAATGTAAGATTTTGGCCATCGATTTATATGATGATACGTAACACTGAAGTGGATTATAATTCTATCCCTTTTTGGGACTATTCTGGATGAGGTGCACTCCTTATATGATCAGTCTCTCTTGACATTGTGAAAGACAGGTCTCACAGACACTTAAATAGATCTGAAATTTATTAAAAAAGCAAACATGCATCACTTTTGATAGTTATTGCCATGCTGATAGTTCTAAGGAAAATAAGAATAATCTTGTTTTTTTAATGAAGAACCCAAGTTTTATTAATGTTACAGAAAGATATTTAAGATATCCACCAATGTTTAAAAGAGAATTTATCTTAAAGACCTGAATAGAAAACTACTGAGTCTAGCAAGATAGCTGCACCTTAAGTAAGGCAACAATTATGGGCGGCACAGTGGCACAGTGGTTAACACTGATGCCAGTGATCTGGGTTCGATTTCCGTCTTGACTTGCTATTTATGTGGAGTTTACACATTCTCCCTGTGTGTGTATCTACATGGGCTCTCTGTGGGTGTTCCAGTTTCTTACTACAGCTTGAAAGTGTGCTGGTTAGGTGCATTGACCCGAACAAGTGCCAAAGTGTGGCGACTAGGGGAATTTCACAGTAATTTCATTGCAGTGTTAATGTAAGCCTTACTTTGACTAATAAATAAATTTTTACATTATTTAATTATCCTCATTGTACAACACAGCAATGTTGTTACTTTGAGTGACGTTGAAGTGAATGCAACAAATCTAAAAATCCTATTGTTTATATCATAAAAGAACTGAACCAGAATGAAGTATTTGAAGCACCCATTTTGGACAGTGACCTTTGTTCTCATCAACATCCTTCATTTTAGTCAAAATCTTTCATGCAATTAGGATATTGAGAGGAGCAGATCGTGACCACTACACTCAGTTTCCAAGATTCAGTTCACAAATTATTTAGCATCATCTTAAGGTTATCCTTGGATTGTACTACCTTACAATTTATCAATACCTTGCTAAGAAGATATACAAACAAGATCCGTTTTTTTAAAACTGCCGTGTATTAGAGGATATCCCTTATTCTGTGCTATAAGAGCCACAATTATGTCCAAGTTCATATTTCATAGCATTAAATATCAATATGGCTTGTTAATTAGAAACACGCAGAAATATGCTCACTACACCAAAAATTGACAAGGTTTCGCGAGTTAAAGTACTTCATCACAAAGTCCAAAACAAACAAAGTGAAGGAAAGAAAGTTAATTTGTAATTTATAAAATTCTTGAACCGGAGAGCTGCTCTTGGATTTTTTCAAGAGTATCCTAGTGCTTCACTAGGACCATTTGATGGACAACATGACAGTTCAGTGACTATCGCTGTGGTGTGCAGATACATGGATTTGGGACTGTGTCTGTGGGAGTTTGCGCATTCTCCCCATGCTTGCGCGGGTTTCCTAGGGTGCTCCGGTTTCCTCCCACATCCCAAAAATGTGCTCTTAGGCTAATTGGCAAAACAAATTCTACCTAAATTGTTTCAAATTTGGTTTTTATTCCATAGATCTATAAACATAGACAGGGATCACAGGTAAAGGTGGGAACATCGGGGTGGCGGCACAGGCTCATTGGGCCGAAGGGCCTGTTTCCCGTGCTGTTTTGTTCTTTGTTCTTTGTCCAATGGTGAACTCTGCTTTTGATTTTAATCTTTACTTCATAGAAGAATCATTATTTTAATCTTATATCTCCTTATTTATATTTGGATTATCTTATTACTCCCTATTAACAGCTCATTCCTTCTCAACATTACATTATTTCATTACGTTTATTCTCGAAATAATCAGCAATCTTTGTAAATGTTAGGTGATCACTGCTTAAAGCTGAAAAAAATTGGGACAATTTGAATTAAGTGCAGCATCTGTTGAAGTAACTGAGAGAACAGCTATATAAACCTTAGTCTAATCATTTACAATGTGCTCAACAGGTCATTTATCAGTGGTGTGGCTCCAAGTGCAATAAGTATGAACGTCTGAAGGCTGCCCAGGTTGCTGCAGGCATTCGAGACAATGAACGAAATGGAAGAGCACAACTTATCGTTGCCGATGAAGGTCAAGAACCAAAAGCTATCATTCAGGTAACAGCTTTATTAAGACTGAGAATACCAACTCTCAGTCAAATGAGTCATAGAATATTAATATCATTGTTGCAGCACCAAGATCACAAAATTATAATAAACCTAATAGCCAGTATCTAAATTTATATCCCACTCCCCACCATCTCCTGGGCAACGTTAACAATAGCATCATACCATGAACACCTGCCGTTAGATGCCAAATGGATTGGAACCTGAACATGAGAGAACAGATAATCTGTAAAGAGGAAACAAAATGCAGTAGTAGAATCTTTTCAATAAAATTTCTTTCTGTGTTAACATGCCTTAGTAGCTAAAATGTAGACAGATCATAGTGAGCCCTGCCCTTAGGAGGCAAGCAATCTGCAAATTCATGTGAAAGCAGCAAGAATACTTTTTAAAAACCACAGTGTGCTTGTGGTGAATGTTTGATGTATAAAAAAAGACACTTGAACAGGAAATAAGTTGAAATTCTTTGTTTAACAGAGGTTGATAGGACATTCAAAGTGTACACTGTATTATCACTTTATGATTAGAATACATTGGATAAAATTAGTAAATAGTGAGTGGCAGTGATGTATTGAAGCGGTGGAAAAGTAGGAATGACAATACATTTTCTTTGAATGTATTCAAACATGTATTCTTCAGTAGCAAACTATAATTGTTGAAAGTATAACTATGCATTTCTGTTGATACCGTGGTGTTCATCAGGATGAAGTTGCCACATCAACACACTGAAGTCAATGCAAAAGAGAATTGGGCAGAATGTGTAACATAAAGGCCATTCACAACTCTTTGTATTGGGCTACTGCCCAAATCAGTTTCATCACCAGTGAATGTTATATTCCATGAAGCTGGCACCGTAACGGAGAATAGATTAAAAAAAAAACTGTCCTCACTGATGTTACTAGAAACAACTATAATATAGATTAAATTAAATTGGATAGTTGCATGTCATAAAATAACATTAGATACAAATTCAGAATACTTAGCGTAAGTGTTGAATTTCTGTACCTTGTGGATCCATCTGCCAGGCCACACCTGAACATCATCCCTGGTCGTGGGAGTGCACAGAGGGTTGTCCTGTTATTGCTTCCCAATATTGTCCTGGCTGCTCCAGCTTCCTAGCCCGCCATGCAGGGCATGGAAAATTCTGACCGCTGATTTTGTTTGATTTCAATAAGTACTAAGTGCTTTAGACTTGAAGGTTAATTCGTAAAAGGGATAGGAGGGTGGCTGGTTGGGGGGGAGGGGCAATGACACCTAAGTTACTTTGTTCATATTCTTCACAATCACCACCACCTCCTCCTTCCGTCGGTCAATGCTACTTTTATGGATGCGACCATGAGAATCTGAACATTTGTTAGAGGCATGTTTTCACTGCCTCTGCTTCAAAGAAAGGTTTTAGAGAGCGATGCCTCCTGCTGCATATTGACCTGGAAATTACCAGAGATTTTATTGATTGTGTCGATGTACGTTATGCTTTTGTGCCACTAATCTTCCCAAACTATTATGGGTGGTATACGGCACTTGACACAGTAATCTAGAAGTGCACCAATATTTTCAAGAAACAGTTTGATTATTGTGTTCCTTGAACCCATAGAAAAGTCATGACACAGAAAGAGACAATTTAGCCCATTGTGTTTATTTTATAAAATCCCTACAGTACGGAAGAAGCCCATTTGTCCCATCAAGTCTGCACCGACAACAATCCCACTCAGGCCCTATCCCCAAAACCCCACATAGTTACCCTCTAATCCCCTTCACACTAAGGGGCAATTTAGAATGGTCAGTCAATATCACCAGCACATCTTTGGACTGTGAAAGTGACTTTTCCTTACATTCCTTATTATTCATCTATTAATCACCTGAAATCAATGGCCCCGGTAATTGACCTTAACTTGGAGAAGAGGTCTTTCCAGTCTACTCTATATAGACACATTCTAATTTTGTATACCTCAATTACGTCATCTCCTCAGCCTCCTCTGTTCTGAGGAAAACAACCCTAGCCTAGCCTATCTGTACTCATAGCTGCAATTTTCAAGCCCTGGCAACATTCTTGTAAATTTCCTCTTCACTTTCTCCAGAGTAGTTGTGTCCTTTCTGTGATGCGGTGACCAGAACAGTTCACAAAATTCCAGCTGAAGTCTAATCAGTATTTTATACAGTTCCATCATTATATTCCTGCTTTTGTATTTAATACCTTGCGCAATGAAGGAAATCACTCCACATGCTTTCTTCCCTATGCAATCCACCTGTCCTGCCACCTTCAGGGCACTCCAAGGTCTCACACTTCCTTTATCCCTCTCAATATCTGCCATTTATTGAGTATTCCCTCACTTTGTTTGCCTTCCCCAAATGCATTTCCTCACATTTTTCTGAATTAAATTCCTTTTGCCACTTTTGCATCCACTCAACCAAACCATTGATATTGGCTGTGATCTAGTGACACCATTAGCCACAGGCACAAATCCTATAATGGCCACTAAATCTTGTGAGTGGCTGAAAACAGGATTTGCACTGGAGGGATTCAGTTTGAGATCATTCCTGTCCCCCTGCAGGTGACAAGTTCAGGTTCATGCTCAGCAAGAATGTGAATCTGATATTCATATTTTAACATGTATTGGACTGTCATTAAAAAGCATGATGATATAACATCCGACCATGATGCATCCTCCTCACCCTCCAAATCTTGTGACATCACTTTGCCATGATTCACTACTGTTTTTCAAAATGATGCATAGGCATTGACCCTGGCACCCTGGCAATGTCCACTGGTGCCAGCCAACACTGCCAGGATGCTGGTGGGTGGGGCACTGGCATGGGCCAATTCCAAGGTGGCTAAATCAAGGAAGCACATCCTAGAAGTGCATGCAGAGGGCAGTGGCAGGGGGCACATGCAGGGGAAGGGTTATCTTCCTCTGCTGGGGGAGGCACCTTCTGCATGTGGGGGGTTTCCTCTTATTTATTGAAGGGGAGGGGTCGGAGGGTGTTCCTCTTCTCCGCCGGGGGTGATTGTTGGGAGAGGGTGTGAGGGTGGAAGTCCTTATATCCATGGGGCAGGGTGGGGGTTGCGGTTCCTGATCTCCGTGGGTAGGGTGTGGTATAAGGAATTTAATTTTGTGACCGGGGCACATGATCATAGAATTCTGGGGTTGCTGGTGTATTCAGGCCCCCTTTTTTTCACCTTTTATCAAACATTCTGTGCAATTTTGAGAAAATTCCACCCTTCATTCTGGAGAACAGTTACCCTCTTCACCATGAACTACGCAGCCATTTTTTGTGTCATCTACAAATTTCCCATTCATGCCTCCCGCATTTAATTCCAAGCGATTAAGATATACAACAAACTGCAAGGGATCCAACACTGAACCCTGTGGAAGACCACTGGAAACCTGTACAAAAGAAGATATTTTTAGATTAGGCCATTTTCCAAGTGATCATTTTCAAGATGGCGAGTGCTCAGTGCCTGTCACCTGGAGACTCCTGCCAACTTCAACAGGTCCGCAGCTATTGCACACTCTAAAGAGCATTGATTGGCAACAGCAGGACATCAGTCCTCACTTGGATGGAAGCCCCACCTTGGATCATAACTGTTGGTCAGTCTAAGTACTAGGAGTCCCAGGGAGGGTTGTTCTGGGAGGTTGTGGGGGGAGGAAATGTGGCAATTTTGCTGTTTGGGGGAAGGGGGATTGGGTAGACTGGGATGGGGTTGCGGGAAAAGGTCTCCTGACCGCAAAGGGAGTGTGCCCCCAGTCTGAAAGGGCATTTTGTCCTGAGATTGCAATGCTAGGTCCCTTACCTGAAGATAATTTGCATTGCCGTATTTTGGAGAAGATGTGCTGAAGCAACATACAGGTTCCCGACTCATACAATTATACCTTCACTGTGCCAGCCATCAAACAAATGTGACTGGCTAGTGTATCACAATATAATTTTGCCAAGGATGCAGTGCTTACTCATTGATTGACCTTTCCTGACTCCACCAGCACTACCTCAGGCTTAATTAATATTAAAATTGAATTTAGGAGTTTTGTGAGAGCTGATGAAATATCTGACCTCATAATCAGTCTCTTAGCTGTACGTGCACATATCCCTTTAAATCAGAACTGCTGGTCAGATTTTATATTATCCCCATTAGCTTTCTTGCCAGCACAAGACAATGTGTGGGGAATTAATTTAAATTCCAAATAGGGTGTCCTTGTAAAAATTATGTGTACTGTGCTTAGTGTGCTATGGACCAGCATGGTAACCCTTCTTTCACAGGTCTTGACACCTTTACAAAATTGTACCTAATTAAATTAATGAAAATTCATACTGTTCCCTCAACTGTGCTAAAGAACACAGAACAATACAGCACATGAATAGGCCCTTCAGTCCACCAAGCCTGCACTGATATGTGGTTTTTATCCCTCTATTCACCTCCAGCTCATGTACCTTGCAACTTACTTTTTACATTCAAAAAGTTAAACAAAGCACCTAAAAACCAATGTGTTGTTGCAAACATTGTCCAGAAATTTCCTCACAGCTGATCTTGCACCTTCACCAGAAGTGCAAAAGCAACTTCACTTACATTGGTCTGTCAGCAATGTTATAGTGGAAGCACAGGCATAATATCCAGGCAATTTTTTGATAGGGATTATTTTCTAACATTGCCCAAGTGACAAAGAGACTTGTTCATCAGAACTATATGAAATTAGGCACTGCCTGGGTAACCTTATCCTGTTAATTTGTAACTTCAAAAAATGTCTTCCTCTTCTGTGCCCTCAACCCATGGTGGCAGGCAAGTCTATTGATTCAAATAGGCACCAGGTGTTTCAATTTACACAACAGTAGGATAGCCTCAAAACAGATTGGCGCTATCTGTGGAGAGAATAAACAAACTACCTTTCTATTTGTCATCAGAACTACAACTAGAAATAACTATTCATCTATAGGTTTAATCTACTCTCACAAAATGTACCAAGATCTTCATCTTAATTGACATTAGGATTAATTACCCCTAGCATATGCTCTCCTCAAGCTATTTGATGTGGGAGAAAAGATTTGCTTGACACACAAAGGAGCTGTTACACGGCCTGGTTTTATTAGTTTTCATTTACAACTGTTTTGATAGGGAAATGGGGGAGATGTTTCTGTGGAAAAAAGAGCAAGCAAACATGAAACTCAAAGTCATGAGAAAGCCAACTGTAGTTGAAGCATCCAGAGAAGTTCACCAGATAAGCAGATAACTCTTATGAGCAAACTTGCATTCCATCTCACGTAATGAAGCTTCTACCTGCTATAGCTTTGCTCCTACCCTGACATGACTGTGTATTTTTTCTCTCCTACCTGCTCTGACTCACCAGACACTATCTCCCGAAGCACTATTCTCAAGGATGTACGGCTGGTGAATGCAAACATTAAGAATAGTGTTTGTGATGCTTTTTGTTCTAGGCAACAAGCTTGCACACAAATGGACAGGTTAAGGCCAGTTCAGGCAGATGAAATTGATGACTACCAATTATCCTATCCAATTTGTCATGTGATGCACTTCCAGCACCGAGGTTTTTCCCTCACGCCACATCTGTTTTCTCTCTGCAAAATAGGCAATGAACGGTTAAATGTCTAGGGCTTCAGCATTTGTGATCACAGGAACATGGGAACAGAAGAAGGCTGTTCAGCCTTGGTTATGTTTAGCAATGAGCCAGTACCTCAGGCTCCGAGCTGATTTTCCAGGGGAAGTATCTAGCTCAGGTCTTTTTAATGAGGACAGCTGGCTACCTCCAAATGGCTGTTTGACAATTCACCGTCGTTCTGTTCAGAACAGTACATGTCACTCTCAGCAACACAGGTTTGTTAAAAGCATGCTGACCCAGTGTCTATTTATACATAATCATTCTTCAAATCAACAAAATAAATATTAGAGTCATGCAGTTGGTTTAAAGGATAGAGAATAAATGAGAAAAAGAGAGCCAGACATTTAACCCGATGATTTCCATGGGAGAGTTTGTGTCTCAGTCTTTGAAAATGACAACTTTGTTGTAAATCAGCACTCAGTTTTGGGAAGTATAGGCCGTGATTCTCCCAAAAGTGCTGAATTGACAGGAAGACTGTTCTAAATCCTGGCTGTTTTGCCAGTACCAATTTATAATCCAACCGATTTATTTGATAGTAAAAACGCGAGCTTTCAACACTCTGTGTCTTCCTCAGGCAAATGCAGTGTTCCAGAACACTGCATTTGCCTGAGGAAGACACAGAGTGTTGAAAGCTCGCGTTTTTACTATCAAATAAATCGGTTGGATTATAAATTGGTGTTGCTAAATTCTTACTGAGTTCTTACCACCCCAATCCAACGCCGGCATCTGTATATCATGTTTTGCCAGTCCCAGCTTCTTACCTAAATCTCTGCACTCTATGCACAGCAGAGGATCCAGTAATGAATGTCATGAAAAAGCCAGTGCAGGATCCTCTCCGATGGCCCGATTGCAGCCCAAACAACAATTCCCAAGCCAGCCCTGACCCCACTCCCGTCTCAGAGTGCCCTGATGCACAGCCCCCTCTCCATCAGTGATGATCCCCCAATCCACCTGACCCATGCAGACCCCCTGCCTCCCCCAGCTGACCCCTTTCCCTGGGGTCAGACTACTCCTCTCCCTCCCTCCCCGGGAGGCAGACACCCCCTAGCAGATCAACTCACCTCAATTGCTGCCCTCCCTCCATCCTAGACCGATCCCCATGCAAAGCAGCAGCAGGGGTCCACCCCCACCGATTGCCCTTAAACCAGCCTACAATAGACCCTGCCCTTTGGAACTTCCCAATGCCTGCTGGGCAGTGCCCAGGGGGCACCAGCTTTTCATTGCCCGACTCCTGTCTTGCCCTGATTGCTCCCCCTTCAATCCGGCGGGGTCTCCTGCTGGTTCCCTGAATCTATGGAATTAGTCTGAACCAGGCTGGAAATGAAGTACTCCTGATAGGGTAGGAGATTCGATCGGGACCTGAAAGTTCCCAGTAATGACCTGTTAAACATATTTCAAACACATTTTAAAAAGATTTAAATTACTTACCTGTCTTCCCGCCGGTGTCCAGCAATCTGATTGGCGACTGTTTTCCGGCTCTGGGAGATACATATGCATTCCTGATTACATGCGCAAATCCCGGTACAAGACCAGCGATGTACATCTCCCACCTTGACCCACTAGAAAAGTTGTGGGTTGCAATGGAAGAATCATGACCATAACTGCCTAATTTTCAGTTTTTTAGCGAAAACATTCGAAACTTTATGCTTCACCAAGTACGTCAAAATAGTACCATTATACTGGGTGCTTTATGGAGAGAAGAGGAAGAAAAAGAACAAAAGTTGAGAAGAATTAAGAGAAAAGTGGAGCAAAAGCACAGACTATGATTATAAAGTTCAGAATAGCCTATGGAATCTGGGAACTTCCTGGTCAAAATGATTCAGTTTCACACTGCATTATGTGTTTAGCAGCTAATGCATCAGAATAGCAAATTTCCCCAGATAGGTTTAATTCAGAGGGAAATAGAGGCATAGAGGATTATAGCATGGAAACAGACCCTTCAGCTCAACTTGTCCATGCTGCCCTTTTTTTAAAAACCCCTAAACTAATCCTAATTGTCTGTAGTTGGCCCATATCCCTCTATGTCCATTGTACCCATGTAACTATCAAAATGCTTTTTAAAAGATAACATTGTACTGTCTCCACCACTAACTCTGGCAGCTTGATTCAACACTCACCACCCTCTGTGTGAAAAAATTGCCCCTCTGGACATTTTCTTATCTTGCCCCTCTCACCTTAAACCTATGGCCTCTAGTTTTAGGCTCCCCTACCTTTGGGGAAAAATATTGACTACCTATCATATCTATGCCTCTTTTTATTTTATAGACCTCTATAAGGTCACCCCTCAGCCTCGTACACTCCAGAGGAAAATGTCCCAGTTTATTCAGCCTTTCCTTATAACTCAATCTATCAAGTCTTGGTACCATCCTAGTAAATCTTTGCTGCACTCTTTCTAGTTTAATAATATCCTTTCTATAATTGGGTGACCAGAATTGCACACAGTATTTTAAGTGTGGCCTTATCAATGTCTTGTACAACTTTAACAACTCGTCCCAACTTCTGTATTCAGTGTTCTCACCAATGAAACCAAGCATGCTAAATGCCTTCTTCACCACTCTGTCCACTTGTTACTCCACTTTCAAGGAGCTATGAACAGGTATCCCTAGATCTCTTTGTTCTGTAACTTTGTGTAATGCCCTACCACTAACTAAGTCCTGCCCTGGTTCAGTTTACCAAAATGTATCACCTCGCATTTGTCTAAATTAAACTCCATCTGCCATTCATCAGCCCACTGGCCTAATTGATCAAGATCTCGCTGCAATTGGAGATAACTTTCTTCACTGTCCACAATGCCACCAATCTTGGTGTCATCTGCAAATTTGCTAACCATACCCCCTAAATTCTCATCCAAAATCATTAATATAACTGACAAATAACAGTGGGCCCAGCTAAGGCACACTGCTGGTTGCAGACCTCCAGATTGAAAAACAACTCTTTGCAACCACCCTCTGGCATTTGCCAAAAAAGCCAATTTTGTATCTATTTAAATACCTCACCTGGATCCTGTGAGATTTAACTTTATGCAACAACCTACCATGCAGTACCTTGTCAAAGACTTTGCCAAAGTCCATGTAGACAATATGAACTGCACTGCCTTCATCTACTTTCTTAGTTACTGTACAGTGAAAATACGGTGCTGTTCAGTAAAGAATTCCTGGATTTTGATACAATTCCATCCCTTTGTTATTGAATGTCCAAGTCAGGATGGCATATGGCTTGAGGAACAGCAGTATGCTTGCTGCCTTTTTTCTTGTAGAGAGTAGATTGAAGTTTGGGAGGTGCTGCTGAAGAAGTAAATAAGTTGTTGCAATGTATCTTATGGTGATATATATTGCAAGGTGAACATTTAAGGTAGGGAATATTGCGCCAATCAACATTCCCTGCAATCTTGTTTCAAGTGCACAAGCAGTTAAATGCACGGCCACTTTGAATTTTTTTTTGCACAGTCGGGCACATGTGGTAAAGAGACTGAATTTATGTACAGTCAGCCTGGAATCGTACAATCCCTACAGTGCAGAAGGAGGCCATTCAGCCCATCAATTCTGCACCAACTCTCGGAAGAAGCATCTTACCCAGGCCCATCTAGGGAGGGAACCAGAGCATCCAGATGAAGCCCACGCAGATAAGGGAAGAATACACAAACTCCATAAAGACATCTTGTTTGGAATCGATCTAGGTCCCTGGTGCTGTGAAGCTGCAACGCTAACCATGCCATTGTTTCATCCAATTGCCAACCGTATTGGTTGCCATGCAGTAGAGAGGACATATTGGTAACAATCCAGCAGGCTGCTTTCTCCTTGATGATGCTGAATGAATGTTGTTGGGAATAACACCGATCCATACAAGGAAACAAAATTCCATCATATTCCCACCTTGTGCATTGTTAGTGGTAATCAGTTTGGAGAGTCAGCACTAAATACCCATCCTGTGACCTGCTCTTGTAGCTACAGTATTACTATGATTAATTCTGTTATATTTCTGGTAAATGATATCCTCCAGGATATTGATGTAGGGTGGCAGAGGGGGACAGGATTGATTTAACAATGGGTAATAATACTGAATGGCATAGGGAGGTGGTGAGACATTCACTCTTTGGAGAAAGTCATTGTCTGGCAATTGTGTGGCAGAATTTTTCAGTCAAGCCTAAATATTGTTCAAGGCTTGCTGAACTCAGGCACAGACTGTTTCATTATCTGAGGAGTTCCAAATGGAGCTGAAAATTAAGCAATCGTAAGTTTCAAGGGAGGGTCACTGGTGAAGTAACTGAAGATGGACCTAGGATACAATCCTAAGGAACTCTTGCAGCAATCTGCCAGAACTGAGATGACTGGCTTCACAATCACAATTATCTTATGCTAGGTGTAACCTAAATAGTGAAAAGCTTTCTCTCGATTCCCATTAATTTCAGTTTACTAGTTCGCCATGATGCCACTCTATCAAACACTGGCTTGATGTCAATGGCAACCATTCCCACCTAATCTCTGGGATTCAGCTCTTTTTCCAGATTTGGACTAAGGCTGGAATGAGTCTGGAGCTGAGTGCCCCTGGCAAAATCTAAGTCTCTCCCTTGTTACTCTTTTGCCCTTTATGTATTTGTAGAAGCTCTTTAGATTCTCCTTTGCCTTATCTGCCAAAACAACTTTTTGTCTTTTTGCCCTCCTGATTCTCTCTTAACTCTCCTTCTATACCCTCTGTGTACAGTTCAAGAGATTCACTTGATTCCAGCTGCCTATACACATCATGTGCCTCTTTCTTCTTCATGACCAGGGCCTCAGTATCTCGAGTCATCCAGGGTTCCTGATTTCTGCTAGAGGAATGTGTTTACTCTGAACCCTGGTTAACACACTTCTGAAAGCATGCCACTTACCAGGGCTCAGCCTTGTCAGCTTTCAAAGGGTGTGTTAGCTTAGGCAAATTTGAATGCTTGTTCAGACACGAGTCCATAATTTTCAGGCATCTTTGGTAAAAAAACAAATTTCTTATCTAAGCACCAGATAGGATTTAAAAAATGTTTTAAATTTTTTTCATGGGTTGTAGTCACCGCTGGCTAGGCCTATTTCTCTTCAGAAAGGTGATGGCGAGCCACCTTCTTGAACCACTATAGTCCGTGTGGTGTAGGAATACCCACAGTGGTGTTCTGAAGAGAAATAACTTATTTTTTGACAGAACAATTCTTTGAGGTGAATGTTATACATTAGCCTCGAAAAGATACCTGGAATCTTTAATTAAATTGCAGTCAAAGCAGAGAGTAATCACCTTATTATTTCCCCGTCTATTCAAAATCATAAGAACAGATGTGTGTACATGAAAGTATTAACACCTGAGGCAACATACTTTTTTTCTGTCTGTGTTCCCATTGCTAAAGGACTGTATGATAACAGCAGTTTTAGCATTAAGAAGAGCCTCAGTAGCAAGCAGCTTTTGATGCATTGTTGTGTGTGTGGTCTTTTTAAATTGCTGGACCAGTAATGTAAAATTTTTTTTACAGGACCAATCTTGGGTTCCAATTGTATCTAATTTTCCCAGGAAAGTTTGTTTCCCCTACACCTTTTATTCCACTTTGTAATATATTACTTAACAGCTTGAACCAGCCTTTATGCAGCATGTTAATATGCTATCATACCCTTTTAACAATATAGCAGGATATGGGCTCCTGTCTATATTTTCACAATAGTGAAACACAAACGTAAGCCATGCTCTTGGGGGAAAATAGTGATAGAGGTTTCGATCCATTTTAACTGTGGAAATAAGGTGAGGTGGGTTCAGAAAGGGGGTTGTTGTGATAGGCACAAAGGACACGGATCACCATCAATAGATCTGCACATGGGCTTGGAGTATGAGTTTTCCTATTGAGTGAGTGGGAGCTCACCCAATGAGAGATGAAAAGTGGGAATTTTAAACACATTCTCAATCTGTATTGTCTGTCCAGAGCTTCGGACTCGTGTTTCCATCAACTGAACAATTCACAACCTTGTTAATGTGAAAATTCATCCTTCTCAGTCATAAATGATCAATGCTTAATCTGGCAGCAAATTTTCAGTCTGATGTGCAGAGCAACGCACCAAGCTGAAATTGGGAGGAACTTCCCTGAAAGGCTGGATTTTCATATTGGGGGCGGAGGTGCCAGTTCTACCTGGAGTCCAGCTGCTGCCACTGGAAACAGCTACAGGGGCTGCTGAGTGCCAGAGTGGGGGATGTTTATAAAGGCTTGTCTCAGTGATGTGGAACTTCATCCCAGTTATAATATAAACAAAATGCCCACACATACTCCAGGCCTCATCCATACCAACTCATGTCTCCTCCTGACCCCATTGACTCCCCCTTCCCCTGTTGGCCTCCAAGTGCTGCCAGCTGAGCCATGGATTGCTCTAATTGTCCTAACTCAGCCAAACCACCACAATCTCAGAAAATGCTATCAATTGAGTTTATGTCACAGACAGCCCATAAAGGGATGACACGGCAAATGGATAATTGAGTAGATTTAAAAAGGAAATTGTCACCGTTCAAGATATGAAAACTCAGGATGCTGAACCAATGTAGCATAGGATCAAATATAACTCTAGAAGCTAATGTTGACAAGATGGTAAGTGAGTCAAAACGTGGTCCATCGACTTAGTTGTTCCATTATCACTGATGGTTCGGCTGTGTCATCTTGATAGAGGCCTAACCCTGACCTGTTGCATAGCCACTGACGAAGGAAATGGATCCTCAACCTGTGCGAGCCACAGTTTTAATTATGTTATTAGAAAACTGATTGTGATTTGAAAGAAACATTGATGAAGTAAATGTTACACAAGCATAATGATGTGTATTAAGCAGTGATCCCTTTTTGAAGCAGTCATCCTCAAATGAACCACTGAATGCTTCAGTAAAGGCCACAAATATTTTTGTAATTTGTCCAGAGCCAAAGGAGTTAAAGTAATTCTCTTTTCTTCATGAAACTCCACTACCCGCGTACATTCCCAACTCCCCCCCCCCCCAATCTTGTCTTCTTCTTATTCCAGGATTCCTGTTGTCCCAGTTAGATGACATTCCTATGCCCAACAATCAAACCATTGTCCTAAGGCAGCTCACTGGTCAGACACAAGTGAGGCTTAGATATCATGTGGCAACTGCTTGTTCTCTGTTCCAAAATAGATACTTGGCTGGTACATTCTGTTAGCCTGTCCTCACCATTAAATATATCCACACATTTGCCAATTAATGCTTTAAGTAGAAACCTTTATAAAATTATAACTTCATAATTTAGTAAAAATGCATAGGAAAATCAGCTTTGACTTTGTATTGGTAATTCTCAATATCCCAAACTGGCTGAATGTGTACTGTTCCCAACCAGATGTTGATTTATTTTTAATTGATATTATACTTCCTTTATTCTAAGTAATAGTTAAGACAGGAACCACATCCTAAGGTTAGCTATACTGGAATAAGTATTCTGCATGTAGAGTTATAATTTTAGAAACATCTTGCTAAAAAATATTTTTTCTCTCTCTCGTAGGTTCTTGGTGAGAAACCAGAACTGAGTGAAGGAGACAATGATGAAGATGTTGTTGCAGATATATTAAACAGGAAGATGGCAAAGCTTTATATGGTATTCTTCATTTTATGTGCTTATTCTTACCTTTATGTTCAATTCACCAATGTATTCTGTGTAGAGTTGATAACATTTTAGTGAAGAGCAATTTTCCAAAGTCATACTTCAAATGTCACAAGTAATAGCATAGATTAAGTGATGATAATAATCAATACATTTATGTCAGGACTTCCTTGCATGTAGTTTGAGAAACAGTTATACGAACAACTTTGGAAAAAATGTCAATGCTGTTACCAATCATGATAATTGGGTGGGGTGGCATGGTGGCACACTGGTTAGCACTGCTGTCCCACAGCGCCAGGGACCTATGTTCAATTCTGGCCTCGGGTGACTGTCTGTGTGTGGAGTTTGCATGTTCTCCCCATGTCTGTATGGGTTTCTTCTGGGTGTTCCAGTTTCCTCCCATAGTCCAAAAGATATGTAGATTAGATTGATTGACCATGTTAAATTGTCCCTTAGTTTCAGGGGAATTAGCAGGGTAAATATCTGGGGTTGTATGGATAGGGCCTGGGTAGGATTGTTGTCAATGCAGGCTTAATGGGTCAAATGGCCTTCTTCTGCATTATAAGGCTTCTGTAATTCTATGATGTTAAATGCAAGGATATTCCAAAATCCTGGAGTTACTTGAAGTATGATTTCTTACTGGTATATATTTTCAATTTGGTATAATCTGAGAAAAGCTATTCAGACCAGGAAGGAACAGTCCAGTCATTCTGTGGTCAGTTAATAAAGAATATTAACTGAAAAGAAAACATATAGCAGAAAGACTGTAACACAATACAATAGTATACGTAACACAACTATATTAATTCTTACATACACACTATCTCATGAAGTTACCCTTGTTCCCAACTACCTATGTTTACTGAACTTTGGGGAATGCCCTCTTTTCCCAAACAACATCCAAAATTATATAACTCTGTGAGCTACTGATCTGTATCATGGGCCAGAATTTTATGCTCTCCCAGGTAGGCTCCGAGGCTGAGGGGCAGTGTAAGTTTATATGGGAAGGATCCTGCCCACCTTGTTCCTGTTGCGATTTCAAATTCGGCTGGATAGGGATTTGGATAGGTAGCCCAAATATGCACCTATTAAGGACCATAAGTGGACACTTAAGGCCTTTTGCCACCCAACCTCAGTTTTTAGGCGGGTGAGTTCTGTTTGGATCTGGGTGCCAAATAGAAAGTATGGGATGGAGTCTCAATTTGAAGTCCCCTTCAGATATGGAACACTCTCTCCTCAGGAACCTGAATTATATCTATATAGTATACTGAGATGCTAGCATTTATTCAGTAATGAGAGTTGTTATATCATTAAATCTTCTTCCTTCAGGTCTCAGACGCAAGTGGGTCTATGCAAGTGACACTAGTGTCTGGGGAAAACCCATTTTCACGCGACTTGCTGTTGACTGATGAGTGTTTTATACTGGACAATGGAGCAGATAGAAAGATATTTGTTTGGAAGGGTAAGAATATTATTGAAGAAGAATTTGCCTGCCTATTTGTCTTCACATGACTTGCTGTATATTGCCAGTTATTATCTTAGAATCTATGTTACGTAACGTAATATGTGAAATAAAGATTTTTCTCCAGCAGATATTTTGGTAACTATATCAATTAATATTTTATGTAAAACAAATTGTTGCATGGTGGCACAGTGGTTAGCGCTGCTGTCTCATAGCGCCAGGGATCCAAGTTCAATTCCAATCTTGGGTGATTGTGTGGACTCTGCACATTCTCCCTGTGTCTGTGTGGGTTTCCTCCAGGTGCTCCGGTTTCTTCCCACAGTCCAAATATATGCAAGTTAGATGGATTGGCCATGCTGAATTGTCTCTCAGTATCCCAAGATGTGTAAGTTAGATGAATTCGCCATGGTAAATATGTGGGATTACAGAGGTAAAGTGGGGGAGAGGACCTGGGTAAGTTATTTTATCAGAGGGTCAGTGTAGACACAATGAGCCAAAAAGCCTCCTTCTATACTAGGGATTCTATGATTCAATGAAAATAAGTAAAAGTGTGAAGGTGCTGCTCATCCTGTGGGCTGTTTCATTGACTCTGTGACACAGGGTTGAGATCTGTTTTGCATATGTACAGCAGGATTATTTTGCATAGATGTTCAGTCTGGTTTTAGCTCACTGGAAAAGCAGTCATGGCATGAACACTGCACTTGCCTGATGAAGACATGGGAGTGTTGAAAGCTCGCTATTTTACTATCAAATAAATCGGTTGGATTAATAATTGGTGTTGCTAAATTCTTACTGAGTTCTTACCACTCCAATCCAACGCCGGCATCTTTACATCATGAACCACTTTGCACATGGTAAATGTCGGCATTATTGCTAGCTTTCAGTTGGTGGTGCCAATGAACCACAGAAAGCCTTCTTTGTCAATAGCACCACCAGCTGCAGTGCTGGTGTCACTACAGTTAATACCTGGTGAAATATTCCTCCTACTTTTCAATCATTTAACCTTTTGTTTTAATGTGCATATTAATAATACTCATCGTCAAAAAACAAAATTAACACATTGTGATCACTGTTATCACAATTTGAGGAAAGGATACAATACGGTTCAAAGAAATAAAATTAACGTGGCTTGAGTTGACAATGAAGAAAGAAAAATCTTCCAGATGTATATATCCTTAGAATGACTCAAATCCCTCACAATGGATTTTTTAATATGTATTTACTTCAGTTATGTAGAAAAAAGACCAATTTGTAACAAGCACACAAGATCAATCGCACAAACATCAAAGAAGTTACTTTTTTTGGTGAAGTTGGTGTGGAAGCTTTTTTCTTTGAACCTTCATTGATCCTTTGAATTCTATAGCTAATCCTTTCATGCATAACGGCTCTTGGATCACACTCCCTTCATCTTCAAACACCAAGGAAAACATCGCTTTTGTAATCAATGCAACTTCATTGTGTTGCTGAAAACACTTGTGCTGGTTTAAGACAGCAAGAGCAACAGGAATAATTTTATTCATTCTTCAGATGAAATCCGGGTACGATTGGTATCTAGTGGCCATCCCTAATTGTCCTGAAATGGTGGTGGATCATCCCTTTGAGGTGCTACAAATAGACATTAAGCTGACTGTTTAGCTGTTTGAAATGCTGCAGGATCTACTCTCTCAGGTACAGCTGCAAACTCTCAAAAAGGTGCTACAAGTTAAATGCTTTAGAAAGTAATGTTTATTTATTAATCACGAGTAGGCTTATATTCACACTGCAATGAAAGTATTGTAAAAATCCCTTGCTCGGATACAGTAAGGGGCAGATTAGCATGGCCAATTCACCTAATCTGCACATCTTTGGATTGTGAGAGAAAACCCACACAGACACAGGGAGAACATGTAAATTTTACACAGACAATGACCCAATCTGGGAATTGAACCCGGGTCCCTGACACTGTGAGGCAGCAGTGCTGCCAACTGTGCCACCGAGGTCCGATTGTGGAAGAATGAGGACCATAAACCAATTTTTATATGAATGCAGTGCAAATATGGTGTATAGATATTGTTCTCCCATCCCCTGAAAAATATATGTATTCCAGAAAACAGAAGCTTGGAATGATAACAGCTGAGAGACATTTTTTCTGGAATCTGGAATGTGTGAGAATGTGCTCCTGCAACCAGAGTTTAGTTCTTAATTTGTGAGAATTTTAAGGGAGAAGCTGTTGCTACTGGAGGATTGAGCCTCCAGCAGGTGGCGCTAGTATTCAATGGCTATGGTGAGTATTTACATATCGTGTTAAGGAGAATACTGGCTGCTCCCTCATGTTTAATGAGGAGCTGTGCAGATCGCCATGAAATCTCAGAGGGGTCACGAGGATTTGTTGTCTGTTCAGCAAAGGGGAAAATCACACTCGTCAGTTCTTTAATGACAGTCCTATAGAAGGAGAGGAGGGAGAATTAACATAGACATTGAGGTTGAATTAATAACAAAATAACAGGCTTGTTTATGAGAGATTAGTTGATCCTTTGTGGGGAACTCGACTAACTGTTACCTTAGTCATGCAAATCTGCAGTAATTCAGGGCGATGTTAATTATTGATTCACGCTCCTTACTCAAGGATAAGAGCTGGAGGATTGAATTTTTCATTTGGTGTTTAAATTTAAAGTTTACTGTGAAAATCTCGTGGTCACGCACTCCAGTGCCTGTTTGGATGCATTGAGGAAGAATTTTAAGCATAACCAATGCAGCTAACCAGGGCATCTTTCAGACTGTAGGAGGAAACCAGAGCACCCAGAAGAAACCTGCGCAGAAACAGGGAGAACGTGCAAACTCCACACATTCTAAGCCGGGAATCGAACCTAGGTCCCTGACATTGTGAGGCAGTAGTGCTAACTGCTGTGCCAACGTGTCACATGTGGGGGACTTGAATGGAGATCAGGGTGGATGTGGGTGCAGGAGTGTTGAGATTCTTTCTAATATCACAACAGTCTTTCGAAAATTTATCAGTGCTCTGTTGGTGAGCTGTCTGATTTTACTGAGTTAAACTGTTGCAGTTTCCTACAGCACAGTGGAAAATCCACCAAACCAAGCTTTGGCCAAATCAGTACCTAAATTTTCTGTGTCATGGACAGTAGGGCTGAATTAAAATTGCCCTAATTTCTCCACTTTTTTTTTACATTTTAATTTCCTCCTTTTAAAATAGTCATGCATTTTCCCCAATCTTCAAATTTGGAAATTTCCTGATTCTCTGCTAATAACTTGTAAAGCAAACACGAGGTAAAATGAAAATAAAGGATTGGGGTTTTTTTTTCCACAGTAAGAAGTCTCACAACACCAGATTAAAGTCCAACAGGTTTATTTGGTAGCACAAGCCACTAGCTTTCAGAGCGCTGCCCCTTCATCAGGTTTCTTTTCACACATGCGTGAGGGCTTTTGCAATGTCCACCCCTTTACACTTATACAATAAATAGTGGATAAGGAAAAAGGAAAAGGATTCAGTATGTGACCACAGTAAAATACAAGTAGGGTTTTACATGTGTTCAAAGTCCAGGATCATGAGTCAATTGGAAAGTTCCTTCCTCGGGGAGGTTGACTGATTGTTGGATGCCTTCACCTTTCCAGAGTGAGGCTTGCATGACAGGAGAGGACATAGGGGATGAATAAGTCGGGAAATATGAGTTCCAATGTTCCAGGAATTGGCAGGTTTGTTGAGGGTCTGAGTTCATTTTGATGCCACCATCTCAGCACAGGCTGTTGTCTGGAATTCTGTTCATATTGGGTGTGAGGGAGCAACCACTGGAATTCAGATCCAACAGATGACATCACAATGCAGTTTGGGATAGGTCACGTGACACAATTCCTCAATGTCGGACATAGGATCACTGGAGATTTATCTGGAGTCGGGATTTCTTTTGTTTTTGGAGACACTTGTGTTGGGTTGATGAACTATCACTCTCTTTGTCAAAACTGTTATGTTAGCTCAGCTAATTCTTTGACAATTAGCACTATTATGGGGAGACTAAAACCTGCCAAGACTTTCCTTTGTTCTGAGTTGGCTGAATTAAACTCTCCAGCTCCATGATTGTAATTATCTTGAAACTGCTGCAGGGCATCAGATAACTGACTGAGCCATTTGTTAGCTCATGAATTTTCCATTTTGAACAGCACACAAAAAAATTATTTTATGAAGTAGTTCCGTTGACAAATACATATATTTATATATTTTTAACTATCACTTCTCAACTGTGATTCCTGGGTTGAATGAATGGCCTTTGCTCCTCTTCAAAGTATTTTGGATAAATAGAAAAGGCTTGGTTTCACAATCAAGCATGTTGAGGGTTTACTGCATTTTAATGATTTGGGGTTTAGTTGTTCTCTTCAAAATTCAATTGAGAGAAATTAGAATGATTTCAGTCCTTAGACTTATGCGTGAGATTATCTTTGTTTCAAAGATCTAGCCCTAGTCTGATTGGCCAAATGGCCTTCTGCAGCATAAGATTGCACAATTTAGCTTTGTTTATTGTCCACGCAGCAGTTGCAATCTGAAGCAAATGGAGGTAAGAAATACTGAATTAAGAAAGGGTGCAACATTGCACTGAGTAAGACAAATCGAAAAAGTATTGAAATAATAAATTTGAGCCAACTTCTTATTATGCAAATAAAAACAGGTACGAATTTATGTGAGCCTTGTTAATCCTAGCTTTTCACTGATTCTTAATAAGAAAATATTTTGGTGTTTAGGTAAAAATGCAAACCCAAGTGAGAGAAAGGCAGCTATGAAGACGGCTGAAGGATTCATAAAACAAATGAGCTACCCATCCAATAGCCAGGTAGGATATTTTCAAATGAGACTAAGATGTTTCAATATATGTATATATAAGGGACAGAGTATGCTACAAGAAGTGCTTGGAATATGTTTATTGCTTGGTTGAAAGCAATCAATGATGTTATTCAAATCGAGATGAACCTTATCATTGCCTTGTCAAGGAATTCTTCCATTGCTTACCTTGTACTGAAAAAGACAGACAATTGCCCTATAGCTAAACAGTCTGCTTGCCAGGATGACTTTGCCTGATTAATACAGTTTCAGCTAAAATTAAGCAGAAGTTATAAATTACCCAGCACAGAAAAAAAAAACAGATCGCCTTCAGTCAAATCACCCTGGTCAAGTTGACAAGCTGGTGCGTATCTTTTTCTGGGGCGCACAATTAATCACTGTCAGTTCAAACTTTGGAAGAAATTTAAACAATTGCTTCTGCCTTCTCCTTGTCCTCATCTCATGTAAAGGAAATAAGTCCAATGACCAAAATAATCCTTGCATTTGTACAAATAGACAATAGTGTGTTATAGTATTCATACTAATATTTTACAAATTCAATTTAACCTCAAGTATAGAATTTGTATATTTAATTAAATTTGTTAAATTTAATTTGTAAAGAATTTTAATTTGATGGTGATTTGCTATTCCATTTTGTTTGTAGTTTGCTTGTTTAGGAAGTTACAGATCATACATTCCGGTGCAGAAAAATCTACGATTTTCCACTTATTTTCAGAATGATAAGATGAACGGGTGGTACGATGGGTCAGCTGTCAATGGGATAAATTGTCAGCAACCCTACACAGAGCCGAGCTGGATAGGAAACCCAGTTTGCGGAGCTTCCATTTTCTGGGTCATAAAATCGGGAGTTTGAGCATTGCAGATTAGGTGCAGTGGTATTTACGCCTGATTCTTTGACCTGCTCTGTTGCTGATCGAGATGTGGGAGGGATTGTCCCAAAAAGATTCTAAATGTTAAATTCATGTAAAAACTGGAGTAAATTCCACTTTTTTTAGTAAGATGTTCAAAATGAATCTCCCACACTCTGCACTGCAAAGTGCTTCAAAGAGATTCACCCTGAATTCGATGGGTGTGGCCTATTCTTGCTGAAGAGGATGGCAGCATAGCACTGAGCGTGCCAGTGCACGTGCACCGGTCTGTTATTGCACAGTAGCCCCGCACTGCTGTCCTTCCAATTGCTGGCCAGCCCCGAGAACCCACAATGCTGCCCTCCAATCTCCCCACACCTCGATCGCTGGCCTCCCGGAGGTCTTCGGGCCATCTGTGAACCCCGTCTCCCCCACCACCCCACTTCGAGTTAAAGAAACATAGAACATTACAGCATAGTACAGGTCCTTCGGCCCTCGATGTTGCGCCAATCAACGGAACCAATTTTATGACCCTCTATCCTAGACTACTCCAGTGCTATCCATATGCCTATCCACTGATTATTTGAACGCCTCTAAACTTGACGAGTCCACAACTGCTGCAGGCAAGGCATTCCACGCCCTTACTACCCTCTGAGTGAAGAACCCACCTCTAGCATCTAAGCTGGGAATGCTCTTACCCTTTCCCCTAGCAGTCTCGACCTCCCAATCCCTGTCTCCTGCACCAGGGCAGCCCCAACCCCAACATCCCCCACCCCCTTGCAGTCCCAACCCCCTCCCACAGAAAGACAATGCTAGAAATCAAATGGCTGGAGACACGGGGAGGCTGTGGCACTGAGTGAGGAGCCCGATAAATGACCTTCACCTATGCTAGAGCAGCACAGCAGGCTGAGAGATTCACCCCTGGTTTTGATTCTAATTTGAAACTTTAAAATGTCCATATTCAAGTTGTTATTACATTAGGATACACTCAGAAAGGTCACGATTCCATTTGCATTGTGAAAATAATGAATAATACTGCCACACTGGCACAGTAGGTAGTAAATTTCTACAGCTGAGGTTTATCTGTAGTACCGGAGCAGATGACAGGATGCTACGTCTGTGTTTATCCTTGCTATACACGTGACGTAGAATTCTTTATAATTACACTGGGTGGCAACAGTGAACAAAATGTTCTATTTGTTGTCAACATAAAATTATCCATAATCTATTGTTACTTTTTTAAAAGAATTATCACTCAATGTTTATCTGATAGTTTTCGATGGTAGGAAATATAATGGAATCCCTCCCAACAGATAGAATAAGAAGAATATGTAGAAAGTAATGAATAGGCAGCATGGACTTCAAAAGGCTAACTATTGATTGACCAATTTTATTGAATTATTTGAAAATATAATAGAGTTTGCAATGGTAATGTGCACTGGATGTAATTTATCTAGACTTTCAAAAGGCCTTTAATGATGTGACCCATAACATAAGACCAAAGAAAGGCCAAGATCTTTCCTGTCGCATCCCCTCCTCCATTGACAGCATATTTTGCAGTGGCAGATACAGCCTGCCATTGGCCAGATTTTCCTCTTCTGCCACTGTCAACAAGTTTTCTCATTGTTCACATCCTTTGCCACCAGGGAACCCATTGTAGGGGGTCACCATCGGTGGGACCAGAAGATTCCCCCCTCCCCAACACCACAAGAATGGCCAGTGTCAGCATATTCTAACCCTTACATACTGAGTGCTGAGACAATCTGGCTAAAGGCCTGCCTCGGTGCTCTGAGTTCATTCTAGTTGTGTGGTTGAATATTAACCCTTGGGCTGTCTCCAATTACTGCATCTTAACTCCCCACAGAACTTTTTATGCCCCTTCCATGTTGGCTCAGGCCAACCTATGCCACTGTACCCAACTGGCAGTAACCTATCATACCCTTCATGTCCCTAAATGCCCTTCTACCCACTCCCATGCCTGTCTCTACCCCCCACATATCTTTATGGCCCCTTAAAGTCTCTTTGCCAACTTAGTGCCAACTTATACCAATACTTGCCTCTAAGGCACCATTTCTCTTGCACACTACTTGCAAATTCATCCAATATCTACCATGGGCAGCCTTTAGCCATGCTAAGATGAAATTAAATAAAGTTCTAAGTATCTATTTCTTTACCCAAAGGGTGGTTCGGGAGTGGAATGCCCTGCCTGCAGCAGTTGTAGATGCGCCAAGTTTGGTGGCGTTTAAGAGGTTAGTTGATAAGTATATGGAAGAGAAGGGAATGGTTTAGTTTGGAGGGGCATTGCTTTTTATATTGGTCGGCGCAACATCGAAGGCCGAAGGGCCTGTTCTGTGCTGTAATGTTCTATGTTCTATGTTCTATTACAGACTTCACTACAAAACCACGCCAACTCACGAATGTCCATACAATTCATTAATGTCCATCAATTCATTTAAATCCTCTTGAATGCTTAATATCTTGTACAAAATTCATAGTTCTACATCAAAAACAGCTAAACCTTTAATAGCCCCTTGGCAGTATCAATCAGACTGAATTTGCAAATTCCCATTGTGGTAACGATAGGTTGTGGAAGCTGTCAAGAAGTAATAATATTACAATGAAACCCCTTATCATTATGACAATTAACACCTATTAAAACTGAAAACATCAAATAAAATATAAAGGGCGAATGACTTAAAGAAGTTAGGAGTTTGACAATTTATTTTATAATCATTGATATCTATTCTTAAAAATCATAATCAAAATCACTGTGACAGTCAAACCCTGTTCCAGTGAAAATAAGATCCATTTGTATTCAAATGATAGATTTGGGTCTCCCCTGCACGTGAATTATATCCTGGCCCCTTTCTCCGACTGGAAAAATTAGAATCTGGTAGAAATAGGAACAATATTTCTGAATCTTAGCCTGCTCATTATTTTGGCCTGGGGTTTGCATCTAGACAGTTGTGAATTAAAAAGTAGGCAAGTTATGTTATTGTTATACTCAGTAATGAACCTTGATTAAATCACGCTTGGAATACAGTGTGCAGTTCTGCCTCCCATATTATAAAAATGACATTGAGACATTGGATGTAGTGCAGAGAAAATTTAACAAAGATGATATCAGGAATTCAAGGAAAGGATTGATGCACTTGGTCTCTTGTCTCTTCAAGAAAGATGGGAGGGGCTGACCTAATAGAGGTTTTTAAAATTATGAAAGGTTTTGATAAAAATGGATTCAGAGAGAACATTTCCATTTATGGGGAGGAGCATAACTAAAGGCCGTCAATATAAGATAGTTAACAAAAAATCCAGTTGGCAATTTGAAAGAAAGTTCTTTACACATAGAGTATTGATGATACAGAACTTGGTCCCCTGGGAGTGATTGAAGTAGATAGTATACAGCACAGTCATTAGTATAGCTGCCTCACTTCGCCGGGATTTCAGGTTCAATTCCCGGCATGGACTACTGTCTGTATGGAGTTTGCACATTCTCCCCATGTTGGCGTAGGCTTCCTAGGGTTCTCTAGTTTCCTCCCACAGTCCAAACATAAATGGGTTAGGTGGTTCGGCCATGCTAAATTGCCCTTTGGTGTCAGGGGAACTAGCTAGGGGTTGTAAGGATAAGGCTTGGGTGGGATTGTGGTCGGTGCAGATTCGGTGGGCTGAATGGCCTCCTTCTGCACTGTAGAATTCTAAGTGTATATTCAGAAGTATATGTGCATTTAGAGGGAAGCTAGACAAGCAGATGAGAGTTAAGGAAAGAGGATTATTTAATAGATTTAGACGGGGAAAAATAGGAGCACGCCTGAGTGGATCATAAACTCTAAAATGTAGCCTGGTTAGGCTGTGGCATTGTTTCTGTGCTCTATAGTCCTATGTGTATCTGGCACGTTCCTTAATACCTGTAAGCTATTCATATCAATATTGTTTATGTACTGATGTAAATACAGTGGTTATTCTCTTTGAAGAAATTATGTCCAGCAGATGTTTTAGGAACGAAGTTACGGTTATGTCCTACATTCTGTCTAGCCCAGAAAACCCAGAGAATGGTGTTAGTTCACAAAGACCCATGAGTAAGATTGGGTCTTGGAGCCTGAAGGTAGAATTCAAATGGAGAGTAAATTTGAATTCGATCAAAGACATCTGGAAAACTTCAGTTGCACACAAAGAGCATTAACGTATGTTAATTTTTCTGTACAAACTCTTCCTAATGTCTGAACAAACCTATAATCCTTACATACATATTAGTGCATTTGGTTTTCTCAGACATCATTTGACATTTAGTTTATTGGATTAATTGTCCCTGAGTAAGTGGGGTACACCACCTGCCCACATTTCAGTGCTGTGTAGTTGACATTCTTTCAGCTGCTACGTGGAGAGGGACGATTGAAAAAGCTAACATCAAAATAGGTGAGAGGTTGGTAAATTATCTCCTACCATTGTATCTTAATTTGCTGACGCATCAACTTAAAGTTTTGTTTTCCACTGTAGATTCAAGTACTTCCTGAAGGAGGCGAAACTCCAACCTTCAAACAGTTCTTTAAAAATTGGAAAGACAAAGGCCAAAGCGAGGGATTTGGAAAAGTGTATGTCACTGAGACAATTGCAAAAATCAAGCAGATTAAATTTGATGCTTCAAAGCTGCACACCTGTCCTCAGATGGCTGCAAATCATAACATGGTGGATGACGGTTCTGGAAAGACAGAGGTAACTCACAGTCCTCACTTGAAACAGAGAGAGTGAAAATGTGTTTGAAGACATGTATGTATGTGTGCTGACATAAAATGACTGTATCATGAGAAAATAGGATAATAATGGTCTAAGAAGCTATATTTTAACAATACCAATCAATTTCAGAGACTACTTTAGTACAATTCTAAGATTAAATATATCCACCAGCTTGTCCTTGCTTTCTTGAAAGTGGTAGCTTCCAAAGAATCTGCAGGATCTCATTTAATTAGCTATCCTTCATAACCAACCTTGTGTGTCTCTTTAGAGGCTCTTTACATTAACTCTGATCTTCTGTTTAGTTAGAGTCTGTGATAAGTATAAGAATCATCAAATCACAGAATCCTGCTAGGCAGAAGGAGATCATTCAGCTCATCAAGCTTGCACCATCAACAATCCTTCCAGGACCTTTCCCTGTAACCCCACATGTTTACCGTGCTAATCTCCTGATACTAAGGGCAATTTAGCATGGCCAGTGAACATTTTCCACACATCTTTAGACCATAGGAGGCAACTGGAGTACTTGGAGGGATGCCACATAGACATGGGGAGAACATGCAAACTCCACACAGTCACCCAACATCAGAATTGAACCCAGGTATCTAGTGCTGTGAGGCAGTAATGCTAACCGCTGGGTGGATGATTTGTCCTTCTCTTGTCTGGATATAATGAGGTCATCTGCAGTTACATTTGTACCAGCCATCAGCACTGATCATTGAGCCAAATCCATCATTTCATGGGCTTTACATTTTCTTGGATGGCAAATAGTGGACACTGTTAATAAATGTTGTTTCATTGTGACATGGTCCTCACTGATTCTGCTGACCCAGTATAGCCTGGATCATGCTTCAGGTTACCTTCAGATTGAACTGCTAGTGACTACTTTGATAAACCAGTTTGAAGTGTGGATATAAAAACAGAGAAGAGTTAGATACCTCCACCGCCCCCCCCCCCACCCCCCCACCAACCCATAATTAATGAGCCTACTGACTTCAGACATTCTCTCTTCCGCGTTCTTCCATCGGGAAAAAGATACAGAAGTCTGAGGACATGTACCGACCAACTCAAGAACAGCTTCTTCCTTGCTGCCAGATTTTTGAGTGGACCCTACTTTGTATTAAGTTGATTTTTCTCTGCACTCTAGCTATAACTGTAACACTACATTCTGCACTCTCTCTGTTCCTTTCTATGAACAGTATGCTTTGCCTGTACAGCACGCAAGAAACAATACTTTTCACTAATACATGTGACAATAATAAATCAAATCAACCCCTCTCTCTTTCCTCTAATCTAAATCCTGTTTTAACACAATTTTGCTGTTATTAGAAGCAGATTTCCATCATGCATAAAGGTTTTTTTTCCTTATTTTTCATTTTAATACATACGAAAATAGACAAATTGGCATAATGTTAATGACAACCCTTGCATGTTGTGGGTGCATTATCATGATCCCAGTCTTGCTTTTATGCACTTATGTACTTTTTAGATTGTTGAACCTTTTACATGAGAAGAGTGTAATCTGTAACACTGGAAGTTGCTCAATATTACACGAGTTCCAGGAGTGCTGAATATGTGTGACTCAACAGAACTAGAATGTATGAAAGAAGAACAGAAGATGCTGGAAAAACTCAGCAGGTCTGCCTGCATTTATCAGGAGAGAAACAGAATTGATGGGCAGGATTTTATAGCCAAATTTGCCGCAAAACCAGAAAATCCCATCTGAAGTAAACTGACTTTTCCATGGTCCGCCCCTCGCCTACTATGATTCCCGTGGTGGGACAGGAAAATTTGTCCCAAAGTATTGGTCCATAAAGTCTTTGTCAGAACTGAAAAGGAGGGAGAATGTAGAAACTGCAACAAGAAGTAGCAACTTTGAGAGCAAATGATAGAGGCCTGGTGTCAGAGAGGAAGAGAGGTGTTTTGTATTGAGGCATCACATGTATGGAATTTTTTTTAAAAGTTTAAAATAGAGGAAAATAGTCAAAATCTAAAATTGCTGATCTCACTGTTTTGAGTCCTGAGTCATCTTCCGATTGGACACATTGCAGCCATTGGATCTTTAGGCAGATAATCCTCTATGTTTGGAGAGGGTCCTCTCAGCCTAGCATAGCTAAAACTGCACTAACTTTTATGTCTGAGCTGAGCAGTCTGCCTGTAAAATGATGATCCAGTGTTAAATCCCACCAGCCCGGACTTTCCTATTTGCATCCTTGCCATTCTGCATTAGAGGAATCCTCTTTTCTGAGAGAAGTGTTTGCTACTTAGACTAAGGATACTGAGGTCAATTTTGACTTTCTGGACAAACTATTTTGGAAGGACATTAGCTGGCCATGGGTTGTGGCAACAACTTCACTTAAATAGACTGTATGGCGCCAAATGTGTTGCATTGTTGGATTGAGACCCCAGAGAGCAGGTTTAGTCCCTGGTGAGGTAGGTTCTGGGGAAGGGAATTGCCATTGCAGAGAGTAGAGTTCCAGGGTGATACACCATGGTCTTCCTGTGATCCACAAAAAGAATTCAAAACTTAACTTAATTGTGCCGTGCTTGTTTGGAGCTGCAAGCAGTCTGTGCAGTGCAGACACAGTTCAGGTATGGTAGTTAGGGTCCTGTTTATGTCATAGAACCCTAACTTCCATATTAAAAGAGACTATCATCTGAAATGGGGAAGCACTGAGGACATCCAGTGAAAGGCTCTTTTGAAATGGAGCCGGATTAATCGTAGGTTTTAATGAAACAATATTTTGAGCCTGTTAACACCTCATTAACACCAGGGAAAGCTTAGCTGTTATCAGAAACAATTCTATGATATCACAGGGCATCAATAGAATAGTATAAAATCACTTACACAATAAAAACTGTTACTATATTATCAATCAATAATGACTAACGATCATTTGTTTCTGTGGTGATTAGGTGATTTATGTTTATCACAATTACCAGGCTATTAGCTATAATTAAGTTATAGATAGGGCTGTTAATGATTTTGGCTTATTTCTTCGGGTTGATGACTTCATGATGCTAATGGACCTCAGTGATAAAGAGTAGTTATCAGAATTTAAATTCTTAAAATCTGCCTCACCCTTTTGTAGTTTTCTCCATGCCAGTTTGAGAGGGAGTTTGAACTTGAGAGGACTTTGTCAGTGTCATTCTGTGTCATTTGTTGCTGAAGAGCGCATGGAATTGGCTCTTACTGTGATTATCCCTTCTGCTGTATGGGAACTGTTATTTTGGGTTTGGCAAGAATAGGATTATACAACAGCAGAGGAGACCATTGTAACCAAGTTAAACGGATAACAAAATAAAGTTTCCCAAAAATAGTCTTTAATGAATCCAGAGTTGCAGGTAATAAAGTATATTTTGATATGGTAATTTTTGTAACATAGATAAACATAGCTGTTAAATTTGATGTATTGAGACCCCATGAATAATATAACCTAAATGAACAGATTATCTATTTTACTGATATTGTTGAGGGCTAAACCTTTGCCAGGACATTAGGAAAACTCCTGCTATTCAAAATTGCCTTAAAATATTTCACATGAGAGGGCAAACAGGATTTTAGTTTAATGCCTCAAACTATAGTGAAGGAAAATTGAACAGTATAAGATGGCTAACTCATTACCAACTTTGCTTAGCAGTAAATATAGAAACATAAAAACCAGGCAGGAGCAGGCTATTTGGATCATGAAGCCTACTCCACCATTCATTGTGATCATGGCTGATCGTCAAATTCAATATACTGATCCTGCTTTCCCCCTCACATGCCTTGATCCCTTTAGCCCAAGAGCTATATCTAACTTCTTCTTGAAATCAGACAACGCTTTGGTCTCAATTATATTTGGTGGTAGTGAATTCCACACATTCAAAACTCTCTGGGTGAAAAAATTTCTCCTCACCTCAATTCTAAAAGGTTTACTCCTTATCCTCAAAAATGACCCAAGTTCTGGACTCCTCCATCATCAGGAATATTGTTTCTGAGTCAAATTTGTCTAAACCTGTTAGAATTTTATAAGTTTCATTGAGATCCCCTTTCACTCTTCTAAATTCCTATGAATACAATCATGACTTGGTCTCCTCTCATAATACAGACCTGTCACCTCAGAAATCAGCCCAGTAAACCTTTGCTGCACTCCCTCATAGTAAAGAGATCCTGCCTCAGATAAGACCATGAAAACTGCACACAATTCTCCAGGTGTTGCCTCACCTGTGCCCTATAAAAATCATCCGCTGTGCCTTTTTTAAAATTCTTTGCTGGGATTTAGCGTCACTAACATCTGCTGCCCATCCCTAATTACCTCTGAGAGTAATAAAGAATCAAGCATGTTGCTGTGGGTCTATAGTCATATGTAGGCCAGACCAAGAAATGATAGATTTTCTTCTCTGAAGGACATTAGTGAACTGGGTGAGTTTTTATAACAATTAATGAGTGTTCCATGATCATCATTATTGTGACTAACCTTTCAGTTTCATATTTTTTTAATTCCGTGCATCTATTGATTCATTGAATTTAAATTCCAGCAGCTAATTAGGATGGGATTTCAACTTATATCCACAAAGCATTATCTTTAGTCTCTAGATTGCTAATTTAATGCCGTTATCACCACACCCTGCAGTTCATTATTTTTCTTGATACATGGTATAATGATTATAGTTCAAAAGTAATTCATTACATATGAAGCACTTTGGAAATGTGTCAGTGCAGGCTTTCTTTTTCATTTTGATTCCAGAAGTTTACTGTCCCACCCGCCACAGGAATTGGGAGTGGCGAGAGGCAGACCATTAGAAAGGTTTGTTGATCTCGGGTGGGATTTGATGGTTTCGGGACGAGTGAGGCTATAAAATTCTGCCGTTGTGTCAAAATCAAAACTTATTCACATAGTGCAGCTCCTTCACTAACATTCTTCATCAGTTGTGTGACAAACTGAGACAGTTTAAAGTTGCATAGTGCTTTTTATTGAGATATATATTTGAATGGATATATTTTCAAATTTCTGTCTTCTAGATTTGGCGTGTTGAGAACAATGGTCGGATTCCTGTTGACCCCAGTACCTATGGACAATTCTTTGGTGGAGACTGTTATATCATTCTTTACACATACAGATTGGGACAAATCATTTATACTTGGTGGGTATATCAGTTCTTATTTCTCTCTTATCTGCTAATTTAGTAAGCTTGATTTAATAATAAAACACACACACCAGTTGCGTAACTTAGAGAAGAGGTTCATCCAGTCAGCAAGAAGGTGGAAAAACCCCTTCATGTGTTTACAGCTGCCAAGACCCTATATCCTGGATTACTCTCTCTAAAACTCTTCGTCTTTCTGCCTCTTCTCTCTCTCTATTGCTCCCTGTCTCCTTTATATGCTTCTCAAAAATCTGCATTATCAGCTATACTTTGGTCTCATCTTTCCTAATAGCTCATTACATGGTGTGATGTCAAATCTTATTCTATTTTATAACGCTCCTGACATGCATTGGACAGCAAGGGAGTGCCAGCTGCAGCTCATTAGTTACTGACCCAGTATTATCAGCAGTCCACCCTAGCCAATATCAATGTAAATCAGGATGTAGAAGAACAGACATTCCTGTTTGGGGGAAATTCCATTATTTAGGTGAAACAGGAGCACTTCTGCTTCTCCCAACTCCAAAACAAAATGGACATTTTGCTCCTTTCATTTCATTTGCTTGCTCCATCCTTCTGCGTTCCAAAATAGCATGCAGGTCCTGCACTCCAATGTGCAGTTTAAAGGGACTACCTGATGTATCTGGAAGCCATGCCAGCCACCGGTTGCAGATCCTTCCCAAGTAGCATGCCAAGGCTCCTCGAACAGTATCTTTCATACCCGCAACCTCTACCACCGAGCAGGGTAAGAGCAACAGATGTATGGGAATACCAAAATCTGCAAGTTCCCCTCCAAGTCACACACTATCCTGAGTAGGTACGATCTCACAGTTCCTTTAATGGAGCGGGTCAAAATTCTGGAATTCTGCTTCATAAAGGCATTGTGGGTATACTTACACCACAATGGTTCAAAAAGGGAGCTCAACACTATCTTCTCGGTGGTAATTAAGAATGGTAAATAAATGTTGACCTCACTAGTGATGCTGTTATACCATGAATTTTTTTTTTAAAAGTGGTGCAGGGAAAATTGAGAGCGGGTACCAAAAGGGAGGCTTTCTTCCCCATTTTGTTTCCACTACTGTCATGTCGCCATCCAATAATGCCAGTAAAAACCTTCTGTTCAATGCTCAGCTGTATATCAAGAGGAGAAGAGATATTCTTTGCTTATTAAAATGGCCCAATTAAGAGAAGATGGTTTGAATTGTGACACTGCCACAATTGCCACAAATGAAACAATCTGAAAACCATATTTCTGGAAAATAAAATGATTACAAGTCATATCACATCAGCATTGGTAAAGTAAATCTGCCAATAAGCTGTCATACTGAAAAGCATGAAAGCATTTGGCTGTCAGGCCTGGTGTTATACAACAGTCCTTTGATGTTTAATTTAAGTAGAACTGCAGCAGTTTTTTCCTTGTGAGCAGAGCACTGTTACTGACTGGAGGCTGTCTCCTTTGGGAATGTTGTGAAGTTCTCACAGCAAAATACAGATTATAGTCACAGGACTAGGAAAGGCAGAAGGTAGTTCAATACAGAACATGGCACAAGACTAATAAGTGCAAAGCTAAAGTAATCTTGGAGTGCAGCAGATCCAAATGAAAGCTAAATTAGCTAACAGCTAAAATATTTTGTGGCATAATAGTAACATAATTGAAGAGTGGTGAGAACACAACTATTAGAAAGTTGAAATTTGATAAGAAAGAAGATGCTAGAAAAGATGACAAGGTTAGTTGGCACTTGAAGTGAAAAGATAGATTAATGACATTGCTCATATAATTCAGCCAAATTCAGAAAAGAGAAGTTCAAGCAAATGTTTTAATTGGTTTATGGGGAATGATTTGTAAGTAATCATATAATCTATTTAAATTATTTTACATTGCCTGTTGGTGCTAACAGAGTGGTAAAAGTATTTGGCTCAACAGATGGTTCAATTTGAAAATATATTATCAGTGCTGAGCTGGCTGGATAGACTCATAGGCACTTGATTTCTAGGCTCTGCTGGATAAGCTGAATTAAGTCAGGCTAATGGTGAAGGTGATATTTGACTTCGGTTTCCTTGACCAGGTAGGGGAAATTCAATAAGGCTCCCACTCTGGAAAACGTGTGTCAAGTAAAGCCATGATCAGACTCAGATTTGACAGCCACCTCGTATTTCCAGTAGAAGTGGGGTATGAGTGGACAGTCAATACCCATTGTACTGTATACTA
This sequence comes from Sphyrna mokarran, assembly GCA_024679065.1. Classification (NCBI taxonomy): domain Eukaryota; kingdom Metazoa; phylum Chordata; class Chondrichthyes; order Carcharhiniformes; family Carcharhinidae; genus Sphyrna; species Sphyrna mokarran. The sequence goes on from JAGIQG010000002.1 coordinate 77,711,522, forward strand.
AAAATTAGCCAGTGCCGTCAGAAATGGAGAGAAAATGGGAGGAAACTGAAAAAAAGGTAGCGAGGAAGTTTAAGTCCTTGATGGGATTTTAACACCCAGATCTTATTTCCAAATACTGGCCTGCTGTCCACTCATAGAATCATAGAATCTCTGCAGTACAGAAGGAAGCCATTTGGTCCATCAAGCCTGCACTGACTACAATCCCATCCAGCCCCTATTTCTGTATCCCCACACATTTATCCTGCTAATTTCCCAACACTAAAGGGCAATTTAGCATGACCAATCAACCTTTGGACTGTAGGATGAAACCGGAGCACCCGGAAGAAACCCACACAGACAGGAAGAGCGTGCAGGAGTTGTACCTGGGTCCCCGGCACTGTGAGGTAGCAATGTTAACTACTGTGCCATTGTGCTGCCCAATGGGCAAACAAATTCCTGGCAGTTGTTGTGACTTAAAGAACATCCAGCTGATATCTGCCCATGGGGAGTCAGCTAAGGTTAAAGTATAGTCGGAGGGGTGGGGGTGGGGGGGGCGGTCGCGGGTGGCAGGGTGAACACCATAGTAGGAAACACGGGAAAATGGAGGCCCAAACTTGTATTGTAAAATCATGAGGAACAATTCTGTCCTTGCAAAGGAGTGTTTACCAGTGGTCTAACAGTATTTCGGCTTCCTACCAACTAGGTTTCACTCAACACCCTATTAGCAGTTGCAATGCCAACTCTTCACATCATAGGATCCTGATTTGCATAAATGTAAGACTAGATGGATACTCGCAGGCACCTGATAAAACCATAGCTTAAAATTGCTACAGATTGGAAATTAAGCATGGAGATTTAAAATTTTGCTTGAAGTGACAACTCTGTGGACTGTGCTAAGCAGTATAAAAATATAGGATATTGAATTTTGATACGATAGAATATGCCATTTATATTAGCAAATGAAAGCACAATGGATGATTGATTCAGATTTGAATCTCTCTATTTTACACAGTTAGAGAAAAGTTAACCAAACCATTCATTTTGTAGATTTTCAAAAGTAAGTGGCAGAAGGTTGAAGCTTCCATTTCTGGCACTGAAAAGTGCAACAGCCTGATTATAATGGTTCTGTCAGTTCGAAGTGAGGCGACCAGATGGAATGTTTCTTCCTTGGGGCAAGAAGACTCTGACATTGTCTGTCATGCCCAATACAAGTGATCTTGTGACAGAGAGTGAAGAAATGAGCAGTGTGCACCACTTTGACATTGACCTCCACTATACCCTACAGCACTTAACTGAAGAAAGCAGCTTGAAGCAAAATCACACGCTGGACAAAAATAATAGAAACAACATTCAGCACAGGATTTCTTTTCTTCTTTCGCAGCCTGCGATCATCACCGACTGGGTCAGAATTTGTTGCTCTTGAGAAGGGGATGGTGCAGCACCTTTTGGAACCCACAGCACTTACAGGAAGCTCCTGTAAGTTTTGACCCAGTGGCAGCGAAGGAATGATGATATTGTTCCAAGTCAGAACAGTTTGTGGCTTGGGGAAATTTCAGGTGATGGTGTTCCCATCCTTTTTCCCTTGTAGGTGTTGTGAGTTTGAAAAGTGCTGTCAAATGAGTCTTGGTGGTTGGCAGTAAAACATCTTGTAGATGGTAGACAATTCTGACACTCATGTTTCAGTGGAGGAGGGAATGAATATTTATGATAATGAATAAGGTGCAAACAAGCAGGCTGCTTTATCCTGGATGCCGTCTCACTTCTTCAGTGCTGTTAGAGCTATACACACCCAGGTAAGTGGACGATATTCTACCACACTCCTGGCTTGTGTCTTGTAGATGGTGGACAGAATTTGGGGAATCAGGAGGTAAGTTACCCAAAGAATTCCAGCTGCGATGCCCTCAGACTGAGACGATTGATCTCCAATGATTACAATCATCATTATTTAAGCTTTTTAATACAAATGGTGGAGAGCTTTTCCCTCAATTCACATTGACTTCAGTTTAACTGGGATTCCTTGATACCACACGCGGTCAAATGCTGTCATGATGTTAAACGTAATCATTCTGACTTCACCTCTGGAGCTCAGCTCTTCAGGCTTGCTTAGCTCTATCTATAAATTGCTGCTTATGCTGTTTAGCATGCAAAGAGTTTTGTGTAGTAGCTTCAAAAGGCAGCCACCCTATTTTTAGGTATGCCTGGTGTTTGTCCTGGAATGCCCTCCTATACACTTCATTGAACCAGGGTTGATTCCACAGTTTGATGGTAATGGTAGAATGGGAGATATGCTTGACCATGAGGTTAAGTTTAAGTTTGAAAACAATTCTGTTGATGTTGATGGTCCACAGTGTTTCATGGATGCCCAGTTTAAAGCTCCAAGTTCTGTTCTAAACCCACTCTGTTTAGCAATATTAATAGGAGTGATCATCACTTATTCCTTGTGGAGACAAAGTCCAATCTTCAACCCTCCATTGTGTTGCATAGCACTATCATGGCTGGTTTGGAATTGTTTTGCCTTTTGTGGACAGGACACACCTGAGCAATGTTTCTAGATTGTGGGGCATGGAAAGTTCTAGGGCACAAATCTTCAGCATTATTGCTGGAAAATTATCAGGGCCAGTAGCCTTTGCAGTGTCCAGTATCTTCAGCACATGGAGCGAATTGATTTGTTGGAGACTGGCTTCCATAATGCTGGGGACCTCAGGAGAAAGCTGAGATAGATTGATGAGAACAAGGCCAAATAGGCTTTTCCCTTTTGTTGCTTCCCTCACCAGCTGCTATTGACCCAATCTGGTAACTATATCCTTCAGAACTTGGCCAGCTCAGTCAGTAGGGGCAATATCATGCCATTATTAATGATGGACTTCCAAGTTCCTCACATTCTGTGCCCTTGCCTCTTCCTATTGGATTTGCTGCTTTTCATGAAATATTGTAAAGATTCTAAAAATACAAAAAAAGAAAACAAGTAATAATTCATATAAAAGGTTTTAATTGTTGAGTATTGTTAGATTTTGTTACTTTTCTTTCAGCCTCCTCCTACCAAAATGAAAAATATCATCAGTAGGCATCTTGAAGCCTTTGAGCTTTCCTTATTAACTTCAAAGTTCTATTGTACTATATATTAGGTAACTTACCTCAGTCATATGCCATTTTGCTTTATAAAAGTTGTATTTCGAGTACATTAATATTAAAATTGGAACTGCCTTTAAGCACCTGTATTAATATTTTAAAAATATATTTGCCTCTATTGAGATTACTTATATTCTGATCTGAGGATTCTTATTCTTCATAACAGCTCCATTTACAGCACTTTGCAGATTTAATTAAATGTTGTGTGTGTGTGTGGTGTGCTTGGGTTTTGGGAGGCTGGAGTACGTGACTCATACTGATCCTCCAAAGGCATCTTCCCAAGTGTTGCTTCTCAGCACACCCACCCCACCCTATCCAATGTGCCCCACCCCTTCTCCTCATGGGCTCGTCAGCCTGGCCCTAGCAAGATCTTCAATGTACCTGAATATCTGAGTCCATCGCTGATGGCTGCCTCCCTGCTACAAAAGCAGAACCTGTGCTCACAGTGACAATGTGCAGAGCTGCTGATCTTTGAGTGGTTGGCAGCTCTAAAGAACTTCCTTTTGGAGTTGGAAGGAAGTTCCATCTCAAGCACAATAAGGTTGGTTGTCTGAAAAATGAAAGCTGGCTGAGCTAGGTAATTGGAGATTGATCATCCCAGACATTTACATTGCGGTTTGGGGAAACCACCCTCACTGTTTAACCAGGTCCCAATTACAGAGTTCATCATGTGCCCTTTTGATATGGACAAGTTCCATATTGGGAACAGAACTTGTACTTAATAAGATAAAGATGATCTTAATTTTTATCTTAATTGTTATGTTCATTTTTGTTTGGACAGGCTGAACATATGTATATTAATTCAATGATGGATTGTTTGGACACCGTGTAATCTGACAAAATCTGTTTTCTGAATTCCTGTAAGGTTTATTTTCTTTCAACTGCTGAAGAAAGATTGATATAATGCTTTCATGACCTCAGGACACCTCAAAATACTTGCCAATGAACAAAATGCTTTTAAAATGCATTCACTGCTGTATTGTAGAAAGCACAGCACATTGTAAAAGATGATTACAATACTGAGCAGATAATCTGTTTTTAGTGATTGTGATTGAGGGATAAGTATATACCTGGACTCCGAGGATAATTCCTTTGCTTTTCTCCACAATAGTGCCATTGTATCTTTTACAAAGAGAGCAGATAAATAGAGGAGGGGGCAAGCATAGATGCAGGGGCACAGTGAAAATTAAATTCTTTTACTGGATCCCAATGCCAAATGGAAGGTGGGGAGCCGGGAACACACTTCCAATTGAACTCCTTGAGGAGCTGATTAATGGGCCAGGGAGAGCCAGTAGGTAATATGCACATGGGAAATTGTCAAACCCAGACCCTGTACACGTTATGGCACAGCTGTTGGTTCAATGCAGGGACCTGCAAGATTTTCTTTTGAACTGGAAACATTTTTGCCATCAAGGTATTTCCTGCAAGATCTAGCACAGTATTGGCCAATGCCCTGCACATTGAATTTCTGGCCCTCTGAATTATTGCCATGTTCTCTTATTCAAGGCAGAGGCAGATCCTTTTCCAGCTGCTGTCTGCCTTTGATATTCCTGTTCCAGCAGGCATCTCCCTCTTCCTCACAGAGATCAGTGCTATGAATTAAAAATCAAACTCAGCATTTCTGATAGCACAGCACTCCCCTGGCAATGCATTGGAGTGTCAGTGAGATTTTTCTGCTCAGGTTTCTTAGCATAGAACTTAAGTACACAACCTTCTGGTTCAGCAGGTGTGAGTGCCACTAAACTGAGCCACAACTGACACTGTTGTAGTATCATTATACTCTTCAACCTCTTACAATGGTGCCAATATTCTCTTTTGTCTGTATTAAAGTGAGACTCAGAAAATCTAAAACAATCATCAAGATTTTTAAACAGTTGATTTTTTTTTTGTACATTCCTCTGGTGAGAGTCCATCCCATAAATAACTTAAAAAAGGTTCATAAATAACTGAGAAAAACATTTTACCAAGCACTTTTCCATATAGTCAGTGCCCCTGGAAGCAAGAACTATTTTTAAAGGGCCACTCTTACTTTGGAATGTTTAAAGTAAAGCTACTCAAAGGCATTGAACTTATTCTCATTTTGCTGAAGAGACCAGCTTCCACCAAGAAAACTGTAAATGCATTGCAAATTTCCAAGCTGAACATGCTGCTATTTGCATTTGTCACAGCAGCCATCAAAGTGAGATACTTCTTCATTACCCAAACACTGAATGTGGAATTTCTCAACATGTTGGGAACACAGTATGAATTCAACATTTTATATTAGTTTGATTGTTCCATCCTAATTAATACAGTTTTGATTCTTTTCAGTACATTTCCATTAATTCTGTATTAGATGACAAGCATTTTTGCCTTTTTTAATATATTTTTACATTCCATTGTTGTATACAAATGTGCTGTTTATTACTGTGTGCTTCTGGTATTGTTTGGGTAACAATGCTCAGAGTTTCTTTGCAAGACCAGTGAAATTCAAATTACTCAAATAAAAATCCATAAATTAGTGAGATATTTCATCAAGAAATTTTGATTCCACAGTGATTCATCTTTCATGAGAAAGATGACATTACGCTGAACTGAGATTCCATAATTGTCACTTTGATATATTTAATGTCGTTTTAACTGACAAGCTGAAAATGATAATAAGAGTGCGCAGTTATTAACTCAATTTGTCAAACCTTTCAAGCACAGTAACAGTGTTATTGTACTTTATCAAATTAATTTTTAAGTTACAAGGCAAAATTCTATCTTATTGTAAAGCAGTTGTTACAAACACAAAGACAACTTGGAAGAGGTTTAAAAGAACATTGTTGTCATCGCAAATTGATGGCAAATCTTTATGTTCTTTACTAAACAGAAAAGTATCAAGGCGTTCGCTGAATGCAGAAATCTATGAAGCAAATGTGGCATTTTTCCAGCTTTTCTCTTTTTGGTTGTTTTTCCTTCTAAAACAAGGAAGAATATTCAGCAGATATTTTTGCCAGAATTTTACCACCTCGCTCATCTGATGCTCGTAAGATCCTGCTTGAGGCCAACGGAGAATACCATTCTGCGAGAATCTCAGTTCAGCATAATGAACTGAGATTCAGCATAATTCATCATGAAAGATGAATCATTGTGGAATCAAAATTTCCTGATGAAATATCTCACTAATTTATGGATTTTTATTTGAGTAATTTGAATTTCACTGGTCTTGCAAAGAAAGCCCTGAGTATTGTAAACCAAATAACACCAGAAGCACACAGTAATAAACAGCACATTTGTATACAACAATAGAATGTAAAAATATATCAAAAAATGGCAAAAATGCTTTTCATCTAATACAGAATTAATGGAAATGTACTGAAAAGAACCGATAGCTGCGCTAATTAGGATGGAACAATCAAACTCATATAAAATGTTGAATTCATACTGTGTTCCCAACATGTTGAGAAATTCCACATTCAGTGTTTGGATAATGAAGAAGTATCTCACTTTGATGGCTGCTGTGACAAATGCAAATAGCAGCACGTTCAGCTTGGAAATTTGCAATGCATTTACAATTTTCTTGGTGGAAGCTGGTCTCTTCAGCAAAATGAGAATAAGTTTTTGAGTAGCTTTGCTTTAAACATTCCAAAGTAAGTGTGGCAGTAAAATTCCAGCCCATGTTTTGTGACTGGGATGAAGCATGTTTCAGACATTGGGGTCCCATACGATCAGTGATGGAGGTTTGAGAGGTGTAGCATCACTTTGTGCCCTATCCTCAAGGGACCACCACAGAGAAACATTCACATTTTCTCCTGGGTCTTTTCTTTTGGGTCTTCCTGCATTATCAAGCTGACCCGCAGCTGGACTGTCAAATTTTAAAATATTAGTTTTGTTCAGTCCCCCTTCCCTTCTCCATGAATTAAACTCCTTGGGTTGTGTAGTTACTAGTCACCGTTTATACACTGTCAGTACATGGCATCCTACTCTGCTGGGTCAATTCATTCATGCATAGTGTATTTCTGACTTTTACTGAGTGTATAAAACAGTCATATTGATTCAGCCACCGATTACGCATCATTCCAAGTTCTATAGTCTTGAATAGAAGTTAAAATTGGGATTTGTACACCTGACTCAATCAATATCACCATCACCCAAAAGTCAAAATGACCGCCATGGTATCTAAACAGCAGCATACCAGCAATTTGCATGTGTCCACAATATTGATCCCACTGGCACAGCAAGTGTTGTGTCACGTTCCTCTTCAATTTAAAAAAATTCTATTCAGCACTCTGATTTATATTTAAAAAGGAAGATAATTAATTACATCAGCTTGATTTATTTCAGGCAAGGAGCCCATGCAACTAAAGATGAACTCACCACGTCAGCATTCCTCACAGTCAATCTTGATCAGTCACTTGGCGGGCGAGCTGTTCAAGTAAGTTTTCTGTTTTCAAGCAAATGTCAGAATTGTGTCACTGAACAGCAGATGCAAACAAAATGGGCTGTTTCCTGTGCTTGTAAAAATATTAGGCTGAATTTCAAAAATGAATTAAATCAAACCTTTAATAAGGCTGTGAAATCCTAAAAAGCAGCATTGATAGTTTCACTTTTCAAAACAGCCACTGTAAAATTTTGTTGCAAACTATTTGTTATATCCTAAACATCAAGTAAAATTCAACAATTACCACAGAAATAAACCTTGATTCTCTGATACTGAGATGAATTTATTACTTTAGTAGTAGGCATTTTGACATTAATTCCAGGTTATAATTGAATTTTCTTTTTCAGAGGAAATTATGCAAGTTTTGATGCTACTTATCGAATGATAGAAGAAATGTTATGCTGAAATTTTTCCATTTACACTCATCTGTGTTGTCTTTAAACGAATGTTAAATCCAACACAAACAGAAAATGCTGGAAAATCTCAACAGGTCTGACAGCATCTGTGGACAGAGAATAGAGCCAATATTTTGAGTCTGGATGACCCTTCATTAGGGGTAATGGGCAGAATCTTGTGCTGCTCGTGGAAGGGAGGGGGCGGGGGGAATGAGGTGGGCGGGCCAACAATAATTGACTCCACAGCGGGATGGAATTAATCTCTTAAATTCAGGGATGTCTGAAGGCCAGTCAAGCTTCCCTAATGGCGAGCTTCAGGAAGCATTTTTGCATACACCTGTATGTTCATTAAAAGGTCATCTCACCAGAATGAAGTTCCCCTTTCCAATTAAGTTATCCACAAATGAATAGTAAGTTCCTTCAGATTTATGACTGCAGAGAAGTGGTGTGCAGCAAGCTCGGTAGTCAACTTGCTGGAGTTGGAGTGAGTAGCTTAGGGGAACATTGCTTTGTCCAACAGGTTGATGGTCAAGTGGTGCCAGTCTAAGGAGCATTAGGCAGGGACACTGAGTGAGGGAGGGAGTGAGTCCAGGGTAAGGATGGAACTGGGGAGGGAGTCAGGATGTCTGTGGTAGGGAGGGACCTAAGGAGGGAAGTTGAAGATGCAGAGATGTGAAAGGGAATGAGGGGCCTTGCACATTGGGTGTGGAGGTCATGGAAATAGACAAAACAGATGACTTGGATAACAGAAGGGATCAGGGTCAGCATGGGAATAGAGATGGTAACAGATGTGAGCTTGGGGGGGAAGGAAGGTTTGTGGAGGGTGATTGTTACAAGTTCAAGGGTAATGGGGACATTCAAAGGTATCAGAGGGGCAAGGAATATTGTGTGGGTTAAGGGTGCCAGGAAGAATGGAGAAAGTAGTGAAACAGGTTTGGAAATTGACATGCATCAAGTTTTGAAATCTCAACTGGAAAACGCAGTCAGTCGATAAGCAAAATCCTTTGATATGGGAATAAGATCTTTTCAGATGGATGAAGTTCAAGTGAGCATAATTGGTCAACAAAAGGACCACTCTAATAATCATGAGTCAACTGGATGAGAACCAGGCTGAGGTGTATTCTCTCTACAGTGAAGCCTACAGTAGCAGCATTTGCTTGTTGTCTCATCAATCTCATAACATCAAGATCTCAGCAGGATCAGGAGTTGCAGTAAAGTCTGCGCAAAAAGCCAACTCAAGTTGACCACAGAAGTGGAGTGGAAAAGAAAGAGGGTTGGAGGGAGGGAGGGAGGGAGGCAGGAGTTAACTCCCCATGACCTATGGGTAGTGGGGTGGGGAGGCTGGTCAACAATGTATAGGTTTAGAACTTAATCCCAGTTCAATAGTCATGGCTGATAAGGGAGTCTGTGGTATGTCTATGAAGGCAAGGCAGGGATAAATTACATCTGAATTGAGGGTTATGGAGGGAAGCACAATAGTTTTAGAGAAAGGATGCATGGATGGATATGTGGTTAAATGTTATCTGAAATGGCCTAGCAAACCACTCAGTTATATCCAACCAGCTACAAAGAAAACAAAAAGGAATGAAACCAGACAGAGCACTTGGCATCAACCTAAGCACCAAAACAACAATGGTCTATGTGTTGCAGTAGTCAACAGCTCTAAGAAGATGCAACAGAACTTCTGAAAAGCCAACTGGACAAAATATAGTGAAAACTAGGAAGGCAGCATGTTAACAATCCCACTGCAGAACATCATTGTTAATAAAGCATACAACCATCTCTGTGGTGTCATCTACAAAGCAGCCTGCATGTCAACTCCTGAGGCTACCAACCCATCTATATCTCTGCTTAGATGAAGAGAGTGCTCTCCTCCTAAAGGCATACAAAGCTTCAGAGGATCCAGCGGTAAGAGATTATTTGATCAAGTGTCTCAATGCCAATGTGCTGCACTAAGTGGGAGGAATCCATAGCAGAACTAAATTTCACACACTCCATCAGGAAGAGTTGGAGCCTAACCCATTGCTTTGCAATGCCCAAAAACCACTCACTCAAAACAGCTCCTCAGTTACTCCCAATCATTTCACCAGCCACCTGCTTGCCATAGCCAAAAACATCAAAAGAAACATCTAGATCAAGTAAGACAACATCATCAGCAACACAGAGATGACATTAGTTTCACCCCCTTGAGGTTGCAGAGATTGCAGAACTAAAGAAAGTCCAACAGGACTTGAAGTGTGGCAAAGAAGCAGAATATGACAATATCATGCCAGAATTTATGAATGGGCCCCGAGCTCCTACCTGGCTAATCCAGCTTTACACAATGGTCAAAAATTCTCAGCAGTATTCCAATGAAATGGCAGATAGCAAGATTCATTGCCGTACCAAAATCTAGAAAAGACAGCATATTTGCAACTACAATTGTCCAATATCTCTCCTGTCAGACCCATACAAAATCCTTGACTGCCTCATCCTATGGCGTATATCCTGAATCATCGGAGTCCTTCGCATTGACCAAGATTGTTTCCTCATGAATCACAGCTTGTCGGGAACAGATACTAGCACTGACATTGAAAGTAGCTTTCAGAAATACTTGAAGACAGATGAGATGTTCCTCGACCTCACAGCTATCTATGACACTGTTTGACGTACTGATATTCTCCTGAAGCTGTCATAGGCTCTCCCACCCTGGATGACTAAAGTTTCAGGACATTATCGAACAATCAACAGTTCAGAGCACATCTGGACGGCAAAAAGTACATGGAAAAGATAAACCAGTGATCTGCTGCAAGGCTCAGTACTGACACCAACCCTGTTCAATGTGAACACAAACAATCTTCCAAAAAGGACCTAGTTGCGGATAATGATGAAGATTGTCAGAGAATATAGCAGTTTGTAGATGTACTGGAAAATGGAGTGGGGAAATGGCATATGGAATTTAATCCGGACAAATGCGAGGTGATGCATTTTGGTGGATTCAATTCAGATGGAACTATAAAATAAGTGGCAGAACAATCCGAAGCACAGACATACAGAGAGATCTAGGAATACAGGTTCACAGGTCTTTAGAAGTGGCAGCTTAGATGGAAAAAGTGGTGAAGAAAGCATATGGCAAGCTTACCTTCATCGGACAGGGACATCAAGTATGAATGTTGGTAAATTATGTTAGTTGTATAAAACATTGGTTCAGCACATTTGGAATACTATGTCCAATCCTGGTCACCACACTACCAGAAAGATGTGGAGGCTTTGGAGAGAGTGCAGAGAAGGTTTACCAGATGTTGCCAAATATGGAGGGCATTACCTATGAGGAGAGATTGAGTAAACTGGAATTGTTCTCCCTGGAAAGACAGAAGTTGATGAACGATTTGATAGAAATTTAGAAAATTATGAGAGGTAAAGTTAGGAAGCTTTTAATTGGAAGCTTTTTTCCCATGGCAAAAATGACAATTACCAGGGGGCACAAGTTCAAGATAACGGGGGGAGGTTCACTGGAGATGTACACGGAGGGTTTTTTTTACACAGAAGATGGTGGGGACCAGGAATGCACTGCCAAGTGAGGTGGTTGAGGTAGTTACATTAGACGCATTTAAGACTTATCTTGATGGGTATATAAATAAATGGGGAATAGAGGGATAAAAGCAGTTGGTTTAAATAGGTAAACATGATCGACACAGGCTTGGAGGGTTGGAGGGCTTGTTCCTGTGCTATACTGTTCTTTGTTCCTTGAAGCTACAACACATGGTGAGCCAAACAGCATAAGTAGCAAGTAATAGGCAGAAATAAACAATTCCACAAACAACAGATCTTCAGTCCTGCCACATCAGATATGAATGGTGGTGCACAATTAAACAACTCACAGGAGGAAGAGGCTTTACAAATTTCCTCATTCTCAATGATAGAAGAGCCCAGCACATAAGTGCAACAGATAAGACTGAAGCAATCTCCAGCCAGAAGTGCCGAGTGGATGATTCATCTCGACCTCTTCTGGAGATTCCCAGTGTCACTGAGATCAATCTTCAGCCAACTTGATTCACTCCATGTGATATCAGGAAACAGCTGAAGGCACTCAGTACTGAAAAGGCTATGGGCACTTACAATATTCCAGCTGAAGTACTGAAGACTTCTGTTCCAAAACTTTTTACCTAGCCAAGGTATTCGAGCTACAACACTGGCATCTACTCAGCAATGTGGAAAATTGCCCAAGTATGTCCTTTACACAAGAAACAGGACAAATCCAACCCAGCCAATGCCCACCCCATCAGTTTACTCTCAATTATCAGTAAAATAATGGAAAAGATCATCAGCAGCACTTAAAAGCAGCATTTACTTAGCTCAGTTTGGGTTTCGCCAGGGTCACTCAGCTCCTGATCTCATTATAACCTTGGTTCAAACATGGACAAAAGAGTTGAATGCCAGAGATGAGGTGAGAGTAATTTCCCTTGACATCAAGACAGCATTTGATGGAGTGTGACATCAAGGAGTTCTAACAAAACTGGAGTCAATGCTATTTGCAGTCATACCTGGCACAATGAAATATGATTATTGTGGTTGGAGATCTATCATCTCAGCTCCAGGGCATCACTGCAGGAGTTTCACAGAGTAGTGTCCTAAACCAAACATCTTGAGCTGTTTCATCAATAAACTTCCTTCTATCATAAGATCAGAAATGGGAATGTTTACTAATGACTGCACAATGTTCAGTACCATTCACAACTCCTTATATAATGAAGCAGTCCATGTCTAAATGCAGAAAGACCTGGACGATATCCAGGGTTGGGTTGACAAGTGGCAATCAACATTCATGCCTCACAAGTGCCAAGCAATGATCATCTCCAAGAAAGAAGGATATAACAATCTTTGACATTTATTGGCTGAATCCCCATTATTCACATCCTGAGAGTTACCATTGAGTAGAAATTGAAGTAGACTAACCATTTAAATACTGTGCCTGTCAGTACGGATCAAATGCTAGGAATCTTGTAGTGAGTAACTCATCTCCTGGTTCCTCAAGCCTGTCTACAATCAATAAGGTGCAAGTCAGGAGTATATTGGAATAATCTCAACTTGCCTGAATGCAGCTCCAACAACAATCAAGCTTGACACCATCCCTTCCACAATTATTCAGTCACTCCACCACCAACAAACAGTGGCGGCTATGTGTACCATCTGCAAGATGCACTGCAAGAACTCACCAATGCAGCAACTTTCAAAGCTGCAACTTCTACCATTTAGCAGGACAAGGTCAGCAGATATTTGGGAACACCGCCACTTGGAGGTTCCTCTCCAAGTCACTCACCATTCTAATTTGAAAATATATCACCATTCCTTCGCTGCAGTTGGGTCCAAATCCTAGAATCCCCTCCTTAACAGCACTGTGGTGTGCTTATACCACAGGAACTGCAGTACTTCAAGAGAACAGCTCACCACCACCTTCTGAAGGGCACCAATAAATGCTGGTCCAGCCAGGAATGCCTATATAAAAATGCCTAAAAATAACATATATCAGCTGCTGCATGAAGACTGGGAGGCAATCCAATACTGGTAGTGTTAAAAGTGAAGCAGCATTAAATTTCTTTGCCGGTGGCTCTTTCCAGGGATCCACTGGGGACAAGTTCAGAATATCCCAAGCTGCCATACTCAAATGTACCTGGGAGGTAACGGATACCCTCTTCAGAAATGCATATAATTTTTTTTAATATAGTTCAGTGCCAGGCAACCAGAGCACTGGGATTTTCTGCAATCACAGGATTCCCATAAGTGCAAGGGCCAATTGACTGCACACATGTGGCACTTAGTGCTCCCCAGGATTGGTCTGTTGCATTCATGAACAGAAAGAGGTTGCACACTATGAAGGTGCAGCTGATATGCCTGATTGCCATCGAAACCCATTGGGACTCCATGAAATGGCTGAGGCACAGTTGCCGCCCCAACCTTCCAATCTGACATCAGGGTCAGCTCTGCTTTGACGAAACTCAACTCTTCATGTCGAGCGAAAACTGTTTTCCATCTAGCTAGAACCAGCGAGCTGCAGTGGCGTGCCCTTGTGGTCCACACAATTCACTAAGAGAATGCGCTGTAATGGCTGAAACTTCTCATCAGCAAAAACAGGTTTGTGTGCCTACAACCCAACCATTCTTTGCTGATGTGTAAAATCAGCCCAGTAATCTAATACTTTTCAATAAGGCTATTGTGTTTAAACACATGACATGTTGGTACATATTATTTTCCTGTTATATACCTCTCATTGTTTGCAAATTGCATGAAATAACTATCCTGGTCAATTGGTGACAATAATAGCAAATGTAATATTAATAGGAAAAAGAGAATGTATAATTTCAACATTAGATTTAAAAAAATGAAGACGACAATTATTAACGAAAACAAAAATTGGGATTATATTATAGACTGAATAGTACCGCCCCTCCCCCAGCCATCACAGCTTCCTTGATGGGTCATCTCTAAGGATGTTTCTATTAGTGCCCTGTTCAAGACAAGTCCTCCATTCATTACTTTCCATTACAAGGCTGCTGGTCTTTAGTTGAGTACATCTCACCCACCCCCTCACATCCTTCCTTTCCTCTCAAGAATAGATGACCACTCATTTCTGTCTGTTCCTCCTCCTGCATATTATTTTGAGTGTATGAATGTTGCAGCAGGCCCATGCCTTTCTGTAATCTAATAAAGTATAAAAGTGCTATAATCGTAAGAAGTGGACACCACTGAGCTTCTGGCACAATGCAAACCCTTGTTTCTGATTCATATTAAACTGACGCTGTTTAATTTGGCATGGCTCATCTTATTATGGATCTCTTATTCATTTTTCCTAATACTGATCCACTTCACTCTTCCATTTTAATTATGCCAGTTGCATTTTCTGCCAGTGATTCCAGTGTATATTCCTCTAACTTTAGCTTTTTTTTCAGCTACTGTAATGCCAGAACCTACATTTATCTTTACATGCAGTAACAATTTATATTTATACAAAATAATTCCAAAAATATACTTAAAATTAGTCTTGATCTCTTGCAATGTTGCTTCTTTGATAATTCTGAACTTTTCACCCAATTGTATCCAAATCCATGGGGTTTGGTTAGCTCAGTTGACCAGATGGCTTATTAAGTATGATGCAGTGAATTCCATCCCTGCACTGGCTGTGGTTGCTTATGGAGGCCTGTCTCCTCACTTTTCCTCATGCTTGCCAAATTTTGCAACTCAAGTTATATGTTGTCTCTGATTATCTCCCTAATGGAGAGTCATCCTCTGTGGACTATTTACAAAATTATTCTTCAATGGGATACGGGTATCAGTGGCAATGTCAGTATTTGTTGCCCTAATAACCCTTGAACTGAGTGGCTTATTAAACCATTTCAGAGGGCAGTTAGGAGTCAACGACACAATACTGTGGGGCCAGAATCAGATATAGACCAGACCAGTTAAGGATGACAGATTTCCTTCCCTAGCGAGCCTGATGGGTTTTAATGACAATCGATCACCGTTTCATGATCACCGTCACTGGGACCAGCTTAATATTCTAGATTTATTTAAAAAATTGAGATTAAATTCCAGCAGCTGCCATTTGAATCCTTGTCCCTGGAACATTAGATAAAAGCAAATTATCATAATGTCAGCTCTTTTCTCTTCTTACAAATGCTGCCAGACCTGCTGAGATTTTCCAGCATTTTCTCTTTTGGTTCCTGGAACATTAGCTTGGAACTCAAGATTATTAGTCCAATAACATTACCAATAGTCCACAATCATTGTGGCTGACTGGGTTTGGAATGAAATAAGATAATGTGATTTCTTTTGTCAACTAAAGTAAAATTTATATTTGTGTAAATTAATTACTTTGAAATTATGTCACAAAGCCACTTCTATCTTAAACGGTTATACCACTGCCTTGCCACTGGGTGCTGTGAAATTTACATTACAGCAGATTATAGTCTTAACAGCAGAAACAACAGTAAGTGAGTTATTTTAAAGTCACAACTTCTGTTTCTAGTCACAGGACCTGTATTGCTGTAGCCTCCAGAGAACTCTTGAGGTAGATTCAGATTCCTTTGGAGGTACTAAATTCCTTGTCTCTCCTGCATTATCACACCATTGTCAAAGCTGTGTAAATGCAAGAGTTACCCTCATGCAAAGTTATCAGATATAGCAACATTTAAGTAATCCTGATGTATTTTTTGAAAATGCCTTCATTCAGAGGAAGCTGTTAGCTACTAAAGTGCAATTCAAATGAAGTAACTTATTTATCAATATCTAAAATCTCATTCAAATTGTCTTGTTTGGTGAATAAGTTTTGACCAATACTAACATCCTTCGATTACATAAAGAGATACATCTACCTACACTGAAATGATGAGTAATTTTGTCCATAAAGCCAAATGTAAGTATACTGAAGAGAATTGAGTCACAGGTTATGGCTGTGTAATAACTTAGTCACAGTGATTAGAATGACAGTGATTGTAATTCAGGAGAAACTAATATTAATGTGACAACTGCATTTTGGAATGGCATTTATCGCTATTGTTCTTTCTCCTGAAGGTTCGGGTGACCCAAGGAAAGGAGCCTTCTCATCTGCTCAGTTTGTTCAAAGACAAGCTACTTATTATTTATAAGAATGGAACTTCACGGAAAGGAGGACAGGCTCCTGTCTCTCCAAAGCGTCTTTTTCAAGTCAGAAGGAACCTGGCTACAATTACAAGGATTGTGGAGGTAGGCAGCATCACTCAAGAACGTACAGAAATTAATAGAGGGCCACAACTTTAATGACTCAGTTATCAATGTGTCCTTAATTTTAGAAGTTTGAAAAATGTAGCAAACTTGTTTGAAGAAATGACTAATTGGATAAATAAAGAGAATGCAATAGAGATAGTCTGTATGGATTTTCACACAGCATTCAATCTTATGACTAGGGGCAAGAGCAAGTAATTAATTTTTAAAATGTGCTGAATATTCTTCAGGCCACAATTACAGCACAATGTACAGTTTTCAGTATCCCATTATTAAAAAGATGTTAAACCATGAGGAGTACACTATATAGATTCATCAGGATGATGCCATGGATGAGAAATTATTGGTATAGGGGAGAATTAAGAGAATTTTTATACCGCAACAAAGATGACAAAAATGAGATTCAATAGGGGATTTTATTATCAAAATGAGTTTTGATAGGATGTATAAAGAAAGACAATTTTGTCTGTTTGGAGATCAATTATCACTAAGGGTTGGGAGGATGGGGCTTAATGGTTGAGGAGGAAACCTTTGCACTTTGATTTGGTTCAATACCTGAAGCAGAGTAATATACAAGTAATAGGACAGTGGGATTAGTTTTTGGTTGCAACTGCAAAGATCCTGCACAGATGTACTGGAGTGACTGGTCTAATCCTATGCTGTAGCATCTTATTGCTCCGCCACAAAATTTAAGCCTGTGTCATAGATTAGAAAGTAATTCACCAACCTCTACAAGGTTCAAATGATAAATGTATTAAATGACTTAATACTCAGATGCACAGATTATTAATTTCATAATTAGCATCTAGCTTGTGCTACCAGTTAATCTTTTGCATGGTGACAATATTGATAATAGTAATTATCTCCCTGATGTTGGTCTGAGCAGGCAGGCTTCTTGCTGCTAATGAATACCCGGTGATCACGTATACACAAATCAACATCAGCCAATGTATGGACCAGGCTAATCGTGGTGGTCTTTCTGCTGTAAAACATTGCAACATGCATTGCTCAGGTTCACCACTTTGTTAAGTTACCAGCCTTCCAGTGACTCGTGAAACTGTATCAGGAGCAGTGCAGATTACTGTCTTCAGGAAAAGAAGAGTGTAATGACAAAAAAAGTATAATGATAAAACTATCACAAGCAAACATTTCAAATATGGTTGTATTATTTTAGTTTACTCTTGTTCAGAAGCTGAGTGAGGACCAGAACCCAATGTTGCAGAATACAGAGAAAGCAAGGTATATCAAGCAATATTGGTTGGTGGTGCCAAGGGCACTGTGTTATGATTTACTAACTTTGCTGCAAAGCAATGCACTCATTTAAAGCACTAACTTTTTTCCTGGAATGAAAAACATTCTTCTGTTTCTCTGGATAAACAATTCCATTTTTCCTTCGACATATTCCCTTCATTTTGTGAAATTGTCTTCAAATATTAGTTTTCTCAGCAAAAGCACAAATCTTTCCCAGAGCTTATGTCAAGGCCTAAGAAAAGAGTCTAGATAGTTAAGATAGATAGAGTCTAGATAGAAAAGAGTCTAGATAAAACAATTCCATTTTTCCTTCGACATATTCCCTTCATTTTGTGAAATTGTCTTCAAATATTAGTTTTCTCAGCAAAAGCACAAATCTTTCCCAGAGCTAATGTCAAGGCCTAAGAAAAGAGTCTAGATAGTTACACATATAAGGTCTGCGCAAATAGTTAGAATGTCTCATTAAACTGTTACTTGATGTTACTCGATGGTTAAAAGCCTCTTTGAGGCAGAGCCCTTGAATATCTTTAAGGCAGTGATAGATAGATTCTCAATAAGCAAGGCAGTGAAACATTATCAGGGTAGGCAGGAATGTGGAGTTGAGCCTAAAATCAGATGAACCATTATCTTATTGAATGGCTCAAAGGTATGACTGGCTTACTTCTGCTACTAATTCATATGTGTGCAAGTTGGATGTAGATAAAAGCAGATATTGATACTTTAAATGGTTGTGATTGATTTACAGCTTTATGAGAAGTAAGAGGACCAGTATAAGTCAGAGGGAATTTGAATGGTTATTTCTTTCTTTTGGTTTTCCATTCAAGGGCAGGGTTCCTTTGTAGTTCAGGACTCCTCTGGGAAGCTATCAACTATGTCCACTAATGAACTGGTCCTAGTCCAATAAAATTGCAGGGGATTTGAAAATGTCAACTCTTCAATGGAGCCAGCAAGGGTGGAATGCTACATTTGAATTCATTACCTCCATTCTCAACCTGCAGTAGCCAAAATAGTTGGAAATGGGAATGAAGCTGGAATCCAGAATTTGGTTCTGCCCACCATTTTTAAAGGGCCCCCTATTCAGTGAAAATTTAGCCCTACATTTCCAAGTTTCATGTCATCTGCAACTTTTAAATGATGCCCTATATACCCAAGATTAGGCCTTTATTATATATGAAAAAGAATAATGGTAATCAATCTCTGGATGATTTAACTGTACACTCCTCTCTGCTGAAAAACAACTATTTACTGCTATTGTTTTTGTTCTATTTCTCGGGTCATTTTGCCATTCTGTCAATGTAATCCAATGTGCTTAATTTTGCTAACAAATTTATTATCTACTACTTTATCAAATGCTTCTTGAAATTCCTTAAGAACTATACCATCCACCTCAACTCTTTCCATTACCTCACCAAAGAATCCAGTCAAGTTAGTCAGGCCATAAGGAAAGATCATTGACTTGAAATATTGGGGTTTGTACGATCCCACCTGAAGCCAATGAAGAGTGCTGTTCTCTGAGCCGAGCCTGCCCCCTGGAATCTGGGTGCGTGTGCCGGAAAAATTCTAGCCATTAACTCATCTCCGCAGTTGCTGGCGAACCTGTTGAGATTTTCAGCATTTTCTGTTTTTATTTTAGCTTTCATTAAATCTGCACTGAGTTTCACTGATTAGCAAATAGTTTTCCCAAATGCCAATTAATGTTGTCTGTGTTACTATCTCTCTAAGGGTGGAAATTTACTGTCCTGCCTGCCACAGACATCATAGAGGACAGAACACGAATCTTGCAAAGGTCCGTTGATCTTGGACGGGATTTTCCGGTCTTCGGGTGAGCACTGCCGGAAAATGCCGCCCTAAGTTTCCCCATTGATATTATGCTGACTGAGCAGTAGTTGCTGTGTTTATGCTTCTCAATGTTTAGAAGAGGAGAGTAACACTGAAAATGCTCTACTGCTCCAAAGTCAATTCCTACATTCGAGATGGATTGGAAAATTGCTATTAACTCTTCAGTATTTTGAAATATTCCTCCAGACTGCTCCACAGTAAATAAAAAAAAAGGCATAGTTTACTCTGGTGAGTCAGGGCAGCTGTGATGGTTTTGCTAAGTCAGATAAAAGTGTGCATTTTGCCTTGTAGCCACTTGTTAGAGGAAAGTTTGTGCATAATAAATGGAAAATTTCTCCACTTCAGCTTACCACAAGTGCTGACCTGTAACATTTCTCTGATGTGTCAGCTTGTGAGAGATGATGCATGGATTCCAGTGATTTATTTTTATTCTATTGGCAGGTTGATGTGGATGCTCAGTCTCTGAATTCCAATGATGCTTTTGTACTTAAATTACCAAATACCGCATATCTTTGGATTGGAAAAGGAGCCAGTGGTGAGGAAGAAAATGGAGCAAAATACCTTACATCTGTCCTACAATGTGTGGCAACCAGGATTAAAGAAGGGGAAGAACCTGGTGAGATTTTCATCAGAAATTTTTTTAAAAGTCAAAGAATTTGAAGATGTTTTAAAGCAGATTAATTTATATTTTTGTACATAGATTATTTGCTTATGATTTTTCAAATGGTTTCTTCATCAGATGCATTTTGGAATGAACTTGGTGGCAAGAAAAAATATCAAACTTCAACGATGTTACAAAACGAAGCAGACGACTATCAGCCTCGCTTATTTGCTTGTTCAAATAAGACTGGATGCTTCATTGTAAGTTTTTTATTCAGATAAGTTGTATATAGGTCCCGTATCTAATTAATCATAATAACATCTTTCCCCTTTTTTTTACAAAATCTGGCAAATCTGTGCTCGTGAAATTATAGATTGCTGGTTTATTTTGCAACATCTACAACAGTACAATAAAAACAGAATAAGCTGAAAGTACTCAACATGTCAGGCAGCATCAGTGGAGAGAGAAACAGAATGAATGGGTGAAATGTAATGATGACAAGAGTCACACTCATCGGATGGAGAATCGGTGGGAGCCCTGATATCTTTACATGAGAGGCCTGACACAATGGTAGATAAACAGGCACTTAGCTGCAGGGCACCCAGCTCTCACTGGATTAAGGTCACAGTGGGGTAGAAATCCTGCATTACACCCCACCCCCAAACAGCTATATTTATTCTTGATGCATTAGTTCTAAGCACAATAGCATCCCAGTTGGAACCTAATTAACCCTCACATATACAAATACCTTTGCCCAGTATGAATCTAATTACAGGTCCCTTCCAGAAACATTGAATTAAATACAGCTAAAACTATATCTTATTTCAAATCTTTACCGGTACAAATATAAATCCCTCACAACTACATTTGGTTTCCGGACACTGGTCATACAATAGCTCACACATCTTTGCCATTCTTCATATGTGAGTCTCTGATTGGGGATACATAAGAACATAAGAAATAGAAATTCATTGACAGCAGGTCATAGTTCCTCAATTCCCATCTCGTGCAGGTTATTGAAATCCTACATATCTACCACACATTTAGACTGGTTACTTTGTTACAGTGAACCTCTATGGCTGTATCTTGTGCAATCTAGTAAATTTACCCATTAAATTATCAAAGAAACTGCAGTTATTTCTGCCAATTGAACAAGTGTAATATTTTGTTTCAATATTTTACATCTTTTTTTGTGCCAGTCACATTTAACAGTATCAATGCAGGACCTTGCCACCATCTTGCATACAAAACTGTGAAGCAAATGCACTACTAACTTCTAGAAACTTAGAAACATCTTTACAGATTCTATCACACAGCTTTGCGCTTGTGGCATTTCCTCATTTTGTAGTTTCCTACTATAATGTTACTGGAAAAGCTGCGTATATCCTGAGGCCAGTTCTCAATGACTGGAATAAATATACTGGCATTGGTATTGGATTCCAGTTTAGTCCCTGCTGAGTTAACTTATTCAGTTAGAGTGCTACAATTGACTTTGGCATCCTCAGGCTAGAGAAGCAGCTAAATAGATCAGCCAACTGGCAGAAAATACATTTAGGTGAGGGCAGGACTCCCCACTCACTGCTCACAGCTCCTACTTGATGAATGACTAATTGAACAAGGTACAGAAAGACTTGTGGTGCCTTTGGAATTGAAATAAAAATTCACAAACTTCAGAAAGAAGAAAAAAGTAAAATTTCAGAGACTAGATTTTCAAAGGAGGGGAGGTCAAGTTGAGTCATTGATTAAAGGGCTAAGGCCTTCCACAGTAAATTTTCGATTACATTAGCACAATTGTGTAAGTCTGTCATACATGATGGTACTTTTCATAATGAAAAAGTGATCTGCATCCAAACCAATTATCTTTGAGCAAAATGGACCTGATTTGATACAGGTAGGCCATTTAGCAGTGATGAGAAATTTCTTTACTCAAGAGGCGATAAACCTGTAGAATTCTCCAGCACAAAAGGTATGGAGGTCAAATCAGTGAATATATTTAACAAAGAAAGAGAAAGAAGTAGGAGGTAGACCCTCTTTATGGAACCATCGAAAATAGGAACAGAAGTAGATCATTCATTCCTTCAAACAATTCAGTATGATCATGGATAATCCTCTATCTCCACACTATACTCCAACACTTTCCCCTACCATTTGACAACTTTAGAATCATAGAATCCCTACAGTGCAGAAGGAGGCTATTTGGCCCATGAAGATTTCACTGACCACAATCTCACCCAAGTCCTATCCCCATAACCCCACATATTTACCCTGCTAATCCCCTGACACTAGGGTCAATTTAGCATGGGCAATCAACTCAACCTGCACATCCTTGGACTTTGGGAGGAAACTGGAACACTCAGGAAACCCATGCAAACATGGGGAAATGTGCAAACTCCACACAGACAGTGATCTGAAGCTGGAATTGAATCTGGGTCTCTGGTGCTATGAGGCAGCAGTGCTAATCACTGTGCCACCATGCCGTCCCTATTTTAGAGTCTAGAAATCAACCTGTTTCTTTATTAAATATATTCATGAATTAACCTCCATAACCTTTTGTGCTGGAGAATTGTAGAGGTTCACCAGTATCTGAGTAAAGAAATTTCTCATCACCTCAGTCCTAAAAGGCCTAACCTGTATCAACCACAAGACCATTTTGTTCAAAGATAATTGGTTTGAATGCACATCACTTTCTCCATTACAAAAGTACTGTAATGTATGTTAGCACTTACACAATGGTGGCCAATATAACTGAGAATTTACTTTTGCAGGATTCACCCCTATAATCAATGACTGCAATAAAAATATAAACTGCAATAAAAATATAAATCTAATGTATGTTACAACATCTAACTATTGAAACAGAAAGAATAGGATTTTTCTTGTTTTGAAATCTGTCAATTAAAGAGTAGGAGACAGCTTTTTTTTTGTTGTTACCCTTTGGGTCTAAGGTTATGATTCGTCTAAGGTGCCTTGAGCCACATCTCTTATCAGAATGGGTCCAACTCTCTGAAAACAGATGAGTATTTGAAATGGCCACTCCAACCCCAGGCAAGGACAAGATTGCTGGTAAGTACTAAGTGAGTGCTGGTTCACGACCCACATCCTCACTCCAGAGCCATGAAAATACCAGACAATGAGAAAGAGAGCAGGAATTAAGTTCTAACTGCCATTTTTAACTCCCTTCCTCTGCTTTGATACAGATGGACATGTGAAAATTTGGGCCCAGATACTTGTGTCTTTTTACTCTAACTTAAATTGAAATAATTCCAAATGGATTCTACATTCCACATTCATGTTCCACATGAATGTTTGTGTATCTTCTTAGCTGCACTAAATACAGCTGTGTTTCTCTGAAAGTATATGTTCTGTTTCTGTTTGATATCTTCTGGGAGTCATTTGTTTATCACACATGCACAAGTATCGATTGCATCCTCGTCGGTGTTGGAAGTATAAACATCAACTTGAGTATTATCCGTGAAATTACTCAAATTGATTTAGCTCCCATTTCAATTTCACACTAACAGCTTTCCAAATAAGCATAGTTATTAGTACAGGATAAATCTAGTTTATTGTACAACTGTTCTGCTTATATTGCGAGAATTATTAGAACATAGAACATAGAACATTACAGCACAGAACAGGCCCTTCGGCCTTCGATGTTGCGCCGACCAATATAAAAAGCAATGCCCCTCCAAACTAAACCATTCCCTTCTCTTCCATATACTTATCAACTAACCTCTTAAACGCCACCAAACTTGGCGCATCTACAACTGCTGCAGGCAGGGCATTCCACTCCCGAACCACCCTTTGGGTAAAGAACCTACCTCTGATATCCGTCCTATAACTATCACCCCTTAATTTAAAGCTGTGTCCCCTCGTGCTAGCTTTCTCCATCCTAGGAAAAAGGCTATCACTGTCCACCCTATCTAAACCTCTAATCATCTTATATGTTTCGATTAGGTCCCCTCTTAGCCGCCTCCTTTCTAACGAAAACAACCTCAAATCCCTCAGCCTCTCTTCATAAGACCTGCCCTCCATACCAGGCAACATCCTGGTAAACCTCCTCTGTACCCTCTCCAATGCCTCCACATCTTTCTTATAATGTGGGGACCAGAACTGCACACAATACTCCAAGTGCGGCCGCACTAGAGTTTTGTACAGTTGCAACATGACGTTGCGGCTCCGAAATTCAATCCCTCTACCAATAAAAGCCAAGACTCCATATGCCTTCCTAACAACCTTCTCGACCTGACTGCCTACTTTCAGGGATCTATGCACATACACACCAAGATCCCTCTGTTCATCTAGACTACTAAGAATCCTACCATTTGCCCTATACTCTACACATTTATTATTTCTGCCATAGTGCATTACCTCACACTTTTCCACATTAAACTCCATTTGCCACCTCTCGGCCCAGCTCTGCAACTTGTCCAAGTCCCTCTGCAAACTATAACACCCCTCTTCACTATCTACCACTCCACCGACTTTAGTGTCATCTGCAAATTTACTAATCCATCCTTCAATACCCTCATCCAGATCATTTATAAAAATTACAAACAGCAGGGGCCCCAAAACAGACCCCTGAGGTACACCACTTGTCACCGAACTCCAAGATGAAGGTTATTAGGTTTTTTGTTGAAAATATATTCATCAATTATTTTAACTAAAGTTAATTTATGTGATGAACGATTGTGCAATGTGATAATGACAATCATCTTTGTTTTAGATTGAGGAGGTTCCCGGTGAATATACGCAAGATGATTTGGCTGAAGATGATGTCATGCTATTGGATGTTTGGGATCAGGTAGGTTAAGAAAATCTGTAAAACTCATACATTTAGGCCGGAATTCTCGGCTGTTCACACTGACTGGGATTTCCGCTGGCATGGAGTGACATCAATAAGAATTCCCATTGACCGTGCTGGGAGCAAAGAATCCCGCTGCTAGCAAACAATGCGCCATCTTTCATCAGCTAGAAACGTGTGGCTAGGAGGTCAGGGAATCCCACCCATAATTGTTGTTACATTAGGTGTTTTTTTTTATATGTAACTGCAAGCGTCCAGGGCAAATACTTAAATTGTTTTGAAAGTATAAAATATTTGCATTGTGAACTGAGATCTATAAAGCAATTGTTCATTAATACTTAGGTCTTTGTCTGGATTGGAAATGATGCCAATGAAGTAGAGAAAACGGAATCGGTAAAATCGGGTAAGTGCGAATTATCTTCTTGTATCATGTAGTCGGAAGATTTTCTCAGTGTTAAAAGATTAAAGAAGAATAAATGTCTCAAATTTGCAAGAAACTGATAAATGAAAAAGGGTTAATTTAATTCCCAGAACATTGGCATTGTCATTCTCCCAATTTCCTTTCTCTTTCCCTCCACCAGCCTTTCGACTTTCTGCCCTTCTTCCTCTTGACTTGTGCTTGGATACAGTTTCACAAGAATTAGGCATTATCCTAAGGCCCATTGGAGTGAAATTACTGCTATCCCAGCTGAGCTCAGCCAATTCAGCACAGACTAAAGACTGAACTGGGATTATTCCCTTCCATGTTTGTTTACTAATGAAGCCATGGGAAGTTCACAAGTATCTATATTGCAAATGTTCCTATCAAGCTCTTTCATAAGTCTAAACTGGTAGAAATCCACTTACCTGAAATCTTGACATTGTCTATGAATATCAATTTAATGAACTTATCTAACAATTCCATGTTATGCCACTGTATGCAATTGTAATGAGCCATTTCCCTAATGAAAAATGCCTATTCCAATCAATTCCAATAGAGATGCAAGCATTCCCTCCCAATGGAGTAGCAGTGTTTTCTGTTGCTACTTCTCCCACTGTAACATCTACCAACTCTGTTCAAAGTTATCTTTAATTAACAATTACGATTATATTTGGTCCTCAGACATATTAACAATTAGTCTATTTGATGTTTGAAACTTAAAAGATAAAAATAATTGGTTTCTCTTCAAGTGTAGTTCATGTGATACATTGTGTAAGCATAGATCTCAAAAATATGATTCATCATTTCAGTGTTATTTCCTGTGTGTCATCTTTTATTGTTTTATCAGAATAACATTGGGATATGAGAAGCTGCATTGTTCACAGCTGTATGTTATCTCTCATTCTAGGGGGCGGTGGGAGCAGTCCTTAGCTCTTTAACTATTTGGAATAATTATAACATCTTCCTAAACCAATCAAAATAACAGCAGAAACTCCACAGAGTTAATCTCTGAGACCCACTTCTAAACCTCTAATCAGGGTCTGTAAGCATATAATTATAAAAACCATGGGAGGCACTTTAACATGGATGAAAGTGTAAGTTTGGGTTCAGTAGGGCGGTTAAGTTCTAGAAAAATGCAAGCTCCGACCTGCCAACATCCGCATTTACTTTCAACATATTAAGCAGTATGTGCACAAAGCTCTTAAGAGAGGTGGGTTTTCAATTTCATTGTGTTAATAGCTAAATTACAGTGATATTAACATGCTGTTTGCAATTTAATGTGGTGTATGCGTGGCCTGACTTTCCTTAAACCTGTCACTAAAAGGGAGGCATTGGTGAAAAACAAAGAACAAAGGGGCTGAAACAACATCTAAATCAAAAGTGAAATTCCATTCAGGGTTAAGTTCAATGCACAAAAGCTGTGCTTCAATAATACCTCCAAGCACCTCCTGAAAATAATATTATATTAATAGTAGTTAATTATAAGGATCAGTTTACTTCTACAAGAGACATTTTTTACTTTCTTGGATGATTGTCCACAGCAGGGGTTCTTATGTTTTTTGCTTCTAAGACCCTCTTCCCATGTCCAAAAAAAATGCAGACCCTATCCAACACAACACAAGTACCTTTTCTGTATAAAATAGTTTTAGAATTAAACATATATCCCTTATTATTTGTGTTTACTTACTTAATTTGTAAGAACAAATCTGGTCAGATGTGGAGGTATCATCCACACAGACATCCCAAGATTATCATTCATTCTGGCTGTCTTCTCCATATTCATTGATGTTATTGCTGAAAATCCAGCTTTGCGGAAGTAGTTTTTTCTAAATAGGATTTGCACCATCATTGCAGCAGAAAAAGCAGTACCATATTCAGATATACCATTGTCAACATGATCCTGCTTCATGTGATGTCTGCACACATGCACTTTTAACAAGAGTCATACTGGCTGTATGAATAGTTATGCCCTGTTTCTTTCCCCCTGCAGATTTCATATTTAGTCAACTGTTTATTGGATACACCCCTACACAAATACAAAGTCAGTGAAATCTACACGTGTTAATTATTTCGACAGTTATGAAAGAGAAACCCGATGAGAGAAGGAAAATAGAAAGAGTGATTGTTTCACGTAGGAAAAGCATGTAACAGGATCCCGACTTTGGGGCAGCAAGAACTAAAACTGATTGACAGATAAAAGACGGGCATTAGTAGAGTTTGATCCTGTGTCGAGTGGGCAGGTAAATTCTGAGATAACATTCAGGTTCTTAAAACTGCACAAGTCAGAAATGATGAATATGTGAATGAAAATTGTGGAAATCAACAGCAGCAAGCTGAATGAATAAATTAACTTAAAAAATTGATAAAAATAAGCACATGTTTGAAACAAAGCTTTAGAGAGGAGACGTCCACAGGAATTCTACCGCCCTGCCAGCCATGGGAATTGGAGCAGGCGAGGACCGGATAATGGGAATGTCTGTTGACCTCGGGTGGGATTTTCCGGTCTCAGATCAAATGAGGCTATAAAATCCCACCCATCCTTCCAAGTGTATCTGTTTCTAAAAGCAGAGATTGACTTTGGGCAGATTTCTCCATGGAGATTCCTTTTTATACAGGAACTGAATGCTGTGAAATAAAATTGCAAATAAAATGCTTTTGCTCTCATGTGATGAATCTCAATATGCTATCACTTCAGTTAGGTTATTGCAAGTGTTCAGTTTTATTTCCCTCCCTATGTCACTCATTTTGGATGTTATTGGTAAATTCCCCTAATATTGTTTAGGCATAATATTTTAAAATTGTAAATATAATTCCTAAAATTGTAAATATAGTTTGACAACACTGAAAACAAGTTCTTCTTGAGCTTGATGAGGATAAAAATAATTCAAAAGTCAGAATCTATGCAAGGACTTCATTGAGTTCCTCACAAAGTACTTCAATCTCCGTAGGTGAGAACAACAAATTAAATGAGACACCATTAAGTAGCATCAGATTTTAATTTTCACTGTCCATAGCAAAACAAGCAAAACACCTGCGTCTCAATAATTAAGAGGTATTAAAGCTGTATTGACCATAAGCTATCTTGCTGCAGCTGCCAGTGTTATATATTCCAAGATTCCATTATTTTTTTCAAATTCTACAGAGACCTATTAAATTAAACAGAAGCAGTTTCAAGAAGAAAGAAAAGAAAATAATTACAAAAGAGCCTGAATGGCCAATAGATAAATTACATTTATCAATCAAAACCCAAGGATTTAAACGTTAGAAATATCTTTTTTCATGCACCTGCATTTTCTCATGAATCGGATAATGTAACTTAAAACCGGAATATGTTATACTCTTCATTCCATACATATGAATACCACTTCCTGAAATCCCTAGCCACATCTCTGGTATATGCATTCCATTTAGAATGTATTATATTTTGGAATAAATTAGGTCCAGAGCCGGAGAAGTTAGCTGCCACCAGACGGAGCTCTCCCTTTATCGACCATTCATAAAGTAAAGGGATTGAATTATCACTGACTGATATGGATATTGCTCAGCAATTAGGCAAGTTCTGACATAATAAACAAATATGTTTTGACAAAGAGAACCTTTTGTTTTTGTCCTTTAGATCTCCTTCTACCGTAATGCCAACCCAATCACCTTTTCATTACAGCGTATGTCTTTAGTGGGTCCAGTAATTATTGCTATCCATCTTGCTATCGCAATGACTTGTGTGGATTGTTATATTTTGTCCCATAGAACATCCTTTAAAATCTTTCCAGCTTCTACCCTCTCCTCCCCAAGGTATTTTTTGCCTTTATTTTTAAACCCTTGCATAGGACATCAAGAATAACTTCAGGTTAGGACACTCTGTAGCTTACTTCTAGGGATTTACACTTATTTACACAGTTTTCCTGGGGTTTTTGCTGGATTAGGAAGAGAACCCCTGCAAAAATGGTCATAGAAATGGGCAAACACTTCCACTGTCAAACATTAATATGCATCACTTTTATTTAATGGAGAAATGTAAATTCGGTGGAGCATTCTCACAGTTTTCCATACAATCTGTAACATTCATCTGCTTTCTCCGCATATCAGCAAAACATTACATCGATTCAGATCCATCTGGAAGAGACAAAGGGACTCCAATCATCATCATAAAGCAGGGATTTGAGCCCCCAACATTCACAGGTTGGTTCCTTGCTTGGGACCCAAACAAATGGACAGGAGACAATATGAAGAAAGCTATGGCTTCGCTCAAAGTGACATGAAATATATAATCAGCTGGCTGTTTATAACTTTTCAAAAAAATCAACTGCAAACCTACTTAAAAAGTATGTAGCTCATAAAAATGCCTGCTTAATTCCAAATTTGAATGTGTTGTTGCCATCTTTCCGATGCTTTTAGTGTACTGCAGTGAATTTGTAATTTTTAAATTTTTGTAATATTTGCATTCTGTGATTGCATTAAAATAATAAAACAGCTGATGAGAAACAATTACATAATATGTAAAATTATAAAAAGTTTGTAATCCATATGCAAATAGTTAAATACCAGCACTACCTATCAACTAATAGAGTTGATCAAAATTATGCCAAATAATCTTCATTTTAAATGTCACATATACTTTAAAATGTCACATACACCATTTAAAAAAAATAATAAAGCAATTAAAATTTGAAATAGTATCTGTGAAGTTTTGGGTCATCTCATGCAGAAATAACACTGGTTATAAATCTATAACAGGATTATTTACAGTACTTTAAAATATCTCAGCACTTAACAAAATTTTGATATGTTTGCTCTCAGCCCAAGTTCTGGAAATATCTCTCTGGTGTCAATTTCTTAAGCTCTCCAGCTCCACCCACAGGCTCAGAATTAAACACAGTGAATATATTAACATAATCAAAGATAGATCATTAAACTATTGAACTCCGCAATACCATTTAATACTAAATCTGAGCACTGGGAAGTGAATTTCCATGCGAGTATGCATATTTTCACAGTGGAAGACACAAATAATGTCTGGTTCCTGCAGATTGGAAAACATCAAATGTGATGCCACTGTTTAAATAAGGAGTTAGACAAAAAGCAGGTAACTGTACGTCGGTTAACTTCTGTAGTAGGGAAAATGCTTGGGTCTATCATCAAGGAAGAAATAGCAAGACATCTGACTATAAATTGTCCTATTGGGAAGATACAGCATGGGTTCATGAAATGCAGGTCATGTTTGACTAATTTGGTGGAATTCTTTGAGAGCATTACATGTTCAGTGAACAATGGAAAACCAGTGGATGTGGTGTATCTGGATTTCCAGAAGGCATTTGACAAGATGCTGTACCAAAGACTGCTACATAAGATAAAGGTGCACAGTTAATGGTAATGTATTGGCATGGATAGAGGATTAACTAACAGAAAGCAATAGTGGGTATTTTTCTGGTTGGTGATCAGTGACTAGTGGTGTGCCTCAGGGATCAGTGTTGAGACCACAATTGTTTACAATTTACATAGATGATTTGGAGTTGAGGACCAAGTGTAGTATGTCAAAATTTGCAGATGACACTAAGATGAGTGGCAGACCAAAGTGTGCAGAGGACATTGAAAGTCTGCAAAGGGATATAGATAATCTAAGTGAGTCGGCAAGGGTCTGGCAGATGGAGCACAGCGTTGGTAAATGTGAGGTCATCCATTTTGAGAGAAATAACAGAAAAATGGACTATTATTTAAATGGTAAAAAATGGTAGCATGCTGCTGTGCTGAGGGACCTGCATGTCCTTGTGCAGGAATCTCAAGGAGTTGGTGTGCAGGTACAGCAAGTAATTAAGAAGGCAAATGGAATTTTGTCCTTCATTGCTAGAGGGATGGAGTTTAAAAACAGTGAGATTGAGGTGCAGCTGTATAAAGTGCTGGTGAGGCCACACCTGGAATACTGTGTACAGTTTTGGTCTCCTTACTTGAGAAAGGATATGCTGGCACTGGAGGGGAACAACAAATAACAAAGAAAAATACAGCACAGGAAACACACCCTTCAGCCCCCAAAGCCTGAGCTGCTCATTGGTCCAACTAGACCATTCATTTGTATCCCTCCATTCCCAGTCTGTCCATGTAGTATCCAGATAACAAAGAACAAAAGAGCATGGGAAACAGGCCTTTCGGCCCAACAAGCCCGCACCGCCACTTCGATGTTCCCACTTCTACCCATGATCCCTGTCTATCGAACCAAAATTGGAACCAAATTTGCGAGACAATTTAGGGAGAACTTGTTTTGCCAATCAGCCTAAGAGCACATCTTTGGGATGTGGGAGGAAACCAGAGCACTCGGAAAAAACCCACGCAAGCACAGGGAGAATGTGCAAACTCCCACAGACACAGGCCCAAATCCATGTGTCTGCATAGCACAGCGATAGTCACTGAGCTGTCGTGTTGCCCATCAACTGGTACAGTTCAAGCATACACACGATGTGAAGCACTAAGCTATACTCGAAAAATCCAAGAGCAGCCCTCTCATGACCCATCGCGTGTATGCCCCTTGTCAGACAACAAGGCGGACCGAAGTAGGATAAAACAGAAATACATCAATATATTAACAATTTACACACTTCCTAGGGAACTCCCAAGGCTCATGATCCCTATTTTATATCAGTCTCCTATATCCCTCTATTCCCATTCTGTTCATGTGCCCATCTAAGTATCTCTTAAATAACTCCAGAGTGCCTGCCTCCACCACCTTACTTGGCAGCACATTCCATACCCCCACAACTCTGTGTGAAAAAAACTCCCTCTAGCATCCAAATTATACTTCACCCCCCTCACCCTAAGCCCGTGACCCCTCATGATATTTGAGTCCACCCTAGGAAAAAGCTTAACATTGTTTACTCTATCTATACCCCTCATAATCTTGTACACCTCTATTAGCTCTCCTCTAAGTCTACGTCTTTCTAAAGAAAACAGTCCCAATTTGCCTAACCTCTCCTCGTAACTGCCCAGCGTGTCCGTCTTCACCACCCTGCTTGACAGTCATTCCAGGTCCCCATTGCCCTCTGTGTAAAATATATCCCTTTGATATCTGAGTTAAACCTCACCCCCTTGAACCTGTGACCCCTCGTGTTCGTCACTTCCGACCCGGGAAAAAGCTTCCTACTGTTCACCCTATCTATGTCTTCATAATTTTATATACCTCCATTAGATCTCCCCTCATTCTCCATCTTTCCAGGGAGAACAACCCCAGTTTACCCAATCTCTCCTCATAGCTAAGACTCTCCATACCAGGCAAAATCCTGGTAAATCCTTTATGTATGCTCTCCAAATCCCCCACATCCTTCTGGTGTGTGGCAACCAGAACTGGACGCAGTACTCCAAATGAGGTCTAACCAACATTCTATCATCAGCATCAGCTGCCAATTTTTATATTCGACAGATGCAGAGAAGATTCACTAGGTTGATTTCGGAGTTGAGAGGGTTGGCTTATGAGGAGAGACTGAGTAGATTGAGGCTGTACTCATTGGAATTCAGAAAAATGAGGGGAGATATAAGATTATGAAGGGAATAAATAAGATAGAAGCAGGGAAGTTGTTTCCACTGGTGGGTGAAACTAGAACTAGAGGTCATAGCTTCAAAATAAGGGGAAGCAGATTTAGGGCTGAGTTTTGGAGGATCTTCTCCACACAAAGCGTTGTGTATTTGTAGAATTCCTTGCCCAGTGAAGCAGTTGAGGCTACCTCATTGAACGTTTTTAAGGTGAGGATAGATAAATTTTTGCACAGTAAAGGAATTAAGGATTATGATGAACAGGCGGGTAAGTGGAGCTGAGTCCACAAAAAGATCAGCCATGATCTTATTGAATGATGGAGCGGGCTCAAGTAGCCAGATGGCCTACTCCTGTTCTTATGTTCTTATTATTGCTGCAGAGTCTCTCCAGCTCATCCAATGAAGTTACAGTGGATAATTAGAATAACTATCAAATAACTCATCTACTTGATTCCTAACAAGCAAATGCTTATGTTAATGATTTTAAATTGGTACTTCTGTGTAAAACTTGAGTAACTAATATTAATCAACTAGTTTTAAAGTTGGGGTTTGTCCAAACTGGTTTGAAAACTTCACAGTGATCCTGATCTCGTGACGAATTCTCCTGTAAATTATTTAAGATGTAAATTGTTGGACAATATCATGAACACAAAGGTCAAAAGCATATAACATATTCAATTACTACTGTTAAATTTCATTGTTGCTATTAGTGTTGCTGCTTTTTTTGCATTTTTCCATTACCTTTGTTTAATTTACATTAACATCTATCTTTTATTAATATGGGGAATAATGAAATATAAGTCAGATTGGGACCTCTCAATATTACACAATGAAATGTCAATCCAGTGTCATCTATTTTATGCTGTTGCATGATTTCTGGTGGATTTTCCTGACGGAGTGCTTCTGTGGCCATATTGCGTTTGTTCTTCAGTATGTGCCACTTATTGTATGACCTATGAAGAGGGGTGCAGTAACTGGCCCCTTTAGAGGGAAGTCATCAGATGTGGCATGTGTCCCAGTTGGCCAAGCAGTGGAATCTTGATACAGAGCATAGGCCTTTGCAGCCAGAATTGACCTTAGAGCTGGAATTGTTGACCAACTATTGGTCACCAATCCTTGCAAAAACTACATTGACAATGAGGTAAATCGGAAGGATTCCATTTACAGCAAGGAATTTATAGAGAACATCATTGCAAAACTGAAGAGTGTGTCGGATCCACCCAAGCCTGAAAAAAAAATACAAAGGGATCAGGCATGTCTTTGGCAAGCTAAAAATCTTTGATATAAACTTGAGAACTGGATACAGTATGTGGAACAGTTCGAACATGTTGTCAGGGCTAATGGAATAGAAGAGGAGGATAAGAAGAAGGTAATTTTACTTATCACCTTTGAGATCAAAACATATAATTTGATCTGAAGTTTACCATCCCCAGATGTCCCCAGCACAGAGACTTTTGCAGAGCTCCTTTAGCTAGCAAAGAAGAATTATCACCCTAAAAACTTGGTATCACTGCGTAGGTACAAGTTAAACTTGCCAGATCGAGCTCCAGGGAGACCACCGCAGCTTTCATAGTGAAACTGGAGTAGGTTGCAGAGCATTGAACATCACGCCTGCTTTAAATGACATGTTGAGTGATAGTTTGATATGTGATATTCAATAATGCAACTATGCTAAGGAAACTGGTGGCTGAGTCTGTTAGAGTACCAGATCAGAAACCCCAAAGTATATTATGAAGTCAGACTAGACGCCAACAATTTGCTATTTCAGCACTAAAGTGAAGATGTGATGTTTCACTCTAGGTACAATTCTTGTTTGAGGAATTGCATAGTGCCCATCTGGTGCATCAAAGATGAAAACGTCAGTGAAAAACTATATTGAGTGGCCTTATATTGATGCTGAGATAGAAAGGGTTGTCAAACACTGTAACCCGTGCCAGTTCCAAGTACCCTATGTGTCTGTGGGAATGGCAAGTTGGCCATGGTTAACAGTTCTTGTGGATTACCTTGGTCTACTCATGAGGATGATGTTACTTTTTTTAATGCACACCCATTCAAATTGGATGGAGGTATTTGAAGTGAGGTCCACAACGTCACATGCTGTACTTGAGAAGTTATACCAGTGTTTTGCCACCCATGTTGTACCAGAAATACTTGTCTCTAACAATGGCACAGCGTTCACAAGTGCGATGTTCCAGAAGTTCATTGCCTTCAATGGAATAAAATACATTCTTATAGAACTTTATCACCCTTTGACAAATGGGCTCACCAAACACAGTGCAAATATTCAAGTCTGGTATAAAGAAGCATATACTCACTGCATTAGAAAATAATTGGCATGTTTACTGCTAGTTTATAAAACTATCCCACTATTATTGGAATAGCCCCAGCCAAGCTACTGATGGGTCAATGTTTGGAATTTGGTGGAGAGGGGTAGAGTCATCAAAAGGGAAAGAGCATTTTGAGAAAGATGATCCAATCTTTGTGAAGAATTTTGGAAGTGGATCAAATTGGATCTCAGGAATTATGGTGGCCTGGATAGAGCCAATGTCTTATGAAATGTAGGCACAGGACAGTTGATGAAGAAACACGTAAATCATTTGAGGAAGCAGGAGCCATTACACGACCCAGGGCTACTACTTGATCCAATTATGCCAACAAGCAGTGATGTTGTTTGTCCAAAGGGTGAAGTGGTTGATCAGCGAGTGGCAAGCCAAAGTTCTGCTCTCAGTGAAACTGAGGAAGATGAAACACAGATTCCAAACAGAGTTCTAGTGAAGGGAATTCAACCAAACCTATCTCAACCAGCTATGTTGTTCTTAGAGAAAGACAGACTGTGTTTTTGACAGACTGTGTTGAAATGTTCATTTTTGCTACTGTTTTAGAAATTGTAGAAGTTATTTACACATATTCAGTATATCCTATCTACAACTGCAACACTATGGGCAGGATTGTACAGCCTCGCTCATCCCAAAACCGTAAAATCCCGTCTCAGGTCAACAGACCTTCCCATTGTCGGCTTCAATTTTTGTGGTGAGCGAGATTGTAGCAATCCAGCCAATATTCTGCACCTTCCCTCTCTCCTCTTAGTACTATATGAATCGTACATTTTGTCCATATAGCACACAAGAAGCAAGTTTTTCACTGTATCCCAATACATATGACAATAATAAATCAAATCAAATAATAAGGGACTTAAAGGGACATAATAGTTGGCCTGTTAAAGAGACAGACATCGGGAGGGTCATGTTACCCAACCAGCCAATGGGAAACAAGTTCAGGAATCTTGATGCAGTACACAGGGTGTTGCAGCTAGAACTGATCCTGTAGCTCGAAGTGTTAACTTTGTGCAAGTACTCTGCATATAGATATCGGCTTGTAAATAAACCATTATATTTATTATACTAAATGGTGGTCACCAATTCTTGCAACTACTACAAGGGGAATCCATTTTCCCAGTGATATAACACGGATCTCTGTCCTCACAGGAGAAAGTCTGGGTAGGAAGGCCTTCAGCTCTGCTCTCATGCCACCATTTTAACTTCATCAGAATTGCAACAGAAACTC
The DNA here is from genome assembly GCA_024679065.1 of Sphyrna mokarran. Taxonomy (NCBI): domain Eukaryota; kingdom Metazoa; phylum Chordata; class Chondrichthyes; order Carcharhiniformes; family Carcharhinidae; genus Sphyrna; species Sphyrna mokarran. The sequence continues at coordinate 77,748,161 of JAGIQG010000002.1, forward strand.
CCTTTATGGACATGAACAGGACATCCAAGGATCTTTCAATGCTAATATGATGGTAGATGGTGAGCAGTTCTGAGTAAATTCACAATCTACAACTGCCTGCAAGAAAAGATTTGTAATATATTGTAGTTAACGAGAGAGAGAAGTAACAATTGAAATTTACTTCAGCTAAAGAAATTTCTCGCCGATATGGCATGCTGTATACTACATAAACATGTTGGGGCATATGCTGGAGTGATGTAGACACGACTCACAGAAAGGAAATTCAAGGTTAAGTGCTGCTTTTTTGTGCCTTTAAAACTTCTCCTTCCAGTTAATCGTCATTGCCCTTTCTGAAATCTGCCCACTGGGCTTATTTATATTTGTGCATCCGTGGAGCTATAGATCTAGATTACTTGGAAATACTTCCTGAACAGACTATTAAAACAGTACTTCTTTGATGGCACAGTGGTTAGCACTGCTGCCTCACAGCACCAGGGACCTGAGTTTGATTCCCGATTTGGGTCATTGTCCGTGCGGAGTTTGCATGTTCATCCTATATCTATGTCGGTTTCCTCTTGGTAGTCTGGTTTCTTCCCACAACTTGAAAGATATGTTGGTTAGGTGCATTGGCTATTCTAAATTCTCCCTTAGTATACCTGAACAGGTGCCGGAGTGTGGCAACTGGGAGATTTTCACATCTTCATTACAGTGTTAATATAAGTCTACTTGTAACTAATAATTAAATTTTATCCCCACTATTGTCTACACCAGAGAGCCCAAATGCAGACCAGCAACTGCTGCGTGGAACAGTTCCATTCTGTCTACAAATATTACTCTGAGCATTCTGTTGCTTGTCATTTCAATTCTGAATCTTGCTCTCTCCCGGACTTTACTGTCCTTGGCCATATATTGCCATTTAGAATAAAACATTTGCTCTCTTCTGTCCACAACTGCTGCCTGACCAGCTGAACACTTCCAACATTTTCTGTTTCTTGTAATATATGTATATATATTTATGATATGCATTTACAACAATATTGTATGGTGCAATCCTTTTTATGCTGGTGAACTGCAAAACCAGTCCCTCCACATGTATGTAGACACATGTCTGTATATGTAAATAGATATGTGTAGAAAAAGCTGTGGAGCTTACAAGTAGTGTCTAAATGTTTCAATGTAGGTATCAAAGGACAGAATCATCCAAAAAGAAAGAGTTTATTTTTCAGGAGATTACTTGTCCTTGAGGCAAATTTTGCTGATTACATTATATAGTTGAAAATGACTAATCAAACTTTCATTCAAATGCCAAGACAGAGTTAGGGAAAAAGAAAACATCACAGTTAATGTGAAACTTATGCTATGCATTTATCAAACAATACATAAGTCATTTTGAAAAGGAGTTAAAAATTATACAAAAATTTGTAGTGTCTCATATTTCTTATGGAATAATTTCGTCTAGAATAATTCAACACAACAAAGCTTTTTTAAAATCTAAAATCCAAAACTGTTAAATTTATGTCTGCTAAATGTTAAATGTCATATAATAATTCATGTTGATCTTAAACAATTCAATTTCTTTCATTCTAACAAGTTAGAACTTGTTCCTTTTTTCTGAAAGTGCATATATAAAACTTTCTTTTTACGTCAGTTTTGCAGTACATATCCACAAATCCGTGAATGTGTCAAGACAAATAGGTATTTAAAAAAGCATCTAGGATAGCTTCCTTTATTGGCTCATGCAAAGAATATAAGAGAGTCTGCAAGAACACCATAAAACACAAGTTAAGCTTTCTAGATTACTACATACAGTTCTGGTCATCACATTGCTGGAGGGTGTAATCGCATTAAACAGTTGCAGAAAAGATTCATGAGATGTTTCTAGGAGTAGAGGATTTTGTGTATGAGGCAGCTAAGTGGATATTTAATGTAGAAACTAAGAAAGGAAAATTACTCTCTCAGTTTCTAAGAAAGCTAAGCTAGGAAACCAGAGTTTCTGGGAGACTGAACCTGGTTGAAATCTCTTATAAGGTCGTAATAGGTCCTCAGATCTCAGCAGTAATTGGTGAGTCCATTGGTGTAGAACAGGCAGATTGAAGAAGAGGCTAGAGCCAGAAGCTGAAAATAAACAAATACACAATTGCTGCAGCTGTTTCTGTTACTTGAAGATCAGATTGGTGGATCTCTGCCATGCAGACTGAATTGAAGAAGCTCTCCAGATATGTGTTATTTTTTGGTGAAAGCCATGGCCAAGGAACTCTGGTTGCTTATAGACTGCTCTCAGCTGGGAATCGGCCAAGAAAGAGAAAAGGTGAAATTACTTGTATGAAAAACAGAGGACAGAAAAGTGAATGCATAGCCATTTAACACTCCATGAGCTTTAATTGTTTGAGGGCATGATTTTCATCCTCTTTCAGGGGAGATTGGCAGTTTGCTCTGCAGTCCTTTACAGGGCTATCTTTGACTACAGGCAGCCCCCAAGGAAGAGGTGTTAATGGAGACCAGATCTCAGCTAAGTTTGAGGTATTGGCAGAACATGGCTGGCAGGCTTAATGATAAGGAAGGGGACTGAAGTTGGGATGCGGATGGGAGAGTAAAAGGAGTACTCTGAGAGCAGATTGGAGGATAGCTATATATATTGGAACCAACTGAACTGTGCATTCCCAAATGAGGAGAGAGGCTCAGCTGAGACATTTTAAGAACCTTTCAATGGAAGTGCGGGCAATCAGGAAAGTGAAGCAATACTGCCCATTCATACAACACTAATCCTGCAGATTGGTATTAAACAATTTTCTTGTTTTAACCATTGTTTACAGTCTGGTCTTTCTCTAAAATGATACCAAACTCCAGAACATTTAGGTGAATGGTGAAACTCCCAGAATCCTGTTAGAAAGTTGGCTCTGCATGGGGTTAACTGAAGAGAAGCTTCAAGCCCCCCTCAAATAATCTGATTTCCTGAATAAATATTTATCCTCATGCTTATTCCCAGGTATGTAATATTAGAATTCAGTGAATGAGACTCCCAGTGGCTGGGCTGAAAGCAGCACATTCAAACATGTAGCCAGAGAAATGTTATCATAGTTGGTCATGTTGGCGGAGAGGGGGCACCTTGAAATGTACGGTGGCCATCATATGAGGAGTAAATGCTCGCTGACATTGGAACAAAGCGCTTGAACCTAGATTCACTGATCAGTCATTGAAAGAAAGCAGATCTTTAGTGACTAATGCTGATACTTGTTTGTTTCTCCTTGATACTGCAGTGAGGAGACATCAGTCTGTCTTTGGGCTCCACTCCAGATTTTTGTCAGCATTTATTCCCATAGCCTTTAACTCTCCCAATGTATAAACAAGGCATTTGAGCTATTTGCCCATAAATAGGAGTATGGTTTACAAGTGCGAAGGTGTGTCCATATGACAGTATGTTTGAACCCTGCACGTCTGGGGCCCAAACCTCCTCCATGTTGTACTGAAGCATTAGCTTGTGTCAGTGAGGGATGCAATTTCTAAGTGTCATCACAAGGAGGCACAGCTGAGGACTTGCAGAAGGGGAAGTTCTGTACTGACAGGGAGAACCACACCAAATGGCATCCTTCTGCACTGTAGGGATTCTATGACAGTAATCAGGTCCAAAATCTCCAACTCACAATGTTGTATGATTGTGAATGTTCATCCCTATCGGGAACATGGAATTATAATCACTTACTGGTTTCTGAAATTATTACATTTGTAATGACCTTCCCTCTGCAACACCCTCTGAAATCACTCATGTTTTGTCACCTTCCTCCTCACTTTCAATATTCTCAGATAGCCTTCATGTTTGTTTTTACCTATGACCAATCTTTCTTTCTTGATCTGTACCTTTATTCAATTTTTTTGTCTGTTTTTAAAATGTGCAGTTGTTGATGTATATTTAAAAGTATAAAGTATGAGTTGCTATAAATTGCAGTTACTTGATTAAAAAACAAACTATAATTGATCTATTGGTGAGGGACATTTGTCCGATTAAAAGATGTTGCTAAGCCATTTCAGATTTTCATGATTGTACACACATTTAACAGAAAGAAAGTTGCACAAACGGCAACTTCGGTCAACTTGACTACCTAGAAATTCCTTTAATTTCTATTATAATCATAAGGCACTCATGTAACATGGTTGTGCTTAATTCAAAATGGAAATGATTGTGGCTCTTAGCCCAAAACAAGGGTAATCTTCAAACAGTCATTCCACAGTGAATGACAAATGGACAAAAATTTAAGTTCATGAGGAATGTTTTCATTCTATAACTTTAATTCTGGGGTTCTTCTTCCTTTATGTTGAGTTATCACTGTGTTATTTCAATGTGTAAAAGAAACAAGGCAGCTAATTGAAAAAAAGGAGGAATTTTAAACACAAAAATCTATTGAATTTATAACAATGTACAGAGTTTATATTTGATATTGGTCAATGGCTTTTTCTTACATAGTGCTGGACTCTTAAAATAGCATCTGCATTTTGAGAAAAACATCAAAATATTTAAAACAAATTAGCCACAAATGTTTTGGAAAATATATATTTTATTAATTACCTTTGCTACTTAAGATGGGTGGGGGTAATATTGTCACCCTTGCTGGTCTGTTTGCTTGTGAGCAATGCATCTCGAAAACTAATAGGTGGATTTCAACAAAAAAACATGATGATAAAACATGATGTAACATGGAGAGGATATAACTCACAAAAGAATTGATTCATTTTTGGTGAAAATACAGATCTAGTTTCTCAAATTTTTAAAATGACTCATTAATATTAGGAGATAGGGAAAATTGACATTTTTTGGAACCTTATAGATCGATTTATTTAGGACACTGGGAGCCAACTGCTGATACTTTCTTCCAAACCATCTACACTCCCATCGCTACCTAATAAGGCAGTACTTCCCTGCGACCCCCATTGTATCCTCACTTATTGATTATTTGATTGTTTTAGAATTTTGTAGATTGTTTCAGTAGCTCTGGTAGAATTTGTCACAGCTGGAAAAATGTGAGCAGAATTTTCACAGCATTGTTGAATATGGAGGGCCTGTGAGATGAAAGTTTTTAATGAAAAGATTTTGTTTTCAACTTTGTAGTTATAGAGCATAACAAGGCATAGAAAATGCTCAAGGCAGAGTTTCATAATTGTAACAATGGTGAATTATTACCAGCCCTACTGAGTGCCCTTCGCATCCTGTTGAACATGTATTTGACAGTATTTGACAGTATTCACAGAATCACAAAATATGGGAAAAGGGGACCATTTGGTCTGCACTGACTCTCTAACAGAGCATTCTACTTAACCCCACTCTCTGACCTTATCCCCATAACCTTGTACATTCTTTCATTTCAGATAATAATCTAATTATTTTTTGTATACTTTGATTGAATTTGCTTCAATTACCTCTCAGGAAGTTTGTTCCAGATTCCAACCATCCTCTGGATAAAATATATTTTCCTCACATCACTTCTATTATTTTGACTCTGTGGTCTCTAATTTTTTATGTACCTTTGAGAGAAACAAGTTTCTCACTCTTTACCCTGTCCATACTGCTCAGGATCTTAAATACATCCATCAAATATTAAATATGGAGACACGGATTACAACTAGTTGGAGAGCTAGCAAGATCTTGCAATGCTTCCATTGTCAGTTGGTGGTAATGGACCTGCCAGAGGCCCAGGATCAGTGGGGTTCACATGCCACAGATAAATGAGGATACAATGGAGGTTGCAGGGAAGCACTGCCTAGTTTTGTGGTGATGGGGGTGTAGAGCGTTCAGAAGAAAGTATCAGCAGTTAGCTCTCACTGAGCTATCCCCTTCCCAATACAGGGTCCTTCAATCAGGCACTGAATGCCTGACAATGAGGGATTGCTTTCTAGGCTCCCCACATGGAGACTGGCCCACTGCCGCGATTGAATACTCCAAATTCACTTCGAGGAAGGACATGACATCCTGCCCATAGTCTGCTATACAGAACAAATCAACAGTGACTTCTAAAATATATGTTTTAAAACTTTAAATATTCATCCTATATAAGTGTTTAAAATTGTATTTAAAGTCAAGACATTGTGATCAAAGATTTTAGAGGGCAGGAATGTTATGTTAAGTTGTCATGGCTGAATACTCATTAGAAAGTAGTCAAAGCTTAGTACTTATGATCTGAACAGTATTGCAATCTGATGCATATTGCCTGAGTTCTGTGTATACAGAATAAAATAATGTAAATACTTCCCCATTTTCATCAGGTTGCTTGCTTCCTCTAGCACTCATATCATTTCTAGCACAGCAACCTTAATAGAAGGATATCCATCTATTTATCCTAAATGCACAGCTGGTCTGGATTCAATTTCTGTCTCACTACTGTTACTGAACTCTCCGTTCAGAATTACAGGTGCGCATAATTGCAGCAACCTAGTAAAATGTCATGTACAGCAAAGTATATGACCTCTTTTGCCTGCTAGAAATGTGGTCCCAATTAAACAGAAATTTGCAAAATAGAAAAAAATAAAATGGGCTGGCCTTTCCTGCATGTTCTTCCTCAGTGAATTATTTTCTAAACTATGGGCAGAATTTAACTGTCCCTACTGGCAAGTTTGTACGGATGGGGGAGGGGATCATAAAATTCTTCAAGAGTCCTTCCTACCCACCCACCCCAATCTGACAATAATTTTATGAGGAGCAGGTGAGGCTTAGAACAGCCATCTTGCCCTTAATCCAACTGAGGCCCTTAAGTGGAGAGAAGATATCAGGAATGGGGAACCGATGGCTTAGCCTTCCTGGGCCTCAGGCAGTGAGGGGAGAGCACTTCCCTCAGGAGGACCCCATTCCTAACTGGGCTGCCTGTATCTTCCTTGACGGTGTCCCTTCTCTCCTGGTGCCTACAACTTGGCGTCAACTAATTTGCCACCACCACCTACTTCCCATAAGCCTTCTGTCCTGGCCTTGCCAAGAGATACCCAGAATTGTCTCCACTCTAGTCTTGATGCATGCAAACTCAGCACTGGTGATTGAGATTGGAGAATTGTTGGCCAATCAGATGACCAGCAGCTCTCTGACACTGAACTTACAACCCAGATGGGAACAGAAGGCCTGGTTCCAGCTAATTAAGATTCCTTGGAATATTAAACAATTGTGGGGTAGCTGTCAGAAGCATCAACTTTTTTGTTTTATTTAATCACCTGAAAATATCTCTTAAGAACCTGGCTGGTGAAAAAATAGCTGTTAACAGTAAAGGTTATAGAATAAAAATTCTATCCAATAGCCTTCTTTTTATTTGGTCTTTTAGTTAGAACAAGTCAAGTTATGGTATATTTGATGTATTTGATTTGCGCAACAATGAAAATGGTGGCTAATTTCACAACTGAGAGGATTTTTGTCATGGATACAAAGCTCTACTTTACCCCAAACTACAAAAATCCCTATTACATACTTTTCATGTGAAACTTTGGACATAACAAAGTACTATGAATTTAGGAGAGGAGTCCAATTATCTGCATTCTTCAGGGTTCCTTTGTCTGTGTGTTTTGTAAGGCAAAACATCCATCTATTTCCAAATGTCCATTCATTATAAGAGTGGTGGCCAGTCTTTGGTGCTACCACTATTTATAATAGAAACAAAGAAACTAGAAGCAGGAGTAGGCCTTTCGGCCCTTTGAGCATACTTTGCTCTTCATTATGGTCATGGATGATCATCAAATTCAATATCCTCTTCTCCCATCTTTCTCCCTTATCCCTTGTTCCCTTTAGCACCAATTTCTTCTTGAAATCAGACAATGTTCTGTCCTCAACTACTTTCTGTGGTAGTGAACGTTCACCACTTTCTGGGTGAAGATATTCGTCCTCACCTCAGTCCTAAAGGGTGCTCCCTCTATAACAAGGACATCCTTGCTGTAGAGAGAGTACAGCAAAGGGCTTAATAAATTGGCAAAAGTGTTCTGAATTGTGGGAAGTGATGGAACTGATTATTAATAATGGGTGTTACCACTGTCGAAGTATCACACCAAGTTAAATTCCAATAAGCTTTAGGCTTGAAATTCTGTGGTAATTCTCCTAATCATTCAATGTAACTTTGAAGATGATCCAAGGATTCCCAATGAACGCGCAAAATCAGCATTTAAATTGATCGTCAGTGTTTGCAGTTCTTTTTCCAAAGCTACGGTAAGCAATTTAGAAGGACTTCATTTCAAGACTTGGTTACGCGTTGACTCACTCACATTATATTTAACTGGTAGATGAAATGCAGTAATAACATGATCATATTTCAAATGATAAAGGACTAGTATACATTAAATGTTTTCCAGAGAAGCTTGCTTTTAAAGAACTGAAGAATATTATTGAACATGTCTTATCGTGTCAGGAGGAGAGGTTTTGTGGAAAAAGTTCCAGATCAGGTTCAGCATAAATTCAGTAAAATTATTTTAAAAAGGGCATCAATATTTTAGATTTTTATGTCAAGCAACTTGCATGTATAGTATGTATATATTATACACACAATCGGATAATGCAGAACTAGCATACAATTTAAAAGGTTCCAAGAGAATTGCTTGGCATTGTAAGGGACAATACTGCCTTCAGGCCATCTCCTTCACCTCCCTTGTCCAAAAGAAAATATGGCTTATTCAAACTCAACCCAGCTGTGTGTAATATTTTAATTGTGAACTAAGTTTCAAACCTCACATGCGACATATCACTAAGACAGCTGGCTTCTATACATTAAACATAGTTTCTTCTATGTTTCTTCTAGAAGAAAACATTTTTTCTTCTAGTTCATGCCCACTGCTGTTGAAATTCTCACCATATTTCCATAACCCACAGACTTAACCCTTCCAATTCTCCTCATCAGCCTCCTGAACAGCATAAACTTCAACTATTCCAAAGCTCCATTCCTGGTAAACAATTAAATTCTCATAATTCCACCACGTATGCTTGCCAATCTCCAATGATTCCACATTCCCGTAGACATGAAATTCCAAATTTTTCATTGTCTCATCCTCATCCTACCTCTGGAGCCTCCTGTAGTCCCAAATCCCAAATACTAATCTCCTCTGCATCACCTCCCCTCCCCACTGTTCATGGCTCTACTAAAGTTTATTTGTTAGTGTCACAAGTAGGCTTACATTAACAACTGCAATGAAGTTACTGTGGAAATCCTTAGTCACCATACTCGGGTGCCTGTTCGGGTACACTGAAGGAGAATTTAGTATGGTCATTGCATCCAACCAACACACCTTTTGGAATGTGGGAGAAAACCGGAACACCCGGAGGAAACCCACGCTGAAACAAGGAGACCATGTAGACTCCACACAGACAGTGACCCATGCTGGGAATTGAACCTGAGACCATGTTGTTATGGGGCAGCAGTACTAACCATGTTGCTACCATGCCACCCTGTTAGAGTCAGGACTTTCAACAATTTTGATGCTACTCTCTGAAATGTTCTCTCCCTAAGCCCCTCAATCTGGTCCCCACTGATTACATTTCCAGAAGTATTTTCAAAATACATTACTGTCACCAACTATCAGTTACCTTCACAAATGCTCCTTTCCCTTTCTGCTTCTTCGTAAAACACTCGGAAGAATTCACAATGTTAAAGTCATTGTATAAATGCAAGTTGTTATTGAACATATTTAAATCTATTAATAGCAATTGTCGTTCAGCAGACCAGTTACTTTCATTTGTAGAAAGATTTTTTAGTTCCGAAACATTAGCTCTGCTCCTCTTCAGACCTGTTGAGTTTATCTAGCATTTTCTGTTTTAATTTATGCTACTCTCTTTGTATTGTCTTATTGAATTCTGTATACACTCGTATTTTTAGATCAGAGCCCCTCTTGGTACACATTGTGAAAGTGAATGTTCATTCATATTTTATGAATAAGCCTGGCTATATATATATTTTATGAAAGCATTGCTTATGGAAGGAATATACTGGTATATCCAACAATTGAATGCAAAAATTATTTTTGTGACAGCTAATTATTTTTTGTTTATATATATATAAGAACATTAGAAAAATTATATAAAACTCTTCTGTCTACTATTTTAATGCCAGTGTTAATTTGTATAAAGTAAGCATTTTAGCCCTCAAATAAAATATTGGATAGTCATATTATTAAAATGTGTTGAGGGTTCATGCACAAATATTGCAAGCAGCAGTTTCTAAAGCATATTATTGTATCATTAATACAACGAGAGGGAACATTTTAATTACATAAGTCCTTTACACCTCCTGAGACACGACAGTACTTTTAAAATCATAGAATCCCACAGTGCAGAAGGATGCCATTCGGCCCATTGAGTCTTCATCGACAGACAATCCACCCTACCCCCTTAACTGTATGTATTTACCCTGATAATCCTTCTAACACTAAGGGATAATTTAGTATAGCCATTCCACCTAATCTGCACATGAGATCCTAAATTAAAATTTTTCATCAGTATTTACTGCTGAGAAAAGCATGGATGTTAGAGAACTTGGGGAAATAAACAGTGATGACTTGAGGACTGTACACATTACAGAGAAGGAGGTGCTATAAGTTTTAAAGTCCATCAAGGTAGATAAATCCCTGGGACATGATGAAGTATATCCCAGAACATTGTGGGAAGCTAGGGAGGAAACTGCGAGTTCCTCTAGCAGAGATATTTGAATCATCAATTGTCACAGCTGAAGTGCTTGAAGAATGGAGAGTGGCAAATGTTATACCTTTGTTTCAAAAGGGCTGCAGGGAAAAGCCTGAGAATTACAAGCTGGTGAGCTTCATATCTGTAGTGGGTATCTTATTGGAAGATATTTTGAGAGACAGGATCTAGAGGCATTGAGAGACGCAAGGGCTGATTAGGGACAGTCAGCATGGCTTTGTGAGCGGAAAATCATGTCTCACAAATTTGATTGAGTTTTTTGAAGAGGTAACCAAAAAGGTAAATGAGGGCTATGCAGTTGATATTGCCTACATGGATTTTAGCAAGACCTTTGACAAGGTACCGCATGGTTAAATCTCATGAGATCCATAGTGAAGTAGATAAATGGATACAAAAGCTGGATTCAAATTGGAGGCTGGTGGTGTGCCAGGGATCAGTGCTGGGTCCACTGTTATTTGGCATTAATATTAATGATTTGGTTGTGAATATAGAAGGCATTGTTAGTAAGTTTGCAGATGACATCAAGATTGGTGGCATAACGCACAGTGAAGAAGGTTATCTAGGATTGCAATGGGATCTTGATCAATTGGGAAAATGGGCTAACAAATGACAGATTGAGTTTAATTTAGATAAATGTGAGGTGATGCATTTTGGCAGGACTTATTCAGTTAATGGTAGGGCCTTGAGAGAGTTACAGAACAAAGAGATCTTGGGGTACAGGTTTATAACTCCTTGAAAGTAGGGTCACAGGTGGACAGAGTGGTGAAGAAGGTATTCAGCATGTTTGATTTAATTTGTTTGAACGTTGGGTACAGAAGTTCAAACGTCTTGTTGAAATTGTACAAGACATTGGTAAGGCACACTTGGAAAACTGTGTATGTTCTGGTCACCCTATTTTGGAAAAAATATTATTAAACTAGAAAGATGCAGAAAACATTTACTGGGATGCTACCAGAAATTGATTGTTTGAGTTATAAGGAGAGGCTGGAAAGACTGACACTTTTTTCTCTGGAATGTCGGAGGCTGAGGGGCAATCTTCTAGACGTCTATAAAATAATAAGGGTCATAGAACAGTAAGATAGTCAATACCTTTGCCCAAAGATAGGTGAGTCTAAAACTAGAGGGCATAGGTTTAAGGTGAGAGGGGAGAGATACAGATAAGTTCAGAGGGACAATTTTTTCACACAGAGAGTGGTGAATGTCTGGAACAAGCTGCAAAGCAGTAGTAGAGGTGGGTACAATTTTGTCTTTTAAAAATCACTTAGACAATTATATAGATAAGATGGGTATAGAGGAGTATGGACCAAATGTGGCCAATTCGGACTAGCTTGGGGGTTTAAAAAAAAAGAGTGGCATGGACAAGTTGGGCCAAAGGGCCTGTTTATATGCTTTAAGCCTTTACGACTCTATCTTTGTAGTATGGGAGGAAACCAGTGCACCCAAAGGAAACCCCCACAGACATGGAAAGATTATGTAAACTCCAATCATGAGGCTGGAATTAAATCCAGGTCCCTAGTGCTGTGAGGCAGCAGTGCTGACCACTGTGCCACCATGCCGACCCAATTTAATCAATTAAATTTCAATAGAGTATGTTCATAAGATAAAAGAATTGAAATCCAAAAAAAATTAATATTGGGACAATTACTTTTGGACAACTGAAAATAAAGTAATATCACAAGTTTAACAAATAAATTCATATAAATGAAACTGCAAAGAGATCTGTGATACTTGGTGCAAATCATATTTTTTAACCAAAACAACTAAAAATTATGAACAAGGCCATGGATGACCACAAGAACTGATTCGATGGCAGCTGGGTCATGACAAATAGAATTGGTTCTTGCTAGCTTATAGCAGCAAAATGAAAATGATATCTTCAAAATAACTTCCCTGAATTTTTTTCAAAATCCTATTGCCTATGCAAATAATGATATTTGGAATTAGTAAACTATAGGCCATTATCTAGCATTTATGATTCTAGCATTGTCTACGCAGTAAAATACAAATGCATATTACAAAAAGTTCCACAACTTGAAACAAACATTGATCCAGATCATTTTAAGAAATAGTTTTGCTGCTGAATTTCATAACCAATTGCAATTTTATAGTTGACATCAGGAAACAGTAGGGAGATTCATAACAACCTGACATATTTTGTTTTACCCAGATGGTGAATAATAAAAATTAATCCCGTAAAATAACATGTTGAGTGAAAATGAAGCCGAAAAAAGAAAGAACCCATTATTAAGCAAAAACTCCCATATATTTTTTCTGAAAATATCAGGGGAGTTTTTGCTTGACAATCATTTTTCTGAATCTGAAAAATGTTCAATTGAAATGATTGTCAGAATATAAAAATACTACATTTTGTGATAATTGTAAGTTTAATTGCAGGACAAAAATGGGTGCTAGCCTATTTTCCAACTCACCTGGCTTTGTTTTTTATTATTTTTGTGCTTCTTATACCCATAGTGGTGCTGGGTTGTTGCCAACCTACACTCACCACACTTCTGATCATTGCTGACACCTCCCTCCCAACCAGCAGGACTTAATTGAGTGTTGCTACTGACATTACAGTGGTCTAAAATTGTGCTCCATTTCACTGGCAAGCTGCCTGGGGATATGCCTTGGAGGAGGTCCCAAGGATAAGGGAAAGCTGTTCACAGCTAGTACAAATCTTGGAAAATAATTTCATTTTCATTCAGCTGAGAGCTTGCCTTTTCTACTTGGCAAAATTCCATAGGGAACACATAAACTGAGTTACCTGCTTGAGCGCATCTGTGACTTCTTAATACAATACTACAGAGACAATGGACTAGTGTCACTGGCGTTATTCATACTCATCCTAAAGGCTCATGAGTAGGCCTGATTTCTTATCATACTAGCTGCGTGGGAACTTCTGGCATAACCTCCTTACTTTCCATAATGTGGAATAGGGGTGTCAATGATGAAGGTTTCTGACATCATCTGTGATAAGCCACTGTTGTTGTTTCAATCATCACCTCTTTAATATTCTTGCCATTATTTTCTTTAAAATGTAGAAAAGAAAGCTCCTGCAGAAGAATTCATCACTTCCAGGATTTTTAAAAAAATTCCCATTATTTAATTGGCTATGATTTCAATAGAATACTTTCAGTTTGTGCTAGCATTACTTCAAAAAAAGGGAAAATTGGCTGGATGTGGTTAGGAAATCAAATCCTGAAGCTCTGATATTATTATTCACAAAGAGACCCAGAGATCAGAAGGAAATATGAATCTCGTACTCTCATCTGAATTCTTGTGAAACATGTAATTGTTCTTTTGAATCAGACATTTCACTGCTTGCATAGGCTGATGTCCTGGAGTGGTGGTGGTGATTGGGGGGGGGGGGGGGGGGGGAGGTGGTTGGTTTGGGGATGGGGGCGACGTGGTAGGGGGGATGCTCGAAGCATTCTAAATAAAATGAATGAATTAGTTGCGCAGATATATGTCTCGGTGGGTATGATACAACTGAGATTACGAAGTCATGGCTTCAAGGCGATAAGTTGGCAAAATGATATTGAGAGTTACTCAGTGTTTAGGAAGGATGGACAGAATGGAAAAGCTGATGGAGTTGCATTATTGATTAAAGAAGATATTGATACAATATTGAGGAACAAGAGTTGTATAGACAATGTTGGATCTATATGGGTCGTTAAGAAACACCAAGGGACAATAAACATTTGTGGGGATGTATACAGACTACCAAACTGTAGTGGTAATTTTGGGAATAGCATTAAACAGGAGGTCATAGTTGTGTGTGATAAAGGAACATCTGTAATCATGGGTATCTTTAATCTACATATAGATTGGATGAGTCAATTCAGTCACAGTACAATAGAGGAAGAATTTCTGGAGTGTGTACTGAATGGTTTTCTGGATGAATACATTGAGAAACCAACACGGAAGCAGATCATCTTGGACTGGGTAGTGTCCAATGGGAAAGGATCTGTTGGCAATCTTGTTCTGAGAGATCCCTTGGGAATGGGTAACCATAATATGATAAAATTCTTTATCAAGGTGGATAGTGAAATAGTTGATCCTGAGAACAAGTTCCTGAATCTCAATAAAGGCAACTATGATGGTATATCATATGACTTGACCATGATGGACTGAGAAACACTATTGAAAGGAAGGACAGTGGATTGCAATAGCAAGCATTTAAGCAACGAATAGGTGAACTTGAAAGTTGTTTATTTCTATCTGACACAAGAGTGGAAAGGGGACTATGGCCAAACTATGGCTTACAAGGGAACTTAAGAGATAATATTAGATTTAAAGAACAAACATTCAAATTGGCAAGAAAAAGCAACAGATCTGAGGATTGGGAACAGTGTAAAATTCAGCAAAGGTGGACCAAAGGATTGATTAAGAAAGGGAAAATAGAATATGAAAGCAGATGGTGGGAAACATAAAATCCAACTGTAAAAGTTTCTATACATATACAAAGGGAAAAACGTTGATGAAAACGAATGTCATAGAATCAAAGAATCATACAGTACAGAAGAGACCCTTAGGCCCATTGAGTCTGCACCAAACTCCTACTTAATCCTACCTGCCAACCCTTGGCCCATACTTCTGAACGATACATTGTGCCAAGTGTTAATCCACACACTTTTTAATGATATGAGGCAACTTGCCTCTATCACTGTCCCAGGTAGTGCATTCCAGACCATCACCACACTCTGAGTAAAAAGGATCTTTCCTCACATTCCCCCATAAACCCTCACCTCACCTTAACCTATGTTCCCTCTATGAGCATTCAACTAAATGGAACAACTGCTCCTTATCTTCTCTGTCCATGTCTCTCTTAATCTTGTACTACTCGATCAAGTCGCCCCTCAGTTTTAACTGCTCCAATGGAAATAATCCAAGCCTACGCAACTTCTCTTCATTACTTAAATATTCCATCCCAGGCAGCATCCTGGTGAATCTTATCTGCATTCCCTCTAGTTGAATGATATCCTTCTGATAATGTGTTGACCAGAACTGCTCACAGTACTCTCGCTGTGGCCTCAACAAAGTTCTATACGACTTCAACATGACTTCCCTATTTTAGTAATCTATGCTCCAAATGATAAAGTTCCATATGCCTTTTTTACTACTAAATTGGCCTTCTGCTTTCAGGGATCTGTGGACAAACACACCAATGTCTCTTTGTTCCAAAGAACTTTCTAGTATCTACCATTCATTGAGTACTTCCATGTCAATTTATTCCTTTCAAAGTCTGTCAACTCACACTTTCCAGGATTAAATTCCATCTGCCGCTTATCTGACCATTCTGCCTTTATCTTCTTGTAGGCCAAGGTACTCTGCCTGTTAACCATTTCCAATCTTTGTATCATCTGCAAACATACTAATCCTACCCCTCACATAGTCATCAATGTAATTTATATAACTGACAAATAATAGGGGGCCAAAACAGAACAATGTGGAATTCCACTGGACATTGGCTTTGAGTCACTAAAACAACTTTGTCATCACACTCTGTCTCCTACAACTGAACCAATTTTGAGTCCATTTTATCAATCTGTATCCCACGTGAATATATCTTTACAAATTTCTCATATGAAACATTATCAAAGGCTTTGCTGAAGTCCATATAAACGACATTGACTGAACTACCCTTGTACACATACTTGGTCACCTCTCCAAAAAATTCAATCAAATTTGTTAAGCATGACATGCTTTGGCTTGGCCGAGACAGGAAATTCCCACCCAAGGTCACAGAGATTTCTGTTGTCGAGCACTCACTCACACCACTTCCATAGTGGGCAAGGCAGTAGATTACCAGAATTTTTTATTTGTCTTCAAAATACACCTTGCTGGTTTTTCATCTTTGATTAGAACATTTGCATCAGTGCCACACATGGGTATAATTAAAGTAAATGGGTCTGATATTTTTAAACACACTTGGAGTTTATATCAAGGTACATTGTGTTGGCCCTGCTTCAAGTGTATGAGGGAGAAAAGGAAGCACTGAAGGGCTTGCAAATTGTTGAGATCCAAGATATGCCTGTGATGCTGCAATTGCTTTGAGATTTAGACCTTGGTTCAATCTCTGACTTGTTGCTAGAGATCAGTTTTCATTAAAAAAAAAGCAGGGGCATTATTCCTGATATCTTGGAAAATATTTAATACCCAACCAACATCACTGAAGTAGATTATCTGGTCATTATTGCACAGTTGTTTGTGGGAGCTTATTGTGTACAAATTGACATTTCAGAAGAATTTCATTAATAGGTTTCAGAAAGTGTTGAAAGGAACTTTGTAAATGCAAGTCTTTCTTCTTTAAGTAAAAGCTCATCAACTACTGGAATTGAAAAATCCAATGCGTCTGTGGCCTCTTCCCAGACCCTCTTCTATTCCTACATATTCCCTTCTCCCTCCATATCCTATCTTCCCTTTCATTCCAATTCATCTTTCCTCCTCATTCATCCCCCTTTTCTGAAAACCTTCCTCCCCATCTCTCATCTTGCCCATTTTCCTTCAGCCTCATTCCCATCTCCCCCTCTAAAGTTTATTTATTTGTGTCACAAACAGCTTACATTAACACTACAATAAAGTTATTGTAAATATCCATCCTCGCCACACTGCAACACCTGTTCAGATAATTGAGGGAGAATTTAGCATGGTCAATGACCTAACCAGCACATGTTCCCCCCCCCTCCCCCCCCCCCCACCCCTCCCCCCCCTCCCCCTCCCCCCCCCCCCTCCCCCCCCCTCCCCCCCCCCCTTACCCTTCCCCTTCCCCTTCCCCTTCCCCTTCCCCTTCCCTTCCCCTTCGGTTTCTCAGCCAGCGAGCTATGGCCCGGTTTAGTTTAAAACCGTTCTGTTGACGGTCTCCTGGGACCGGTGAAACAACAGCCAATCAGCTGGCGGAGAGGCCGGAGCGCGCGCTCCGCCGCGAGGAAGGGCGCCTCAGATGCCGTTAATGGAGGCTCGAGACGGGGAGGATGGTGACGTGCGTGTAGCCGAGCGGCTTTTCAGGGTAAGATATTCACTCCGGTTATCCCCGTCTGTGGAATTTGATGGCGGTGCCGGTTTGTCTGAGAAATAGAGTGGCGTAGTCAGCTAACCCTGTGTGAATTCGACAAATTTTCCGTATAGATTTCGCTGGTGAAAACTTGATCGTCCGTGGAGGAGGGAGAAGAGACTTGAATTGGAGTGGGGGGGCTAAAATGTGATTGACGTTCGCCTGAGCCAATGGGGATGCGATGAAGAGGACGGGGTGGGTGGAATGCCGGTGTCAGGTGGAGCAGCCAATGGACGCGGGGCAGGAGCCGAGGGTCGTGGCTGGTGGGCGGAGCTGGAGCTGGTGGGCGGGACTAATGTGGAATGTTGGTGTTGCAGCGTTCGGCTGGGGCAGTGTTGCAGGCGCGCGTCTCCAGTCTGAGCGGTGGATGTGTGTGTGAGAGAGAGAGAGAGAGAGATTGTTCATGGTGTGGGAGCGTGTGTCTAAAACAAGCTGTGAGTATAACATCCAGCCAGCTTCTCATTACACTCAACCTTTCAGGGTGGCTGCTTCACCGAACGAGTAGTGAAGCAGTGAGGCGCAGTGTGCCGTGGTTGAATCATTTTCTTAAAAAAAAGTTAACCAGCGGAATTAAATTATTTTGTGCTGATCGCGTTGTTGTTGTCTGGGGCCAAGCTGCCTCTCCCAATTGTAGGAATAGATTTGAAGAGTTTAGTCAGGATCGAACAATCTCACCTTCACAGAAATTGCCATAAGAAGTAGCAGCAGCCTAGGATGTTTGTAATGTTGCTCTGCCAAGACTTGTTGAATCGTAAGCTGCAGTTTGTGTTGTGTGCAAGTGATTTGTGTGTATATATATATATTATATATTTGAGTTAGTACAGATAGTATTAAACAATTTGATTTGACGGAAAACGGGATTAAATATGTACATGGTAGAATAAAAAGTTCGCGTTGTAGCTTGTGCCTGACTGGGCTTTTTTTTTAAATCCCGAATTGAGCAAAGGTGAGCAGAGTACCAGTGCGAATTTGTGGCTTTAATCTTGCCGCTGAGGAGTTTAATAGGGGAATTCTAACATTTTTTTAAAGTTGTGTGTTTTGAGGATTTCTCTGTCAGTTCGGAGTGATTGTAACTTGACAGTTGAATGAATAGCCCGGCTTTTTCAGTAGTCTTTGGGTGGAAAAGTCGGTGCATGCGATGTAAATGGTTTACCACAGTTGGGTTTATTTATATTTTGTGCTTTTGCTCCATGACTTTAGGCGGTTGGTAAACGCCCTGTGCAAAGTAATTCACGGATTTGATTTTTTTTTTGGTGCTCTGCTTGTTATGGCGGGCATTGGAGATGGCTGTTAACACAATCTTGTTAAATCTGAGCGCATTGTCAATATTTTATTGCAATTTTCAGTCTTTTGAAAGTGAGATCTGTTTTCACTCTAATTGCGGCGAGGAACTCAACAAACCTAGCGATGCTGGTGCATGGTTGTGCGTTTGGTCTGGATTTGATGTGCAATCGTTCAGGATTTAATTAAACCCCACTGTACACGGTAGTTCGGTACATTGGATTGGCGTGTTTTAGAAACTTTTCAAAATCCCATATGGATTATTTGACTAGTTAACAGTGGAAGCTGCGATATTTTACTTTCAGATGTGACCTAATTATTGACATGCGCAGCCGTTTGTTTTTTCCTTCTTCAATATACATCGATATAATGAGTGTGTTTTTAATTTTCGTTTAGATAATATTTAAACTGCACGGGATTCTCGTAGTTGCAGACTGGAATGATCAGCAATATTTGGAACTAACTGTCCAAGTCTTTCAGTGTGGACTTCTATATTTCCCTTTTCCCTCCAATCCGAGATGGGTAATGGACTTTCAGATCAAACGCCTATTTTATCAAGTTTTCCATCATTTCAGTCTCTTCACATAGTTATACTGGGTTTGGACTGTGCTGGCAAAACTACAGTTCTGTACAGATTACAGTTCAATGAATTTGTCAACACTGTCCCAACAAAAGGATTTAATACTGAAAAAATCCGAGTGACTTTGGGGAACTCAAAATCAGTGACTTTCCATTTCTGGGATGTAGGTGGTCAAGAGAAACTGAGACCACTCTGGAAATCTTATACTCGCTGCACAGATGGCATTATCTTTGTGGTGGACTCAGTAGATGTAGAAAGGATGGAAGAAGCCAAAACAGAATTGCATAAAATAACCAGGATCTCTGAGAACCAAGGCGTGCCAGTGCTTTTGATTGCCAACAAACAAGATCTCAGGAACTGCCTCTCCCTCTCTGAAGTGGAGAAACTGTTAGCTTTGAGTGAAATAAGCTCTTCGACCCCATGGCACCTTCAACCTACCTGTGCCATCATAGGAGATGGGCTTAGAGAGGGACTGGAAAAACTTTACGAAATGATTATCAAGAGGCGGAAAATGTTGAAACAGCAAAAAAAGAAGAGATGATTGTACAAAAGTTGAAGATATTTTGTATTTTTGAAAGCTGAAATGTTTCTACACTGGTCATTACACCTGTAGCCTTTTGACAACGTTTATGTCAAAAATGCAACTCTAGTGAGACTAATGCAGACTTTATTAGTGGGTCACACAAGAAAGTGGATGTGATAAATGTGGAGAGCAGTTATATTGGCATAAAACTGTCAACATCCTTTGTTAGACCAAAATATATTCAAATCTGTAGTATTTTGTTTTATATTCATTGACACCTTGTGATTAAGTGTATGTGTAAGTTGAGTGTTCCATTTTTTGGCCTGCAAGACCAGGTACCTGTTACAGCACAATATTATTTTTAGGCCAATTGAACACTAAAAATATTTGGATGTGAACTATTGCAATACAAGGAATATTTACCAAAATTATTTGGAAGAAATGGCTGCTACAGATTGTGGTTTTTAAAATGTTTAAGTGCTCTTCTGTTTTTGGTGTAAGAGAAGTTTATTGCTGTTTGTTGTCTTTGGCCAGATAACGATCAGAGACTAATTAAAATGAGATGCTACTGGTATTGAAGAAAAGACTCCAAATATATTATCTGTAGCGTGTTGACAAGGTGTATCTCTCTAAGTCGGTGGAAAAAGTGCAGTGTCAGAACTGGAGGCCACTTGGGAGAGAAGAGGGAAAACGTGGAACACTGTGTTTAACTGACCTTGAACCTTGTCTTCTGAAGTTTCTTTTATAGACACAGGAATGTAGCAATCACATGTTAGTCTGTTCTTGTTACTGATATTCACATTAAAGTTGCTGTGAAGCCTCATTTCTAAGCAGTGTTAACTTTGGGAAGGTAGACTTTATACCATATATAAGCTGTGACTTGAGATGTAATAGAAACTAAAGACCTTTTTAGGCCTGCATGTGTTGCCAACTGTACAATTTACCAATTAAAGTTATTTAGGGCAGCTTTGCCATTAATTGTAGTATTTGGTGCCACCTTTTTAAGAGTTTATGTGTGGAAACTTGAGATTTAATTTTCTTTAAAGGTTGCATATTTCTCTACATATGACTCATATTAAAATGTAGCCATACACAGGTGGCTAATGATCTCTAGTAAAGAATTGGAGAGGTTTGATTTGAGCAAAAATAAAGTATTTGTACTGTGGACTGATAAAGGGATGGTACCATTCTAATAAAACTACAACTGGCCAGCAGTAACTAGATATGGAGTGTACACAGATCGTACAGATCAATAAAATATCAGAAGTTATTCCAAATTCATACAGTTTAAATTGAATATTCTTCTCAGCATACAAGATCAACTTGTAACTTTGAGCAACTAAGATAACTTATACAATATTTAAATCTGTTAAAACAACCACTAAATTTTCATATTGTATGACTACATTCTTCATATTGCAAGTAGGAAGAAAAGGTGAATCTTTTTATTATAATTGCTGAAATCTATCAGACAAAAGATAGTGACCCAAATTTAATCGTGGGAACGCTGATCATAACACTTGTCGATTTTGTTTTTTTTCCATTTAAAATGTAGGCCAGAGTGTTTATAGATTACTCTGAGCAAATGTCTTTGATGTAAAATCAGAATTCTGCACTCAAAAGCAAACAAAGCAACATTGAGAGTGAGTTCTGCTTGATCAAATGTGGACTTGGCTTGAAGTTTACTTCCTATTTGTTGCATTTAAATTAACACCTCAAATGAACGTATAAATTCCTAAAATTTTTATAAACATGGATTTGATGTTTCCTACTTCTTGTTCCCCTGCCCTTTTAGGTTTGGAAAATATTGGGGGTCTGCACTTACGTATTAATTGCTGAGGAAAATATTCACTTTTCATGTGTACAAAAGCACAGAATCTTGTGTGAACACGTGTATTCAAATTTTCATATGCTGGAAATGAATTGAGCCCTGGGTGCTCTGAGTGCAGCAAATATCTCTGGCATGAAAAAGGCCATCTATGGCCGCCACAGTACTAAATAGCTTGTTTACTTCCAGTGTTTCTATAGTTCAAAAAGACAATTCAATTCATTATAATTATGTTCATTGTCACTAAACCTGATCAACTTGCAAAAAGCAATTAGCAAAAGCAAACTTATTGATCTGACATTAAAGTCTTAAAGGAAAATGTAATGATGCTATTACAAGCTGTCTATTTTCTATCTCCAAAGACCTTGTATTGGGACTTCCTTTGAGTTAATAAAGCTGTTGTTGATACTTTACTGTACAGATTCTGGCACTGTAAATATCTTCTATTTGACTTGTACAGTGGCTTCAAGAAATGCACTTTAGTGTTCATTAAAGATCTTTGTGTAACATCTGTTTTAAGTTGTTTTAAGAATCGAATGACTTCTATGGATCTGTCTCTGATTATGTGTTTACCACCTGCACTAGTGGCATTGCTGTCACTGATTAGAAAAATTCTTTATATTTATATAAATGTTGGACCTTAATAAATACAACTCTGAATAAAATGTGCCAGTTTTCAGTTCAAAACATTTTTAATGTTATAAGACTTGTTCAGTGTTGCCCAAGTCTTTAATGACAGTAAATCTGTTTAATTTATAGCTGTTAAGAGATGCTAGTAACTCAGCAAACAAGGAATTGTCTTTTTGTTTCAATAAGTCAGACTGGGGGAAAAAAATCCACATTTTATGAAATACATTGATCAGTAGTAGAGCCATCTAAAATAACATTTATACAGGCTTTTCAAAATATATTGGAATAACATGAAAGAATTCTTTTTCTCTGAAAATGATTTGTAATAATTGAACATTGCAATTGGTGTTCTTTTTGTGTTTATTGTTGATTTAGAACTATATCTCACTGTCAGCAGAGGAATTCTGTGTGTCTCGTGAACAGAGCATTGCCGAAATGTAGTATGTCCTGATTTTGACCTTTAATGTTCTGCAGAAATGTGGGCATGAATTAGTTTCATTTTGAACAACTATGGAAGCTGAATTTTAATTGGAGTTTTGTATCAATGTTTCTAATATTTCCTAGTGTTTAAACTGTACATGCCAATGAACAGTAAGTTCCTTATGAGAAAGTGAAATTTAACAGGCCATTTAAACCAAAACTAAGGCAGTAAGTTTTCTTTCCCTTTTAATTTTGGTCACCTTATTTTATAGGCTTTGTGGTACAAATTATGACACTGCTATGGTTTGAGATATGGAAACATTGATTTTTTTTTTCCTCTGTGGGAGTCCAACAACTTAAATGCTTCAAGAGGAAGCAAAGGAGTGACATACTGAGAAGGGAGGATGCATAAAAGGAGGGCCTGTTTACTTTTTATGACATAACTAAAATCACTTGTGGTTGTTATTTGGATTTTTCTGAAGGGGCTCATGGAGGCAGCACTCGAGTAACCATTGATGCAGTGACAGGTGTTCTGTTATCTGAACTGCCATCAAAGCCCTCCACAAGCATGCCACTGCCAATGGTTGTGAAAGATCGCCTGCGTTTTTTACGTTAATTTCAATTGACTATATAACAAATCATACAATAGGCTGTGCTGTCCTGTGACATTTTGCCTGTATTCCTCCACACTGGATTTTCTCTATGCTTCAGCATTAGAATCTTTCCCCCGCCACACCATCATTCCGTAAGGCTTTCGTGGATAGATGCACCTGTGACAGATGGTGAGGATGAGGTCAAGTTAATTTTCTTTGGTATTGAATCTCTTGTCTCCAGCTGCAGTCCACTCTAAGAACTGTGCACTTCAGGATGCACTTTTTAGTTATTGATTCACGTCCATGTACAGCATGACACTTAAGCACGTATCAAGTAGTTTTAAATATGGGAGGGTTTTTCCTCTCAGGTGGCACTCCAGACTCCTACCACCCTCTGCATAAAAAGATTTTCCTTGAATTTTGTCTCTGCCAAATGATAAAAGAAACAGTTTTTTGCTATCTACTATAAATGGGTCCTTAATTTTATGCAACACAATTATATCTCTCAGCTGCCTCTCTGCTAATAAAAATAACCCCACACTAACAAGTATTTCCTCATGTCTGAAATTCTGCATCTGTGACCACATACTTTTCATCTTCTATGTATTCTCTTGTGGATGATCACAACGTATAAAATCAGAACTGTATGTTATAGCACTGATCTAGTTTTGTACAGTCTTAAATTATCTCCCTGCTCTTAAATTGCCACACTTCAGTTAATAAAGTATTCCATACGCCTTTAACTACCTTATCTATTTCATAGATCTATGGACATGCATTCTGAGGCTTCTACCCTCAGTATTTTATTATGTACTCTCTGTGTTTGCTGTCTCTGCATTATCTCACAATTATCTGGATTGACTATTATTTGCTATTTTCCTTCCTCACTTTATCAGGCATAAATGAAGTGGTGCATTGGGTAATATCCCTGCCTCTTAGTGATCATCTCTGGGTTTCAATCTCAATTCAAGGAATTGAGATTGGCCAAGGAAAGTGTATTTATATCTTGACCAAACTACTTGAGTGTCAAATTGTAAATCTTTCCAACACAGCTGGTAAGTGCAAGAGAGCTTCCTGGTCACCTACGCTATGGAGCCTCTACTATCACTGGACCATAATATGTATGGAACAGTACGTATTGCCACAGCAATCCAGACTCCTTAGTGGCAGGTTGTCCCAGTTAACTGGTCAGTCAGTGTGGATCAGATTGGCACAGGGTTCGCACTCTATTCTAGCTGGAGTGAATTTGAGATCTTATCCTACCTGGGGTGGAGCTTGCAGCTTTGTGGGTCGAACCTGCTTTCGGATAGGGGGCTGATATTAGACTTATTTCAATTTTTGGTATAGTCTGCAAACTTCTTCATCACACCACATCTGCATCTAAATCGTTCATACTTGCTATAAAAAGCAAGGAGCATAATACTGTTTCTGACAAGTATATACTGCGGAACAGAAGCTTTGTTAAAATCCATGCAGATGACATCAAATACAGCACCGTCATCCACGCTGTTTGTTACCTGTTCAAAATTTAATCACATTAGCTACAATCTTCATCGAGCAAATCCATGTTGACTGTATACCTGAAGTTATCTATTCAGTCCCTCAATTTCTTTTTCCAATAGTTTGCACACCACTGAGGTTAGGATAACCAGCCTGCAATTGCTCATTTTATCCTTGCCTCATTAATTAAACAATGGTATAATGCTAGCAGTCCTCCAGTCCTGTGTAACCAAGCCTGTATTCAGAAAGAATTGGAAAATGATATTTAACAGTTTTCTTATTTCCTCTCTTGCTCCTCTTAGCAACTGTGGATAGATGTTACCTGGGCCTGGTAACTTTATTCATTTTTAATTAAGTTGCTGAATATCTTAGTATTCTTCTCCTCACTGTTTATTCTATCCAAATTTTTCACTCCTCTTTAATCACCATGTCTGCATCATCACTCACTTTTATGAAGATAGATACAAACATCCAGATTTATGCAATGATGAATGGACACCTTTATGAAAATAACAGAACTGCTCAAAAATACAAGTCCTGTCCCTGATGATGGCATTTTCCATTTTCACGTGGTTTGTTTCTCACACGTGCAGCCTACAGAAGCAGCTGCATCCACTCTAGTTGGTATTTGGTAGCCTGGTACTGTGGATTCCAAAGAATGCAGTGTTGACTTGATAAAAGCAGGTTTGGAAAGCCAAGGTACCCCTTTGGCAAGGTAAGGTATCTCTGTAGAATTTGCCTTAAAAAAAAATTATTTACAGTCCCAGAAGTGGTATAGAATCCAAGATAGTAGGACTCCTGGTGTCATAAGGCAATCATTTTTGCTCCTACTGACTATTGTACATCAGATGTCTGGAAGAACTTTATGCTGGTGTAGGAACATTAAAGATGGGCATGGCACCTTCACACATGGAGGCAATAGAAGCCAGTCACTGTGTACAGCTGAAGGTCAGAGGGAGGGAGGAAGGGAAAAAGGTCAAGAGGAAGAGGTTTTTCAGTACATCAGGACAAGTAATTGCTATCCTGTGGAAAGTGTGTACAGACTTAGGACATCAGATCTGAATATTGAGCCAGTGCTAAAAGTAGCTGAGGCTAATCTGTGAGGTGGTTGTGCAGCACCACAATCTATCAACTTCCATGCCCTGCCAGTAGTTGTGAAGTAAATTGTTATTAATTTTAACGTCTCAGGCTCTTTCCAGGACTCACCAGCAGACCTGTCTGGTGCATCCCAGTCAACAGCACTGCACTGTGTTAAGACTGTGACTAAAATCTTGTTTGCTCTTGTGGGGTGATCACAGTTTCCCTATAGATTTGGCAGCTGAGATGTAAAGAGCTACAGCCTTTGCCCAATTAGTAGACCTCCCTTAGGTGCACAGTGTTATTAACTGACAATTGTTGCCAGAAAAGCACCAACTCATAATTCAAGCATTTTTGTTCACTGAAAGTTCCTCCATTTAATCAATGCACAGGTGGTTTGTGCCCAAACAAGGTCTTACTTCATCTGTGTAAGGTTTCCTGGCAGCTGTTATGATTCTATCATACTGTAGGGTTTACAACCCCGTCAGTTATTTCAGTGCTAATGTTGATCTGTGATTAGCTTCTAGAGGACAAGGACTACCCTATAAGAACTTGGATAAAGACCATCCTTAGGATCCTTCAAACTGAGGTAGATTACAACTATAACCACAGCCACATCATCAGCAGAAATACTATTGAGGAGGCAGTTGTTCTAATGATGTGTTTCAGATGCCTCAATTACTCAGGTGGAGCTCTCCATTAAAGGATATCAGGAACATCAATGGTGTACTGCATGCTGCAGAACATTATGTAGTGGTGAGATATACAAATCAATGATGATGATGGTGCCATAGACAGAGCTCCAATCTCTGAGGAAATGGAAATTGATGGGGAGGAAAGGCTCTTGTCCATTTGAAAGAATCCAAAATGGATGAAGATGATAGAACTGGTAGGAGACATAGCCAGAGCTGACTGTGTAGTTGAGACCATTGCAAGAGGGATCCTTGTGCAAAATAGATTCTCATAATGTCCATCAGCTAGTCTCCATTGACATAAGTTCATCTAAATTATGTTGTATACTGATCCCACAATTACTTCAGGCACTGCCTTCCTCTCACAAGGGAAAGAATAAATATCAATGAGTTTGACTCAGTCACATTCTTATGGCTGAAACTCCCACCATCATAATCAGGGAACTCATTATATTGCAGATATATATGATAATATATCATGACCTGGCCTTTTCATATGAATGCCAATGACTATAAATGAAAGGCCCATGACACCAATTTGTTCATAATCAAACCATGTCCATGATGTTGAGGGTGACACCATATCAGACTCCAAACATGATACATGCTGATAGGCTTGTATTGTAGTAGCATTGTAGCATACGTGCAGATAAGGCACCTTGTACATAAGTTGAAAACTATAAAATTCATTCCAGCCAATGGTTCAATTTCTGACATGGGGATAACATGCAAAATTCCTGGCTTCAAAAACATATCCAGGAACACCTGGAATGCAAATGCAGCACAGCAGATGATGAATATTAGGTTGACATGTGGCCTTTCGAGCTGTGATGTCTATACCTAGGCTCGTGTGTAACACCGAAGTGCAGAGGAGTGCCTTGCTCCCACTGTTCATACTTCAAATGCACCTGCTGCCCAGCATTGCCTTGTAGAGCCAGATCATTGCCCCTCCCTTAACGTCAAGCTTGAATAGACAATGAAAAATACAAGGTGCCTCTAGGTGCTCAAGTTTTAGAACTCTGGAATCGTAAGTGATTGACCAGAGAAGGAAGAAGCCCTCCAAAGCATCACATTATCCAAGAGTCCTGATCCTCTTGATGGTACATCAATATGGACCTCAGCATGCTGCTCTCTTTATTAATAGGGTCATTTGGACTGCCAGCAAGGTACTGGATGGATTAAGAAGTTCCTTCATAATTTTTTCATTCTTTTTAGGCTGTCTAAGATAGAATCACACACCAAGTTATGTACTAGTATAAGTAAATATATTAAAGAAGTGCTCAAATATGCTTTTTACAATATGAAAAGTGTAACCCGTGAACCCATCAATGGTCTTAGAGAGATG
The DNA here is from genome assembly GCA_024679065.1 of Sphyrna mokarran. Classification (NCBI taxonomy): domain Eukaryota; kingdom Metazoa; phylum Chordata; class Chondrichthyes; order Carcharhiniformes; family Carcharhinidae; genus Sphyrna; species Sphyrna mokarran. The sequence goes on from JAGIQG010000002.1 coordinate 77,776,305, forward strand.
GTACTTCCATTTTCACACTCCTATAAAGTGCTTCATATGTTGCCTCGGAGAAGGTGGAAGTAGGTTGCTCACTTTTCTTTCTAAATAGCAATGAGGGGTGTGCTGCTTCCTTGTACAGGCATTTATTGGGGACTTCTTTCAGACTTTGGCTTCTGCATTTCTGCATAGCAGCCATGATCATTGGCACATGTGTAGCAGATAAGTGGAGGAGCTGGGGAAGTAGAAGAAGATGAAAGTGCTGAGAAGCATTCAGTAACTTTACCTTCTTCAGCAACTTGCAAAGCCCTGAGTTGGCTTTCAGGTGGGGTTGATGAGATCGACTGTCGTGTGTCGTAGTTGTCCATTTCAGCAACTGCTGGGTTAATAATGTGATCATCCTGTTTGGGTGACACAGCTCCTCAAGTATTCCAAGGATGTCAGTGCTCATAGCCTGAGCAGACTGATCCAGGATACTATGGGAGATGCGAGCCCTTTCCGGGCTGAGACACTGCTCTGGCATCCATTAAAATACTGCTGTAGGTGTCTCTCATAAGACTGGCAAGTCTTTCACATTTAGAGTTCATGTGGTTTAGTGTTGAAACAATATGGATGGTGATGGATTCCTCTGTTCATACTCACTGCTTCAGGAAACTACACTAGATGTTCATGCATCTGTTGCTGTATATTCAGATACCGTGTCCCAAAAGATGACTCCTGAAGCCCACTGGCGGACTGTGCAGAAACATCTGACTCTGAGACCTCTCCCTACACTCCAGTGCCAAAATTCTACATGTTTTGTGGGGATTCTATGATCTCTTTCTTGATGCACAACAGAAGATGTGGCTTGGGATGTGGGATCGTGAGAGAGAAAAGCTGGACACCGTGTGTGAGACACAAAAAGAAATATTTGTGATGCATGCCATTGCCTTTAATCATGCTGGCATTGTCTGTATAACACAACCATATCGTTGTACTCCCTCTCATGTTAAATTCCCCAATGCTCAGTGAACTCGCATCATGACCTCCACTATGAGTATCTTGTTCCAAAATGATTTTTAACACTGTCTTCCTCACCTGCTATCCTGATTCACTTTCACCAACTGGTCACTGTTTCAGCTGGCTGGCAATCTCCATGGGCATCTTCTGCATGGAATGGATGTTTTTCAGCCAGCCTGACTCAGCCCCTGTCCAGGCCACCTCCGTGGCCCTTTTCACCCTTTTCGTCAGTCATGACAACATGAATTAATGTATTCTGATATATAGAAGGGGTATATATGGAGGAATATTGTTTTTCACTGTCTCTACAAATTAACACTCTGTGTGCACCTACATGAGCAGCTTACACATGCAAGCCTCAGTGCTTAAGAGCTATGTGCCAGGTCTCGCACCTCAGGTTCAGCAGGCTGACATGACTGTGTGTGATTGAGCCAAGCTACTCACCTTGCCAGAACCCAGCAAGTCATTGAACCTCTTCCTGCACTGATGGTTTCCTGCTGAGGTGACCGCAGCCACAATTTGAATCCGAGCCTTTTTGGTTGCTGTAGAGACATTAGGATAGCCAGCAAGATACTGGATTGATCTCTTCTGTCAAAATCTGTAGGTCCTGATCAGTAAAGCATGGCGAGTTCGACCCAGCCCCTCATCCTGGCCTTCTCTGTGTGACATTCTATGAACAAAATTGTAAGGTAAAAAGGGTTGTGAGCCATTCAGATTATAATATTCTCATTCATTTTTAAGAATATGTTTACATGCGCTAGCCATGTTCAATATATCATCTCTGAATATTGGTAAACTGTGCTGGAGAGAATGGCTCTGCGGAAATGCTTGGTGCCATGCATGTTGCAACTGTGAAACTAAAGTAACATGCTGTGGTCTGCGACTGTTGATGGTCCTACTGGTTTCCTCCCTTAGTGTTATTGTTATGCTGTGACAGAGTGCAGCCAGGAGGGCCCTGGCCAAGGGCCAACAGCGTGGTGGCACATCCTAACAGATGAGTGGCAAGAATGCAGGTGAATGGGATAATGACCATGGGACTGTTCATCTGCCATCCACTGAGTCTTGGCAGATAATTATGTAAGTGCATAATATCTGCCAGTTTTTGATGGTAGGACATCTCTATGGTTGTGCCTTGTAAATCCATTCCATTCTTTCAATGGTTCAGTAGATTACACTTTGATTAGGTAGCAACAAACCTAATTGCCAATTAATGGAATTTAATTTAATGGAATTTAATGGAAATTTAATGGAAATGCCCATGATAGGCTATCTGTTCTGGTGTAAGCGAACAGTTGGGCAATGTTTACAGCTTTGACACTCAATTGCCAAGTCAATAAATCAATGACATCCTCTTTGAAGTGCAAGGGACTTCACCATTGATGACCTATTGTTTAAATGGCCTTTCTGAAAGTTCCCTTCTTATCAACACTTGAGTCATCCAACTTGTACCAGACCCATTTCCAACCCCTCATTATCTCTGGAGTCAACCACTCCAACACCCTCTCCAGACCGAAAATCAGAAGTTCACTGGCCATTTTTAAAGGTTAAGTACATGGAGCTGGGAATTCAACTATCTCTGCACAAACAAACAAAAATCTGGCCCAAAATATTCATTTCGTATCAAGCCCAAGTCTTTTATTCCCAGACTCAAGTATTTTTCAGTATGTAATTGGCCCTTCTCTTGTGCACTTAATGAATTTATAAAGTATCTTGGGTTTTTTCTGGACTTCCTTACCATTTTTTTTTCATACATTCCTTTTGCTTTTTAATTGTTTTAGTTTCATCTCTATACCCCTTTAGGCTTTATACACTAATGCAAGCTCAGTATTCGAGATCCTCTTTTGTTGCCTTCTCCTGTCTGTCAAGTCTTCGACATCGAAGGAAGTCGAGATTTGGGAGTTCCACACTACTTCTTTGAGAGAATACGTTTGTTCAGAAATCTCTCTATCTCCTCCTTGAAAGTTTACTTTTGACAAATCAAATATTTGTTTAATTCCAGGCTTACTCTACCAATTGAATTTATATGTTACAATGTCTATTTACATAACCATGATGCCACATATTCTTACTGATACGTTAAAGTTTGTTCATTAGTCACAAGTAAGGCTTACATTAACAGTACTGAAGTTATTATGAAATTCCCATAGGCATCACGCTCCAGCGTCTGTTCTGGTCAATGTACCTAACCAGCATATCTTCAAGACTATGGGAGGAAACTGGAATCCCTGGAGGAATCTCACACAGATACCGGGAGAACGTGCAGTAACCCAAGCCAGGAATTGTACACGGGTCCCTGGTGTTGTGAGGCAGCAGCGCTAACCACTATGCCACTGTACTGCCCTATAAGATAGAATTGGGCTTGAATGTGATATCTCTTAAAATACCTGGTAAACAATGTGTTAAAACAGTACAGACCACTTCTCATTGATGAAGTACTGGAGGAAATTTGTGGAGCTGTTACCATTCTACTATAACCATTGCCTGAGGAAGAAGTGAAGTTGCTGAAAAAACTCATTGCTGGTGGAACTGGAAATAATTGCATCTTTTGGTGACAGGAAGCATTTTTTCATATACACTAGCAACAAGTAAGATGCCCTATGGTTTAGTGTCAAATGCTGCTGAACATTATATGAATTTTACAATAAGTACTTGTAGAATCATGGAATCTTTACAGAGCAGAAGGAAGCCACCAGTCCATTGAGTCTGTGCCAACAACTATTCCACCCAGGCCCTATCCCTGTAACCCCACATATTTACCTTATTAATCCCCTTGACACTAAGGGGCAATTTAACATGGTCAATCAACCTAAACCACATATTTTGGAAGTGTGGAAGGAAACCGGAGCATCTGGAGGAAACCCAAGCAGATATGGGAAGAATATACAAACTCTGCACAGACAGATACCTGAGGCCGGAATTGAACCTGGGTCCCTGATGCTGTGAGGCAGCAGTACTAACCATTATACCACCATGGTGGCCCATAACAGGTTCCTGAATTTAGAATTGGTCCCTAGTTTTCTATCAAAATATTTGCTCATATTTGCCTTGTTGTTCATGACTTAAGATAGTTTTTTTTAACTTTACTCTGTGGACAGCCAGGTTTGCCTTGATTGGTAACTCTTGTTTTGTTTCATCCATAATATGTGACTAGTCCTTTTACTACAGCATGTCTGGAGCTATTTTCACTCCTTGTCAATGTGTTGACTTCAAGATCCTACTCTATAAATCCTCCTCGAGTTCTTATCACCCTATCCAAGAGATCTTCTTTGTATTTTCCAGCCCCAACCTCTCCTCTGATGACCCTACATTAATATTTGTCCCCCATTTGGAAGCTTTTCCTTTATTCATTGCTACTATATTTTTTAGAAATCTTCCAAAACTGTATTTCTGTCAAGTTAAACCCATGATTTCAACAACGTTTATATTTTCCTTCCCTCTTCCATCTTTCCCACCTGCCAGTGCTTGCTGCAGTCCACTTCTTCTTGCCCACAAGCTCTGATGTTATCCCACAGGGAATGTTGTGCAAATTAATATTTTGAATTGTTTGTCATTTTCTATATTATATTCTATAGATTTTTTTAAGTAGTATATACTTCAATTTTTAGCATATCAATGGTAAGAGACATATTATCCATAGCAGGTTTCCTAAACCTACATGTTCGTTCTTTTTGACAGAATGCAAAATTACCAAATTTTCCAACAGGGAGACTATTGAATGAAGCAATGAACTCATACTAATGCATTTAAGGATTGACTTTTGATAATACAGACTGGAAATGTTGGTGCAATGAATTTGCTTCATTTTCAGGTGTTTCCTTTAACATTTTCCAGAGATGGATTAAAGTTATTCTACTCACCAAGGAACATAAATATTTCATAGAATCCCTATAGTGCAGAAGGACTGTATTCATTTGACCCATTGAGCCTGCACTGACAACTATCCCACCCAGGTCCTATCCCCGTAACGTCACATATTTACATGCTTGATCCTCTGACACGAAGGGGCAATTTAGCATGGTGAATCAACCTAATCTGCACCTCTTTGAAGTGTGAGAGGAAACCAGAGTGCCTGGACAAAACGCATGAAAACATGGGTAGAATGTGCAAACTGCACATAGTCAGTCTGCTAATCACTGCTCCTCTCTGTCACTCATGCATTTGTTATTAATTCATGACATCCACATTTGCAGTAGCATGCATCCTCAATACCCCGCTTTCAATCTTTTTTTACACCATGTGGGTGGTCTAATCAGAAATTATTTTAAACAAAGGTCTATTATTCCTGTTTCACCTTATGCACTTAAGAAATAAACAATAGTACTATCTCCAGAAACAAATATAGACTGCTAACATTTATCAAAAACCTGATATAAATATGTCATGTGCTCCATAGTTTTGACAATATAATTATACATGCATCCTATGTTTATGACGTACATTCACTGAAATTGTTTTTGTTTAATATTATCCATTTAAGCTAAATCTAGTATTGTAACTCAATTTTGTAAAGTGCAGTTCATTGTAGCCCTGACATTTAGAATTGCTAAGTGCCATATCACTGAAGTTAGGTTTTTAAAGATATTGAGCAAATAATCTGGAGATTATGTTCAAATTCTACCGTAGCAGTTTATGAATTTGAATTTGGTTAGTTAAATATATCTGAAATAGTAAAAGTTAACATCAATAATGGTAACCATGAAATTATCATTATGAACCCAATTGGTTCACTAATGCTTGTTAAGGAAGGAAATCTGTTATCTTTACCCAGTTTGGCCTATATATGACTCGCAACTAAAGCAGTGTAGTTGATCGCTTCCTGAAATGGCTGGACAACCCATTCTGTTGTATGAAATGACTACAAAAATTCCAGTTCCATTACAACTTTAGCACCCAGCCAATAAAGTGGAAAATTGTCCTGTTCACAACAAGTAGAACGAATAACATCTGAACAATTGCTATCCCATCTATCACAGTGTGATGGAAGGTAATCATTGGCATTGCTATCACAGCAATCATCTGTTCACTGATGCTCAGTTTAGGTTCCGCATGGGCACTCAGCTCCAGACCACATTATATATAGCCTTGGTCCAAATACAAAATAAAGAACCTGGATTTGAGCCATGCAATAAGAGTATTGCCCTTGACGTCAAGACAACATCTAAGTGTGGCACCAATGAGCCTGAGTGAGATTAAAGTCAATGAAAATCTGGAATCATAGCCATAAGTTACAGTTATTGAAGGCCAATAATTTCTGGCAAAGTGTATTGTTACAGGAGTTCTTTAAGGCTTTGTCTGAGGCCCAGCCGTCTTTAGCTCACTTCATCAATGGTCTCCATTATTAGCATATTTATTGATGATTGCAGTGTTCAGTTCCAATCACATTTCCTCAGATTGGAAAACTGAGTAAAGCAGTCTGTGTCAGCATTGCAGCAAAGCCTGGACAAAATTCACGTTTTAACTCATAGATAGCAATTAATATTCATATCACAAAGATACTAAGCAGTAACCATTTCCAACAAGAGAGCATTTAATCACCTTCCTTGACATTCAACAGTATTAGCATTTCTAAACTCCCCACCATCAACATCCCGTGGGTTTCCATGACCTAGAAACATACCTGGACCAGCAATATAACTTATGTGACCAGTGAAGGTCAGAGAAAGGGAATTCTGTCGTGAACAAATCCCCTCCTAACTTCCATTAGCCTATTCACCATCTACAAGGCACAAGTTAGAACTTACAAAATACTCTCCATTTGCCTGAATAAATACAGCTCCAATAATAATCAAGAAGCTTGATACCATCCAGGTAAAGTATCCTCTTCATCAGCACCCCATACACTACCATTCACTCCCTTTAACTTTAGTGCAATATAACTTATAGGAAACCAATGCAGACCTGTTACTCTATGTTGGACAGATGGTAACTCACATAATTTATGCTGAAAAAATATCTATGTTCTGGGCAGTTCACCAAACAGCATGTATATCAGAAACCATGCAGAAAAAAATGTAGTTTAATTGCCCTTTGCTCAGTTGGATGTTTTGTTTCTAATATACAACAAAATTATAATTATGCCAAATACTCAGTACAAATGGTTTGCAGTTTATTCTCCATTCATAACTTTTATGAAACATCTATTGATAATTAATTTTGGAGTTTGGTTAAGGACTCAGAAGATTGTTATTAGTTGGTCTTATATTTCATATTTCATCTGACTCTGTCTTGCTGTCTATTTTAAAGGAAATGATTAGATTAATTGCACAAGCCATTTAAAATGAGACCAAAGAACATTTCAAACTCTCATTATAAAATACATCTGCTATTCACCGACTCAGCAAATAGTGTACCAGAAATGATGAGACCTCACCAGTACATAGTTCACGCTTTAGATAGAGCGTGGAAAAAAATTGCTAGAATGGCATCAGAGATCCACTTATGTGCAACATCTGAAGAAGATGGATGCATGGAAGTACAGTGGTTAGCACTGTTGCCTCACTGCGCCAGGAACCCAGATTCAATTCTGGCCTTGGGTGACTGTGCAAATTTTGTACATTCTCCCTATGTCTGCATGGATTTTCTCTGAGTGTCCCGGTTCCCTCCCACTATCTAAAGATATGCAGATTGACTTGCTATTTCCCCTTAGTGTCAGGAGGATTAGCAAGGTAAATATGTGGGGTTAGGGCTTGGGCGGGATTGTTGTCAGTGAAGACTCAATGAGTTGCATAGCCTTCTTCTGCACTGTCAGCATTCTCTGCTTGTAAGATGGGTTGTCCTTCGAGCAGATGAGGTTAAAAGAAGACTTGGGAGAGGTGTACAAAGTAATGGATGATTTTGATTCAGCAAAGATCAAGTATTTCCAGTGACTGAGTAGCCAGAGAACCCAGGTATGTTATATTCTTTGGCCAGATCCCCAAGTTGTTGGTAAAATCCATTTAAGGATCAATAATGTTCTTTAAAGTAGACAAAGTTTAATGTTCAAGACACGTGCTAAGAGAATAAAGCCATAAGATTCAATGGTTTTGAACAAGTAAAAATAAACTTCACTATATGAGGTTAGAAAGATAAAATAATTTACAACATCTGTCACATTCAGGGTTGATATGAGATATACGTGAATTCATTCAGAGTTAATATGAGATATACATGAATTGACAGACAAAATGTGATGGAACACATCATTGTACAATAAGTGCCAAATGCAACCAAAATAGAATCCCCAAATTTCTCATCAATCTACTTAGATGTCAGTAACACAATGAATCAACCAGTCTCTTTAAATTTTGGTCTCTCTCACAAAGGATTCCTGTCTTCACCTTTGAAGATCTTGGAATGCTCTCCAAATGCTGCTCCAACTTGGATAGTATCAACAATAGCCTAGATCTCAAACAATGATGAGACACAGTGTAGGAATGAGATAGAGAATCTGTTGAACTGGTGAGCAATAATCTCTCTTTCAATGTCAACAAAACAAAGGAGATTGTCATTGAATTCAGGAAGCATAGAGGAGAACATGCCCCTGTCTACATCGACGGGGATGAAGTAGAAAGGGTTGAGAGTTTCAAGCTTTTAGGTGCCCAGATCACAAACATCCTGTCCGGGTTCCCCCATGTCAACACTATAGTTAAGAGAGCCCACCAATGCCTTTATTTTTTCAGAAGACTAAGAAATTTGGCATGTCAGCTGTCACTCTCACCAACTTTTACAGGTGCATTATAGAAGCATTCTTTTTGGTTGTATCACAGCATGGTATGGCTCCTGTTACGCCCAAGACCGCAAGAAACTACAAAAGATCATGAATATAACCCAATCCATCATGCAAACTAGCCTCTCATCCATTGACTCTGTCTACACTTCCCACTATCTCAGCAAAGCAGCCAGCATAATTATGGATTCCATGCACCCCGGACATTCTCTCTTCCACCATCTTCTGTCGAGAGAAGGATACAAAAGTCTCAGGCCATGTACCAAACGACTCAAGAACAGCTTCTTCTCTGCTGCCATCAGACTTCTGACCTCACACTAACTTGATCTTTCTCTACACCAAGCTACAACTGTAACGCCACATTCTGCACTCCTTTCCTTCTCTATGTACAGAGTGCTTTGTCTGGGTAGCGCGGAAGAAACAATAGTTTTCACTCTATGCTAATACATGTGACAATAATAAATCAAATCAAATCAAAGGCTTTCAATCTGTTCACTATTTACATTAATGATCTGGAGGAAAGAATAGGGACAGCCCAGGTCTCCGGCACTCAGTTGATTACTGAAGACTAGCCATACACTCAGTTCAAGTCAGATAATGAACCTCTGAGAGTACTCTCAATTCAGTGCTGGAGATGAAACAGCAGGCAATAGGACATCAAGCAAAGATTCCGCAGTTATCCAGTTGCCCCAACAGGCATGTATGTCAAAATCATCATAGAAATGTGGATGACCGCCATAGAGAACTCGGTCCAGCAGACTTTTCCAGATTTGCACTCACTCTTGGATTCCTTGGCCACAAGCTCTGGTCCTCTAGGTGAGAGGTCAACAAAGCACCTTGGTGTCCCTCCAGATGCCCCTTCTCATGGATTCAGGGAGGACCCCTCGGACACTCAGAGGGAGGATGAGCGTCAGTTGGACATTCCAGGGTCTTCCACTCTCAACTATCCAAGGATGTTCAGCTGCTCCTTCTGCTTGTGACTTCATGCACTCCAACTGCTCAGGCTGAGGAGAGAAAGCCCTCCAGCCCTTTGGCCACCAGAGGATGTCTGCCAAGGTTATCGTAGACATAAGGACATAGCTGCCAGTAGGCTGCCTCCACATCTGCTGTGGATGTCAGGCCTTTAACATGGAAGGTAACCCTCATCACCATCTTCAGATTCCTGGGCTTCACCCCGTGCAGAGTTCTCATCCTCTTTATTTCCTCCTGTGAAAAGTACTTTGCACTTTCAGGGCACAATATCAAATAAAGATGTGGCAAACCCTATCTGGAATGCAGTGTGGTGTGCCACCTGAACCGTCCAAACATTTGAAGCACACTTTAAGAATACTAATGGCCTGCTCAATTTGGGATTGTGTGGAGCTGTATGAGCTCCTTTGAAACAATTTGAGGTTGGTGCACCGGTGTCAGCATGACCAATGTTTCAGTGAGTATCTTTACCCTCAAGCAACCATCCATGTAGATACTTGAACCCTCTGAAAAGTTGAGGCACCTGGGAGCGACTCAGGATGTGTGAGTCATGGCAGATCCCAGGATACCTGGCACAAAGCATTATGTGCTTCAAAGATGATCAGACACCAGCTGAACATTCATGCCTTTATACCTGATAAACATGTATGTTGCAGACTGCAAGGCGTTGCATTGGTCCCATGAATCCCAAGATGACGCACAGGCAATGAACTTGAGTGAGGCAGTCACCTTTAAAGCCACTGGCATGGATAGCCTTCCACTCTACAGAGAGTTAGATTGTACAAAGATGTGACAAATGTGATCTATTAGAATTTAAGACCAGTGCAGATTTGTGCAAAATTGTTCCTCACTCATTGGTGAATATGAGTCTTGTTTGGTATACCTGGGTCTGGTGAGTTACCTCTGTTGTCAGGGGTTCTTTCTCTGACCTCCATGACTTTGTTATGGCTCTACTTGACTCTAGAATTCAGACAGGCTCTCTGCCTGAAACTCGTCTCTCTCCTTTGCCATTGACTTAAAACACTCAAAAATGTGGCAGTGAGCCTTGCATCCATAATTGTTTTAACCTTTTTGAAATGAAAGATTGAAAAGATAATTGAATAGCAATTGTAATGGTTTATTGTGGTTTCAGCCCCACTAACCTTAGTACAGATGCAGTTTTGTATCTGAGGCACTGAACAGACTCACCAAGTGACCAAGATGCTATCCCTGTGATTTAACATCTGTATCCACAGAGATTGGAAAAAGTTTCAATGACATGCATAGCCTACCTAGCTCAGTGCTGCTATCTCAGATCTGGAATACTAATTAACAATAATTTGCTCATGATTAACGACTGGATATCTTTTGAGCAGTTATAAATGCCAATTCTGGAAAGCATACAACAGGCTTCCATTGATCCATTGATAATGGATAAATGATCCATTGATCATTTATTCATCATAGAATGATGCATAAATTGGAAAACACGAGATGGTTACATTTTTAAAATATTCATTCATGGGAGATGAGCATCACTCAGAAGCCTAATATTTGTTACTCATCTCTAATTGCATTTGAGAAAGTGGTGGTGAGCTGTCTTCTTGAATCATTGTATTTCACGTGGAGCAGTTACATGCACAGGGCTGTGATGTTGGGAATTCTAGGCTTATCACCCATTGAAAGCAAGGAAAAGTAACATCTAAGTCAGGATGGTGTGTGGCTAAGCCGGGAATTTGCAGGTGTAGGTGTTCCCTTGTGTCTGCCGTTCTTGTCTTTCTGGAAGGTAGAGGTTACAGGTTTGGAAGATGCTGCTGAAGGATGTCTCATAAGTTGCTACAATGTAGATAGTAAACTCTGCTGCTTCTGTAAACCAGCAGTAGATAGGGTGCTAGTAGGGTGGTTTTATCCTGAATGGTTCCAGCACTTGAGTATTGCTAGAGTCATGTTCATCCTATGTTCATAGGGAGGCGATGGTTTAGTGGTATTATCACTAGGCTATTAATCCAGAAACTCAGCTAATGTTCTGGGATCCAGGTTCAAATCCCGTTACGACAGATGGTGGAATTTGAATTCAATAAAAAACAATCTGAAATTAAGAATCTGCTGATGACCATCAAACTATTCTCAGAAAAACCCATCTGCTAATGTCCTTTCGGGAAGGAAATCTGCCATGCTTACCCGGTCTGGTTTACTTATGACTCCAGAGCTACAGCAATATGGCTGACTCTCAACTGTCTTGCAAAGGCAACCAGCAATGGGTAATAAATGCTGGCAACATCCAAGTCTCACAAATAAATAAGAAAGAAATATTCCATCACACTCCTGATTTGTACCTTGTAGATGATGGACAGGCTTTGGGGGAGTCAGCAACTCATTACAGAATTCCCAGCCTCTGATTTTCTCTTGTAGCCATAGTATTTACATAGTTGGTCCAGTTATGTTTCTGGCTAATGGTAACTCCTAGAATGTTGATGTGGGGGATTCAGCGATGATGATAACACTATTGAATGTCTAAGGAAGATTCTTTCTTGTTCAAGTGAAGTTGATGTGTTCATAACTGTCAATGATAAGAGAAAATTGAGACGTGGGTAAAGTGTGAATAATTGAGATAGAGAGTTATTTAGCAGCTAAAAACTGAAGCAGGTAAAAATTGTCAAAGTAAACTATGATCTTTGAGGAAAATAAAGAAATTCCAGATCCAGGGAAACAATCGCAGGTTGTGTACAGAAACTCATTCACCAATCCTTTGCTGTAGAGAAGATTGAGACTAATGGATGATAACCATTTGTATGAGTCTCATTGGGGCACTGAGAAAGCACTTCATTTGACTGTTAATGAACTATGATACTGGAATCAGACCTCAGATTTAAGTCTTTTAAATTTCTATAATGAATATATAATGCAGGAGAAGATAATTAAAAAGGGAATATGTAACTCTAGGTCAGGTTTGCCAGGCTAAGTCGTGAATAATACAGAAATGCGTTCTGCCCAATGTACGGGTATAATGACTATCACTGATTATTTCACTGTATAACAGGAGAGGAAAACTTAGGATATGTATAATTTACAACTAGCCATAGAGTCATAGGTCATAGAGATTTATAGCATGGAAACAGGCTCTTTGGCCCAACTTGTCCATGCCACCTTTTTTAAAAAACTTTATGCTAATCCCAATTTCCCGCTTTTGGCCCATACCCCTCTATATCCATCGTCCACATGTAACTACCCAAATTTTTAAAAGACAAAATTGTACTATGACTCTATGATTACCTCTGGCAGCTTATTCCAGATATTCACTACCCACTGTGTGAAAAAATTGCCTGTCTGGACACTTTTATATATCTCTCCCCTCTCACTTATGTCCTCTAGTTTTAGGCTCCCCTACCATTAGGAAAAGATATTGACGATCTACCTTATCTATGCCCCTCATTATTTTATAGACCTCTATAGGATCACCCCTCAGCCTTCTATGCTCCAAAGCAAAAAGTCCCAGTCTATTCAGCCTCTTTTTATAACTCAATCCATCAAGTCCCGATAGCATCCTGATAAATCTTTTCTGCACTTTTTCTAATTTAATAATATCCTTTCTATAATAGGGTGTCCAGAATTGCACACAGTATTCCAAGTGTGGCTTTAGCAATGTCTTGTGCAACTTTGTGATATGGAGATGCCGGCGTTGGACTGGAGTAAACATAGTAAGAAGTCTCACAACACAAGGTTAAAGTCCAACAGCTTTATATCAAATAAACTTGTTGGACTTTAACCTAGTGTTGTGAGACTCCTAACTGTGTTGTACAACTTCAACAAGACGTCCCAACTCCTGTATTCAATGTTCTGACCGATGAAACCAAACACATTGAATGCCTTCTTCATCACTCTGTCCATCTGTGATTCCACTTTCAAAGAGCTATGAACATATACCCTAGATCTCTTTGTTCTGTAACTCTCCCCAGTGCCCTACCATTAACTGAGTAAGTCCTGCCCTGGTTCAATCTATCAAAAGATTGTGAAGTCAGTGGGTGCTTACAACAGGTTCAGCTATCAAGATCAGGGGATTTGAAATTGACAAAGATGGTGGCATGGTGGTTAGTGATTAGCGCTGCTGTCTCACTGTGCTAGGACCTGGGTTCAATTCTGGTCTCAGGTCACTTCTGTCTGGAATCTACTCATTCTCCCCACATCTGCATGGTTTTCCTCCAAGTCCTCCAGTTTCCTTCCAAATTCCAAAGATGTGTTGGTCAGGTGGATTGGCTTAGCTAAATTAGCCAGAGAGTCAGGGGGATTACCAGAGTAACTATGTGGAGTTCAGGGATGAAGCTTGGGTGGGATTGTTGTCAGTGCACGATGAGCCAAATGGTCTCCTGCACTGTGGCAATTCTATAGTTCTATGATGGGAATTTGGCAATGGTCAGTTTACTGTTTGCACTGCAATAAATACTACTAGGCCTTGGAGTTATGCTATAAGGTCCATCCAGGCAACTGATGTGTTGTCTGTGGGATCTTTCAGTATGGTAATCAGTTGTCATACTTCTCTACATGGTATGACCTTGAAAATATACTTCAAAGGGGATTCTCAGCAACTTCATTGCGATGTTAATATTAGCTGATTTGTGACACTAATAAATCAATTTTAAACTTAAAAGTATGTTGGAATAGCTAGAGGAAATGAAGGGTGCAATATTAAGAAAGTCTGTTCTTGTTAAACTGTATATGTCAGTCTCTCATTGACCTCTTTCACCAACAATGTTTAGTACTCTCTTTCAATCTTTTTGTTCATTGTTTCCTTGACAATGAGAATATTTGGATGGTTATACTTATTGTCTTCAAGTAGAAGGACTTAAACAAAAGCAAAATATTACAGATGCTGGGACCTGAAACAAAAACAGAAAATGCTGGAAAAGCTCAGCAAGACTGACAGCATCTGTGGAGAGACAATAAAGCCAACATTTTGAGTCTGGATGACTCTTCATCAGAGCTGCTAGACTAAGTAGCAAAGTAAATCAGACAAAGGGTCATCATAACTCAGAATGTTGCCTCTATTCTTTCTTCACAGGTGCTGTCAAACTTATTGAGCTTTTCCAGCTTTTTCTTTTTTTAATAAGAATTTAAATGTTGTGGCTTAGAAAATTTGAATAACTCATCCATACAGACAAAAGACATTACATGTTTGATTCATTAGGATTGCAACATTGTTGATACTGGAGCTATTGGGGCATCATTGTGATTGGCCCCAGAATTTCTGGGTTAGATGGGGAATATCAACCAGGGATGACATGATGGCACAGTGGTTAGCACTGCTGCCTCACAGTGGCAGGGACCTGGGTTTGATTGCCGACTTGGGTCACTCTGTGGAGTTTGCATGTTCTCCCCATGTCTGCTTGGGTTTTCTCCAGGTGCTCCTACAGTCCTCCCACAGTCTGAAAGAAGTACTGATTAGGTCCATTGACACAAACAGGCACCAAAGTGTAGTGACTACTGGAATTTCACAGTAACTTCATTGCAATGTTAATGTAAGCCTTACTTATGACTAATAAATAAACATTAAACTTTGGCTTTTCTCTACCGATCCCCATTCAGAAACTTATGGAAGCTCAGATGTTGAGGACAAGATGGAATCTTGGCCATGATACACCTTCATGTTTCTTCCCCCATGCCCATTCACCCGCCATCCTATAACTGAATAATTTGTTGACTCATTATAAGGATTCATAAGAATAATTGAGATATTTGTGAGGCATGACAAGGCAGCAAAATATTTTTGGTGAGGATTAAAGGTCTTCAAGGAAATTTTAGAAAGAAAAAGATGTTCATCATAAGAGTATGGACTGTGACTTTATGATATGATTCAGAGCTAAATTCCTCTTTGACATCTTGGTAGATAAATTGCAACTTCGCTTGTATCACCTTACTTCCTGCTTCCTTGCAAATATTTTTGTATGAGTTCAGTGAGCCTTTACAAAAATTTTTAGTCACTACAAATCTTTCCTTCGGTTGGAATCTAATAACCTTCCACTCCACTCTAGTAATGGCGTGCTGGAACTGAACAACTGCCGGCTCTCTGACTGGCTGACAATTTTTGGATTTGGGGCATCCTGCCACAGAGTGGCAGAACTAATAGCCTAAACTGAGTAAAATTCTATTGTGGCTTCTGGAGTCGGTAGAGGTGGATTTGACCCCTACTTTCCAGTTAAGGAATGGGATCACTGCCTACTTCTTAAATCCCTTCCTTGATGTGTACGCAGCCCTGTGCTGCTACTGTATTGTAATATCCTGATCTTAATTTTCATGCCCTTTTTACTAAAGCATGCAAATTCTTCTGTACTTCCTGTCAGATCCTTCTAATTACGATGGCATTTATACACTCTTGATACATTGATACGTTTGTTATTTCTGGGTCATGTTTAGGAACTGCCTCACACAGCAAAACAGTTACAGTTGTTTTTCCACAATGCATTTTACATCAGCATAAAGGACATCAAGAAATCAAATTAACTTTTCAGATTTGTTACTCAACTATTAAAAAAACTATGTGCTCCGTTCCTGGATTAACAATCATAAAGTTATGATCAAATGGCTTGGTTGTGTCTGAAAGATATTCCAGAAATCATTGCTTATATTATTCTGAATTTTTTTTTATTCCTATTAAACAGACCTGCGTGAAACGAATTACACTTCTGAAAATTTTGCCCTCTTGGCTTTTACAAAGTAGATCATTAAAAATGATGAATAAAAGGAGAAAACATTTAGCCCAAAGTGATCCTCTTTTATAGGCTGATAATGAAGTTATCTATACTGCACGCTGCTGCACACTGATGATAATACAAAGTGATGGGCTGGGCCATTCAGAGCCCCAGGGTGGCTCTGGATGATGCTGAGTTCTCAAACAAAGCTGATTGCTTTCCAAAAATAAGAACAGGAAATGGGGCAGGTAATCCATGTACAAGCGATGGCTTTATCAGCTGTGGCATTTGCATTTGATTAGTGGCACGTTGCTGGTTTATATTATCTTGAAAATCTGTCGGATTTATGAGCAACAGTACACCGTATATATCTTAATGTGTTTTATTAATACAATAAGCAATGTGAGTTGAGCATGGTTGAATACTATTTTTTGCTTGCCACTAAGAAGGTGGGTACTTTAAAATGCAGATCTCTGAACAATTTTGTGCTAAATAATTATCTTTATTCATTCACAGACTGGACGTCGCTTGCTGGATCAGCATTTATTGCCCATCCCTAAGGGCATTTATGAGTCAACTACATTGCTGTGATTCTGGAGTCACGTGTAGGTCATACGGGGTAAGGACGGCAGATTTCCTTACATAAAGAACATTAGTGAACCAAATGGGTTTTTACAACAATTGACAATGGTTTCATGGTCATCGGTAGACATTTAATTCCAGATTTGTAATTAATTGAAATTTCACCATCTGCCATGGTGGGATTCAAACCCAGGTCCCTAGAGAATTCCTTGGGTCTCTGGATTGCTAGTTCAGTGGCAACTCCACAATGCATTCGCCTCCCAGATATTGGATTAATTCCATGTCTGGAATTTGAAGGAACAATACTCTTTAAATGCTCTGTGCACAGATAGTAGAAACTGAAAGTTTCAAGAAAGCGAACTGCAGCTTGCCGACTGCCTATGACCATTTTGAACATTTTAAGGGAGAACTGTGTTTTTTTTTTAAAGAAATACAAGACACTGACCAAAAGATTGCTGACAGAGCAAAGTGACCACTTTCTGTAAAGTTCCTACATGAATTTTACTGGCAGACCTTCCTGAAGAAATAGAAGTTTGCACCTGAAGAATGTCAGGGCCCACTTTAAGTAGACATTTGAAAGAAATATGAAAGGCAGTACTTTACTTTCCTGTGTTGTGGAGATAATGGCCAGAATTATGCAACCTTATCCGCGGCTGGGATTTTCCGGTCCCACTGCAGTCAATGGAGAGTTGGCTGAACTCCAAATTCTCCATTCACATTGGCAGTGATAGCGGCGTGTGTGAGACCAAGGAATTTGGGCCAGTGGATGAAGGAAGCATTTCTTATATCTCACTAGACATCCAAAAACACCCATCTCCCATTGATTCACATCTCAAAATGCGTAAAAACATTGAGATTACTGTAAGTCACAACCATTTCCCCTCCTGGGAATACACAACGAAAATGGATGAAAAACTGGCTGAATTACTAGTGAGAGAAAGAGAACAGAGAAACGAGAAGTTTCTCTCTCTTTTTTGTTTGTTGGAGACAGTAAGCAGGAAGAATCAGGATAGCCTCTTCAGTTATCCTTGCAGGAACAAGCTGGTCATGTCTTCCATCTGGGACAAGCCAACAAGTGTCTCCAACAATCTCTGACTGAATCTACCAGAGGGAGCTCAACCAGAATCATCTGACAGCTGCAATATACTATCATTTATTCCTCATGAACAAGCCAAGGACTGCTGTTTACATATTTTTTTAAAATTTTGCTTGGATTCTTTAACTTCTTATTTGTGGTGTGTGTATGTGTGTGTGTATGCGTGTGCGTGCGCACGCATATGAAAGTCCTGAGGAATGACAACATTTGTGTTGAGCTTTCTCACGTTTCTCTGCTGCCTCCCTTTCACCAACAGCACAAGTATGGTCTCCCTCTTCTCTGGCCAGCTCGAGGGCTGGCTTCTCGAAGCATGTGAGGGTTCTCAGCTAGAGCATGACTCCAGCTGGCTGCATCTGCTGGGCTTCATTTGTTGCTATTTTTTGCTTAAGTACCTTAGTGTTTTCTTCCATTTTCCATTTGGGCCAGTTTAGAGAATGCAGATCTGGTTTTCACCTCATGGAGAAATTTGGGTCTCACTTTACCCAATTACCCTCGAGGAGTTTTGCAGGACAACACAGGTACAGGACACACAAAAATCACTTTGGTACTCACCCAAAGCTTGGGTTTAATAAACAAGTGCATTAAATGTCAATGTTTCCTCCCAGTTGTATGAAAAATAAAATATGCTACTTACAGAGTCTAATTGTTTATATTTAGTATCTGAACAATGACATGAAAGGGATGTAATTTTTCAGTTCACTTGATTAACAATTCAGTATAAATTAACTTTAGCACAGTGAATCAATATGACATGCTGACCAAGTAATGATGATGCAAATGATGTTCATAATCAGCAAGACTAATCAGTTTATAAAAATAGCAATACACAGACAGCACTTAGCTAGGGACATTCAGTCTTAAAAATACATTTAACTTTAAAAACCACCAGATCTAAACCCTAGATTACATGGAATTCAATGTTTTAATGGTATCTTAGGTAGTGAAATACCTTCCAAGAAATACAAACATTGTCCTGTTTGCTAAAACCAGTTGCAGGAAGAATTTGACCTCCGCTGAGTTTGTTTACCACTGTTACAGACCTGGAGCCACAAGGGATGGATAAGAAGAAAAAAATGTGCTCAAACTGCCAGGTGACTTTAGCTCAGCTCCAGACTTTGTGCTCTGTGAAAACATATTTTTTCATTGGTATTAATTCCCACTATTTAATGCCGAGGAAGGGTTTGTTTGATGTCTTTCTGTTCCGAACATTTAGTTAATCATTCAGGGTAGGTAAGCATGCTATTATGCTGTCATATGTGCTGCACTGAAATGCCATAGGGGAGGTTGAAACAAAGAATTCACATTATACGTATGTTGTACTCAATCTACCTCTATATGTTGGTCCAAAAATTGCTTGACAAATAATGTTGAACTCTTCGAAAGGAGCAACAGTAGATGTAATATTTGTAGTAATGTAATGTCCACCATTACTAGTTTGCAGAATTCCCAATAAAAAAATACATAATTTGTTCCGATGTGTCAGAAATTTCTGAATAATTGTCATTGCTCCATCACTGGCCTCAACAAAACTGAAAAAATAATTACTGTCTCGCTGGGATCCTGCCCATTGTGTGTCATGAAATTATTGGATCTGCATCATTAATACAAGTTAATCTTACAACAGTCAGTTAAGGCAAAGGTAAATCTCATAACAGCCTTGTTTAGTTCAAACTTCTAGTACTGTATGCCACTATTGCTATTTTTATAAATTGATAGGATGCAGAGCTGGTCAGAAAAGTGGCAGATGGAGTTTAACCCTGATAAGTGCGAGGTGATTCATTTTGGTAGGACAAACTTGAATGCGGATTACAGAGTCAATGACAGGCTTCTGAGGAATGTGGAGGAACAGAGAGATCTTGGGGTTCATATCCACAGGTCTCTGAAAGTTGTCATTCAAGTGGATAGAGCGGTGGAGAAGGCTTATGGTGTGTTAGCATTTATTTTGTGTTTGTGTTTAAGGGCCATGGGATCGTGCTGCAACTGTACTGGACCTTGGTGAGACCATGCTTGGAATATTGTGTGCAGTTCTGGTCACCTCACTATAAGAAGGATGTGGAAGCATTGGAGAGAGTGATGAGAAAATTTACCAGGATGCTGCCTAGTTTGGAGGGCAGGACTTATGAAGAAAGGTTGAGGGAGCTGGGGCTTTTCTCTTTTGAGCAGAAGAGGATGAGAGGCAACTTGATAGAGGTTTGTAAGATGACGAGGGGGATAGATAGAGTGGACATGCAGAGACTATTTCCTTGGGTGGATGTAGCTGTTACTGTGGTGCATAACTATATGATTCATGGTGGGAGATATAGGAGGGATGTCCGAGATAGATTCTTTACTCAGAGAATGGTTGGGGTGTAAAATACACAGCCTGCTGTGATAGTGGACTTGGACATTTCAGAACTTTCAAGCTGTTATTGGATAGGCACATGGGGCACACCAGAATGATAGGGACTGGAATAGCTTGATCTTAGGTTTGGATATAGCTCAGCACAACATTGAGGGCCGAAGGGCCTGTACTGTGCTATACTTTTTTTGTTTCTTTGTATGTCCATACAAGGAAATGGAAATTACGGTGTTTTTTTTCTTTACCTTTAAATTGAATGGATTAAGAATTTGGGCCACTGGTCCAATGTTTAAGGTTGTCCCCACCTATCAAGATGGGGAAGGGATTGTAAATTGTGGTGAAACCTTCAAAAGCCCATTTACCTCAGTGGGACTGAAAAGTCCCACTGACAAGAGGACCATAAAATTCCACCCAAGGTGTCCGATGATGTTGCTGACTTGTTTGTTAATTTTTACTCAATTCTTGAAGATACAAAGCCAATGTGTACAGCAAACCAGTAATCCCAATTCCATCGCCTTGCTTGTTCCAAAAACCAAATTCAGATTCAAATCGAATCCAATTCATGGACCCCACAAAGAGACAAACAAAATCTAAGTTGACAAGAAAAGTCATTATACCGCAGCTTGCTTTGACCTGACACTTGAGGCTGAATGTGCACGTTGAGTGATTTACATCATAAATGTAACACAATCTGAGGAAGTGAGTTATAAAAAACCCAATTCACGTCGCTCAGCATGAGATGTACCCTTTCTGTAATTTCTGGACTATTGTAATTCACTGGAGACTAAGGGGTGCAAAATCTCCCTCTGGGATCAAAGGTCCTTTACTCTTGCTGTGAACAATGTTAATGCAAAGTATCAGTTCCACAGGCTTCCATGAATGATGTCATTTTGCATTCAAAGAACTGAGGAGGTGTATTCAACTGATAAACATTGAGGCTGTTTAATGTACTGGGCTTGGTGTTTGCACAGGACTGTTGCCAAATGTCTTGCTTCATACTGCAAAAAGCGCACGTCTTATGACTACATTGATCTGCAGTAACACAGAATTCTACTACCAATGCAAACAGAGATTCCTCCTGCAGGCTTGCCCTTCCCTAATGAATTGAATTACTACACACTGCTTGTTTTCCACCCAAACTTCCGTACAAGCAATGTAACTGTCACTATCTGCTGTGCTTCCATATGAGATTTACAGACAATCAATCATTGAGATTGCTACTTCTATGTACGTACCTGACACTTGCTACGCTTCAGCCCCTGTCTTAAAGAAGTTTTCCTTGCTCACTTTACTTATGTTGTTCAGGTTGCTTGAGATGTTTGATAAAGATTTACTCAGAGCTTCTAGATCTTGTCATACAGAGCTATTTATGTAGTTGAATGATCCAATGTCCTTTACTGAAATGGATTTGAAATAGCCAAGATTGCATAACAGGAGAATAATTAGAGTGGGTGTGACTCTGCACAGCATCCTCTAACCTCTGAAAAACCTCATGAAAAGGCTCTATACCATTAGTGTGGGGTTGTCTTCATTAATTAAATCATTTTGTATTTTGACATTATATGCTTGGATAATTCCGTGCGCCAGAACGGCGTGGAGTGAAACTATTACATTTGTTGTTACTCCTCTTGTTCCCTCATGGCATCGGGAATCAATCTGTCAAAAAAGCACAGTAGAAATTATTAGTAAATATTTTAAATTATATTAGTAAATTGTTCACAGCATTAGTAAATTCTGCTATAATTATAGCATTATTCACATACACTCAGTGTATGGCATCCATTCAGGTTCCCTGCTTGGGGACAGGAAGAGGATCTGGAATCTGCTCTTCCATGATTTAGAGATGCCGGTGTTAGACTGGGGTAAACACAGTAAGAAGTCTCACTACACTAGTTTAAGTCCAGCCAGTTTATTTGGTAGTAATAATACAAACTTTCGGATGTTTTCACAAGTTTTCCAAAAACTTGTGGGATTACTATCAAATAATCTGCTCTTCCAGCCAGGATAGTTTTTTTTTCAATTTTCTCCTTTTCTCTCTTTCCTCTTTTAAATCTGGGTCTGGATGCACGGATATTCAGCACCTTCTTGTACTTGGCTTAAGTTGCCACTCTTAGCACGTGAGCCCAATAACTGATGGCTGGATATCTTAAGAAGATGTATCAAAATTATAAATTCTGCTCTCACATTATGTCCACATGTACATGCTTTCTAACATAGGCAGATGTTAAATAACTATATAACATCTGGACCCTAGGGAGGGCATTAAATTCCAGCCAATGTATGCAAAGGAAACCCCCATAAATGGCAATTTGATGAGTGAACAGTTAATCCATTTAACTACTTGTGCCACTGGATCTATAAACCGGAATTTTACCTCCCGGATTCTAGGTAGGGCAAGGCTCATAGAACGGCATTCTTTCTTGGTCTCCGGCATGATCTTAACAGCCTTAATTGTTATTCATCTTCTGATAGTAAACAAACATATTTATACATATTGATGATATCCTTGTTTTAAAAAGAAATAATATATTTGTTATGTGTTTTTATTACTCATTAATATTTTACTGTGTTCTCACTGCAGTGAGCCCTGGCTGAATTTGCCTTTTCAACTCAGATAAATCAACTGAGCAAAGACTGGAAATTGTACCTGGTCTTCTGGTCTTGAACTGCCTATACAAAATGAGCCATTGGAGATATGACAAATGGACAGAAATATCATCTATATCCAATGAATCTTCCTAGTCATGTATCCATATATCCTCTCAAAACAAGAATATACATAAATTGTTTTGGCTACTGAAGAGAAGTGTTTTTTTGTTCATTAATATTTCACTTGTACTCACATCAGAGTCAAAGATTAGAGGTTAAAGTCCCACTTTGGTCCATCAATAAATAATCCAGGCTAACACTGCAGTTTAGTACTAAAGGATTGTTAAATTGAAGGAAACAGTTCTTTGCACAAACTATCAAACCAGTTATTTTGCTTTTGACCATGATTTGGTGGACATTATGGCTGGTATTTTACCACCTCATGCGCCTGAAGCTCGTAAGAGCCTTCTGAGGCCAACAGAGAATGCCATTCTGTGAGCTTTGCCTGCCCCAGAATCAAGGTTGTAAAATTCCGGTTTATAGATCCAATGGCACAAGTAGTTAAATGGATTAACCGTTCACTCATCAAATTGCCATTTATGGGTGTTTGCTTTGCATACATTGGCTGGAATTTAATGCCCTTCCTAGGGTCCTTGACCTGGGAAACCCTGACACTGGTGAGTTAGTGATTAATGGTTAATACTTTCAAAAGGAGGTGACACAGAGTTCTTGCCTGTTCTCTAGCCAGAAGACCAGACTTCTGTCACCTAGATTAAGTTCTACCCATGAGATATCATCTTTAACTCCATCTTTAACAATTATCTTTAACAATAATCTCATTTCAAAATACTTCCCAAATGAAGTACTTTAAGAAATTCCTGTGAGAAGTGATAAAACACTGTACCAGCTGGTAAGCTAAATTCTCCCTCAATGTCCCGAACAGGTGCCAGAGTATGGCAATTAGGGGATTTTCACACTAACTTCATTGCAATGTTAATGTAATCCTACTTGTACCACTAATAAATAAATAAACTTTTTAAAACTTCATTCTCTGCATCGAAAAAGGCTGTTACAAGTGTATGCCATAGTTGACAAAAGAATTGATCTGGTACTATTTTCTCCATGTGCTAATGAGAGTCACTATAGTTCAGAGTTGTCAGAGCTCTATCAGCTAGCCTGGGATGGTTGTATAAAATAATTTTTTATTTGATCTTGCTAACCTGTCACTGAGAAACTATAAATCCCAGTAGAAACAAGGAGATGGAAGCTTCAAGAGACAAGAGAGAGCTGAGAAATTTCTTTGGCTTAATCCAATACATGAGTTTTTTTATTCCTTTACAGCATATTATGAGACCTGATGAAGCAGTGGTCAGAGTCACCTGACAGGAGTTTCAACATACTCAAAAAAGCCATATGCAAAGATACAAAATTGTTATATTGCAACAGAAAGAAACCTGTCAGTGTGTAATTAGATTCTTCTGCAAAAGAACTGTGAGCAAAATACCAAAACTATCAGATGGAGGCACATCAAATCCCCAAACTGGAGAGATAACATTTTACTACCTGAGTGATACCATGACTAATGTTTCACCCCGCCACCGAGTGAAGAAACTAAACTGAAAGATCATTTAATTTTGGTTGTAAAAGTTGATTGTAAATTACGTTTGGAGAGTCATAATAAAGTTAATGATTATGTTGATATGAATAGGGATTGTATTTTTTAAAGAAAGGAATGTACTGTTATATTATTCTGTGTGTATGAACGGAGTGTCTGCAACAATGCTTACTATTGCACTACAATCAGTGTACAAACAAACAATGTAACATTTTACTACCCATATGGAAAGCTGTAAGAAACGCGTTTGATGTAAACTTTAAATGTATGAATATTTCAGACTGCTGGGAACTGGAAGATGTAACAGCCTTTACTGTCCAAGATAAGGATTGCACAGCAATTGCTTGGGAAGTTCAAACTTTTCTAGGCAATTGTCCTGCACTGGGAATAATCCAATAATGAGAGTTAAATTGCAAATTTTGGATGGTTCTATCTGGCATACAGTAATAATAATCAGAAAAGATTAGAAGAATTAAACTATTTCTAGCTTCTGGGTAATTCTACCACTGATCCATCCTGTCCCTCTACAGGACACCCCCCCTACAGCCCCCGCACTATCCACAGGACTCTCAACACCCTCCAAACAAGTCCACACCTTCTCAATACCACCCCCAATCTCTCCCCACAGAACTTCCTCCGTCCAGTTCCACTACTGCCCTAAGTACTCTGCCTCCCTTATTGAGCTGACCTGACCCAACCACCCACCATACCCATCACTCCCTTCATCTGTCCCCACCTCCATTCCACCCCACCACATCCCCAAGTTCAGCCAAATCACTGTTCCCGCTCTCCTCAAACCTAACCCGATCTCCCCACACTCTTCTCCTCTTCTGCCACTCCTCTGCCCACCTTCTTCAGCCCCCCCAAATCCTACCCAACTACCTTATACACTTACTTCTCTAGTTTCTCAAAGTGGCTGGACCTTCAAACTTATCTACTGTGTGGCAACTAATGCTGTAAAAAAAAGGCTTATTTATCTTTGACTGAACAGCCCTCAGTTATAGACTTTGGGAACCTGCTGTGATGGAGTAATCCTACCTGGCCTAAGTTGGAAGGTCAGGTGAGATAGGACGGTTTCATTTTGAGATAAGAAACTAGGATCAAAGTGAAAATCCGACTCAATTTCTACTTTGCCAGAAGTTACAGACCAACATATCTTGTTTTCCAATTTTAAAATAGGAAGCTATAACACAATAAATTTGTGGTGCTGCTGGAGCAGGCAGTTTTAGGTTTGCATAATGTAACTGATTGTATGGCTACTGTATTTAGTAGCAACAAAGAACTAAAGATGGCAATCTGTAAACTATCAATCATTACTCATGAATTTTAAAAAAATCCATTGCAGCATTTCCCAAAAGGAAATTTTGAATAATACTAAAACCTACGTTATGGTAAAGATAATTGAGCTTGGTTAAGTTCCAGTCCTATGATTTTAAAAATACTCTACATTAAAGGAAGGCTCTTTTCATTCCTTTTTCAAAGCATTTTCCCCTATCTATTGAGCCATTCTGATGTTACAGTGATTGTTGAAAAATTCAAATTCACTGTGAGTCTAGCACAAACTGTATTTGCATTATCACTTATATTTACATTCCCTCTGCTAGTATTATATTGGAATATAAAACAAGGGATATTTCACTACAGTCGTACAAGGCATTGGTGGGACCATATCTAGAGTATTCCATAGAGTTGTTTCTCCTTAGTTGCATTAGAAACGGTTTGGAGAAGGATCACTTGACTGATGCCTAGGATAGAGGTAATTGGATTATCGTATGAGGAAAAGTTGTATAGGTTGAGTCTGCATCTGTTCGAATTTAGAAGATTGGGAGATGACCTCATTGAAATATATAAGATTCTAAGAGGACTTGACTGGGTAGATATTGAAAGGATGGTTTTCCTTGTGAGAGAGGCTAGAACTACTGGACAAGATTTAAGAATAAGGAGTCTCCCCTTTAAGTAGAGATGAAAAGGTGTGTTATCTCTCAGAGGGTCATGAATCTTTGAAACTCTCTTCTACAGAAAGATGTGGAAACAAAGTCAAAGAATATTTTTAAGGCAGGAGTAGATTGCTGATGAATGATGGAGTCCAAGTTTATCAGGGATAGGTGTAATATGGATTTGAAGCCACAGTTAAATTAGCCCTAATATTATTGAGTGGCGGAGCAGATTCGAGGGACCAAATGGCCCACTATTGCTCTAAGTTTATATAATAGCTACATCATGTAGATTTATGTTAATGGCAATTTTGTCTTCAAGTTAATTTATCTTTTCATGGGATGTGGATATCACTGGAATAGTCACTTGTGCGCTAGGCCGGGTAAGAATGCCAGATTACTTTTCCTGAAGAACACTACTAAACGAGATGAGTTTTTATGACAATTGACAATGACTTCATGGTCACCATTAATTAGCTTTTTAATTCCAGATCATTATTGAATTTAATTTCCACCAGCTGCCATGGCAGAAGCTGAGCTTGCATCTGCTGAACTGTAAACTGGGCCTCTGGATTACTAGTCCAGTGATATTAATTTTATGCTACTGTTTCCATGTAATTCGGATTTCCAGATAGATAATCTATATTACAACTGATTGTATTAATAATGAAGTTAATCCCACAGCACCAGAACTGTTTCTACTTCAAATGCCTTCAGACAAAAGAAGGCTTAAACTGGTGCAATGAACCACATAATTCTGCTTTAATTTTTGGAGTACTAAATTAGTAAAGAGCAGGCACATCTAAGGCATAGTAAGAAGTCTCACAACACTGGGTTAAAGTCAAACAGGTTTATTTGGTATCACAAGCTTTCGGAGTGCCCCTTAGACCCTTGACTAATCTGATGAAGGAACAGTGCTCTGAAAGATATCAAATAAACCTGTTGGACTTTAATCTGGTGTTGTGAGACTTCTTACAGTGCCCAACCCAGTCTAATGATGGCATCTTCACATCACATCTAAGGCAGTACTTCATGTACCAACACCACATGGTTGTGGCAGCATTAAATTTCAGTCTCTTAAAATACTAGTTATATACATTGTACTGTTGTTTTAATGTGCTAAAGTTTTAAAGTTCATTTACTTGTGTCACAAATACACTTGCATTAACACTGTAATGAAGTTACTGTGAAAATTCCCCGGTTGCCATACTCTGGTGCCTGTACACTGAGGGAAAATTAGCATAGTCAATGCACCTAACCAGCATGTCTTTCTAACTGTGGGAGAAAACCAGAGCACCCAGAGAAAATCCATGCAGCCACATGGATATTATCCCTTCTAATTTTTTGACATTGTTTCAGTCCATATTTTTCTATAAAGTTTATTTATTTATTAGTTACAAGTAAGGGGCTTACATTAACACTGCAATTGAGTCACTGTGAAATTCCCCTCTTTGCCATGCTCCGGCACCTGTTTGGGTACACTGAGAGAGAATTTAGTATGGCCAATGCAGCTAACCAGCATGTCTTTCAGACTGTGGAAGGAAACTGGAGTATCCAAAAGAAACCAATGCAGACACAGCAAGCAAACTCCACACAGACAGTGACCCAAGCCAGGAATTGAACCCAGGTCCCTGATACTGTGAGGCATGAGTGCCAACAGCTATGCCACTGTGCTGCTCTATATTAAGATTCTTTGGTTTGCTATCCATGTTAAAGATAGTACATATTTGCAAAAGGCTGTTAGTGGAAGAGTAGCTATTTAGATACTGTGGCACTACACTCTAATGTAAGGCAATTGACAAGAAATTCAGATTAGTGATGGTACTGGAACAGAGCTAGTGAAGTTGAAAGTTCTATGTGGGCTGCACTGAATAGCTGTGAGTGAGTGGAAGCAGTGAGAATTGGGTATGATCCTACTATTATTTGGATGGTGTAGGGATGAGGGAGAATTTCTGGATATTAGATGGAAGTTCTGAGCACTGCAGAGAACTGCTGAGTGAGTGACAGGAGTGTTTTGCATTGAACAACATGAGTCATTGGTGTAGCAGTAGCTGGGAGATATCTTACAAGAATATATTCACTAACCTTGACCATGATATTCATTAGTTGAGACAGAAGATCAGCCATTTTCATGCTGAACGGATGTTCTCTGGCAGCCAGCAGCACAGGCTACACTATGATCACCACTACAATCAGGTAAGTGAGCAAACAGCATCAAATTTGTGTATTGCATACCTCCACGGGAATGGGCTGATTGCAAGTTGCAGTCTCTGTATCCAATAAATACCATGGATCAATTTTCAGCCCCATTATCTTTCAAAAGAGAAGAGGCAAAAATCAGTTGCCATATTGACATCTCTCCTTTTCAATACGTGTGACACCTATCTCATATGGAACTAAATTTTGACAGACTGGCACAGTTATGAATTGGAAAAAATAGCGTAAGAATAGATAACCAAGGCATTATTTTATGTTTGTGGTTAGTTGACAGTATGAACATTGAATTGAAGTTTTACTGCTGAGAGGTTTTTTTTATTGCATGGAAAAAGCCATTAAAGAAATAGTGGCCATTTCTTCTGGGCTTGTAGCTTGTATAGGGAATATAGTTTTGTAATGACCATGAAGGATGTTATAAAGTGAGCAATAACACTAAACTTTAACTAAATTATCAAATAGTCACAGGAATTCTTATGACCTAAGTACGGTTTACCATGTGCTCATTTGATTTTTACTCAGAGGGGCACAATTTGTGCTTGCTTGAATTCTAGTATCACAAGATGTATCTATTTTCAAATATTCAAAGGGAGTAGATTTATAAATCAGAGGATAGTCATGCCATCTTTTCACAGAAGTGAAAAATGATCTTCAGTTCTTCTGTGTATCACATCAATCCTCAGACCTTATGTAAACAACTAATAAGCCTTAAAATCATTGTACTTTGCCAGTTCAATTTTAACATTGTCCAGTCTGTAGATTACTGTGTCACATAAGGATCAGTATGATTTCATTTATTTCCATATATATATAAAATGAATTTAATGGATATGATTTTGAAAGTTTCTATCTCTAAAATATTTAAAACTAGACAAACCCATTTACATCAAGCCAGAAGCCCAACAACTGATGCTGGCAAGGGAGCAGCAACAAAACGTATTCTGGAAACTCAACTAGAAGATGAGATTGCTGTGAATAACTTCCATCTTCTATGTCCTTCACAATATTTTGGGACATTTTGAATGTTCAAGATGCTATATGAATGCAAGTTTAATAATGCCTCAACAATACAGCTTAAACGTTCAAATATGTCTGTCTTCACAATGCACTTATAACATTATTGAGTTATAATTGTGAAGGGAAATGTTTCTTGGAAAGGAGAAAAAAGCCTTAGAGTTCCAGCCTTCCAGATGTACAGCCCCTGAAACTATTCACACGACAGAGTCAGTGCATATCTGCCAAGCTGATTCACAGTTCAAGGCTCACAACAAACTTTCTGGATTCTTCCCTAACTGTTGCAACAAATCTCTCTGGAATGAGTTTATTGTTGCTGGTATCATTACCTGATCAGCAGGCTCTGTGTAATGAGGTGTCATCCCCCATTGACTTAAATGATTAACAAATTGCTCATCCAAATTCAATCATTAGTATTTATTAAACAGAGCATATTTAAAACATTCTGTTTGGTATTAATGCCATAAAATTGAGTATTGCGATTAATTCATCAGTATATATATAGCTTAATATTGGGCATACTTATTACTCTTTAATGAAAAGGTTGTTCAAGAACAGTGCTTTTTAACTATTAGACACAGAGTGTTAGAAATCTTCAGCAGGTCAAGGAGAAAACAATTCTTTCAAAAGGAACCCTTTTGAATCCATTGAATTGATTAGTTTTGACCGATAGCCCATATCCAAAATGTCTTCCACAAATACTGACTGACCTGTTAGTGTTTCTAATGTGTTTTGTTCTTGTTTTAGATTTCCAGCATGTACAATATGTCACTTTATCTCTTACTAAATAACAGAAATCACTATTATAACTGGTAATCAAAGTATGTAGAAGACCATGGGTCAATCTCTGGAGACTACTGAAATAAACATCGTAAATTATTTCCAGCAGCAGAGAGTGAAACTAGAGAAAGTTATATATTTCACCAGAACTCAATCACAGATAAAGGCAAGGAAACAGCTAATCAATGGTGTTCTGGATTCTGAAGTTCTTGTCCTGAAAATAGCAACCAAACTTCAAAAGTGACCATTTATTATTTCCCATTAATTCTTCACTATTTGCTTCCTAGGGTCTTAATATGGTCCATGTACATTTCTACTACAAGGCCTATTTATACTAGAAGGGGCAGAACATTTTTATGATGGGCCTGCAATTGTTTGTTGTCTCATTCCCAATGCCTTTCCCTGCCATTTAACCAGCTCTCCTGTCTCCAAGTCCAGCACCAGAGGGGCTAGAAAATTCCATCAAGGAGTCTACATATGGTACCCAGAAGAAGGAAAAAACAGTTAAAGCGGGGAAATAAGAATACTGGTTCGAACTGGTCATGCATACTTTAAAATGGAACACCAATAAAAACTGGGGAATAATAATATTGGTCTGAAATTCTTTTTCTTTCTAGGAGATTGATAAGGTTAAGTGAGTGGGCAAGAAGTTGCAGAAGGATTACATAGAAATGTGATGGTATTCAGATTGTTCGATTGAATAGAAAAACACAGTATTTTTTAAATAATGAAAATCTTAAGCATTGGTTTTGAAAGTGGGATTTGTACTCAGTGGGTTAAGTTGGGTCCTTTTCACTGGAGTTTAAAGGAATGAAATATGACCTAATTTGAACATATATAATCTGTCATGACTTTACAGAGCAGATGCTGAGAGTTATTTCCCAAACTTGAGTGTTGAGAACTAACAGGTAAAGGCTCAGGATGAGAGGTTGACCATTAATATATGAGATGAGGAAAAATTTCTTCATGCAGAGCATTGTAAATCTTTGAAATTATTTGGGCTGTGAAGGCTCAGTCATTCAAAATATTCAAAACTGATTTTGATAGATTTTTGGACACAAAGGGAATCATGAGATATGGAGATCAGCAGGGGACAGCAAAGTTGAGGTACAAGACCTGCCATAACCTTAATCAAGGATACAGAAGTCTCAAGGGACCCTATAATCTCCTGCTGCTTTTATTTCTCTTACACATTAATAATGTCATTTTGAGACAGGTACAGGAAGGTGGGAATCGATTTCACAAAACAGGGGTAGAAAGAATAAATATGAATAAAAAGCAACAACCAGTATATTCATTTTTATCATAAATATATTCATATTCTAGTACTTTAGCACTTTCAAACTTATGCCACACACGTTCTTCCAAATCATCAAGAAAACTAGTTTATATGTAATGTTATTTGACGACACCTTTGAGGATCAGATTAGTTTCTGTATACTTGTGGCAGTGTATTTTATAACTGTCAGAAAAAATGTTGTTACTATTACAATATTCTGAGATATTGATAAGGCATTATTTTTTTCCATTGCAAAAAATGTACAAAAGAATAGAAGCTGCCAAGTTAGGTCAATTGAACAATACTTTCATATTATGTAAGCTAGCATATCTCTCTCTAGCTCCCAATAGAGTTATCGTGTTCTTCCATTGGGATTCCTGCTGTACCAATATAGAAACAAAGCCTCAACAAGGCAGAAGGGAACACCTGGTGCACAGAGCTGGCAGCTCAACACATGAGTAAAATGAGGGGAATTCTGGAGGATGTTCACTTTCAGAAGCTGATCATCAGTAGTCTTATGTAAGAATAAATAACAGGCTATTTTTGGTTGGCTCAGGAGGTAAAGAAGAAAGATCTGCATTATTAATAGAGGAAAATTGAAGCCACTGTAATTGTCCTAATTCAAAACCAATGCAAATATTAGTGCTGTAGCCATCTTTTTCAGAAATTAGAATGTAAGCCATTAGGTGCTGTGGATTTGTTTGCATTTAGTCCCATTAATTAAATCAATACTTTTTTAAACTAATATTAATTCCTCTAGTTATACTTAATGAGCCATAATAGTGACTATTATTAGGATGTAGAAATCGATCATTGCTGTCATCTGACTACAAAGCAGTCACCGGATAAGGATCAGCTGTCAATACATAACTAATTTTACAAATCCAGAGATGCTATTATTAATTGTATAAGAGAGTTACTGGAGCTCCAGGTAAGACTGCAAAATTACCTCCTACTAGAAATTCTATCTGGGAATTTTCTAGGGGAACCAGTGGTGTACTAGTAGGTTAACAACTGAATTTGGGGAAAAATATAACAATCTGCTGCATGGAAAAATTAATGTTGTAATAATGTTTCTCTTATACACCAACAGAAATTTTCTAAGAGAATTATAAAAACATATATTTCATTAACATGTAAAATCACAGAAGCTTACTATGCAGGGTAGGCCATTCAGCCCAGAATATCTCTATTAGATCTCCAATTAGGCTTCCAATTAGCTCTACTTCTCTTTCTCTCTCTCTCTCTGTCAGCACCTCCCCCACCACCACCCCCCCACCCCCCACCCCCCACACACACCATGGGCCCTGGTATATTTTATTTTCAAGAATATATCCAACTTCCATTTGAAAGTAGCTATTACATTTTCTCCCAAGACCATTTTAGGTTGTGCATTCAAGATCATAAAAGCAATCCCACCTGTCATTCTGACAACATTGTAAAATTACGTGGGAATCTGTACACTGTTGCACGTTAAGCAATGTTGGAGCTTGATTGATTGTCATACAGGCAAAGTTCAAATAACTGATGACATTATAAAATATACTATAGCCTTGTGATGCACGCCTAGCAATTATTTACTTCCGTCTGATTTAATTACACTGTAGTTGCAATATTATGTCAGTAGGGTTTCTGTTTTATTTATGCTTACTGAATTTTCCCTAGAGGGACAAATTGAGAAAGTAAGCGGATTGCAGAAGTACTTGGACAGGTTAGAAGAGTGGGCAAAGAAATGGCAAGTGGAGTACAATGTGGAAAAGTGTGAGGTTATGCACTTTGGGAAAAGGAATGGAGGCATAAACTATTTTCTAAATGGGAAAATGCTTAGGAAATCAGAAACACAAAGGCACTTGGGAGTCATTGTTCAAGATTCTCTTAAAGTTAACATGCAGGTTCAGTCAACAGTTAGGAAGGCAAATGCAGTGTCAGCATTCATGTCGAGAAGGCTAGAATATGAGAGCAGTGATGCACTTTTAGGCTGTACAAGGCTCTCATCAGACGCCATTTAGGGTATTGTGAACAGTTTTGGGCACCATACCTAAAGGAGGATATGCTAGCCTTGGAAAGGGTCCAGAGAGGTTCACAAGAGTGATCTCTGGAATGAAGAATTGTTGTATGAGGAACAATTGAGGACTCTGGCTCTTACTCATTGGGGGTTAGAAGGATTGGGGGGGATCTTATTGAAACTTACAAGGTAGTGTGAGACCTGGTAGAATGGACGTGGAGAAGATGTTTCTATTAATAGGAAAAACTAGAACCAGAGAGCACAACCTCAGGTTAAAGGGACAATCCTTTAAAACAGAGATAAGGAGGAATTTCTTCAGCCAAAGAGTGGTGAATCTGTGGAACTCTTTGCTGCAGAAAGCTGTGGAGGCCAGGTCATTGAGTGTCTTTAAGACAGAGGTAAATAGGTTCTTGATGAATAAGGGGATCAGGAGTTATGAGAAAAGGCAGGAGAATGGAGATGAGAAAAATATCAGCATGATTGAATGGTGGAGCAGACTCATTGGGCTAAGTGGCCTAATTCTGCTCCTATGTCTTATGGTCTTCGTCAACTCCCTTTCTCTCTTCTGAAACTGAGGCCAGACTCTTGTGGTAGTGTTGAATGTCCTGAGAGACTTGCACTCAGAGGCAGAACAGTTGGTCATGCACAATCATGTCATGGCCAGTCAAATTATCTAATGAGAAACAAGTGGACCAGCCAATCATTCAGTGAAGGAAGGCAGGAATTCGTCAGTCCCAACTGTTACCTCATGAGGATAAAGGTTTGGGCACCACATTTGAACGGCACCCACTGACTAGCATTCTCCTTCCTGAAATCCACAGCATTATTCTGGCTGTCTTTTGTGTTCTAGGCATTAACACCAAATGGAAAAAGTGGGCCAGATTTGTGGAAACTAGTTAATGATACGAAAGTTGTACCAATTGTGGGAGAGTGTCTGTGTGATGCACTTACTAGGGAGGTGACAGGAGCTGTCATTAGCTTGTATGCTCATAAAGGGCTTAAATACCAGTGAGATGATCTTCAATTCTTCTATTTGCCTACAGGACCAAAGAAAGTATAACACCAGGGAATGGTTAAGGTCGGGTAGAGTGGTCATAGACATCCAAATATTGAGCCCCACAGAGAGGAGGTTGCAAGTCTTTGTGGATGAAGAGGCCAGAGTTTCAGAGTGAGGGTGTTTCCAGTGTTCAGTATTGGGCAAACAGGATAACTGTCAGCTAATTCTTTGTATTCTTCACTACAGGTTCTCACCTATAGAGAGACAGTGAACTCAGTCTGCAACAAGTGTGACCTTCACCTCCGAAAATGATGACACAGATTATTAAGACCATCACATTATTCCGTCACATCCTCCTCCAATACAGAGACATTCATCTTGGTGTTAACCTGCCTTTCATCATCAACCTTGGCTCTCCCTCTATCACCCTTGATCTGATCTCTATTATACTTGACTCTCAGGACCTTACCATCTAAAATACTTGATCTCCCCACAATCATGCATGACCTTCAGTCCATGGAGATTGACCATCCTGGTGTAGTCCAGCCGCCTCTTTCAGCCTTCGCAGTGCCATCTCTCCCTTCTCTGTCAGGCATGTTCCACTCTTCCTTGCACAGCTGCCACCAGATTTAAGGCCTTCTCCTCCCTGGTCAACCAAGCTCCCCATACTGCTCAGACCACACCCACCAGGAAGACTAACTCATCTGCTGCAGGCCACCTCTCCATTTTGTGTGGGTTTTCTCTGGATGCTCCGGTTTTCTCTGGATGCTCCAGTTTCCTCCCACATCCCAAAGATGTGCTTTTAGGCTAACTGGCAAAACAAATTCTCCGTAAATTGTCTCGAATTTGATTTCAATCCATAGATCTATAAACATTGACAGGGATCACAGGTAGAGGTGGGAACATCAGGGTGGCGGCACGGGCTTGTTGGGCCGAAGGGCCTGTTTCCCGTGCTGTTTTGTTCTTTGTTATTTGTTCTTTGTTCTTTAACTAATCATCTGTCTTGAAGACAGATGTTACTCATTTGCTGTGGAGTTAATTGAAAATATATAATTTAATCCAGTAAATTTAGGTTTTAATAACTTTGCATAATATGCTAACACATTAAAAACTGCTTCCTGCTGCTTGCTGTCAAGATGCACGATCTGCTTCAATCTGCTGCCACCCTAATTCACTACTTTCATCCCACTGTTGGGAAGCTCACATTTTTCCACCCACCTACCTTGGTCCCCCTCCCTGCAGTAGCACATGATTCCGGCCTGAGTCTTTTTCCCATTTAGACTTGCGCAGGTACTTCTAGTCCTTTGGTCAAGTGGCTATTATTGATGTATGATTCTGGGATTGTGAGTACTTTCAGATTATTGCTGGGGAGGAACATCACAAACCTTTAACTCTGCCCTTGCGTTGTTTGCATGCATGCACTTCTAGTTGAGGTCCTAGAATTACCATCAGCAACAGAAAGACAGTTTTCTTTCTCTTAGATCCATGCAGAGCATGTGTTTTAAACGTGGGACCTGCCTAGCTGCATAGTTCAAAGATTCACTGGAGGAAATAAAATGTAACTGAGCTTTTGAAGAAGCTTTTTGCTAGAATTGAAATAACTACAAAGGATATTGCAGAATTAATTGGAGCTGTGGAGTTGGTGCCTCTGGGTTAGAAAGAATGCAGTATCAGCAAGTAGTTTTGCCATGAGACCATGTGGAACATCTCAGGAGCAATCCAGTCAACAAACACAAATTGGCTATCTGTACTCTGCAACACTGCGCCATCACAAATTCATTATGAAGCTAGCACAGCGCAGTTGCGAGAAAGAGTGTGCAAAAATCCAGAGCTGCCACTAGTAGAACACATCACCTATCACTGCAACGCCCATCCCCACCCCCACCCACCCTCCCACCACCCCACCCCGCCCCCTCCAAATCTCCCTCAACTGAAGGCAGTCAATCTGGACCAACCTGCCTGAGCCAGGCAGTTCTGCTGCTAAGCTGTGGAAGTACCTGTGACATAACACCAACAGCACAGCCCAGAATCTGCATCAGGTTAGTAATCCCATGTTGGAAATCCCAGAATTCAACCTCCCACATGGTGAATAAGTCAAACTGAATAGATTTCATACTGGAGTTGGACACTGTGCAAGAACCCTTTTCATTAGGGAGACTGCGGCTCTGTGTAACGTGATGAATTGCAAACCACGGTGCGTATTAGTGACAAGTTAGTGGACCTGCGCTTCTGTAGCAGTCTCAATGCCCTGCACTAAACTGACGAGGAGACTGCCAATTGGCTGAAGAATTGCAAGTTTGACATCTAATTGTTTATCAGTGCATACAATAGTAGTAGCCTTGTAGCTGATATCCTTATCTATAGATTTTATATCTTTCTATTTGAAGGAGGACTGATTTGGAAGTTTCCTGCTCACTGCGAGCCATACTTCATTTTCCTAAGATTATTTTTCATATAATTTAGACTGAACAATTGGAAGTTGGATTTAACTAATTACTTAAAAGGAAAAGTAAAAAGATTAAATCTACTTCAAATAGCTCAGACCAGAAGAATTTTGCTTTTGTTCTGAAAATTTTTTTGAAGTAGGTAAAACTTCCAGCTGCCAGGGATTAATTTGTGAAATGCTTGAGAAGGATTTAGAATTTGGGTAGATAATCAGGACTAGTTGAATAAAACAGTACTGGAAAGTGCAGGCTTGGTTTTTCACTGACATTTCTTTCTCTGATGCAGAATAGGCAGGGCCTTTATTACGTTGATGCTAATAAACAATAAATTGGTTACTGTGCAAAATCCTGATGCTTAAAGTGCATGACAGCTGGCACTTAACATGCAAAGATATTCTGATTGAAAGATAAGAGATTTCCTAAAACTACACTTATTGAATTGCAATTGATTTGATCATTCTGGAAATTGAATTCACTGCTGTCTTGCACTAGATTTGATAGAAGAGGACAAAGAAGGATCACCAAAAAGAATGGATTGCACCATATGTAGACTAACTACCCCTGCCTCTACCAAAGAGACAGCCTCTACAGGCTTTGGCACAGAAACTTGGTAATTTTAGAGAAATGCCTTTTTCTGGCTCCGTTTATAGTACTGTGCCATCTTTCATAAAAATATATTCAAAAAAATTCAACCACAGGGATGCAGTCAAAGCAACCGTCATTTCACCTTTTCTGTATCCAGCCCCAATCGACGTTATCACAATAGTTGTCTACAATATAAGACATGTATAGGGTAGAGATGCATCATTCGTCAAGGACAACTTGTTCATTTTGAACAGAAACAACAAAGTGGTGAGGTGCCCCTACTTATTTGCTGAATCCTTCAAAGAAAAGAAGGCAGTAATTTTCATTTTCAGGTCTTAGTCAGTTGTAAATAGACCACATGAATGATCAAGTTCAAAGAGCATTAAATCATCTAGTCAAATTCAAAGGGAATTATCACAGGAGTGGGTGGGACAGTCAACAATTGAGGAAGATTTTATCAAAGTGCTCTGCTCCTTTTTTGTTTTATCTGCTGTCATTTGTACCGGAGTTTCGTTTGGAGGCAAATCCTGGGTGGGCAGAATGTGGCACTGCATTTAAAGACCACTACCACATCCACTTTCAGCCACTTTTCCAATTGTGGCACTCAGTCTGTCCAGTGATATATCTGTAGATTTCTGGGTAGCAGTGAATTATCTCTCACAGTCCCCAGAAGGTCCAAACCAAATAAATTTCTGTACTGGGGAGATAGAGCTCGAGACATTCTAAACACCCTGACTGGTTTGAAAACAGTTGATAGTGAAGCTTGCATTAACTATTATGCAGTAGTGAAATACTGAAGATGCTGTAAATCTGAAAAACAGAAAATATTAGAAATGTACAGCAGGCAAGGCAGCGTTTGTAAAGGCAGAATCAAACACCAGAAACCCCCCACCTCATCCGTGGCTGAGATTCTCCAGTGCCACTCAGTGAATGGAGTTTTGGCTGAGTGTCAAATTTTCCATTCTCACTGGCAGTGAGGCAGGAACAACAAGATCCTGCCCACAGTTAGCATTTTAGATTGCTGATCTTCCTGCTGAAACTCAGAATCGTGCAGTTTACAGGTGTGATGCTTGATTCACATGGACAAAACTTGCATTCATTTCAGTTTCAGAAGTGAGGATAATCCAAGTTCTCATTCTGTTATGATTTAAGGGCTGTTTTAAATGTTTAAATATCTGCAGCAGAGCTCGAATATTCTGTCCATTTGGATAGCATTCCCACAAACTTTCAACTTTATAGATGAGGTTCCCCAGATTTATTCATTGACATACCTGTAGATATGTGAACTCAAAGGCACAAGAAGAGGACTGTTTAGCCCATAATCTCTGTATTAGATCTTTGATGCACTCTCCCAGTCTTTCCCCCTTAGCCCTGCATATTTCTCCTTTTCAAGTAAATACACAGTTCCTTTATGTAAGTTACTATTAAACCAGTTTTCCCTATCTAAATAGTAACTTGCTGCATTTAAAAAAAATTATAATTTCTCTCACTGTCCCCCAGTTTTTCTCCTGCCCCACAAACCCCACACTTTTGCTGAATATGATTCACACCAAAAGCACCATAATAATGTTGATCGGTTCTGGTTAACCATCTGGTTAGGAACGGGCTTAAGTATTGAACATATAATTGCCTCCATAATTTCTCAAATTATTTGAAACAATTTGATAATAGTGCTGTTACAGTCGTGAATATATCATGTGTGAAATATAAATGATCATGAATGAATCATAACATATAATTCAAAAGCAAAATACTGCAGATGCTAGAAATTTGAAATAAAAACAGAAAATGTTTTAAATACTCAACATGTCGGGCAACAAATGTGGAGGGAGAAACACAAGTTAAGGGATTGGATATTTAGTCATTGAGGCTGTATGTGGAGACCAAAAATAGCACTATTACACAGGTGGCATGTTGGGGGATGGGAGTAGGTGGATTGAGGGATGGGGACATGTGCAACAGGTAGTTGATTCAAGATATTACGGGCCGCTTGAGGTCAATTAGAGAATACGAGGATGCCAAATGGAATTTTTCACTTGGCCTCCAGGTTCTCACATGGAGCAAGGACCAACTTACCTGCCTGGGAGACAATATGCAAAAAGAAGCTCAGGTTCGGTCATGTAATATACCTTTAAAAGATAGGAACATGACATCACTTTAAGGGAAATGGTAGTGTTGGGCAATTTAATGGGACTAAAGATAGACAAGTCTGGTCCTGATGGAATACATCCCAAGATACTAAAAGAGATGACAGGAGAAATAACAAATGTACTAGTGGTAATTTATTAAAATTCACTGGGCTCTGGGATGGTTCCTGCAGATTGGTAAACAACAAATGTGACACCACTGTTTAAAAAAGGAGGTAGACAAAAGACAGGTAACTATAGACTGGGTAGCTTAACTTCTATAGTAAGAAAAATGGTTGAATCTGTCATCAAAGAAGAAATAGTGAGACATCTGGATATAAATTGACACAGCATGGATTCATGAAGGGAATGTCATGTTTGACTGATTTGATGGAATTCTTTGAGAACATTATATGTACAGTGGATAATGGGGAACGTGTGAATGTGCATATCTGAATTTCCAGAAGGCATTTGACAAGGTGCCATACCAAACACTGCAATATGAGCTAAAGGTGCACAGTGTTATAGACAATGTATTAGCACGGATAGAGTATTGAGTAACTAACAGAAAGCAAAGAGTGGAGATAACGGGCATTTTTCTGGTTGGCAATCAGTGGCTAGTGGTGTGACTCAGGGATCAGAGTTGGGACTGCAATAATTTACGATCCTTAAAGCAATTACTGTCACTAGAGAGGTAGTGCTTGGTAGACTAATGCGACTGAAGATAGACAAGTCCCCAAGACCAGATGGAATGCATCCTAGGGTTCTGAAAGAAATGTCAGAAGTAATAGTGGAAGCTTTATAATTATTTATCAAAATTTGCTGGACTCTGGGGAAATGCCAGAGGATTGGAAAATGGCTAATGTTACACTGCTGTTTAAAAAAAGTAGCAGACAAAAGGCAGGGAATTATAGGCTGGAAAGCTTAGCGTCCATAGTTGGAAAAATGCTAGAATCCATCGTCAAAGAAGAAATAGCAAGACACTTAGAAGGGAACGGTTTGATCAAGCAGACACAGCACAGATTTGTGAAGGGGAAGTCGTATTTGATGAATTTATTGCATTTCTATGAGGATGTGACTAGTGCGGTAGACAGAGAGGAACCAGTGGATGTGATGCTTTTAGATTTCCAGAAGGTGTTTGATAAGGCACGTCACAAAAGGTTGCTGCAGAAGATTAGGGTACACGGAGATGGGAGCGAAGTGTTAGCATGGATTGAGGATTGGTTTTGTATCCGGAAGTAGAGAATTGGAATCAATGGGTGCTTTTCTGGTTGGCAGTTAGTGACTAGTAGAGTGCTGTAGGGATTGGTGTGGGGGCCTCAACTGTTTACCATTTGATGATCTGGAGGAGGGGGCTGAGTGTATGGTAACAAAATTTGCTGAAGACACAAAGATGAATGGAAAAGCGAATTGTGTGGAGGGCACAGAAAGTCTGCAGAGAGATCTGGATAGGCTGAGAGAGTGGGTGAGGACCTAGCAGATGGAATATAACATCAGCAAATGTGAGGTTATCCACTTTGGTAGAAATAATAGTAGGACGGATTATTATTTAAAGGGTGAAAAGCTGCAGCATGCTACAGTGCAGAGGGACCTGGGGGTCCTTGTGCACGAATCACAAAAACCCAGTCTGCAGGTGCAGCAGATGATCAAGAATGGGATGTTGGCCTTTATAGCAAGGGGGATAGAATATAAAAGCAGGGAGGTCTTGCTGCAACTGTACAGGGCACTGGTGAGGCCGCAACTGGAGTACTGTGTGCAGTTTTGGTCCCCGTATTTGCAAAAGGATATACTGGCCTGGGAGGGAATATAGAAAAGGTTCATCAGCCTGAT
The DNA here is from genome assembly GCA_024679065.1 of Sphyrna mokarran. Classification (NCBI taxonomy): domain Eukaryota; kingdom Metazoa; phylum Chordata; class Chondrichthyes; order Carcharhiniformes; family Carcharhinidae; genus Sphyrna; species Sphyrna mokarran. Next base: position 77,818,044 of record JAGIQG010000002.1, read on the forward strand.
ACCAGAGATGAGGGGGTTAGCTTATGAGGTGAGATTGAATAGACTGAGTCTGTACTCGTTAGAGTTTAAAAGGCTGAGGGGGAATCTTATAGAGACTTACAAGATAATAAAGGGACTACATAGAGTAGAGGTAAAGAGATTCTTTCTGGTTAGAGGGCACAGCCTCAAAATAAGTGGGGGGGGGGGTGCAGCTTAGAACAGAGTTGAGGAGCAACTTCTTCACTCCAAGAGTGGTGAATCTCTGGAATTCTCTACCCATTGAAGTAGTGGAAGCTACCTTGCTGAATATATTTAAGTCATGGGTAGATAGGTTTCTGATAGACAAGGGAATTAAGGGTTATAGGGAGAAAGCAGGAAAGTGGAACTGATTCACTTCAGATCAGCCATGACCTTAATGAATGGCAGGGCAGGCTTGAGGGGCTAGATGGCCTATCCTGCTCCTATTTCTTATGTTCTTATGGCCTTATGACTTACGTAGATGATTTGGAGTTGGGGGCCAAATGTAGTGTGTCAAAATTCATAGATGACACTAAGATGAGTGGCAAAGCAAAGTGTGCAGAGGATGCTGAAAGTCTGCAAAGGAATATAGATAGTCTAAGTGAGTGGGCGAAATCCAACAAATGGAGTACAATGTTGGTAATTGTGAGATCATTCATTTTGGTAGGAATAACAGTAAAATAGACTCTTATTTAAATGGTAAAAAAAATTGCAGCATGCTGCTGTGCAGAGGGACCTGGATGTCCTTGTGCAAGAATCACAAGGAATTGTTTGCAAGTGCAGCCGGTAATTAAGAAGGCAAATAGAGTTTTGTCCTTCATTTCTAGAGGGATGGGTTTTAAAAACAGTGACCAGCGATATAAGGTGAGGCCATCCCTGGAGTACTATGTACAATTTTGGTCTCCTTACTTGAGAAAGGATATATTGGCACTGGAGGGGGTGCAGAGGAGATTCACTAGATTGATACCCGAGTTGAGAGGGTTAGTTTATGAGGACAGACTGAGTAGACTGGGGCTACACTCATTGGAGTTCAGAAGAATGAGGGGAAATCTTGTAGAAACATGTAAGATTATGAAGGGAATAGATGAGATAGAAGCAGGGAAGTTGTTTCCACTGGCAAGTGAAACTAGAACCAGGGGCATGGTCTCAAAATAAGGAGAACAGATTTAGGAATGAGACGAGGAGAAACTTCTTCACACAAAGAGTTGTGAATCTGTGAAATTCCTTGCCCAGTGAAGCAATTGAAGCTACCTCCTTGAATGTTTTTAAGGCAAGGATAGATAAATTTTTGAACAGTAAAGGAATTACTGTTATGGTGTAACTGTTAGGGTTGTGGTGACCAGGCGGGTAAGTGGAGCTGAGTTCAAAAAAGATTAGCCATGATCTTATTGAATGGTGGAGCAAGCTCGAGAGGCTAGATGGCCTATTCCTGTTCCTAGTTCTTATGTTCTAAGTGTGTCATGTGATCAGTCTCAGGGTCACTTCCACCTGGAGCGCAAAACAGCACATAACAGCCCTGTACTCTCATGTCTTCAAGCATTCTATCCAGCAATATGAGTTCAATGTGTCTATTCTTAATAAATGAACCCACAATCCTTTTGCAATATGAGTTCAATATGTCTATTCTTAATAAATGAACCCACAATCCTTTTACAAGTGATTATATAATTATAACACACACAACAGGGAAGGGTACTCCAGGCAACCTAGAGGCATTCTCTGTTTGCCCCAGTGCTACAATAACTGCCCTTGGGGCTCCCTCTGTACCTCTCTCCCTCCCTAGTCAATTAAACTTAACAGTTGGAGAGAGGGTATCTCCATTCTGAAGCACTGCGGATGGAAAAAAAACAGTTCAGGCAGTGTTCCTATTTCCCCGTTTTACTGTTTTTCCTTCTGGCCCTTTTGCCTCACTTATACTGCTCATTGCAAACTTCAGATCCAATCAAGATGCAAAGTCTGCCTCTGATTCGCCCGCCAGCTTTGATACACCACACTGTTTCCTGAATTAGGTGGCAAGTCAGACCCCAGCCATTAATTAGTTGCCCCGGAGAATAGAAAACCCCACTTAATTGTTTAACTTGATGATTTTCGTCAGAACTGACAGATTTAATGGGTTATAAGCAAGTATTGAGGCAGCAAAGGGAGGAAAGCAGAAAGGGAAAATCCTGTGATAACATATGTGGCAGGAGAGATTAAATGATAAAAGAGATGACGGTGGAAGGCAGAAATGATAGTAATAGGATAAATAAAAGCATCAAAAAATAACTATGTTGAAAATGCTAAAAGCAAAATCATTACTGTTTGAAGCAAACTGAAGCAATGGTTAAGATATGAAATTGTTGAACTCGACATTGAATGTGGGAAACTGTGAAGTGCCTAATTGAAAGATAAGGTGCTGCTCCTCAAGCTTACATTGACCTTCATTTCGGCAGAGTAGGAGGTGAGGCACACAGAGTGGGATGGCATGGAAAATTAACATAAAAAGTAACTGGAATCGCAGGGGTCAAGTTTATAGACTGAATCAAAGTGCTGCATAAAGCATTTGGCATATTCAAACAACTCAATTTTCTTCACAGGAGCAATTTTCAGATAAAATCTGACAGTGAGTTCCACAAGAAGGTACTGGAACACATTACTAATAGCATGTTTTAAGAGGTAAGATTGAAGGAGATTACAAATCAAGATACTGAGATTTAGGGAGGGAATTCCATGATCTTGTTGAATGGTAGTGCAGACTCAAGTACCAAGTAGTCTATTTCTCCATATTCATAGGTTCGTTTGTAGCTACAGGCATACCACCAATGGTGAAGCAGCTAAAATTATGGATATGCAGGATCATAGAGGATTGTGCAGCTGGAATTTAGATGAATTAGGCATGGGAAATGTGTTGGGTTACAGAGATAGGGCTCAGAAGAGGGATCGCGTACGATTATCTGTCAGAGAGTTGGTGCAATCTCAATGGGCTTATTGGCCTCTTCTGCACAGTCGGGATTCTTTGATGATTCTATGATTTGATTCTGTGATATGGGGGGAAGTTGGTTTCAAGTATTTAATTTGATGATCAGCCAGGATCATAATGAATGGCTGAGCAGGTTCAAAGGGCTGGTGGCCTATTCTTGCTTTAGTTTTCTATGTATGTTTCTGTGTTTGATCAAGTGGCGAGGTAGAGCTGGGTGAGTGCATATGTGTAATCTGATGCTTTGTTTTCAAATATTATCTCCGAGTGGGCATCATATAGATGGAACATTGGAGGAACAAAGTTTTGATCTTTAGGGGCACTGCAGAAATAATGATTTAAGAGTCAGAAGCAAAACCATTTATAGTGATTCACTGAAGATAGCAGGAAAGATAATGATACAAGTGGGCAAGGGCAGCCCACCCAAATGGATAATAGGGAAAAGACATTGGAGGAGAATGGTGTTATCAACCCTGTCAAATGCTGGTTGTGATGAATGGAAGGGCCTAATAAAGTTAGTGATCTGTAGTCTGATGTCTAAGAGTGAATTATCTCTGGGATCAGGGACAATCTACGTGGAAGAGTGTCACTATTTGCTTCCCTCAAAGGAATGAAATAATGTGGGTACAATCCAAAAGAAGGAGTCTTTAATGATTTGTTAAATGGCCATTCATTCAATTTGTCTCATGCATTCAAGCAATATGTGCAAACATGTGTAAAAAGTTCAGATGGAATCAAAAAGCGTAGACTCTCTAAAGTGCAGAAGGTGACCATTTAGCCCATTCGGTTTATAGCAACTCTCCAACAGAGCATCCCACCCACGCTCTATCCTGAAAACACCATATATTTACTCAACTAATTCCCGTAACCCACATTCTGGGATACTAAAGTGACAATTCAGCATGACCAATCCACGTAAATCTTCGGACTGTGGGAGGAAACCGGAGCAAACCCACACAGACACAGAGAAAATGTACAACTCCACACACACACACACACACACACACACACACAATGTCACCCAAGGCTGGAATTGAACCTCGGTCCCTAACGCAGCAGTGAGGCAGCAGTGTTAACCATTATGCCAACATGCCACCCCAATCAGGAATCATCCCAAAGTTTGTCAGTTTCAAGCCAAAAATCAGTATGTAGCGCTCCAGTTGCGTAGCTGAGTTTTCTCTACCGGTTTTCTGGCACTCTATGCACAGAGAATCTGGGGACGTGGTTTGTTCTGACAGGGTGGAGCCTGATAGAGCCAGCAAGGCTAGGCCCACAGAGATCAGTTTATCATTTTTAAAGAGTGGCTTGATCTATGCTAAGAATACCCCCCTCCCCCACACAAGCATTGTGACAATCCTCTTCTTCAGCGCCTCCCTCCCCCACTCCGCCCCCATAGATATGTGGGCACCTCCAACCTCCACCAGACTCAAGGGGAATCTCCTTAATGGGGTTCCCCAGAGCACTTGTCCTTTCTATTAGCAAGTTAGCACTAAAAGGTTGACAATGCCAAGGTGCCGGGGGCACTGTGCAGGCATGTTCTTTATCAACCTGGGGTATATTTAACTGTGTCCCGGCATAGTTATCATGATTGTTTTTTGTTTTTGAAAATGAACACCAATTCACAGGTTAACGTCACTTTCTTAGCTCGCAAAATCAATGAACTGCCAATTGTGCTTTGGGGCTCAAAAATAAATTACTGTGCAATATCAAAGGCGAATTTAACATATTCCAGCCTCACTTTTGCTTCTTTTAAGTCAGAGATGATTTTATTATAATTGTGCAACCAAAAGGATCACTGCTTTGAACTTACTGAAGAATGAACATTGTTTGAAACTCACATTACATTATGCTTATCACTGATACATTAACTAAAAAACTACAAAATGGCATGGCTAAATAATGAATAGAAATTAATACCATCATTTGGAAAAGGAAGAAAACAGGCTCAAAAATATTAAGAAAATGCAGAGAAGCAAGGCAAGATTTCCTGCAATTACTATCAGTGTAACATTTTAAAGAGGTGGTATTTCTCCTTTCTCAGAGTGAAGGTACTGATTCCTGCAGAGTCCCTGTGAATGGTATTTGCACTCCAGGATCTTTTCCATAAACCTTTAATCACATGTGTCACTGTCAGTAGGCTCTTCACCGTCACAGCTGAGCCTGATCCAGCCCTCACATGACATCTACATATGTACGTTCTGCTCGGGTATTAGGCGGAATTAGCAACGCTTATTATAGTTTTATTTTTCTCCTAGCCCAGGGGTGCTGAGGTCAATTGTAGCCCAGCCACTGTTAGTTCAGCACAGACCTAAAGATAAAACATACCACCTCTGATTAACTCAGCTATGAAGAGACATGATCATTTTCATAGAATGAAATAGTAATTTTATCAATAATTGTAATTAGATGTACAATTTTTGTGCAGCTTATATGCAATTTCTTTCCCTAAATTGCATCTCACAGTATTATACAATTAACAATCATTGGTATGCTTTATCAATTTCATATCATGATAAGCTATTTGCTATTTTTCAATCCCTATCAATCCCTGCATGCAGAAAGACCTGGATGATATTCAGGCTTAAGGGTTGATAACTGGCAAATGCCAGCCACAAGCATCAAGCAATAAACCATCTCCTACAAGAGAAAATCTAACCGTCTCCCCTTGACTTTCAATGGTGTATCATGTTTCTGAATGGCTGAGTTAATCCCCCAAACATTAATATCTTGGGAATTTCTATTGATGAGAAAATTAAACTGAAGCGACCACATAAATACTGCAGCTTAAAAATTAGGTCAGAGGCTTGGAATTCTTCAGGGGTTGAGTAACTTCCAGACAAACCAACTCTGTCCCTCTGTACTGTCATGAAGTGATCATTATAATTTTTTAAAAAACTGTTAATTTTGTGCTTTGATGTAAAGATGCCGGCGTTGGATTGGAGTGGTAAGAACTCAGTAAGAATTTAGCAACACCAATTATTAATCCAACCGATTTATTTGATAGTAAAAAAGCGAGCTTTCAACACTCCCGTGTCTTCATCAGGCAAGTGCAGTGTTCTGGTCTGCAATAGCACACATCAGCACAGACAGTCAGAGATTGCTGATTAGAATGCGAATCCTTACATCTAACCTGCTATTCAAGTGTTAAAGTGGCTAACAATGTGTGTGAAGGGGATCCTGAGCATTGTTAGAGAATTATGTCTCTGACTGTCTGTGCTGATGTGTGCTATTGCAGACCAGAACACTGCACTTGCCTGATGAAGACATGGGAGTGTTGAAAGCTCGCTTTTTTACTATCAAATAAATCGGTTGGGTTAATAATTGGTGTTGCTAAATTCTTACTGAATTTTGTGCTTTGACATTGCTTTATTTTTTGCTCAGCAAGTTGTTTCTTTTCCTTATACCTCAACTTGATTTTGAAATTCATGTTATGCAGGAAAATCTTTTTGAATTTTGCTGAATTTTATCCCTTGAGTGTGAAGAAAATGGAAATGTGCCCCCCTCCCCCTCCACTCCACCATCAATTGAAAAGGTTAGACAAACCTGATCTAGAAGGCGAAGAGCAGAATTTTTTTGGTTCTGCAAGTTCCCATCCAAGTCACACACTACCTGACTTGAAAATACGTCCTTCACTGTCACTGCGTCAAATCCTGGAACTGCTTCCCTACTATCACTGAGGATGTACCTGCACCACAGGTTCTGCAGCACTAGAAGGGGGTAGCTCACCACAACCTTCTTCAGGGCAATTGAGGATGGGCAACAAATGATGGCCTAGTTAGAGATGCTCATATTGTATGAATGAGTAACAAAAAATCCCTGTGACCAAGAAAATGTAATTGCCTGCAGCTTGGAAAACTGGCAGCAGAAAATTACAAAAAAATGCTGATTTGTGTCTCAGATTAAAGTCTCAGAGAAAGCATTTTGCTAGCCATTTTTCCCAATTGTGATGGCTGCTAGAATTGCTGAATCAAATTGGAAAGTGTAAATTAACAAACCTTCCATAAACATCCAGCTATCATCTTTCAAAGTTTGGAAAATAACGTAGTGCCATTCATAACAGCTGAACTTCCCAAAGCTCTTAGCAGCCAATGAAGTACATTTGAAATGCTGTTGTTATCACAATGTAGAAAAAACAGCAGCAAATCACACTCAACGAATTCCCAAACAACAAAGGATCAAATAATCTATTTTTTGTAATGCTGAACGAAGGATAAATACACGGAAAATCCTATTGAAATAGTGCCTTGGACCTACTCTTGCTTCTGTTTTCTATGTTTCTATGAATTCCTTAATAAATAGGTTCTTCTGATTGTTCTCACGTAGACCAAGTGTTTCTCCTTATGGCGCAATCTCAAACAAGACATCACAGGTATAGATTGAGAGGTGATAGATTTAAAATTGATATGGAGAGGGACTACTTCTCGCAGAGTGTAGTGAATTTGCAGAACCCATTGCCCCGTAGCACTGTGGAGTCTGAATCATTAAATAGTTTCAAGAAGGAGATAGATATATAAAATATATAATAAAAAGAGAGAGTTAAAAGGATATAGGGAACAGGTAGGGCTGTGAATTTGAGACCAGGGAGAGATCAGCCATGATTTATTGAATGGCACAACAGGCTCAAAGGGCTAAATTGCCTACTTATGCTCTTAATTCCTATGTTGCTATGTTCATCAGTTCTCTGGAAACCTTAGAGAAATGTGATAAGTAGTATTTCTGCAGGATTTCTGCTGAAGTCACAAAGAACAAGCTAATCAAAATTGTCATTCTGTTGAGATGAAGTGCATAGAGTTAAAGGGCGGAGGTGCGGGTGCAGCAGGAGGGTGGGGGGGGGGGGGCAGATTGGTGGTGTGTGATTCTCCCATCCCACTATGCTAGTTTCTTAGCACAATGGGCTTGGAGATTCTTGTGCTGGCTGATTCACGAGATTTCCAAATGTATTCCTGCCCAGATAACGCTTTCCAGTGCTGGATTTCCAGTGGTGTCTGTTCTATGCCGAAAATTGACAGGGAGGTGCAAAGATCATTTAAAGAGTCAATTTAATATAATTTAAATGTAACTAGTGGGCCCATGACTGAATCCTCCGGGCCTGTAAGCATCTCGCTTGCCGCCATAGTGATTCACTCCAGTGGAGTTTACAGTAGCTCCCTATTTTGGGGGCACTAGCAGCCTGACCCTGCTAGTGTGAAGGGGAGGCAATTAGGAACCCCACACAGTTGGGTGGCAGGGGTGGTGCCCCCTGGTCATTGGCACCTTGGCAGTGTCAGCCTGGGCCCTCGGCACTGCCCAAGGGGCAAAGTGCCGATGTCCAAGGGGCAACTGAGCACTGCCATTGAGTATGGGGCAGTGCCTAGGGGAATGGCCTGATGGGATGGGTACAGGGGATCCTGCTGCCATTTTGCAGACAGGATTGATTGGTGGAGAAAGGAGGGAGACGAGTGATCGAGGTGGGCCAGGGAGTTTCGGAGTGCAGAGTGGGTGGTGGAAATCAAGACTGCAGAAGAATGGTTGGGAATGTGGAGGATGGGATGGATCGGGGTGGGTTATTGGGGCAGGCTGGGAGGAGAGTTTTGAGGCTGGGCCAGGAATGACCAGAGGGCCAGTGATCGGGGCATGGGATGATGGGTGGTGGAGAGCCAGCATTGTGAGGTTCTTGGAGCTGGGCAGTGATTGAGCTGGCCAGCAATTGGGAGGTTGGCAGTGCAGGCGTACTGCGCATGTACCAACCTCACTGCTGACAGATTGGTGCATGCACAATGGCTCGTTCAGTGCGATGTGCCAGCCTCTCCAGTAGGAGTTGGTCCCGCCCCCTGAATTTTAATGATATACATACTAGTGACCTCTGCAGTGCATAGAGTGTGGGAGATCTTTTTCGGAACACCTGCTTAAAAAACAGCGGGATTTACTCCAGCTTTCATGCAAATTCAATACCTAGAATTTTTTAGAGAGAATTCTGGCCAGAATATCCTCCATTTCCACTAATGTTACAAAGTGAAAGGGAAGACATCACCAGAAATTCCAGGTCATTGTCTGCTAATTGAGTCTTTGTGAAGCTGACCGTATTCTTCTGTTTTTAACTTGTGCATAGATCACTAGCAATACTTGCACACATGTTGAGGTTGTCTGCAACAAATGTGCTGTCCTCTTACTTTCAATGGCATTCTCTTGTAGAATGATGATCGCAGGAACTCTAAATGACAATGAATTCCTGTATGGAACTCTTGCCTTCAATCTTCAATTTTCCCTAAGACTTTTTTTTTGAAACATAAGAGCTGGCCTACAAAGTCACGGGTTTGTATGCAATGCTCCTTTTTGGAGCCGCATGTATGAATGATAGGAGTTGCTGTAATATGCTTCATTATGAACTAAAATTGAAGATTGAAATGTAACTTTTGGAGGTGTGGTCACAAATATTGGATCATAGCCGGTGTGGCGGTGTCACATGTTGGTATTTCAAGGCTTTGTGCAGCAGAAGGATGGAATGAATGTTTTCTTGTTACTCCCACACGCTGAGCTTATCTCATCCAAGTTGTCTGCAGAAGGCATGCCTCCACAGGGAAGAAAAAATGAAAACCTGCGAGCAAGTCACCCTGGATTGTTGGTACAACCCTCATGACAGCTGATTACAGGATGGTCGACTACTCAGAAAAAAGGCTTGAAGCTGATTGCGAGTCTGCCCTCTTGGATGAGAAATCACTACACAATACCAAGTAATCAAAAACAGTGGAACAAAATAAATATAATTGAGACAAAAACAAACCACTGACAGGGAGTGCAATCATATTAGTTTAGGAGAGGATGCAATATGCACAAAGTTTTAACATATGCTATTTTCTGTATAATATTGAGATCGACATTACTGAACACATTTTAAGATGCCATTATAAGCTTGAGAGTAAGATTCATCTATTCCTGAACATTGATAGGGTCTTGTGCCTCCTTTACTCATGTGTAGTTAATGAGTTTTCAAGGACTGGCTATGCTGAATGACTTGTTTTCATTTTGCAACTGCTGTGTATGTATTTTTTCAAGGCTCTTATTTATTCAAAGTGTTTTTTTTCTCCAGTTTATTAACTCATTTTCTCACAACTTGCAATTATATAGTATTTTTCATGTAAAAACCATTCCAAGGCACTTCACAAAGATACCAAGCTACGTGTTGATCAAACTCAAAGGTCAATGCATTGGTTTTCAAGAGCATCTTAAATACTTAAATGAAGAGGTGGAGAGGTTTAAGAAGGAAATCTCAGTGTATGATACGTAAAGGCAACTGAAGAATGGCCAGTGTGAATAATATTTAAGAAGGAAACATGGTCATCATTCTTCTTCCTCTGTACCAAGGGTACTCAGGCTAATTATAAAATATTGGGAAGCGAAGTACTGAGGGAGGTGCTGTACTTTCAAAAGCAATGTCTTTCAAATGAGATGTTATATCGAGATTGCATCTGCCTGCTCAAGAGGATGATAATGATCTCATGGCACTAGTTTAACAAAGACCAAGAGATTATTCCCAGTGTTCTTGGCCAGTATTGATCAGTTAATCAGCACCACAAAATTACTGGATCAACATCACGTTGCTGTTTGTGGGAGCTTGGTAGCTGCTACATTTTCCTACGTTACAACATTGATTACACTTCAAAAGTACATCAGTGGCTGTAAAAAAGCTTTGAGACATTTAATTGTTTTAAAAAATTACAATTTAATTCTTTCTTATTTTTGTTACTAGCGAATGTGAAGTACAGTCCCAACTACTTCAGTACTGTTCAGATAAAAAAGTCATCAATGTGAAGTGCCACTTGGAATTTTCCATGACAGCTGCTTCTGTCAGAGAGAAAGGGGAATTTGGCCCTCAGCAATATTTCTGTTCATTGAAGCGGGACAGGAGAATCCTACTGATCTGAATGGCCAAAGAATTCTGTCCGTTATCTGTGTTTCTCTCTCCCCGGATGCTGCCAGAACTACTGAATACTTCCAACAGGATTTGAGTACAGAAGTAGCAAAGTTTTGCTTCAATTGTACAGAACCTTGGTTTGACTGCACCTGGAATACATCTTTGGTTCCCATACCTTAGTATACCTTATTACCATAGAGTGGGTGCAACAAACATTCACCAGACTTGTTCCCAGAATGGCTGGAAAAATATTAAAATTTGTTCAGGGGATGTGAGCATTACTAGCTAGGCCTGAATTTATTGCCCATCCCTAACTGTTCTTGTCCAGAGGGCACTTAAGTGTCAACCACCTCAAGGGAATGAGAGGTGTCTTCATTAAAAGCTATAAAAGGGACAGACAGGATGGATGTTGGTAAGATATTTCCCCTTGGATGGGAGTTTAGAACAAGGGGACAAAATTTCAAAATGAGGAAGTCACCAAGATGAGGAGAATTTGTTTTTTACTCAGAGGTTATGAATCTTTGAAAGGCTCTACCCTAGAGAATTATGGAAGCTTAGTCATTAAGTATATTAAAGGAGACATTGACAGATTTCTAAATACAATTGACATAAATGGGATATGGAGATAGTGTGGGAAAAAGCATTGAAGTAAATGAGCAGCAATGTTTGCATTGAATAACAAAGCAGATTTGATGGGCTGAATAGAATAATTCTATGTTCCAGTTTTTAATTCAAATCTCCATTACCTGCAGTATTTTGTTTTTGCATTTCAGCACTCTTCTGGTTTCCTATTCTACACTCTCCCTATACTTCAGTTCATTCTAAAGTCAGCTATGTTATCCTGTTCTGCATCAAGTCCTGCTAGTCCATCATTCTCATCCTTATTGATATGTATTGACATCTGGAATCAATGGCCTTAATTTTAATATTCTCGTCCTGTGCTAACCCCTCCATTCCCTTGTTCCTCCTTACCTTTTAGCTTCTCCTATCCAACCAAAATTCTCCATTCCTCCGATTCCAGCTGATTGCAAACTTCAGTCCCACTATTGACAACTATTCTTTCAGCTGTCTTGGCCCCATGCAGTAAACTTTTCCACCCTTCTTTATGCACTTAAGACCCTCCTTAAAGTCTACCTGTGGAAGGGAAAAGTGAGCAAGATGGATAATGGACTGCTGATCTATCCTTTGCCAGGTATCCTTTTTGCAACCCTTTGGAACATTTTTCTACATTAACTTGGCTAAATAAATGGAAATTGTAACTAATAGTGGTGGTAGTATCGGATTGTATAAGATGGAAATAAACACTGACCAAGGAACATTATAGTTTGAGGATAGAGTGAACAGGCTGACAAACAACATTGTCTATTGTGTTCAAAGAATGACCATTAAACAAATGGCAGGAGAAGAAACAACATCCACAGAAGCAGCATTTAAGAATTATCCATGCAGGAAAGTTGGAACTTCTTGACGGCGAACCATCAATTAATCTCATTTTCAAACTTTTAGCAACTGCAACAAATCACTGTCCGGAGAGTAAAGGTTCTTTTTACTTGCATTGCATTCCAGCTGAATTGTCTGTCGAGTTAAAAATAGTTGAAGTGGTGTTTTTACAAAAGAAATTCTGTTTTATGTTGGCAGAAAATGCCTAATGTGGAGCAGACTGAAGGAAATATTTCCTTGCAATTAAGTAAAACAGATTTTAGCTGTACGAGATGAAACATTGCAAGGATGTTACTCAGACTTCCACATTTATCCAAGTTTTGAAGCAATAAACAGGAAGTTTGAAATCAATAATAATACATGTTAAGATCTGTCTCTGCACTAGCCTACTCAGCAAATTTGGGTTTGCATTCATCTGAATAAGCAGTTTTGCAAGTTTCTCAATTGATAGCTTTAAGTATCCATTTTCAGCATAGAACAGGGAGTTTGACATAGCAACATATAACCCTGGTTTCAAGGATGAGATAGCAACTCATTCATTACTCCATAAATATTGCACTTTTATTCATACAAGTTTGATAGAAATTTGCTAGGGTTATTTTTTTCCAACATTCTGTGCCCTCCTCATCTCTCCCCCTTCTTCTGAAGAATCATGCTGAGATATAGGGGCAATTCACCCAGCCTGGGACAGGAGATGGAATCAGGGGCTGTTTTGCTGACTCTCTGCTGGGCACCAAGGCCTCCAGAAATCCACAAGTCTCTGGCTGCCTGATTTCTGACATTATTAGCTCTGCACCAGAAATCGGTGCAGAACTGATTTGAATATAGCTATCCTCCTTTAAATCTTAAGTTCATGTCCAGGACTTAAGCCTCTTTCCCTCTGCCAGGAGTGTTTCACTCCAGCCGGATTTACAACAGCTCCCCACTAACGAGAAACTCTACTGGAGAGAAAGGAGGTCAGGGAGGTCCCCCCAGGAGGTTGGGGGTAAGACGGGGTGCCCCCTGCACGTTGCCAGCCTAGCCCCCTGGCAATGCCAAGGGATAGCATGACAATGCCCAGGGGCACCTTGGCATTGCCCACCAGCCATTGGGCAGGGCCAAAGGGTACAGGCGCTGTTGGGGTGAGATTGATGCGGATGGAGGGTCCTGCTGCCACTCCGCACGGGATCAATGGCAGCGGGAAGGTGGACAGCGATCGGGTCTGGCCATCGGGCTGGGGAGGGAGGAGCTGGAGATCAGGGCTGACGAGATGGGGGAGATCAGGACTGAGGGGAGTGGGGAAAATTGAGGTGAGCTGGGGTAGGTGGGTGGTCTGGGGTTGGGTGGGAGAGCTCTGGGAGGCCAGTGATTGGGGAATGGGTGTGTCACATGGGCAGCTATGTGGAGTTGCTGTGCTGGCCAGCGATTGAGCTGACCAGTGAACATGAGGCCGGCAGTGCAGGGTTACTGCACGTGTACCGATCTCCACTCTGACAGATCACGCATGCACAGTGGCCCGCTCAGCAGCTGCTGCCAGCCTCTCCACTGGGAATAGGCCATGTCCACAGGTTTTCAGCATGATTCATGCTAGTGTATTCTGTGGTGTGCAGAGTGTGGGAAATTCATTTTGAAAATTCTACTAAAAAAAAGCAGGATTTATTCCAGTTTTTACGCTAATTCGGCACTTAGAATTTTTTGGGGAGAATCCCTGACATTGCTGTTCAAGTAGCAATTGCCTTGGCCTGAATTTCTGCTATGAGATAGAGCCTCTCCGTGCTTATGGGATTGTATGTGTCAGCAAACGGGCAGGCAATGCATCTTGTGCAGGATGACCCGTTAGCTGTGTAACACATAGAACATAGAACATTACAGCGCACTTCAGGCCCTTTGGCCCTTGATGTTGCACCGACCAATGGAACCAATCTTATGACCCTCAAACCTAAACTATTCCAATGTATTCATATGCCTATCCACTGACCATTTGAACATCCTTAAAGTTGGCGAGTCAACATCTCTTTGAAAAACTTGAACACTGTCTGATGGTCCATTTCTGAGGTGGACACTGTACACAACATTCCAGCCTTCTGGAAACCTCTGCTTCCCTCATAAAGCAGAGCCTCTTCCACTTGGAATGCAAATGCTGCCAATTAGTGGGGACAGCAGATGAGCAATCTTCCCTGGATCATATGTGACCTGTTGAACTGCAATGCTTATAGCTAGGCCAAAGTGTGTAACTTCCATGTACAGAGTGCCTTACAGCTAACAGTCATGCTTGAGATATACCTTGTGGAGCTTGACTGAACACTGAGCCTCCCTTACAGTCAAATTTAGATAGACAATGAAAAATACAAGGAGCACCTCTGTGTATGAGCTGTTGAACATTAAATTCTTATGTGATAGACTAGAGTAGGCAGAAGCTCTCTAAAGCATCATTAATCAGGCACCAGCATTGCTCCTAATGACTTCACCTCAAAATGGACTTCAGCATGCTGTCTTCATTGTCACTGGTCAGAACACTCTCCATAATGTTAACATTCTTTTGGAGTTCTGCAATGCATAAATATCAAGTCATAGTAAATACATATAAAAAGTTTTCAAATATGATATATACAATGTGGAAAGTATAACCACAGTGAATCCATTAGTGCTGTAGGTGAGTCAGCACACTCTGCCCATGCAAACACAAACTTGCTGAATAAGGTAGTACAGAGCCAGACTTTAACATGTATAACACAACCCCATCCTTGTATTCCTTCTCATGCTAAACCCCTGTGTGGTCAGTGAACTCTCATCATGACCTCTACCATTACCATGATGTTCCTCCCTCATCTGCCTTCCTGATTCATCATCACTAGTTGGCCATTGTTCAGGCTGGCTGGCTGGCAATCTCCATGGGTATCTGCTGCACGGAGTGGATGTTTCACAAACCATCTCCATGGCACATTTCACCTTTTTGGTCGTTATGACATCATGAATTAATGTACTCCGATATAAAGAGGGAGTATATATGGAGAAATATTGCTTTTCACTGCCTCTGCACAACAACACTGCTTGCGTGCACCTACATGAGCAGCTTACACATACAAGCCTCAGTGTGGAAGGGCTATGTACCAGGTCTCATACCTTAGATTCAGCAGGCTGACATGACTCCATGTGGTTAACCAAGCTACCCACCCTGCCAAACCCAACAGGTCATTGAACCTCTTCCTGCACTAAATCTATAAGCGGTAGTGGTCTTCTGCTGAGGTCACCACATCTACAATTTGAATCCAGGCCTTCTTGGTTGCTGGACTGATCTCTTCTTCCGGATCTCTTCTGTCACAACGTGGTCAGTAGAGAGTGGGGTAGCGAGACCTACCTTCTTTTCCTGGCCTCTTCAATATAACAGTCTATCAACAAAAATGTAAGACAAAAAGAGTCATGAACCACTCAGATTGCAACATTCAAATTCATTTTTGAGTGCTTACATGCACTAACCGTGTTCACTATGTCATCAATGATTACTGATAAGGTGTGTTGCAGAGAATAGCTCTGCAGAAATGCTTGGTGCCATGTATGTTGCAACTGTGATACCAAGATAGCATGCTGTGGCATGACCATTGACAGTCATATAGGTTTTCTCCTATGCTATGACAGAGTGCAGCTATGAGGGACCTGGTCAATAGTCAACAGTATGGTGCCTTCTCACAAATGAGTGGCAAGAGGACAAATGGATGGGATAATGCTCACGATACTGTTCATCATTTACCCAGCCACTGATTATTGGCAGCTAATGACTGCAGAATCTCTATATCAGGTGGCCAATCCATACTATAATTCAAGTGCTTCAGTACACAACACAATGAAGAGGCAGCAACATTTTTGTTCTAGGGAAAGCTCATTATTAGCCATCTGTTCTAGAACCAGTTACCAGTTGCACAACATTTACAGATTTATCACTCACCTGACATGCCAATGATGTCTCCTCTGAGGCACAGGAACTTCTTCATGGATGGAACAACCTCTCGAATGGGCTTTTCTGAGAGCCTGCTTTCTATCTGCGTCTGAGTTGCCCAAACCAAGTTGGTACTGCTTCCAATTACTCACTGCCTCTGGGGTCACGTATCCTGACTCCATATAGGCAATAGTGTCCGGACTGAAAAGCTGTTGTGCTGTTAGACTTTTTAAAAGTTGGGTTAAAAGAGGGGAATCTTTTGCTCACCCAATGTGTGGACAAGAATCTCCCTATGGCAATAAGCCCCAATGTGAGACAGACCAAGAGAATGTTAGTAGATTACAGTTAGAGTGTCATACTTTATTGATACACAGGCACAGGGATCAATCAATCAATCAAAATGCTGACAGATTTTTTGATACGTGCTTCCCTTCCCTTCCCTGGGAGTACAGATGTCAGCTGTAGAGCCTGTTACAGCACCTTGGCTGAGATCACCGGTTGAATATGGACATCAAACTATTGATCATTTCTGTGTAGTTTTAAGTTTTTAACTGTGTTATGTTCAGATACTTGAATGGTGGGAATAATTGTTGAAAGGTTCTGTTTATTATTAGTGTTTCAGAAATGGCAGGTGTGTCTCATCCCACCATCACTGGCACATTGCAACATAAATGAGGCACAATTTGTGCCTTCAGTGGAATTCTCTTTGCACATATTCAACACTAGGGAGGAAGAATATCTGAAAGCTATGGATCGCCATTTTATTACCATTACATTGTATCACTGTAAAAGCACACTTAGGTCTAAAAAAAAGTGATTATTTACTAAATGCAGTTAGCAATAACTGAATGCTGAATAATTTGTAATCTGAACAAAATAAATTCCTGGATTTCTAACACGGTACAATTATTTCTGTAGAATCTTTAAATTAGCTGACTAAACAAAACATTTACTCTGATCTCGTAACTAGGTATTTGCAATGTGTTTTTTGATTGAACCCTTGGCCCCAGTCCAGTGATGCAAGCTCAATCCCCTGAAGTATTGCACCATCGCTACCACATGAGCAGGAAAGCAATGAAGCCCAAGATGATGTGAAAATGAAGCCTCTTTTAAAAATAAAAGTGAAACTAATAACATGTTCTATGGTTACTGCAGTGCAATAGTCCTCTATCTGTGCTTATCACCATCGATCTGGTACATTGTTGAAGAGCATTAAAAGAACATCTATTTTTGGATGAAAAGTAGCCAGCCTTAATTAGCATACAATAGCAACAGAGGTCACATTGCAAGGAGTTACGTCTAGGGCACATCACTCAAGGTGGAGATGAAAATGGCCACTTAAGGAAAATCGTCTGTTCTTCTTCCCAAAAAATTTGTTTTTATAATCTGCTCAATATTTTTTTTTCGTTTCACTGCTTATTTCCTATGAACTTGTGATGCACTTAACCAGGGATTAAAATATTTTAGTAAAGTTTTGAAGTCGAGTAAGGGGCTTCCTTTCCCACCATTTCTGCTGTGTTAGTACATGGTGTCTGAGAGAGACAAACTCTTTTCCGTACAGATTGTTGACTTTAGTCTCAGTCTCCACCCCTACCAAATAAACCGGTAAGTACAGCACATTATGTACTTTCAGGCTGCGTGAAGACCCCAGTTATTGTTTTGAACATTACACTGTTCCCGTGGAGTACAATAGGTTGCTGTTAATTAAATGCAGTATCAAGATATTTTCAACTGCAGTTTGAAAGATCTATCTAAATAAAGTGCATGGAACATTAACACTGCATAAAACCCCAGTTATTGGCAAGAAATCAGAAACCACAAAACGATAATTGCATTCAATAGAAGCTACTTAAGGAACTATCTCAATCGCAGGTCATCCCAAAGTGCTTCTCAAACAATGGAGTACTTTTGAAATGCAGTCACTAAAGGAGGAAATACAACAGTTAATTTATGCACAGCAAGATCTCACAAACAGCAGGGAAATTATGACAAAATTGTCTGTTTTTGTGATGCTGGTTCAGGATAATCATGAATCAAGATCTGTTTTGTTTTTTGATTTGCGTGGTTCCTTTCTGGCTTTGTCCCTGAGTTTGTTTAATTTAATTCATTTTGTTTATAAAAAGAAGGCTGAGACCTGTAGTTCCAGAGTTGCTTGGTTCCAATTGGATGAATCTGAATTGCTCAGACCTGTTGACAATATGTTGCTTTTGTGAGCTGGAGCAACTTTTTGCTGTTTGCTGCTGGGGGCTGCATTAACAAGCCTATTGGGAGTTGCTGAATGAAGGGAGAGATCAGCATTACAACCTGGGGCTTGAGGCCTGGAGCTCGCAGGCCTTATAATCTGCTGAAAGCACCATGGGCTTTGAGAGCTGAGCCGTCTCACTAAAGATTAGTGTTGCTGTTAAAGGGGGAGGGGATAAGTGTTGGCCAGGACACCCTGCCAGGTACTCTTCTTCAAATAGTGCCATGGGATCTTTTAGGTACACTTGATCTAAAAGATGGTACCTCTAACAGTGGAGCACTCCCTCAGTACTCTGGTAGAAGAACATGAATCCTCAACATCAATCCTCAGCAGCGAGAGTGCACCTTACTAACATATTTCCACCTCAGATGTTACTGAAGAAACCGATGTAGTATCATACATATGTGTTACTGTGTTAAGTATACTTTGGCAATGTTTTATGATCAATAAGAAACATTATTAGTATCATCAAGTATAGTTTGTTTCAATTTATATTGTTTATATGTGATTCAAAAAATAGGTTATAATGTCCTGAAACATATTTTGACCATCATGTTTGGCTCAGTGGTAGCATTTGATTTATTATTGTCATATGCATTGGCACACAGTGAAATGTATTGTTTCTTACATACTATGCCGGCAAAGCATACCATTCATAGATAAGGAGTGTAGAATGTAGAGTTACAGTTATAGGTGGGGGGAAAGAAAGATTAAATTAATGCGAAGTGGGTCCATTCAAAAGTGATGGTAGTAGGGAAGGAGTTGTTCTTGAGTCAGTTTGGACATGTCCACAGATTTTGTATCTTTTTCCCAATGGAAAAGAGAGTATGTCTGGGGTACTGGGGTACAATTATGCTGGCTGCTTTTCCAAGACGGAAGAGGTGTTGACAGTGTCAATGGATGGGAATCATGAATAATGTAATAATGAATAATGTATGTCATGAATAGTATGAATAGAGTCCATAGTATGGACTCAAACCAAGGATTTGAGTGCATAATCTAATCATACTTCAATTAGAACACCCAGGACTCTAGACATTGAATGGAATTGTATTCTAGTCTGAATCTTGCTAAAGGTACATGTGAAATGTGCTTGCCTTCCCTCCAACTGCAAATGTAAGTCAACTTCATCCCACTTCTTCCTTATCCAAAAATCTCGGTTGAAGGCACGTGTATTTGAAAATTGGGTATGAATAGTAATTGACTTAAAACTAAATAATTGGTTTGGCCAATTTTTCTATTCCAATAGTTTTCTGATACTCATGGTTAAGGTCACAAGACAAAGAAAGCATATGATATGCAGAGGCAGCTGGGATCAAGTGGATTTCTTGAAGAATATAGATGATGTAGGGAGTATAGGAAGTTAAGAGAGAAATCAGGAGGGCAGAAAGGGGACATGAGCTTGCCTGCACAGATAAGGCAAAGGAGAATCCAAAGATCTTCTACAAATACATAAAGATCAAAAGAGTAGCTAGGGAGAGTGTAGGGCCTCTTAAGGCTCAACAACATCATCTATGTGTGGATCCACAAGAGATGGGTGAGATGCTATATGAATATTTCTCATCAGTATTTACAGTTGAGAAAAGCATGGATGTTAGAGAACTTGGGGAAATCGATGGTGATACTTTGAGGAGTATACATATAATAAAAACACAGGTGCTGGAAGTCTTAAAATGCATCAAAGCAGATAAATTCCCAGGATTTGATTAAATGTATCCCATGGCATTGTGGGCAGCTAGGGAGGAAACTGCAGGTCTTCTAGCAGAGATATTAGATGGAGGTAAGGCAGTTGATGTGGTATATATGGACTTTAGTAAGGCGTTCGATAAGGTGCCCCATGGAAGGCTTCTGCAGAAAATGCAGATGTATGGGATTGAGGGTGATTTAGTTAATTGGATTAGGAATTGGCTAGCAGATAGAAGACAGAGGGTGGTGGTTGATGGGAGATATTCATCGTGGAGTTCGGTGACAAGTGGTGTACCTCAGGGGTCTGTTTTGGAGCCCCTGCTGTTTGTAATTTTTATAAATGATCTGGATGAGGGTATTGAAGGATGGATTAGTAAATTTGCAGATGACACTAAAGTCGGTGGAGTGGTAGATAGTGAAGAGGGGTGTTATAGTTTGCAGAGAGACTTGGACAAGTTGCAGAGCTGGGCCGAGAGGTGGCAAATGGAGTTTAATGTGGAAAAGTGTGAGGTAATGCACTTTGGCAGGAATAATAAATGTGTAGAGTATAGGGCTAATGGTAGGATTCTTAATAGTGTTGATGAACAGAGGGATCTTGGTGTGTATGTGCATAGATCCCTGAAAGTAGGCAGTCAGGTCGAGAAGGTTGTTAGGAAGGCATATGGAGTCTTGGCTTTTATTGGTAGAGGGATTGAATTTCGGAGCCGCAACGTCATGTTGCAACTGTACAAAACTCTAGTGCGGCCGCACTTGGAGTATTGTGTGCAGTTCTGGTCCCCACATTATAAGAAAGATGTGGAGGCATTGGAGAGGGTACAGAGGAGGTTTACCAGGATGTTGCCTGGTATGGAGGGCAGGTCTTATGAGGAGAGGCTGAGGGATTTGAGGTTGTTTTCGTTAGAAAGGAGGCGGCTAAGAGGGGACCTTATTGAAACATATAAGATGATTAGAGGTTTAGATAGGGTGGACAGTGATAGCCTTTTTCCTAGGATGGAGAAAGCTAGCACGAGGGGACATAGCTTTAAATTAAGGGGTGGTAGTTATAGGACGGATGTCAGAGGTAGGTTCTTTACCCAGAGGGTGGTAAGGGTATGGAATGCCCTGCCTGCTGCAGTTGTAGATGCGCCAAGTTGGTGGCGTTTAAGAGGTTAGTAGATAAGTTTATGGACGAAAAGGGAATGGTTTAGGTTAGAGGGTCATTGCTTTTTCTTAATTGGTCGGCGCAACATCGAAGGCTGAAGGGCCTGTCCTGCGCTGTAATGTTCTATGTTCTATTGAATCATCGATAGTCATAGGTAAGGTACCTGAAGATTGGAGAATGGCAAATGTTGTGCCTTTGTTTCAAAAGTGCTGCAGGAAAAAGCCTGGCAAATATAGGCCAGTGAGCTCACAATCTGTAGTGAATAAGTTGTTGGAAGGTATTCTGAGAAACGGAATCTGCAGGCATTTAGAGAGACAAAGACTGATTAGGAGCAGTCAGCATGGCTTTGTGAGTGGAAAATCATATCTCACAAATTTGAATCTTTTGAATGGGTAACTAAGGAGTTAGATGAGGCAGTGCAATTGGTGTTGCCTACATGAACTTTAGCAAAAAATTTGACAAGGTACCACATGGTAGGTTGTTGTATCAAGATAAATCTCACAGGGTGAGGTAGAGAAATGGATAAAAAATTGACTTGATGACAGAAGACAGAGAATGGTTATAGAGGGTTGTTTTTTAAACTGGAGACCTGTGATTAGAGGTGTGCCTCAAGGATCAGTACTGGGTCCACTGTTATTTATCATTTATATTAATGATAATATAGGAAGCATGGTTAGTAAGTTCGCAGATGACACCAAGACTGGTGACATAGTGGACAGTGAAGAAGATTATCTAGAATTGTAATGAGATCTTGATCAATTGTGTCAGTGGGCTGGTGAATGGCAGATGGAGTTTAATTTAGATAAATGTGAGGTGATGCAGTTTAGTAAGTTGAATCAGGACAAGACTTACTCAGTTAATGGTAAGAAAGTTATAGAACAAAGAGACCTCGGGTTATAGGTTCATAGCTCCATGAAAGTGGAGTCACAGGTGGACAAAGTGGTGAAGAAGGCATTCAGCGTGCTTGATTTCATTGGTCAGAACATTGAATTCAGGAGTTGGGACGTCATGTTGAAGTTGTACAAGACATTGGTAAAGCCACACTTGGAATATTGTGTACAGTTGTGGTCACTCTGTTGTAGAAATGATATTATTAAATTAGAAATATTGAAGGAAAGATTTACTAAGATGCTACTAGGACTTGATGGTTTGAGTTAGAAGGACAGGTTGGATAGACTGGGACTCTTTTCTTTACAGCGTAGGAGGTTGAGGGGTGAACTTATAGTGGTCTATAAAATAATGAGGGGCATAGATAAGCTAGGTAGTCAATATCTTTTCCCAAAGATAAGGGAGTTTAAAACTAGAGGCCATAGGTTTAATATGAGAGGGGAGCGATAAAAAAGAGTCCAAATGGTCTCACACAGAGGATGGTGAGTATCTGGAACAAGCTGCCAAAAGTAGTGGTAGAGGAGGTACAATGTTGTCTTTTCAAAAGAGTTTGGACAGTTACATAAGTATGATGTTTTTAGAGGGATATGGTCCAAAAGCAGATAATTGGGACTGGCTTATTGGTTAAAAACAGGGGCAACATGGACAAGTTGGGTTGAAGGGTCTGTTTCCAAGCTGTAAACCTTTATGACTCTAATGATATATGAATTGTGGTTGTTCTACTGAGGCCGCTGAAAGTGAACAGTGAAAGGGAACTCTTAGCAGTCATTAAAAGATGGCCAAAATTGTAAGAAAAGTATGTTTAACGAAACAATTAATTGTATTTTGAAAGAGACCTTTCAAAAGAGCTTGGACAAATATATATGCTTCAGCCAGGTTTTAAAGGAAGGTTGATTTCAAATATTCTGAAGCATGATTCTTCCAGTCCTGGTACAGCTATAAAACATTTAACTTTGATCTGCACCTGGTTGTAAGTGACATCGTAGAGATTTTCCTGTTATCTTTGGCATTGTATCCTTTGCAAAGTTTTCCTTCTGGCAGCTTATCTACTTCAGGAAATAGAAATGAAACATAATTGTGGAAAATATTAGGCGGAGAAGCTCCAAGGACTAAATGTTTAGGCTGGACATTGTCTCCCTCCCCCCTCCTTTGCACTAACTGTGGGAGCTGCTGTGAAAACAGTATTTTACCTGCAGGCTGCAATGGTTTGTGTTCACACTGCTTTGTCTGCTTTCTGCTGCATTAATGATGCATGCCCAAGAAACATGCCAGGTTGCTGGTGGGTAGTCTTTGATTTACTCTGTTAGCTTACCCCTTCCTCACTCTGGCCGCCTTATTTGAAATGCAGCCATGTACAGCCTTTTTCATCTTGAAAACTCAGAACTGATCCACATAGCCCTAAAACCAAGAAGTTGACAGCCTCACTGGAGCGTCGATTGGATGTAGTTAAGCCCGCTGTGGGATCCTCTATCCCTGATTTGGCTACAGGAGATCCAGCAAGGTCATCAATTTGGCTTGCGAGACAGTGGAAGCAGTGGTCAGCATCATACAAAAGAGGTAAGCTACCCAGCGCAGGAAGAGAATGAATGGCTCATCTGTTCTTCCAGGGTAAGCCAACTATCTCATCACTCTCAACTTGCACACTTGCAAGTCCATCACACGTTCACCAACACCTCACTCCTTGCCAGAAGAAGATGCTACTACTTACTCTCTCTCACACACCCTCACACCACCATCTGGCCTCACCTCCTCTGGAGTTTGCGTTCCCATCCCATTCATCGCTCCAGCCACAAAGTTGAAACATCCACATCATCTGCCCTGGCATGCATCTTAACTACACTCTCTCATCTCTTCTCATGAGCACAATAAAAGAGAGAGATATTTCATGAAAGTCCGATTTGAGCGCTCCAGTTAGTGAGGAGGTAAGTGCTGGGCGTCCAACAGTTCTCTGCTTGAGACCGGTGAGGGTGGGGGGGGTAGGTCTGCTGCTGCTCTGCCTGTGATAAGTGAGGGGGAAGGGGGAGGTCTGCTGCCACTGTGCCTGAGATTGGTGGAGGGAAGGGTCTTGGTTAGTTTGGCTGGGGGAGGGAGTGGGGAGATAAGGGGGTCAGTAATGTTGTGGGGGAGGGGCACTGTCTGTGGGGGCCAGGGGGAGGCATTATCAGGCCCGGGAATGATGCAGCAGGAGAGCCACATTCTATTTTATTCCTTTTAGCATGCACAGTTGGAGGTGTTGGTCGGAGCTACAAGATTTCGGGTGCATTAAGCCCCACCCACAGACTTCTGCAGCGCGATTCGGAATTGCTGTTTTTTTTAGGCAAAGAGCAAATGGGGGTGCCTGAGAATAGGTTTAAAAGTCAAATCTGAAACACTCCCAGTTTCAAGACTGGCCAGCGCTTAGTGCCCTATTTTACCATTTTGATTCTATGAGTGCTTTGTCCTGTTTTAAAGTTGCCTTTTTTAAAAAAAAATCACTTTTAAAATTTATTAGTCATGAGTGTCGCTGGCTGGGCCAGCTCATCCCTAACAGCTCTCCATTTGAGTCAACCACGTTGCTGTGGATCTGGAGTCACATTTAGGCCAGGACGGGAGATTTCTTTCTCTAAAGGGCATTGGTGAACCGGATGGCTTTTTACGACAACTGACAATGGTTTCATAGCCCTCAACTCTGACTCTGCTAACACATTGGATGAGGAACCAGAGGATACCATTGCTAAAGTCCCATCATAGCTCTGACCCACCCTCCACTAGCACAGGTACAAGCACTCGCTGCGAGTAAGGTCTACAGCAGCCTCTGGGTAATAATCTGCTATAGGGCTCGCGTCTGCTGAGTCTGAGTTAGATGAAGAACCCTGCACTTGGTTTCAAGTCAGTTAGTGGAGCTGCAGTGACGAACATTGGAATAGCACAGAGGGACTTCAGCTACATTCGTCAGATTGCAATGTACGATGGACTAATCCATCTGCATTCAAATCTAAGGTGATAGCACCTGCACTGTATCTGTTGGTGGCTTCGTGATGAGAGGATGGACACCTAATTCTCACTCCAGCTTTACCTTCTCCTCAAAAAGACAGCCAAGAGCTCTTGGGCCCCAACAGGGAGGAAGACCAGCACTTGAACAAACCACAGCTATCCACAGAGGTGACTCTCTGGCTGAACCAAATCTCTTTTTTCCTGTGACCCCATCATCTTCAGCTGTACAGGCTGAGGATGGTACACTTGCCCCATAGCAGGATACCCAAAGGAGGTCAGGGACCTTCAGGTCTCTGCTCTCCAGAGAATATCTGCCAAAAACATCACAGATAACAAGGAGTCAGCAGGCTGCCTACACCTTCACTGTGAATTTTGGAGAAGCACAAAAATGTAGCTGTAGGGTTTGAAAAGTTTGGATAGAGAACTCGTTGATAGGCAAGAAGCAGATTGGGAATAAATGGGTCCTTTTCAGATGGCAGGAAGTGACTAGTGGGGGACCACAGGGTTCAGTGCTCAGCTATTCACAACATGCATTAATGACTTGGATAAAGAAATTGAATGCAATATCTCCAAATTTTGAAGATGACACTAAGCTGGATGGCAGTGTGTGTTGTGAGGAGGATACTAAGAGGCTGCGGGATGACTTGGACAGGCTGGCTGAGTGGGAAATGCTTGGCAAATGCAAAATAATGTGGATAAATGCGAGGTTATTCATTTTGTTGGCAAAAACAGAAAGAAGATTATTGTTTGAATAGTGGCAATTTCGGAAAAGGAGAAACCCATCTGGGGTGGCATGGTGGTACAATGGTTAGCGCCGCTGCCTCAGAGCACCAGGGACCTGGGTTCGATTCCCGGCCTTGGCCACTGTCTGTGTAGAGTTTGCACATTCTCCATGTGTCTTCATGGGTTTCCACCGGGTGATCTGGTTTCCTCCCACGCTCCAAAGATGGATTGACTGTGCTAAACTCACCCCTTAGTGTCAGGGGGACAAACTAAGGTAAATGCAAGGGGTTATGGGGATAGGGCTTGAGTGGGATTGTGGTCAGTGTAGACATGCTGGGCCAAATGGCCTCCTACTGCACTGTAGGATTCCACGATTCTATAAAGTGCAATGTGACTTGGATGTCATGAAGGAACAGTTGCTGAAGGTTGGCATACATGTACAGCATGCAGTGAGAAAAGCTAATAGCATGCTAGCCTTCATAGCAAGAGGATTTCAGTATAGGAGTAAGGATGTCTTATTGAAGTTATATAGGGCCTTGGTGAGGTCATACCTTGAGTATTATGTGCAGTTTTGGTCTCCTAGTCTGAGGAAGGACACTCTTGCTATTTAGAGAGTCCAGCAAAGTTTCACCAGACTGCTTCCTGGAATGGCAGGCCTGACATATTGAGGAGAAGTTGGATTGACTGGGCTTGTACTCACTGGAATTTAGGAGAATGACAGAGGATCTCCTGGAAACATATAAAATCCTGATGGGACTGGACAGGCTAGGTGTGGAAAGAATGTTCTCAATGTTGGGGAAAGTCCAGAACTAGGGGTCACATTCTCAGAATAACGAGTAAGCCATTCGGGACTGAGATGAGAAAGAACTTCTTCACTCAGAGAGTTGTGAACCTATGGAATTCTCTACCACTGAAAGCTGTTGGGGCCAGTTTGTTAGATATGTTCAAAAGGAAGCTGGATATGGCCCCTGTAGCTAAAAGGATCAAGGTGTATGAAGAGAAAGCGTGAGTGGGATACTGAAAGTGCATGATCAGACATGATCACATTGAATGGTGGTGCAGGCTTGAAGGGCCGAATGGCCTACCTGCACCTATTTTCTATGTTTCTATGTTACAAAGATTTAGGAGCACTATGGTGACATGGGTTTTGAGACCATGTATGTAAAATAAAGGTAAATGGAATCACACTCATTTCACATCTTCTCATATGCCTCCTTCTTATGATGAACTGTGTTGCTATCAATCATGTGTAATACCTTGGTCTCTCCCCTTAGACATGACCAGACCAACCATTGCAAAGCCCAGAGATTAAGAAGAGGCATTTCAATATTTGATAGTTAAATTTTTGATCACATCATGCTCAGGTGGTCTGCATCCATTTTAAACAGAAGATAACTGAGTCCAGAAACCAAAATAGAGCATGTGCAGCTGCCAGTGCAATTTGGAAGAATGCATCACAGACAATTTAGCCACGTCCAAATGGATTCATAGCAGCGGATCATCATCAACTGCCTTGTGGATCATGTGATTCACCATCAATGTTATCGAGAATGTATAGTTCCATTGCTTGAGATGGATTTATTTGAGGAGTCTTGTCAGATTAAAGCCATGCAGCTACGAGTCCACTAAGGATCTTGTGACAGCTCTTGACTCTTGTAGGCTGCTATTGTGACTGTGTTGCTGGGAGATATTTGAAGATACAGCACCTTTTGACATTCGATGCAAAGTCTCCCCTGCCATCTCAGCAAGGAGCTCATCTCAGCAAGCACACTTACTGCTGAGGGTTCATCATCCTTCAATCGATTAGCACACTGTTGACCTGATGTATAACTATTCATTCTCATATTGAAGTGCACTGACAGAATGAGAGGGACAACAACAATGGTGTTCATATTGTTCATGATGGATGGTATTTATCCAGGAGGATATTCATTGCAATATGACATTCTCTCCATGAGATCTCATGTCTATTAGGGTAACATGTTACACCTAACTCATCTGGCTGGCGTTATGACAGTCTCAGCTTCCTCAACCTCATCCCCTTCATCCTCCTCATCAAAGGAGATTGCACTCCTCCATCTCTTCCCCCCCCCCGCCCAACCCCCCCTCTCCTTGCAGTATCAGGTTGTGCAGTGCATAGTAAGCCGCAATGCCCCACTTCCCCAATATAGATTTAGACCTGCAGTCTCTTCTCCTCTTCACCTGAAGCCAGTTTTTCTCATTCACCAGTACAGCTCTAGCCTTTCAGGTCTTGATAAACTACCTGGACTGTACCGCTGGTTTGTTAGGTAGAGACTTGCCTGTGATTTAAATTCAATACAAATTTTGAATTAAAGGATGAATGATGACCATGAAATTACTGTTGATTGTTGTAAAAACCCATGTGGTTCACTAATGTTCTTTAGGGAAGGAAATCTGTCACCCTCATCTAGCCTGGCCTACAAGCAACCACTGCAGTGTTCTTTATTCTTATATGTCCTCTGAAATGGCCTAAAAAAATCACTCAGTTGTGTCAATCTGCTACAAAGTCAATAAAAAGGAATGAAACCAGACAGACCACTTGGCATGGTATGGGCACCCAAACGTACTGATCCTGTAAAATCCTACTTACTAATGTCTGGAGGCTTGAGCCAAAATTGGGAGAGCTGGCTCATAGCTGACAATCACTTTCCCAATAATGATCCAGAGACAACCACCATCATCCCTCAATATGTCCTGTATCGCTGGGGTGGGCTCATTCCACCAGTTTGATACTGCAGGATCCACCTCCTAGATTGTCTTTAAGTAAATGTCAAAAGATAGAACAAAAAAAGTTGGCTGT
Organism: Sphyrna mokarran; assembly: GCA_024679065.1. Classification (NCBI taxonomy): domain Eukaryota; kingdom Metazoa; phylum Chordata; class Chondrichthyes; order Carcharhiniformes; family Carcharhinidae; genus Sphyrna; species Sphyrna mokarran. Next base: position 77,846,715 of record JAGIQG010000002.1, read on the forward strand.
GGAACAGCAAGCAGCACACTGCTTTTCCAGCCTGATATTAATTAAGATAGTGATAAAATTCTGCCATGATCTGTGAAAGAAGGGTCTTAGAAACTCACAGATGTATTCAATCGATTGCTCAGCAAAGGCTTTACAAATGGGTTCTTTTTATAGATGATTATGGCACAGATTAGAGATTGAATTAAAGATCTGTTCTTAGCTTGATTGTGCCATGCAAGCAACCCTGAAAAAAAATCAAAGCTTCTTCATTCAAAATAATACGTCATTTATTGACCTTACAGATGATTATCAGTATTGTTGTGTATTTGCCACAATGTGTCATGTTTGTTATCTTTGTTTTTTTTCTGATTATCTGCTGTGAATCCAGTTGCATTCCAGGAATTGCAATTTGTCAGTTAGATTTTTATTTTCCCACAATTATATATTTCAACCTCTTTCCAACCACCAAAGATACAGCACTGCAGATACAACATAACTAACTACCTGAGAATTGCAAAGGCATATAGATAAATAGATTAACTTTATCAAGAATAAGGATAAAGTACTTCACACCTGAAAAAGAAAAGATAATGGACTAAGTTTGTATGAATATTTATGAAACATTTAAGGATAAATTTGAAGGAAATCTAGAATATAAACCCTATTGTTTAATCTATCCAGTCACTGCAGTGCAGCAATCAGTAAAGCCAATGGAATATTGTAGTTAAGGTTATGTCATATGATGTTGAAAATCTTGAGTTTTGATGGTATAATTTGGGAACAGGGTTCGGGAATTTGGGGTTTAATTTGGACTTATTGGGATAATTTTTCCAGTCGTGCCTGCCACGAGAATTGTTATGAGCATGATGGAAAATTTGATAGAACCTAGAACATAGAACAATACAGCACAAACAGGCCCTTTGGCTCACGAGTTGCGCTGATCACATCTACCAATCCACAGACCTATCTATAACCCCCTATCCTATTCTTTTCCATATACTCATCCAGAAGTCTTTTAAAAGACCCCAGTGAGTTTGCCTCAACAACCTCCGACGGCAGCCGATTCCATTCAGTCACCGCCCTCTGAGTGAAAAACCTACCCTTGACATCTCCTTTGTATTTGCTTCCCTGAACCTTAAATCTGTGTGCTCTCGTAGTGACCATTTCAGCTTGGGGAAATAGTCTCTGAGAGTTCACTCTATCTATTCCTCTCAACATTTTATAAACTTTTATCAAGTCGCCTCTCAACCTACGTCTCTCCAGTGAGAAGAGTCCCAGCTCCCTCAACCTATCTTCATAAGGCCTGCTTCCCAATCCAGGCAGCATCCTTGTAAATCTCCTCTGAACTCTCTCAATAACCTCTCCATCCTTCCTATAATGAGGCGACCAGAACTGCACACAATACTCCAACTGGGGTCTGACAAGAGTCTTATAGAGCTGCATCATTACCTCCTGACTCCTAAACTCTATTCCTCGATTAATGAAGGACCATTGGAAGGCCTGTTGATCTCAGGTGGGAATTTCCGGTCTCGGAACAGGCGGGACTGAAAAATCCACCCATTGTAAAATATGGAATACATTTTGGTAGAATTGGATGTTGACAGAAAACATTCCTACTCCCAAAGTTTAATGTTATTTGTTGCTGTTACAAGCAGGCTTACATTAACACCGCAATGAAGTTCCTGTGAAAATCCCCTAGTCGCCATACTCCGGCGCCTGTTTGGATAACTGAGGAACAATTTAGCATGGTCAATGCATTTAACCAGCATGCCTTTCAGACTGTAGGAGAAAACCGGAGCACCCAGAGGAAATGCTTGCAGACACGGGGAGAACGTGCATACTCTGCACAGACCTAAGCTTGAAATTTAACCTGGATCCCTGGTACTGTGAGACAGCAGTTCTAGCTATTGTGTCACCATGCTGCCCCAAGGTGGTGCATATGCCTATGGTAATGTTTGGATAAGGAAGGTAGAAGCAATCCAACAATTCTAACTTAAAGTTAAAATTGTAGAAAAAAGAAGCAAGTTTCTTGTGTGACAGACCAAAGCTAAAGATGGTTATATTCTTGGGCTTTGAATGCCCACAGCACTTGTCTGAAATGCTAGCATTTGAACATTGACCAGCATGTGCGCAATATCTATTTTCAAGACTCATTTTGGTTGGCATTTTGCAGTCCAATTGCATGCTCATGCTTGTTCTAGCAGCTGTAAATCCAAGAGCACAATACTGACCTCCAATCTCTCAAGCAATTGTAACTGCTTCCATCAGCAAGCTGCCTGCCCAGGGCAATGAAGATATTAGGAGAGGAGTTACTGGAATCGGTTTCTAACTTGTGCAAGTGAGGGTAATGGAATTAAGTGAAAGAGAAAGGAACAGAGGTTATTGGAAGCAGGGGAGGAAGAGGTATAGCATCTGAAGAGACCTGTGTGAAGTATTAGTATAGAAATAGATCTATATCTATTGTGTGGCTGGTTTCTGTGCTGTAAATTCAATGAAGCAGCTGAAAGAAAGATTTGCATTTATGTAGCATTATGTAGTACCTACTGAACATCTCAAAGTGTTTTACAGTTTGTATAGCCTTTCTTTGAACACACACTGCAGGAAGTGTGCTCAGCAACAATCACAACCCACCCTACTCCTTCACCAGCCACCCCTCCTCCACCAGCACTATTTAAAACAATCAACTACCTTCAGGTTAGCTTCTGATGTGATATGTATTCTGTTGTAAAGTAGGAAATGTAGCAGTCAAATGCATGTAGCAAACTCTTATAACGGCAGTGCAATAATCTGTTTTAGAGATGTTCATTGAGGGATAAACATCAGCCAAGACACCAGGGATAACTAATGATCCTGCTCTTTTTTCAAAATATAGTGCCATGCAATCTGTTACATTCACCTAAGCAGGCAAGTGGGGTTTAACATCTCACTTGCAAGTCAGCATCTCTGAAAGCGCAGCACTCCCTTGCTACTATACTAGAGTGCCAGCTTTGATATTCGGGATTAAATCCTGGATTTGGACTTGAACTCAGATCTTGTGTCTTTGAATGCAAGAGTGCTGCCAACTGAACCACAACTGACATAGCTGGCAAAAGCTGTTCTCAGCTGCACTGCTAAAGAATGATTCAACAAATTGCTTTTTTTAGCATATTCACAAGGGGAAACATATTTTTTCAACACTCTCCTGTCATGAAGTATTTACCATGGGATTCATTACAGGCATTCTCGAATCTTTTGTATAATGTAGACAGAATTGGAGCAGGATGAGGAGGAAATTGCAGGACGTGCAGGTTAAAACTACACCAAAGGAAAAAAAAACATACAATTAGGAATTACCCTGCCATCAAAGGCGATGGACTATACTACATCCTCAAGAATCTATCAGAAAGCAGTAATTTGTTAAGGAGGAATAAAAGGGACAAATGCAGTGTGTTGTTTTGGGAGGCAATTTTGTACCAAAATGATGCATACTTCCAATGTAGCCCATTATCAGATCCCATTACAGTAAGGATTTTGGTGTGGTTGTTAAGAGCGTCTATCAAATTATGCAAAATAAGCAGATCATATCATGCTGATTTGTCTCCAGTGCATCTTCAACCTTGCCATCCCAACAACTACCCTTTCTTTAAACACACCATGCTTTCAGCAGCCAGAACAACACCCCCTGCCCCGCCCCCATCAACACTGGCACTATTTAAAGGAATCATCAACCACTGTCAGGTTAGTTTCTGTTTGTTTTCTATTCCTCTGTCTTAGGTTGTAAAGCTAGTTTACTACTATGGTTTCAGATTGTTGAAGTCTATAGGGAGTTGTAGGGGGTCGGGGGTGGGGGGGGGAGGGGGGGATGGAGGAGCAGAGTAGGGAGGCCGCACATACTGAAGGCCTTAATTCTGACTTCAGCCGGACTACTTGAGCCTTATCATGGATGCTGTTGTTTTCATCCCACTTGTTGTACAGCGAGAAAGAAAACAATGAAAAGAGGCAGCACAGAAGATGAGATGCTCAGAGAAGTCAATAAGTGGGGAGATGGGCTCTCAACTGGAGGCCTGAACCACTCAGGATCTTCGGTGAGCATTCTTACCTCAACCTTGGCCAGGAACACTCTGTGTATTATCTCATTTTATGAAGGAAGTGCTCACTAAAATTATGTGTTTTCCTTGCCATTTAAGTATGCTAGCTCTTTCATGTGTGTGCATTCTTATTATTCAATTCTCTCTTCTCTTTGTTTTGTTCCCTTTTTAAAATGCAATTCTACTTGCACTTCTTTCCAATCCTCATCAAGGGTAACACCTGAAATGATAGCTTGGACATGATTTTGTAGTAGTAATAAATCTGAGTGACATTACTGTAAAATCATTAAACTACAATAAAAGAATATAGTTTGGATGTAACTTGATAACTGGCTCAAAACATAATCTAAATTGCAATCCCAACATCCCAACCAGAATCCAAAGAAGAAAATTATCGTGTAAAATACAGAAAACGTTGAAAATACTCAACAATTCAGGCAGTATTTATGGAGAGAAACTCTGATCGATGTTCACCCTTCATCAGAAAATTGTGTAGCTATTTAAAATTTGAGAGCCATGGCACAGAGTTAGTTTGATCTGGGCTTAAGAGGAAGCATTTGATGAATCCTAGAACTGTCAATACATTTACACAGGAGAAGCAATTGTGTTGATATTATCACACTTGAATCCACTGTTTATGCAGGAAATGAGATATAATGAATAAACTGATACCTTAGCAACAGTTGCTGAGAAAATCAGTTTTGTACATTTTGGCTCATTACTCCCACAGTGTTTGCAGTCACGCGCAGTAAAGTACATTACAAGTGTTTGAAATGTCAATGGGCAATCCGTTAGCTCATGCTCATCCCATTTATTCACCATCAATCCCAGCTGATGAATCAAAAGTGAGGAATAATGAGAAGAGTTGATCCTTTCAACCGGGCACTGAATTTCTGAGACACCAACTTCACCTAACCTTATTATCTCAGTTGTCAGAGTTATTTTCACACAGCAACTTAGCACTGCACCCAGTTGGGAGTTTGGAATCTGTTGGAGAGTGCAACAACCTGTGAGTTTTTAAGAATAGAAAATTGAAAGCCATGTGCCTATGAGATCTCCTGATGTATTTGCATGGGTGCTGTCTTCTGCTTGAATGACAGGAATGTGGGCAGAAACCTTTGCTCTCACAGGTAGTGAACTTGAAGGCAAGAAGGACATTTACTCAATAGAGTTGATGATGTACCTGAACCCACTGCTTTTTGGCCTTCCCACCCATGGTTGAACATTCTGTTCCACTCGAATTAAGGCCCTTAGGTAGCCAATTAATAATCACTTAAGGGCCTTAATTCAAGCAAGGGCTTGTTGCCCTCTGTGATGCATGACGGGTGAATTTGCCACCTTGGGAGATGGGACGAAAACTCAATCAAAAGTGATAGACGAGAGATACTCCCTTGCCTTTGCTTTTGACACATTTCACCATCTTCTCATTTAAAATAGTACTATAAGATCTTTTTCACCTACCTAAAAGGGCAGGGAGAGCCTCAATTTGTCATCTCCTCACCACCCCATGAGACCCCCTCTCCCTCAACATTATCTGCCTGTAGCCTGGATCTTCCATGATTCTGTGACTTGCTTCCAACAGCAGCTGCGGTCTCCCCAGTGAGTGACATTACTGAGTGTGAGAGAGGTCAGCAACGTTTGCAACTTGGTACTTCTACCCCGGGTCTTGATTCTAGGAGAAGCCCATTAGTGGCTTTACCACAGCCTGATTGGCATGTTGTTCAGTGGTCTTTCCTGAAAATTAGCATTATAGGCCTCATGCTTGACTTGCTAGTTTTTCCAAAGCAGCTCATGTCATCTTCTACCTGACATTGCATGAAAGAAGGTCCATGATATGATGAAGGGACAGTAATGGTAAATATTCTTGGAAAATACAATGGGAAATTATTGTGGGAGCCAGTTGTCACAGGTATTTGGGTTAGCAGCAGGATGATACGGAGCTGTGCCATCTGCTTAAAGGGCAACAACAGCAAACTTGCAGCATAAGCTGGCACTTGTAGTGATGATAGTCCCTTTATTTGTTCACAGGGTGTGGGTGACACTGGCCTGGGCACATTTATTCTCCAGTTCTTGTTTCCCTGCGAACGAGGTGGAAGTCGCAGTATCACAAGAATTGTTATGATGCAGAAGAAAGCCACTTGACTCATTGTGTCTGCACTTGTTCTCCGAATAAGTAATTCACCTACTATCATTGTTCTGCCTTCTCCCCATAGCCCTACACATTTCTCCTTTTTAATAACAGCCGAACTGAGTGCTTCAGTTGAATCTGCCTGCACCACACTCTCAGGATTTTCCAAAATCAGAATGAATTTGTTTTATAAAAGGTTTCTTCTTGTGTCATTTTTTGCCTAACTTTAAATCTGTGCCCTTGTGTTCTCAATCCTTTCAATGTTGAAATGGGCGGACACATGCCAGATGACATTCAATGCAGAGAAGTGTAAGGTGATTCATTTTGGTAGAAAGAACATGAAGAGACAATATAAAATAAAGGGTATAACTCTGAAGGGAGGAGCAGCCTCCAGTGTGTATATGTATAAATCATTGCAGGTGATGCAACACGTTGAGAATGTTGTTAATAAAGTTTACTGTGTCCGAGGATTTTTTAATAGAGGCATTGAGTACAAGAGTGAAAAGGTAATGTTGAATTTAAGAAGTCATTATTTCAGCCTTAACTGAATTATTGAATCCAGATCTAAGCACTTTAGGAATGGTTAGAGAAAATACACTAGACATTCATCTCTATCTACTCTCTTTAGATTCATCATGATTTTGAACACCTTTATTAAATCTCTCTCCACTTTTTTTTCTCTATATGGAAAACAACTCTAACTTCTCTAACCTATCTTCATAACTGATGTTCCTCATCTCTGGAGCCATTTTCATGAATCTCTAATGTAGCTCCTGCAAATGTTTCCCTTGACAACAAATATGCTGATGGCTCACTGGCAGTCTACCTGCTGCTGATGGCTATTTTGCTTGGCTCTTGCTCTCACCCTCGCTGGTCTGGTTGCCCAGCCCGCCTCACTCTTAACCCTAGTCGCTGCTCAAGTCCTGCATTGCTCCCTGAAAACCATGCTGGTGCCCACCTCTCCCTCGTATCTGCTGACTGCTCACCTCTCACTCAAGTGGTCGCACCTCAAGCCTCAATGATGGCGTGTGTTCCTGGCTGGCTGCCTTCCTGCTCCTGGCTTTAGCTTGCCCTGTCCTTTGCTCTCACCTTCAGTCGGTGGCCTCACCCTTGCCAGTCCAGTTTCTGCCCTCTCATGCTCAGCCCTGATGTCTGATTGAGTCTCCACATTACTTTTCTAAAACCACCCAAATTCAAAGCGACCAGGTTCTGATTTGGTGCTCCCACAGCCCCTCTCAGCAGCAGGCCTACCCTTTGGCCAGGGCCCGTGCTGCAGCACTGTATGTTTCATTATAAGTCTGGTTCTGGGAATAGGCATTTAGCACTCAAGTCTGTTTCAGCATTCAACGAGATCATGGCTAATCTGCAACTTAACTCCCTACACACACACACACAGTCTCATATCTCTTAATACTTCTGGATAGCAAGAATCTATCAATATCAATTTTAAAATTAACAATTGGTCTAGCATAATTTACTGTTTGTGGAAAAGTTTCAAACTTCTACCACTCTTGTGTGAAGAAAGGTTTTCTAATTTCATACCTGACATGTATAACTTTAATATTTTGATTAAGATCCTTAGTGGATTCACCAATAAGCAAAAATAGTTTCTCTCCATCTATCCTATCTGTTCTTAATAATTTGAAAACCTTGATCAAATCACCCCTGAACCATCAAAATTCCAGTGAATGCCATTCTCGTTTTTTTCAAATCTCACCTTTGGTTTAATCCTTGGATTCTAGTAAATCTATGTTGCACTCCTTTCAAAGTCAATATATCCTTTCTAAGCTATGGTACCAGAACTGTTAACTATACTCTAAATGTGGTGTAAAACTATTGCTGAAGTGTGACTTCTAATCCTATATTCTTGTCCTCTATATATAAAGACCAGCATTGCGTTAGCCTTTGTCATTATCTTTTGTACCTGTTCATGACAATTTAATGAGCTATGTACCTGGACCAAGTCACCTTGAATCTTCATTTTTTCTAATTTCTCACCACTTAGTATCCAGCTCTATTCTTTTTGGGTCAAAGTTGATGGCATTGAAATCCATTTTCCAAAGTTACACTCTTTTCTTAATTTACTTTAACAGTAAGGATAGGCAACAATACCTCCTCCATGATTATCCTCAACACCGGTGCCCCATAACGTTGTATTCTCAGATCCCTACTATACTCCTTATACACATATGACTGTGTGGCCAAATTCCCTTGATTTTCAAGTTTGCTAATGTCACCACTGTAGTGGTTGGATCTCAAACAATAACAAGACAGAGTACAGCAACGTGATAGAGAATCTGATGAACTGGTGTGGCGACAATAATCTCTCAATGTCTACAAAACGAAGGAGATCGTCATCAACTTCAGGAAGCTTATAGGAGAACATGCTCCTCTCTGCATGAACAGGAACGAAGTAGAAATGGTCCAGACCTTCAAGTTTTTAGGTGTCTAGGTGCCCGACACTATGATTACGAAAGCCTGCAAATGCCTCTACTTCCTCAGAAGACTAAGGAAATTTGGCATGTCAGCTATGACTCTCACGAACTTTTACAGATACACCATAGAAAGCATTCTTTCTGGTTGTATCACAGCTTGGTATGTCTCCTACTCTGCCCAAGACTGCACGAAACTGCAAAAGATCATGAATGTAGCCCAATTCATCACACAAACCAGATTCCCATCCATTGATTCTGTCTACACTTTCTGCTGCTTTGGCAAAACAGCCAGCATAATTAAGGACCCCTCACAGGATGGACATCTTCTTTTCCACTTCCTTCTGTCGGGAAAAAAGATACAAAAGTCTGAGGTCATGCACCAACTGACTCAAGAACAGTTTCTTCTCTGTTGCCATCATACTTTTGAATGGACCTACCTTGCATTAAGTTGATCTTTCTGTATACCCTGGCTATGAGTACAACACTACCTTCTGCGCTCTCTTGTTTCCTTCTCTGTGAACAGTATGCTTTATCCGCCTAGCATGCAAGAAACAATACTTTTCACAGTATACCAATACATGACAATAATAAATCAAATAATTTATCAGAATCTCTTCATGACTTTATGCTACTTACTGTACCATATATCTTTGATTAGTTGGCTGGACAGCTGACTCATGATGTAGAGTGACAACAACAATCAAGATTCAATTCCCGTATCGTCTGAGGTTATTCATGAAAGCCCACTTTCTAAACCTTGCTTCTTAATTGAGATGTGGTGATCCTCAGGTTAGAATCACCACCAGTCAGCTTTCCCCTTCAAAGGAGAGAGAAGACTGTAATCATCTGAGACTATAGCGACTTTACCTTATCTTTCAATAATCACAATTTACACCCTATTAAGAACTAATTGGTGCATCTGTTCTCCTTTTTCAGTTGTTGAAAACAAACTCTTTATTAAGCATAGGAATCATAATTTTGGACCTTGAGATTTTTATTAATTCTTTCATGGGATGCAGGTCTTGCTGGACAAGTCAGCATTTGTTGCACAGCCTATTTACCCTTGAACTGAGTGCTCTATGTCTGAAGTACCTGTAGACCAGACCAGATAAGAATGGCAGATTTCCTTCCCTAAAGGACCTTAGTGAACCAGATGGGTTTTCACAATAATCAGTGATAGTTTCATGCTTACTATTACTAAGATTACTTTTATATTCCAGATTTTATTAACAGAATTTAAATTCCACTAGCTGCTGTGGTGGAATTTGAATCTGTGTCCCCAGAGCATTAGCCTAGGTTTCCAGATTACTAGTTGAGTGACAGTACCACGACACCAGCATTTCCCCATAAAGAAGTCCATGCCACATAGGGTGAGGGAGAATGGTGCTTTGAGAAAAGATGACATTGAAAACAAAAAAAGTGTTTGTGTATTTAGTAATGACACTTTTACGTCATTTTAGCTGAATTTTCTTGCTTTCAGTTATAAAGATACAGAACGTGCAGGGAGTGTAAAGTATTTTGTGGAGAAACTGACTTAATGTTCCGTTGTTTCAAGAGAATGAAGTCATGCATAATTAATATTCACCATGGGATCATGGTGTACTTGGGTGCTATTTATGTACCCATTGATCTAAGGATTCGCTCAGAATTGCTTTGTTTAATGGATGTTTACATCATATTGCACTTGTCATGTCAACAACAATAAAATAAAATATCAATTCTGCCCAATATCTACCTTCAGCGAATATAAAAACAATATTCTTCAACGGCTGAATAATAAAACAGAAAATGCTGGAAACATTCAACATGTCTCTAAAAAAAGAAACAGTAAATGGCCATTCTCCTGAAATATTGACCTAGATCCTTTGACCAATGGCACTGATTCCCCAATTAAACCAGTAGTCTTACTTTCTCTTGCAGAGACTTAGGGTTTGATCTTGGGTGCAAGAGTCAGCCACAAGTGGTTCAGATGATGTCCAAATGACTGAGGCCATTCTTCCTTTGATGACTTTGGTGGAAGGAATATCCTGGAGACCAAGAAGCTTTTCTCTGGCAAGTTGTCTGTGCAAGTGGGGAGAGAGGGTTTAAATATATTTTGAAGCATACACCCTCTGCTGTTATTTGCTTTCAACCCAAGATTAACAGCCTGAGTATCCTGGAATATATTTCTGGGTAGGTTCAGGGCATTGACCTATAATGGTCAGTGTTAGAGATATCAGCGAAAGGTCCAGGTAGTATTTCAGTACTCATAAGAAGTTTGAAATTTTCAGCTACATATCAGGTACGTTCACATGTCTGGATTCTGACACACAACAGTCATAAACGTCTCTATGATCTTTGCTAATTCAGTTGGAAGATCCAGGTCATTAATTCAAGTTCCCTCTCCGCAGATGGTATCTGACCTCTGAGTACTGCCAGCATTTTCTATTCTGAGCTGAAAAGTCAACAATCTAAAATCTCAATTGCCGGATATTAATGTAGATTATCCTTTAGAGAATTCTAGCCTGCTGCTAATGTCCTTACTTTAAAGCTTTCAGATAGGAAAGAAATGTGCTACTTATTAGTTTTGATGTGAATCTTGCACAAACTTGAAAGTGACAGTGGATTGGGAACAATGTAGGAGGAATTGTAACCTCATTGCTGTGCAGTCTGACCTACTTTATCTCACTGATTTCATTATCTTTGTTGTTTTATACAAAGATTAGTTCATTTTCAAAAAAATAGTTACAGCAATGAAAACTCTGGCAAAAAAAGCTCCACAAAGAAACAAAAATTAGAAATGGAAATAGTGTATGGTTCGAAATTTGGAATTTTATCCTTCATTGTTTGAGGGATGGGTTTTAAAAACAGCAAGGTTATGTTGCAGCTGTATAAGGTGCTGGTAAGGCCATACCTAGAATACTGTGTACAGTTTTGGTCTCTACTTGAGAAAGGATATACTGGCACTAGAGGGGGGTGCAGAGGAGATTCACTAGGTTAATTCCGAAGTTGAGAGGGTTTGCTTATGGGGAAAAACTGAGTAGACTAGGACTATACTCATTGGAATTCAGAAGAATGAGGGGAGATCTTATAAAATCATACAAGATTATGATGGGAATAGACAAGTAGGGAAATTGTTTCTACTGGCAGGTGAAACTAGAACTAGGGGGCAAAGCCTCAACATAAGGGGGAGCAGATTTATGACTGAGTTGAGGAGGAACTTCTTCATACAAAGAGTTGTGAATCTATAGAATTGCCTGCCCAGTGAAGCAGTTGAGGCTACCTCATTGAGGCAAGGATAGATAAATTTTTAGCAGTAAAGGAATGAAGGGTTATGATGAGTGGCGAGTAAGTGGAGCTGAGGCCACAAAAAGATCATCCATGATCTTATTGAATGGCTGAGCAGGTTCGAGAGGCCAGACGTCCTATTCATGCTCTTAATTATTATGTTTTGTTCTTAAAATCTGAGTATAGTAAATTTCAATTTCACAAACTCCGATCTATCAACTATTTTCCCATATAGCGACTGTCTCCTCTTTCTGTCCTGTTACTGTTTCTTATCATCATGCCTACCTCTTGTGTCAACAGCTCTTTATAAATATAAACCTGATTATTAACTCATATGATGCAATTTGTGAGGCTTGCAACTGAGATGATAGCTATGGAACTATTTAATAACTCTCATCCAATGACACTGACATCCTTACAAGACTTACTTCTGGCGTAGTTTTGTTTCTGCATTTGATGCCTGCTGAGATGAACCAGAAGCTGCGATCTATACTGAGTTTGGAGGAGGCTAGATCAATTCAGTTACATTTATTTCTAATATGTGACCATTCCTTGGGTCTGACTTGGGTTCTGGCACTGGCTCAGTAGGATTCAGTGGCCACATTTCATGAATCTCAAGAGACTTGAGCATATAACATTGACCAAACATTGGCAATCAAGTTCAATTCAGGAGGTAAGATGGTAGTGCCTGCCCTTAACATCAAAAAAAAATTGACTGAGTAAGACATCAAAGAGACCTAGCAAAATATAAGCCAATGGGAATCAGAGAGAATCTTCTTCAGTTGTTGCCGTCATATCTTGCATACGTAGCAGGGAAGATGGTTATTAGAGGCTAATCATTTCAGCACCAAGACATCACTGCAGGATTTACTCAGGATTGTTTCTCAAGTAAACTATCTTTGACTGCTTCATTAGTGATCTTCTCTCCATCGTAAGAGGAGAGTGGGTGTTTACTAATGGTTTAGTAAAGGTTCACAATGTTCGGTACTATTTGTAACACCTTGTGAGGCATGATGGGATATGTTGGTGTATGATGTAAATGATGATGCACCAGTGCTATCTAGTTGGTCATGTGTCTGATTTGAGAGAGAAGTTAAAGTCATGTTTAGGAATAACATGTCTGCTATGTAAGCTGTTTAGATATTATATTAATAAACAAGTGTTAACAGATATCAGAGTATGTCAACTGTCTGTCTAACCAAACCATACACCTGGAGTCCCAGTACCAAAGCACTTAATCTCAGAATATTGCAGATAATGAGGCAGCCTACGACCAAGACCTGGACAATAATCAGCCTCGCACTGGTGGGTGGCAAATACTATTTGCGTCTCACAAGTATCAGGCAATAGCTATTTCCAACATGAAAGAATCCAACCATAATTTTAATATTCAACGGCATCACCGCTAAATTTTTTACCACAAACTTCCTTGGATTACCATTGACCAAAAGCTTAACTGGACCAGCCACATAAATACTGTAGCTACAAGAGCAGGTCTGAGGCTGGGAATGCTGTCATGAATAATTTAATACCTGACTTTCCAAGTCTTGCCTACCGTCTACAAAGTACTAGTCAGGAATGTGATGATACTCTCCGTTTGCCTGGATGAGTCAGCTCAGAAAAATGTACATGTAGTTCAACACTGTCCAGGGCAAAGGAACCCATTTGATCAACACCCCATCCAGCATCTTTAACATTCCACTCCCTCCACCATCACTGCACAGACCAGCAATGCATATCACCTATAAGATGCACTGTGGTATGGATGGCATTGTGGCACAGTAGTTAGCACTGCTGTCTCACAGTGCCATAGACCTGGGTTTGATTCCAGGCTTGGGTCACTGTCTGTGCAGAGTCTGGATGTTCTCCCTGTGTCTGTGTTGATTTCCTCTGGGTGCTCTGGTTTCCTCCCACAGTCAGATAGATGTTCTGGTTAGGTGCATTGGCCATTCTAAATTCTCAGAATACTCAAACAGGTGTTGGTATATGGCGAATAGGGGATTTTCACAGTAACTTTGTTGCAGTGTTAATATAAGCCTACTTGTGACACTAATAAATAAGTGTCACTAATAAACAGACACAACTCACAAAGGCTACTTTTTAGTACCTTCTGAATCAGCAACCTCTACCACCCAGAGGAACAAAAGGACAAATGCGTGGGAACACCACCACTGCAATTCCTCACCAAGTTACACAACACCCAACTTTTTGTTTACTGGGTCAAAATCCTGGAACTCTTTTCCAAATAGCACTGTGGTGTACCTACACTAAATTACCCACAGCAGTTCAAGAAATAAAGGATGGACAAGAAATCCTGGTCTTACTAACAATGCTCAGATCCCATGAAAAGATAAAAAGAAATGCAGAACAGAATATCAAGAATACAACACTGTCTTTAGTGCCGATAGGGAGATAAAGCAAGTTGTTACCATCTCTGTCAGGTAAGTGTTCTTCTCAAAGGCAGTAAGCCATTGGTAATAAATGCTGGCTTTGCCAGCAATGCTTCATACCAGGAAAGAATAAAAACATAAAATGTCTTTTGACATAAAGTAAGGAAGGTAGTTTTCCTGAGCGACATTTATCCCTTTGAGAAAGTAGAAGACTTGGTCATTGATCTTATTGTTATTTATGAGACTTTTCTTTGTCCAGGTTGCCTGCCATGTTTCCCTCCATTCCAACAGTGGCTGTAATTCAAAATGAATGTTGTATGATGTGCAGTGTTTTAGGTTATCCTGGTGTTATGAAATGCATCAGAGATATGCCAGTTATTTCTTTTAATGAATATCATCTGTCCTTTTAAGCTGCAGCAGCCTTTTAACCGGTTCAGCTGCAGCAGCCTTTAACCCACCCTGCATACAAAATCTGTCATTTCCCTAAGCCCTTTGTCCACCACTGCACCTCCCTCAGGAGCTTGCACTGAGACTACATAAATGGGCAGAAGTCTCAATTCACCATTTTTCAGAAGGGCCTGTGTATATCTAGATCTTCAGGTTCAAAATCTACTGTATTGCTTAAGGGATGATGTAGGGATGCCAGTGTTGGACTGGGGTAAACCCAGTAAGAAGACTCATGACACCAGGTTAAAGCCCAACAGGTTTATTTGGTAACAAAAACCACTAGCTTTCAGAGCACTGCTCTGAGTTCTTCATGACACATGACAACACAGAGTTGCTGAGCAGAGACTGATACCCAAGTTCTACACACATGAGGATGGCCTCAACCGGGATCTTGGGTTCACGTATCACTATCTGTAACCTCCACAACTTTCCTGGGCTTGCAAAATCTCACTAACTGCCCTGGCTGGACACATCTCTTTAACCTGGGCTTAATGCTATCTCCACTCATATTGTCTGTACCTTTAAGACTTGATTACCTATAAAGACCCACATTCCAATCATTATTTTGTAAATTGAGTTTGTGTCTTTTATATGTCCTGTTTATGAAAAGAACTCTCACTTACTTGTCAAAGGAGCAGTGCTCCGAAAGCTAGTGGCTTTTGCTACCAAATAAACCTATTGGACTTTAAACTGGCATTGAGACTTCTTACTTTGTTTAAGGTAGCTATGATGAATTCATTATCCTTATTAAATGACAGGCAGTATTATTTCATTTTCAATAACAACAGAAGTAGATCTGTCAGAATAGAATTCAGAACAGTTCACGAAACCTGGGTTATATTAGGTCTTGACTATTTCCCAGTATTAATGGCATTAGATGTCTCTAAGTAGATCTGTGAGAAAGAAATTAGTTGTTTCGCTTTGTGTCTGCAGACAGCATGTTCACAGATCACAGACTTTTTCGACATGAAAAGGTAAAGTTAACAGCAATAAATTTTCTGATTGAACACCTCTGTTAACAACAGAGTTGTTTTTTTTGAAGGGTAATAACTGCACAGTGTAGACACTCTGTGTATTTAATTACTCATTTTTCACATGATTATAGTAGTTAGATCATTAGAATCTAGCTTATTAGAGAGAAGATGCACCTTCAGAATTGTAAAACATATCATTATGAGCACTTCTTTGATCATATTGCTCAGAGTGTCTGAAGCAAACTGCAAATGCAACCACCCAAGTGCTGTGAAAGGCTAATACAGTGTGACAAAAGAAACCACTGTAACAGGTAAACAGGTACATGTTTCCACAGCAGTTTAGAGTAATATTTTCATTAACTCAGGAATTTTTTTGGATGCTAATTTCCTGACCATCCCCCCTCCCCCGCCACCAGCCCACCCTTGCTCATCTCCTAAAGATGTTAATTCTAATATTCTTCCCTCTGGCTTTATTTAAATGGTGGAAGGATACATCCACTCAAAACGAATTCTGTCTGCCCAAGCCCTTTATACCTGCATTTGGTAGGCTGTGTCATTAATATAACCTAGTCACAGCCTTGCAAATGCTTGCCCCGTCAGCATGTTGTGCCAGCGAAGCTGAGCCAGGAACTTACAGGCAGCTTACAGACCTGATTTGCATCATTGGCATTATGGCATCCAGACCAGGAGATTGGATAAGAAAGGTAACGCTAGCCTTTGCAGCTTCCCTGATTTTATAACTTGGTATCTTCAGACCATCCAATCTGTGAACAAGACATTAAATTATTAATTGTGGGACCCTCAGTTGTGCAGGAAGGTCTGGGATATAGGATGTTTGGAATTATTAACTCCATCTTAATGGCTTGACCAGCCCTACAGCTGTTGTAGATGTGGGCATAGGATTATCTGTGGAATCCCCAGCAAGGCTGGAGAAATGTAGTTTTGCCATCCATCTCTTCATATACTGCTCTTCTCTATTCTGCAAAGAGACAGCACCATGCACGATAGCAATCTGGAAACTCTGGATAGTTAAAGACTAATAATGGGTTCATGTTTAAAGATACAAGTCTCAAGAGTTTCTCATTGACACACCAATATTAAGACTGAAGCGTATTGTATTGTCTTTGAGGATTGATATGAAGTGTTTTATCAATTCAAATCTTTATGCAGGAACCTGATGACATTTTGCCAAACATGTTAATTTTGTCCCCATCTTTGTTTCTATAATTGTGATGTTGGAGACTGAGTGAACAAAGTAAGTTTAATTTTTGGATTTGGTTTACTGTTAACTTGTAAAAAAAAGTGTGGACTATTGGCTGATTTGAATGCTAGTCTAATAGCTCTGCATCTAGTGTTTATTTAGTCTGAAGAGAAGGTAAGTTCATAGAATCTAGGGCGGCACGTAGCACAGTGGTTAGCACTGCAGCTTACAGCTCCAGGGCCCTGGGTTTGATTCCCAGCTCGGGTCACTGTCAGTGTGGAGTTTGCATGTTCTCCTTATATCTGTGTGGGTTTCCTCTGGGTGCTCCAGTTTCCTCCTACAGTCCAAAGATGTGCAGGTTAGGTTGATTGGCCATTCTGAGAAATTGCCCCTTAATGTCTAGGGATGCGTAGGTTAGAGGGATTAGTGGTGTATTATATAGGGATATGGGGGTAGAGCCTGGGTGAGATTGGTCGGTGCAGACTTGATGAGCCGAAGGGCCTCTTTTGGTACTCTTTCGGCACCCGACAATGCAGAAGGAGGCCATTTGGCCCATCAAGTCTGCAACAACCACAATCCCACTCAGGCCCTATTCCCACATATTTATCCTGCAAATCCCTTGACACTAGAGTCAATTTAGCATGGCCAATTAACCTAACCTACACATCTTTGGCTCTCTCTTTCTGTTTCCTTGCTACTTTGCATGTCTGTAACATCTGCTTTATCAGTGCTTTTGTGTGGGGGTGTGCTTGTAGCGTCTGCTTTCATTGCCGTGTCTGTGTGTAACATCTGTTTCTTTGGTTACACAGTGAAGGTCTGGTGCAAAATCACAGCATACTGCAATGAACATTTAATTTTGCAGTTATACTTGAAAAAATATTACATACATTAATATCTCCATTTTATAACAAATTGATAAAACATTTATATTTTGCATTGCCTCAATATTAATCATGCAATTGCATCTATAATCTGACTATCAAGTGTTGACTAAAAATCCATGACCCAAGTAGTTTAACAATTTAGTTAGATGTAAAATAAGGAATATGACCATTACAAATCCTGAACAAAACAAAGGGAACAGGATTGAAACATGCACAAATACACTAAAAGGATAGAAAATAAAGCATAATATGTCCTGGTGGATGCAGCAAAATACAGTAACAGATACAATCATAATGGTGATTGATTTTTCCAGTCTTTTGATACAGAGTTGGTCATCAGAGAATGGATAACAATCACAAAAATATAAATTGTGCACAAGGTGAGGAGGAATATAACATGCTGAATTTAACAAATGATTATGTCCCTAAGGAATTTAAGTAAAGAACAGATAAACAACACGCCTTCCCCAATAAAAATAGTCCAAGTAAAATTATCCCCAATGAAATAAAAATACTTGACAGGCTAAAAGTGCACAAAACAAATAGCACTGAACAACATTTCTCACCAAGCACCAAGAGAGACAAAAGATAGTTGGGGGCAAGTGTGATTCTCCCAGTCCGCTATGCTGCCAGAGGGGGCTGGGAGACATCAGCAATGGTCGTTTCATGGGCTACTCACTGGATACCACAGCCTTCACATGCCTCCCAGCTGATCATTTCCAGCTTCATCAGCTCCACTCCAGAAATCGACATGGAGCTGATTAGCATATGAAAACCTTCTTTTCCATTTCATTAGCGGGGCTTGGAAGTCTCCCTTGGAAGAGGGAAGAGAAGCCATTGACAGTCCTGCAAGATGTTGGGGGTAAGGAAGGTGCCCCTTGGAAAATGTCAGATCGGCATTGCCCACTGGGTATTGGCAATGCCAGTGGGATGGGGCCTATTGGGAACAGGACCTATTTTGGGCAATTGGTAGGGATGGAGGGGTAAGCAGTCATACTGCCATTCTTCATTTGGGATCCCAGGCAGAGGGAGGGAAGAGGTGATTGAGGCTGGCCACCAGGGTGGGGAGATGCCAGGGCTGCTGAAGGGGGAGAGGGAAAGTCAGGGACATCAGGCTGATGGTGAGGGGGATGGACATAGGAGCTAACCTGGGGAAGTCCGGGAGTACAGTGATGGAGGGCAGGGCTGGCCGATAAAGCGTCGCCTCTGTGTATGTGTCAATCTCAGCTCTGACAGATTGGCGCGTGCTCAGTGGCCCACTCAGAGTGAATCACACTGAGGCACTTTATGGTGCACAGAGTGTCAGAGATTTATTCTGGAAATCATGCTGAAAAAACTAACAGAATTGACTCCCATTTTCCTGAAAATTGGGGACTTAGAATTTTTTGGGGAGAACCCTGACCAAGATTTGCAGGACATTGGCTCTCATTCTGTATAAATCAATGAACAGGGTGGGAAGGTAGAGACTGGCTAACACATTATCCATTTTAGAAAACAGTGAGTGAAATTATTCGAATTACATACAGATTGGACTATCCACATCCCAAACCCAACTATACACCTCTTCCCAATCCTGTCAACAAAATGCACAACATTCAGGCTTGAGATGATTAGTAGTGAGTAATGTTTGTACTACAAAAGTGCCAAGTGTTATGACGATGGAGAAAAAAAACTCTGGTGTATTGGATATGAAAAACCTGATTTTTGTATTTTAAAATGGATACAAACTTCAAACATGGCTAAGAACATGCAGGTGGTCACTGAGAAGAATGACTGCAGGGCGTCTCTCTAAAGGACAATGGAACCCCTCTCTCTTTCCAGACAAGGTACTTCTAAGAGCATCCAATGATAATAGAATACGAGAGTAGGAGTTTGATGTTGCAAGTGTATAGAACGTTGGTTAGGCCTCACTTGGAGTACTGCGTCCAGTTCTGGTCGCCGTACTACCGGAAAGATGTGGAGTCCCTGGAGAGAGTGCAGAGGAGATTTACCAGGATGCTGCCTGGTATGGAAGGGCTGTCTTACGAGGAAAGGTTGAACGTACTGGGGTTGTTTTCCCTTGAAAGACGTCGGCTGAGAGGGGATCTATTAGAGGTATATAAGATTATGAGGGGTATAGATAGAGTAAATGGTGGTAAGCTTTTTCCACCATTAGATTCGGATAGAACGAGGGGTCACGGCCTTAGGGTGAGGGGGGCTATGTATAAGACTAATATTAGAGGGCATTTTTTCACACAAAGGGTAGTGGGGGTGTGGAATGCACTACCGAGTAAGGTGGTGGGAGCAGGCACGCTAGGGTTGTTTAAGGGTCTCTTGGACAGCCACATGAGCGGTCTGCAGATAGAGGGATATATGAGGACTGTTTAAATACTTTAATTGTTTCCACAGGCTATTCGGTCCACCTTGTTGACCAACAAGGTGCATGCATTCGGCAGGTCGTGCGAGGGCTGCTCCTGGAGGTTACTTCAGGAGTGGCCTAGTGCTTCATGTCGTTAGTGTATGATTAAACTGGACCATCAGATGGGCAACATGACAGCTCAGAGACTATCGCTGTTGCTGTGCAGACACATGGATTTGGGCCTGTGTCTGCGGGAGTTTGCGCGTTCTCCCCGTGGTTGCGTGGGTTTTCTCCGGGTGCTCCGGTTTCCTCCCACATCCCAAAAATGTGCTCTTAGGCTGATTGGGTAACAAATTGTCCCTATATTGGTCTCTATATGTCATTAAGACGTTAGGACGGCGGCGCAGGCTCGTTGGGCCGAAGGGCCTGTTTCCCGTGCTGTGTTGTTCTTTGTTCTTTGTTTTGTTCTTTGATTGATTACCATTTCTAGTAAAGACAAAGGAACAGAACAATTATCTCATCTCAGCCTAGATATTTTAGTGTGTTTTGCGTTTCCCATTGGAATACATAAAGGAGTGGTTAAAAACTAGCTGAGAGAGTTGCCCAGAACCTGCCTGCCGTGTCTGTTGGTCTGTGTGAGTATGTTGTGAGAAGAAGCAGCTAGAGGTTTTCCACTCTGAATGTGTGTAATACAGCACTGAAAGCAGTGCCTCTGCAAAAAGGAACCAGCCATCTTTGCTGGAATAACTAAAACTCTCTCTCTGACTGTGGAAGTCAACCAGCCAATATGAATTGCAGCTGGAGAAAAACCCTGAAATATCTCCACTAAACCACAGAATACCTGCATTGAACAATCAACTCCCCACTTGAAGAAGTCAACACTACAGGAATGAAACTATAACAGCTGCACAGGTTGTCATCCACTCCTCTCAAGCAAGGACTGTTCCATATCACATTTATTTGTTTTTATTTACTGTAAGACTCAATTCTTATTATTCATCTGACTGATTATAGAGGCATGTGTTTTACCATATCTTCTAGCATTTTTAGTAATTAATAAACTTCCAGTATTTTAACTTAAGAAAGCCTGGTTGAATTGGCTTTTTTTTAAACCTAGCTATTAGGTTGGAAAAGGCATCCAAGAGAATGGGAACCTCATTAGATTAAACCTTGTTGCTACCAGGAATAGGTAGTTTGAATAAAGAACAGCTTTCCCCCACCAGCTTTGTAACAATTTGGGGGTATCCTAACCAGATGGTGACAAATCAAGGGGTCTCGCCTGGATCAATAACTTTTCACATACAGAAGTAATGACCATCTCCCAAAAATAGCACATCTAAACATCTGCCTTCAACATTTAATGTCATTGCCATTGTTGAATCTTCCACTATCAACATCCCAGGACTCACTAACCAGAAACTGAAGTGGACTATCTTTATAAATACTGTGGTTCCAAGGACAGACCAGAAGCTTGTTCTGTGCCATATTGAGGGTCAGAAGCTAGATTTATCAATTTTTGTCCCACATTCTTACTAAGGGGTAATACAATCTAGCCAATATGTCAGGTATTTAAGTCAATTAACCTTGCTGATATTTTCTGTGTGCCTACATTTCCAACGTCCTTTCCCAGCAGGCAAAACTCTGGGAGTTTTATAAGCTGTTATAAGCTGTTGTCCCATGTAAGTGGACAGAGAAGAGCAGTTAAACTTAAATATGGGAGGTGGAAAGTACTGTATGAGAAGAAATAATGAGCAGAATAAATACCTCATAAATGGTGTTAATATAGTTATAGATGAAAGTGATCTAGAAATTTGAACAGACGTATTCAGTTTTTAGAAAGCAGACCTGGTCAGTCTCTGGGCTGCGTGCTCCTATATGGAAAATTTCTCTCTCAGAAATCCTGTTACAGAATGTGCCACCTCCGGCCAGTCAGGCAGCAGCAGCCCTCCAATATCAATAATGCCACTGTGAGCTAAACAAATGAAGTCTTGCTGACAAGACTATATGGTGCTTTGATCATACCACAACTGAATATTGTGCCCAGTTCCCGAGATATGCAAACCCTGCTGGTGGTTTATGGAGTCACACAAATGATCCCTGGTCTCAGAAAACAGGAATGAGAAAAAACTAGAGAAACGTAGGATTATGGCCTTCACACAGTGGCTTGAGACGATCTCAGCAAACAGCAAGGAAAAACAATTTCGGAAAATCATTTAAACTAAATCATGAGAATTGGACATGGAGACATGGGGCTGAATTTAATGTCCCCTAGAGGCATATTCAGAATTGAGGAGGTTTGTGATCATGTGAGAAGATAAGAAGTGGAGGCTCTGACATTTCTACTCCCTTTTGATTTGGTTCAGGGGAGGAAGGCTCAAAGATAACCTTCCCCCATGTGGAGGTCAACTGATGCACTTAAGAGGTCACGTTAAGCCTACTTAAGCTTTTAGCTAGTGACGGATGAGGGCCATGCCACACAAGTCTACCACAATGAAAACCCTCTGTGCCCAACAGAGGCATTTGCTGGCAGAAATGGAGGGACCTAGAGTAAAACCAATCTCTGTTCTTTAGATCGACACCTTTCCTCCCCTTTTGTCAGATCCTCCCAATCTCGCCCTGGCAAACTTGCTCTGCTTCTCTTTTTTTCTGGGGCTCCAATAGTAATACATGATACCACTGCATTGCAGTACTGGCAGTGGCCACCCCTCACAGTGGAGCTGTTGGTATTGGAGAGTGACTGCCGCCTGACCGGCCTCAGGAGGCACACTCTGTAGCAGCATTTCTGAGTGGGAAATTTCCCACGAATTTGATACACCATTCAGGAGCCATGAGGCTGACCAGGTAGGTGCCAGATTGGGATAAAATTCCATTGGGCTTCTTAGAAGTTACCACCAGTTTTTCAATCAGTGGACAGGCCCTCCATCTGCAATCATTACATTCCATTCATGGATTGAAATTGTTGAAATACAAGTTCAGGACTGATGTCAATGAATTATTTTGACACTTAGAATTGGCTTCCAACTAATGAAAAGCCTTGGTTTCAGTTGAATGTTATGATGAAAGGACTGTAGAATTTTTTTTGCAAATATTTTTTCATTCCTCCCAAGTACATTGACCCTTTCTTAGGCAGAGTTTCACAGACACCAGGCACCTGCTGGAAGGATTGCTCTTTATATATATAAGCCTTGCTAGTGAATATTGCTGAGCAAATTAACCGTGAGGGCAACAACAAAACCTTACTCTGACTTGTCGAATGTCTACACATGAATACTTATAGCAGTGGCCAATAGGTAGTGACAGATGTAGAAACGTTGCTTTTTCACCACCTCTTCCCCTCCCCGTGCTTGATGAATCTTAGCATAGAATCCCAACTGATACTTACACTGAAATCAGCTAGCACAGAACAGAGCCAAGATCAAGCCTGTGTTCTTCCTGCTCTGTATGATTCAGTTACACACTGAGCACTGGGAATATCTGCCTAATTAGAATGTACAGTGCTATGTTGATAGAGAATGTATTTTGGTGGAATTTGATTCTAAAAATATCTTCATGTTTATTCAAAATCTTTTAGACAGGTAATTCTACTTCACCATTGTCTTTATTATGTGATGCTTATCTAAGAACATTACTTGGTCTTCAGCATCAGATTGACTAATTAAGTTTGCATTTAATCACAAGTGGAATTATTACTGCATGAAAATACAATACAAATTGTGTAATCACAGTAAATTAGCTTGCAAAATTAAATCTAAGTAAGGAAAACTGTAATACTGGACATAATAATAACTCTGCTATGTGTTGAGAATATTGGGACATGCGTGGGTATGAACATATGAATTAGAATCTGGCGTAGATCACTCAGCCCCTCAAATCTGATACACCATTCAGTAAGATCGTGGTTGATTTGACTATAACCTCAAGTTGACATTCCTAATCTCAGCTGCACATTTCAACCCACCCACAATAACCTTTCATTTCCTTATTTATCAAGAATCTATCTAACTCTGCCTTAAAAATATTCAAAGGGGACGATCTTACCTTCTCATCCTATGAGCCAGTAAGATCATGAGATACGCGAAAAATCAGATCGGTTCCCGGTTTGTTGTCTGCCTGATCTTACTGAGCCCGGATATCTGGCAAGATGGGCACGAGACTGATTATAATATTTTAAACTATTTTAAATGTAATGTAAATATTATTTGTGAGCCTAGAATGCAGTAGTTTGGTCTCATTTGCCTCTGCAGCCTTGCTACGGTGAAGGTCCTCAAAGGCTCTGCTTCCACTGCTTTTTGAGGAAGAGAGTTCTAAAAACTCATTATCCTCTGGGAGAAAATATTTCTCCTCATCTCTGTCTGAAATGGTCAACCCCTTATCTTTAAACAGTGACCCTAAAAGTCTAGATTCTCCCACAAGAAGAAACATTTTTTGTATATACCCTGTTAGAACTCCTAAAGATCAAACTGTCTTTTGCTCTTCTAAACTTGTGGACACAAATCTAACTGCCTAACCTTTCCATATCAGCTAGCTTTCTGGATATTAGACTAGTAAACCTTATTGGAACTGCTTGTAATGCATTTACATCCTTCCCTAGACCAATACTATACACAGTATTCCAGAAATGATCTCAACAATGTATAACTGAAACATAAGCTCCCTACTTCAACTTCACTGACAATAGCAATGACATAGATTTCCTATTACTTGCTGTACCTGCATACTAACCTTTTGCAATTAATGCACCAGCACACCCAGATTCCTTTGCAACTCAAAGCTCTGTAATTCATCATCTTTTAGCTAACATATTTCTCCTTTATTCTTATAAAAATAGACAATTTCACATTTTCCCAAACAATACTCTGTTTGCCAGATTTTTGTCCACTCATTTAACCTATCTATTTCCCTTTGTGTTCTCCTTATGGCATCTTCACAAGTTACTTCCTTACCTATCTTCTGTATCATCAGTAAATTTAGCAACCATACCTTTGGTCTCTTCATCCAAGCCATTTATATAAATTGCAAATAATTGAGGCCCCAGCACTAATCCCTCTGGCACATCACTCATTGTGTCCTGCTGACATAAGAAAAAGACCTATTTATGCCTGTGGTGTATTCTAATAGAACCTTTCACAAATCTAGGGAATCTCACTTGCCACTTATTTTAAAATCTGAGGATAAAATCGTCCTGGACCCAAGGATTTGTCACCCCACAGTTCGAATACTTTGCTCCAACACTCTGGGGATCAAGTAGATGTATATCTGGACTTCCAGAAGGCATTTGATAAGGTGCCACACAAAAGGTTAATTCACAAGGTTAGATCAAATGGGACTAGGAATAATTTATTAGCTTGGATAGGTCTGCTGGGCAGAAGACAGAGGGTCAGGATAAATGGGCTCTTTTCTGGATGGCAAAAAGTAACGTAACTTAACAAAAAGTAATTTATTTTTCTTGCTGGAATGTATCTATTCTGTGTACTCTGAAATATACCCTCTCTCACTTGGTGGGTACTTTCAGAGGGTCTGTACACCATTCCCACAAATGACCTCTTGCCTTTATCATTTCCCATTTCTATCCAAACCACATCTACATCTTGTAGCACTAAGGACTGTGCCACTGTATCATTGGAGTTGAATTTGTACCATGGAGATCAGCAGCACACCTTTATCCATTCATTCACGCCAGATCCAGGAGTAATACAATAGTTGTGCTCAAATGTTACAGATAGATGTGCTGTTTACCGACCCAATAGTATGCACACACTCTTGAGAGGAGAGAAAACTAGGAAAAGGTGGAAGGATTACTCTGTTAATTAATAATGATTAATTAATGAAGCATATTATCTAAATGGTGTGGGATTACAGAATTCTGAGTATAAAGGAATCTGGGTGTGCTAATGCATTAATTGCAAAAGGTTAGTATGCAGGTACAGCAGGTAATTAGGAAAGCTATATCATTGTTACTGTGAGTGGAATTGAAATAGGGAGCTTGTGCTTCAGTTATACATTATTGAAACTTAAGTCATTCTTCTTTATTGTACTAATATCATCATTAGTCAGCAGACCCATCCCTCCACCTTTTCTTAGTTTCCTCTCCTCTCTAGGGCATGTGCATGCTATTGGGTAGGCAAACAGCACATCTAATTGTGGCATTTGAAAACAACCACTTCATTGTATTAGTCCTGGATCTGCTGTTGAATGAATGGATGAAGGTGTGCTGTTGATCTGCATGGTACAAATTCAACTCCAGTGATACTGTGGCATAGTGATTAATGCTGCTGCCTCACAGCACCATGAACACAGGTTCAAGTCCGACCTCTCTATGTGGAGTTTGCATGTTCTCCCTGTGTTTGCCTGGGTTTCCTCCCAGTGCTCCAGTTTCCTCCACACTCCAGAGATGTGTGGATTATGTTCTTTGGTAATGTTAAATTGTCTTTAGTGTCAGGGTAAATCAGCAGCATTAATATTAGTGTTATGGGGATAGATCCTGGGTCAGATTGGTGCAGACTCGATGGAGGAATGGCCTCCTTCTGCACGGCATGGATTTTATGTTTCTATGATTTAACCCCAATCCCAAGTGGAATCTGGGAGATCTCCAGCTCTGTCTAGCCACCTGAAGGACTTCTTGAGCTGGTGACCACTTCCCCAATAACATTTCATTGGTTGGGTTTCATCACCCAAGGTTGAAGAATGTATCCTTTGTATTCTTACAGCTATCCATCCTCTTGCAGGTCCGAAGAAGTCAGGATGAAAACATCATGGCAGTTTCACTAGAAGTCAATATACATCTGCATAAATGCTTTCTTGTGCTGCCAAACCAGCTACTCTGTGATGGACTGAAATCTCACACATTTAACAAATATTCCTGCTTGATCTGTGATTGCACCAATCACCTGTGGGAAAGCAACCAGAAGAGGTGCAAACCTGAGAGCCTGCTTGACTGGTGTTGTCATAGGTGAAGTTGACGTAATTGCCAACTCAAGCAAACAACCCAGCAGGGGCTTATTTTATACATTTGTGTATAACTGACTAAGAGATCTTGCATATATCTCTAGCAGCACCTTGGAAGGATGTGAAGGAAAAGAGGCTGAGCATCAGTCACCTTTCCAACCACATGCATTGTCATCTGGTCCAACAAGAATCATCTTCTCGGATTGCATTTGTCCGACACAACAACCTCAGCCTCGGGAAACATTGCATTTTCCAGAGCTTTAGGAGTCAAGCTTTTGCCCGTACACCCTATTATCTGGGGAAAGACTCCTATACACTGAATCCCTCTTCTATGTTATATTGATGCCAGGCCAGTTGGTAAAGTATGGGATTAAACATTAAACATTTTGTAAGAATGGGTTTATTCACTGAATGCAGCTCTACAATAGTTACATCCTACCTACCAACCCAATGCCTCAGCAGTCTCATTTTATGTTCTTTTGGGAAATTAGATCAATAAAAGTAATTAACTCATTAAGCGACAGCCCTTTAAAAACAGAAATGAAACAAAAAAGGCAAAACTTCAATGGAAATGTAAAGCAAGTTAAATGTGTCTTCCGGGGCTGAAGCAATGTCCACCAGTAATGGAAGGCCACAAGTGGACACAATGGGTGGATTTTACAGCCTTGCTCGAACGAGACTGGAAATTCCTCCTTGAGGTCAACGGACATTTCTGTTATCCACCCTCCACGCACCAATGGTGGACAGGGCAGTGAAATTCTGGCAGATGTGTTCTTTCTCCCCAGACACCCAGTGTGCATGAAGCAACAGAAGAGAAGAAGACAATCAGGTCAAATGACCCCCCCTTTAATTTTCTACTATCTGGTCGGTTGATGGCCACCTTATCCTGGCCCAGGAACAGGCTAACATGCTGCTCCATCCCCCTCTCCCCAAATTGTGTGCCCAAGATCAGGAAAATGGGGCTGAAGTGCAACCAAAGTTTAGGGAGCAGTTCCCTACCGCCCCACCCCCCAACTCCCATCCCATCCTTCTATCTGCTCCGCCTTCATTCCCCAACCCCAAAGTGGAACTTGAACCCCAACCTTTTGATGCAGAGATAAAAGCAGAAAAATGTTGGAAAATCTTAGCAAGGTTGACTGCATCTGTTGAGAGAGAATAGAAGCAACATTTTGAGTCGAGGTGACCCTTTGTCATCTCTACATTAAAACTCCCTCCAAGTGTCAAATATGAATGTGATCTGATAAATCATGAATATTTGCCTTCTTGCTCATAAAGAGCGTCATCAAATGGTAATTTTTCTGCTTTTCAGTTTGCTACCAGAGGCAACATCAACTACTGCTTTGTAACCTACCCGGTGATGCATCATATAAAAATTATCCTCACAACCATGACATATCTTTTGACACAAGAAATTACATGACCTTTTAATACTCTGTCATATCTGACTCTGATCTTTCTGCATTACGCTAATGCTGCTATGATCAAAACATCTCATTAGTCCTGGTGCTGAGTCATTTCTTGTGCCACTGTTCTTGTAGAAATGTATTGAAAACATTTTTTTAAAGGGCTATTTTTGCTACCAAGACAGCATCCGCAAAGTATTGTTTTTGCTTTGCACTGATTTTAAAGTTGCAGAGTGTGCCAGAATCAGGCCCACACTTGATTTCAGAATGAAATAGAATTAAATGCTCTGGAGTTATTTCAATCCCTAACACTCCACAGAAACACCAATACTCCCCACTGGACCTTGTTGCTGTTAGAGCAATGCTTTAATGCAAAAGACTTTTGTCAGAATTACCAAAGCTTTCAAGGATCATCATTCCCTCTAATCCAAAAGCAAAATACTATGGACTAGAATTTTGAAACAACCTTTGAAAATGCTTGAAATACACGGCATGTTTAATATATTTGTGCATTGTTGGGTTGGAGTAGTTTCAATATCTCCTGAAAACTGTTGGCTACAAACACTTGAATGTTATTGTAACATGTTTACCAGTTTGAGAACACTAATTTCTTTTCCTGCTGCTTTCTCCTAGACCCTCTCAGATAACATGAGTATACGTCTCTTTCTCCTATGCAGACTATTGCAGTTAATCCCTTATAAATCTTGGTCCACTATACTCCATTATACTACATTTGACTCATCTGATGAAGGGACAGTGCTCCAAAAGCTTGTGAATCCAAAAAATTATGTTGGACTTTAATCTGATGTTGTGAGACTTCTTATTGTGCCCACCCCAGTCGAACGCCAGCATCTTCACACCATGGCAGCATTTGACAGCATCAGTGGTGAGAGAAACCTATTTTTACAGTAAGAAGCCTCAAATCAGCAAGTTAAAGTCCAACAGGTTTATTTGATGGCACAAGCCTCAAACTTTTGGAGCGCTGCTCCTTCATCAGGAGAGTGGGAGTTGTGTTCACAAACATGGCATATAAAGACACAAACTCAATTTACAAAATAATGGTTGGAATGTGAGTCTTTACTCAAAGGGTGGTTCGGGAGTGGAATGCCCTGCCTGCAGCGGTTGTAGATGCGCAAGTTTGGTGGCGTTTAAGAGGTTAGTTGATAAGTATATGGAAGAGAAGGGAATGGTTTAGTTTGGAGGGGCATTGCTTTTTATTGGTCGGCGCAACATCGAAGGCCGAAGGGCCTGTTCTGTGCTGTAATGTTCTATGTTCTATGTTCTATGTTCTATGTTTACAGGTAATTAAGTCTTAAAGGTACAGACAATGTGAGTGAAGAGAGGATTAAGCACAGGTTAAAGAGATGTGTACTGTCTTCAGCCAGGACAGCTAGCGAGATTTTGCAAGTCCAGGTAAGTCATAGGGGTTACAAATAGTGTGACATGAACCCAAGATTCCGGTTGAGGCCATTCTCATGTGTGCAGAACTTGGCTATCAGTTTCTGCTCAGCGACTGCATTGTCATGTGTCGTGAAGGTTGCCTTGGAGAACACTTACCTGAGGACCAGTGGTCCCCAGTCCAACGCTGACATCTCCACATTCCAATCTTTTTCCCAGGCCAAGTTCTCAGCATTGGGAGATTTCCCAGTTTCGTGGGTCCAACCATTAAAAGTGACTGTGGCAGGTTAGATTTTTAGTCAGGTGGCGCAGTTGGCTGAAATGGGAATCAAGATGGCCAATCCTGGAATGAGTCCATACATTGCTAGGGGCAAAGCCTGACCCTGTGCGCTGGCAACATGTTCAAATAAATAAATAATAATGAAACTAATACAGTCCTCACCTTTACCATTCCCACATACTCCCCATTCATGTCACCAATTCTTGCCAGCATCAACTCTCATGGCCCCTCACACCCATCCACCCTCTGGCCTCCCATGCACTTTATACTAACTTAGTGCCCCCGTAATTCCATCCCCCCACCATTGCCCCATGGTAAATTAGTTCCAATTCATGTTAATCCATCACACAACAACCATCCTTAGCATTATTCTCTCCATGTCAATTAATCAATATTCTTGGACAGTTCCTTGACAGCTTTAATAATTCCTGGACAGCTTGACACTTCCTGGGTGACTTTGACAGCTGTCCAGGATGCTATCCAAAGGGGAACCTTATTACCCTTGCTATCCAATGAATTCACAAAGTTCAGACCACCTCTTACTTGTTTGAAACAGTAATTGCCGGATTTATTGCTCCTAGCCATCCAAAATCTCACGTTGGTGGAGGCAGCTTGTGATTTAAAAGGGCAGTTGTCTTCGCAATGGTGAATGCATAAAGCTCAACCTGACTCCAGAACAAAGAACAAAGAAAATTGCTGCAAGGGAACAGGCTCTTCAGCCCTCCAAGTCCACCCAACCATGCTGCCCAACTTAAATAAAGCCTCCTAACCTTCTGGGGGCCACAGCCATCTATTCCCACTCTGTTCATGTATTTGTCAATATGCTCCTTAAAAGTCACAATCATGTCTGCTTCCTCTACTTCCCTTGGCAACGAGTTCCAGGCATCCAACACTCTCTGTGTAAAAAAATCTGCCTCAAACAACTCCTTTAAACCATGGCCCTAGCATCTTAAAACCTATGCCCTCTAGTAATTGACTCTTCCACCCTGGGAAAAAAATTCTGACTATTTACTGTGTCCATGCCTGTCATAATCTTGTAGGCTTCTATCTGGTCACCCCTCAATCTCCATCATTTCAAAATTGGGAAGTACCAGGTACAGGGACAGGAATTAGAAGTTTTGACCAATTATAAACTTTTCTCAGTTGGTGGCAAAAGTCTGGGCCGGGTATTGAGTGAAATTTTCCCACTATTAGGTTCAATGGTAGGTGGAGAGGGGGAAAATTCAGCGCTAGTCCAAAAATGTGTTTAATGCCAGTGTGAGTTTCCTGTGAGATCTTCCACTGGGTGGCCACCATGGCCAGCCTGAAGCTGACTTGAATCCTGCTGAAGGGATGCAGATGAAGGCCTGACCAATTCTCAATGATGCCAGGAGAAAAACACACCAGTCTGGAACACATCCGGAACAATTTGTCATACAGATGTCAGGACTTATATGGCAAATGCCAAGAGCTGCCTCCAGAATTCAGGATGGAGGTTGCTCACAACCCTGGAATGCTACAACAATGGGTGGGGGAGCATCAATCAGATGGGTTTTCCAACTTTTTATTGTTTAGGAGGTTCATTTTCCAGTCTCAGGCTATTCTTGGAGATACATTTTTTTTTCAAGGAAGTCACCTTTTGTCTTCAATATTGGGTTCATAATGTTGGGCACTTTTTCAATTTATCATCCAGATTTGATGTAATCCTGTATAATCAAGCCCATCCTATCACAGAATTTGACATGATCATTCATCAGTATTTCACAACAAATAAAAATAAGTAGAAGTTTCAACATGGAACCTGGGCATTCAGTCCCACTAGTCCATAGTAGTATTTACCTATTGCATGAACAAATAGTTCTCATCAGATTTATCCACCCAACATAAACTAATGACCTGTAGCACGAGTGGCATTTATCAAATAGTATTGAATTTTCCCTCACAGAGCTGTATTTTCAGAGTCATAGACGTTTACAACATGGAAACAGACCCTTTGGCCCAACTTGTTCATCCTATCCTTTTTTTTTAAAATGCTAAACTAATCCCAATTGTCTGCATTTGGTTCATATCCCTCTAAATCCATCTTATCCGTGCAAGTATCTAAATGCTTTTTAAAAGATAAAGTTGTACCTGCCTCTACTACTACCTCTGGCAGCTTGTTCCAGACACTCACCAACCTCTGTGTGAAAAAATTGCCCCTCTGGACACTTTTGTATCTCTCCCATCTCACCTTAAATCTATGCCCTCTAGTTTTAGACTCCCTTACCTTTGGGAAAGGATATTGACTTCTACCTTGTCTATGCCCTTCATTATTTTATAGATGTCTGTAAAGTCATTCCTCAGCCTCTTATGCTCCAGAGGAAAAAGTTCCAGTCTATTCAGCCTGTCCTTATAACTCAATCCATCAAGTCCTGATAGCATCCTAGTAAATCTTTTTTTGCACTTTTTCTAGTTTAATAATATCCTTTTTATAATAGGTGACCAGAATTGCATACATTATTCCAAGTGTGGCCATAGCAATGTCTTGTACAACTTCAACAAAACGTTCAAATGTATTCAATGTTCTGACCGATGAAACCAAGCATGCCAAATGCCTTCTTCATCACTCTGTCTACTTGTGACTCCACTTTCAAGGAGCAATGAACATGTACCCCTAGATCTCTTTGTTGTGTAACTCTCCCCATCACCCTACCATTAACTGAATAAATCCTGCCCTGGTTCAATCTACCAAAATGTATTACTTCACATTTGTCTAAATTAAATTCTATCTGCCATTCATCAGCCCACTGGCCCAATTGATCAAGGTCTCACTGCAATTGGAAATAACCTTCCTCAATGTGCACCATGCCACCAATCTTGGTGTCATCTGCAAACTTAATAACCATGCCCCCTATATTCTCATCAAAATCATTAATATAAATGACAAATAACAATGGACATGATGTGCAAACCTCAAAAGCTTGTGAGTTTACTATCAAATAAATTGGTTGGACTTTACCCTGGTGTTGCAAGACTTCTTACTGTGAAATAACAATGGACCCAGCACTGATCCCTGAGGCACACTGCTGGTCACAGGCCTCCAGTTTGGAAAACAACTCTCTATACAACCACCTTCTGGCTTCTGTCAAGAAGTCAATTTTGTATCCATTTAGATACCTCACCTTGGTTTCGGTGAGATTTTTTGTATTATAACAAAATCACATTGCTACATCCAACATTTTTGATGTTAACTGACATCAATTTTTGCTGGGTTGCAACAGCAACAACCATCCCACATTTTAATTAAAGGCAAAATACTGTGGATGCTGGAGTCTGAAAATGCTGGAAAATCTCATCAGGTCTGACAGCATCTGTGTAGAGAGAACAGATTAAGAAGTCTCACAACACTAGGTTAAAGTCCAAAGGTTTATTTGGTAGCAAAAGCCACTAGCTTTCAGAGCACATTCCAACCATTATTTCGTAAATTGAGTTTGTGCCTTTGTATGTCCTGTTTGTGAACAGAACTCCCACTTACTTAACGAAGCATTTAGATAGTTACATGGATAAGATGGATATAGAGGGATATAGGCCAAATGCAGACAATTGGGATTAGTTTAGCATTTTAAAAGAAAAAGAATAGCATGGACAAGTTGCGCCAAAGGGTTTGTTTCCATGCTGTAAACCTCTACGTCTCTGAAAATACAGCTCTGTGAGGGAAAGTTCAATACTATTTGATAACTGCTTTTGGTGCTACATGTCATTAGTTTATGTTGGGTGGATAAATCTGATGAGAATTATTTGCTCATGCAATAGGTAAATAGTACCATGAACGAGTGGGACTGAATGCCCGGGTTCCGTGTTGTAACTTCTACTTATTTTTATTTGTTGTGGAGTACTGATGAAAGGTCATGTCATATTCTGTGATAGGATGGGTTTGATTACACAGGATTACATCATATCTGGATGATGAATTGAAAGCTAGTGGCTTTTGCTACGAAATAAACCTGTTGGACTTTAACCTGGTGTTGTGAGACTTCTTACTGTGTTTACCCCAGTCCAATGCTGGCATCTCCACATTGAGAGATAACTGAGCCAACGTTTCTGAGTCAGGATGACCTTTTGTCAGGTCCCTGAGATTTTCCAGCATTTTCTGTTTCTATTCCTGTTCTTGTTTCTGTTTTTGTCCCACATTTTAATGCCTGACCAAACCATGCCTCAGCAAGTGATTTTAAACATGCTTGAATTTCTACACAGAAGAGCCAAAATCCCAGAAAATGGCAATGTCAACTGCAGTGTTATTGTTGACTTAATGTGGAATATTGCAGTTGCAGTAGCTCTTGTGTTCATAGTATTAAACTTTGATTAACTCACTAATAACTTGGGTAATGATTGTGGATCTCGAAGAGTCCATTTGACAGAACTTTCCTCACGTGTTTATTTTAAAGCAAGTTGCTCAGTATAGCTGTTAAATATTTTCCTGATTGATTTCTGAATATTTACCTAGAAGACCACTGTGTTATTTGAACCTGAACTTTAACTACAGTGTACATTTGGCATCTGCTTACACTACAATGACTAATTACCTTTGAACCTCTTCACCAGTGCTGTTGTCGTTCAAAAGTCATTCCCGAATACAGTGAGGAAGGATAATTACTTGCTGAGAGTTTTGTAATCGAGTGAAAAGTTCAGAAAATAACAACAGAAAATGTTGGATAAATCCTGGATCTGTGGAGAAACGGACAGTGTTTTGAGTCTGCATGATATTCCTTTCCAGCATCCAGAGAGTTTTGTTTTTATATTACTAATTTTTAACCTGTGGCTCTGGTGTAAAATTAGTATTATGGATTAGTTTCCATTATAAAAACCATGCCAGTTTGGGTGGGAGTTAAACCAGGCAGTTATTATAACGGATTGATCCTCTAGTTTTGTTAACAGGTTTATCCTACAGGTACTTCGGTCCGCCTTGTCTAACAAGGGGCATACACATGATGGGTCGTGAGAGGGCTGCTCTTGGATTTTTCGAGAATGGCCTAGTGCCTCACATTGTTAGTGTACGCTTGACCTGGACCATTTGATGGGCAACACAACAGCTCAGTGACTATAGCTGTGCTGTGCAGATACATGGATTTGGGCCTGTGTCAGTGGGAGTTTGCGCATTCTCCCCATGCTTACGTGGGTTTTCTCCGGGTGCTCCGGTTTCCTCCCACATCCCAAAAATGTGCTCTTAGGCTGATTGGCAGAACAAATTCTCCCTAAATTGTCTCAAATTTGGTTCTAATGCATAGATCTATAAATATAGACAGGGGTGACAGGGATCATGGGTAGAAGTGGGAACATCGAGGTGGCGGCGCGGGCTCGTTGGGCCAAAGGGCCTGTTTCCCGTGCTGCTTTGTTCTTTGTTCTTAGGTGGAACTTTGACAACTTTCTCCCATGTTATTAATATCCTTGCAAAGTATCTATTGGGCAGATTTTCTGGCCTCACTCAACTCAAAACTGTAAAATCCTTTCCAAGGTCAATGGACTTTTCCATGATCCTCCACTCATCCACTCTGATTCCTGTGGCTGACGGAACAGTAAAATTCCAGCCATTATGTTTTTCTTGTTAATACTGCGTACTTAATAAAACATTTCTGGTTCTGCTTGTACGTTAGCAGCTATCATCATTTGTGATGACAGATAATGTGCTCCATTTTAATAATCAAATGAAAAGTTTGTGTTGCAACATAATGACTGCATTTTTCCCTTGGTTTTCCCCCTCCCCATCTGAAGTTGCTGGAATGATTGCTTGCATGAGACCTGTGAACTTAGACAGCATCATCAAGCCATTCAGCTTTGGGAATCACTGTAGATACTATTTTTCTTTAGCAGGAGATAATGGGTAGTGACCAAGAGTGAAAGTCCTGAATTACCTTTTTCTCCCCCAGCTGAAATCTATCACTTTTTACAAACTTAGGTGAAACTTTGAATGATGAAACCGGATGTATATTGTTTGATAGTAGAGATTGTTTGATAAAGTAGCCTAGTGACTCATAATGCAAAGGTTGTGAGTTCAAAATTCATCATGGCCAATTGCATAACTGAACTTGATGCATGTTGCAAAACCCCAACTAGTTCTTCAGAGAAGGGAGCCTGCCAAGGTAAAATGTTTTGACTTTTATGTAACTTCAACTCCACCCACTATGGTTAATTCTTTGTTCATAGAATTATAGAATCTATGACACAGACACAGGTCCTTCAGGCCAATTTATCCATGCTGACCAAAAAGCCCACCTAAGGTAACCCTGTTTTGCTGTATTTGGCCCATATCTTTCTAAACCTTTCTTATCCATGTATCTCTCCAAATGCTTTTTAAATGTTATCAATGTCCCTACCTCAACCATTTCCTCCTGCAGCTCATTCCACATATGTACCACTCTGTAAAAAAGTTCTCGGTTCCCATTAATTCTTTTGCTTCTTAACCTAAACCTATGCCTTCTAGTTCTCGATTCACCAACTTTGTGAAAAAGACTGAGTGCGTTCACCCTGTCCGTGTCTCTCATGACCTTTTGTACCTGTAGAAAATCAGCCCTCTGTCTCCCACTTCCAAAGAAAGAGCCTGTCCAATCTCTCCCTATTATTCAGTTCTCTCAGGACAACCAGCAATGGAAATTTCAAACTGATTTGCCAGTGTTGTTCACATTCCAAAGCATTTTTTAATATACTACAGCTTAGAACACAACTGGCACCCCCTTCGTCTACTTAGGGGCAGAATTTTACATGCCCTGGACAGGGTGTGCACCTGATCCAGAAGCACATAAAACAGCATACAATTACGTCGGGCACTCATTCCAACATCATCCAGCAATCACGCAGTATTTCAGATTTGCAACACAGCTGCTGGCAGTTAATGAGTCAATTGAGGGGATTATCTGCCTTAGTGCCCACAATATTATGCTGCCCATGTGATTTTTTTTTTATAGGTCATTGCGTGTGTAGAACAGTGAGTTCGGCAATCTGTTTTTCATCTGGAGCAGGAAGTGGAGGGCACTTTAGACCTGGGAGACCTGTCCCTATCTATCCCACCATTGATCTACCCCTCAATGTTGCAATTGCAGCCCCCCCCCACCCCCCACTCCCATCCTCACCCCCACTCTCCTCCCAGCTCTGTCCCCCACTATTTTCTATTTTGGTCAGCTTCGAGATGTTGAGACCAATTGAGACCCTCCTCCTGATGTTCCAAATTTACAGCGAATTTTACAACATAGAAAAGAAACCTTTTAGCTCGGAACACTGGAGTCTATACTCCACGCAAGTCTCCCAGCATCTTAAATCATCTCATACTGTCAATATTGTCAATGAATTCAGCTAACTCATTTTGCAGCATAATTATGAAGTAAAACTGTGTAATTTTCAGAAGGATTTGTAGCACAGAATGCACAGCAACCTGGAAAAAAATACTACCTGGATAATTAATTATTTAGCAGGGTTTGCATATGTTTTTGTCTTTCTAAGTTTAGACTCTGTTGACTTTATTCAATGAAAACTCAGAATAATTTAAACGCAACATTTATTTTGTTGCCGTATTTCATTTAATGCTTTATTCAATCCATGGCAAATGTAAAATTCATTACAGCCAGACTTTTGCTGATGGAAACAAAGGCTAAATAAGACTGTTGGATTCCGACATTTGGAGTGGCTGCTTATTCATGAGCTTCTGGTCCTGTCTTCTGATTATTTACATGCCTAAATGGAGGGACGACAGGTGATGGATATGAATAATGCTAGAATCTATGCAGTGTTATATTCTTCCATTTCTTTTATCATGGATATGCAGACATGTGGGTCTGTAGTGTCAACAGCCATTTTTTGCTCTATAGTTGTTTCAGGGCAGCTATTTGCATGTGAAAACCTCCAGTCCCTGACGACTGGCAAAGCCTGACCCGTTAAGAAGAGGTCTTCAAGCCTTTCAATCATTTTAGCCAGTCTAACAGTTAAATAATTCCTTCATGTCAGAATACAAATGATTTGCAGCTTGAAAAAAAGGCACAGATGTGAGTCGTTTTCAAGTCCAGTGTTACTGGCTGAACCAATAGTTGAATGTAAAGAAGCATGGCATCCTACACTGAAGTTCATGCATCTATTCTGCATCAATCTGACACTGCTGCTCTCCTAACAGAGAAGCCTTTTCTAAGCGATTTTTAAGATCCACCCATAGGCGAAGGCCTGGGGTGAAACAATAGACAGACAGATATAACAGTTGGTCCCCATTGACAGAGAGAGACAGGGTGGGCCACATCCGTTGAAATTGATTTCTTTAAAAGCATTGAGAAATGAATGGGAAAAGAAAGTTCTTTCAAAGTCACATGAAAATAAGTCTAATAATTGACTCCCTCTTGATTTTCTAATTATAAAGTACAGGATGTGAAGCCCCAAACCATCCTGAGAAAATCATGTCCTAATGGACTAAGTAATGCTAATTTTATTTTAGCTTATGGGGAGTTCAGAATTTTAATAGTATGAGTGATTTTTTTTTTAATGTGTTCAAGGATAATGGGTAGGAAAGCTTAAGCTAGTTAGTCAAGAGTATTTTGAAACTGTGCATGGGCCAAATGTGTGACTGTATATTTAATCTATGGTTGTGCCAGATGGTAACTAAATGGGAACTTTCAAACTGTGCAGAATGTGCACCAAAGACCCCGTCTGTCTTCATTGGTAGTTTTTAAAAAAATGAGACTGAGCAAGTTTAGCATCTGCTAGTTGCTATTATATTGCTGGTTGAGTATGTCACCAAACAAATACAAGTGGACTTTCTCTTTTATCATTGTTTTCTCAATCTTAGAATCCTTTTGTAAATATTGTACCTGATAACATCATTCTTAAGAGCTGGATGTCTGCCGATTAATTATGCTCCAGCTATTTGTTTTAAAGGGATTTCACTTTGTCAAAAATGTGTTCATCAAAAGTTAGGAGTGAAATTCCTCCCAACAATAATTTTGCTGGGAAATTCAACATGAGTTTAATTTTCTGCTCATAGCAATTTTTTTAAAATAAAGTTGTCACACAGCATTGAATTTATCCATTTCTATTTTATAATTTTATTTGGAAGAGAGAGGAGAGCCACGAGGAATCTGACACCAACCTTCTCCTGATGGTACTCCATGTGAGTGCCAAGAGAGACAGAAGTTTTCTTCTGAGGTTAGGAAACAGAAGTTGGAACCATTTCCAGATCCTGAACCCAACTCCCAAAGCAGATAATCACCGGGGCTCCTCCTTAGTTGCCATAGAGACAAGTTTGACAAGGGTGGAGTTGGGACTGGAGGTTCAAACATGGGCCCAATTTAAACAGATTAATGCAGCCCCGATATTTTTCTTCTATTTTATGTCTTTATTTTCAGTTTGAAAGATTTCAGAATATCTCAGTCAAGCAACAAGACTGGCAGGGCAACCTCTCTATTCCTGGATTTAGATCTTGAGGTATTTTTTGCAAGTTGCGGGAGAGATGGCCTGCCCTCTTGCCAGAGAGTAGCTGGAGGTGACCATGTAGTCAGAGGGCGCAAAGTCAGCACAATGAGTATGATGCTCAGGCTGCCTCTTCCTGCTCTTCCAGGTAACTGCACTGTTCATCTTCTTGTGAGGCCCACCTAATTTCCTGAGACATTCAGTGCATCCATTCTGCACCAGTCAGACCATAAACCCATCAAAATCAAAACATGCTCTTTACTGAATTCTGAATAGGCTCTTCAATTTTGCTAATTGATGCTATTTGTATTGGGCACAGACTCAGGGTTACACTTCGCTTGTCCTTATGAAACCTGGTGGCACAGGGAGAGTGTTGGAAAATTTATGTTTTGGGAAAGCAGTATATTCACTCTCCCATTCAGATCTGAAACTTCAGCCCAATATATTGTAGCAAAGCGCTGATCAAAAGTGTTAAACATAGCCTCATAGCAGAATATCCATTTATACAACTACTGTAACTTCCTGATGAGAATCTAAAACAAAGGATAAAAACAGGATCATTGGTTAATACATTAATGCATGAAAAAAGCAATCTGAAATATCAGCAGGGATTCTGACGTGAAAGACTTCCATATTGTATTGTGTTAATTTTATTATACCAAAATACTTCCATTATGAAGAGGAATAATTCTAGAAATGCATATTCATCTTATTTATTGAAATTGAAGGATGAGATTTGATATTTTAATATTGACAGTTGTCTTCCTGTATTAGTTTATGTAGATGGGGATCAGTGTCATTGAGTCTATTGAACTGACCTAGTATTGCCAAATGAATTTTTATCAAAGACAGTTTTTCATTTTACTAATAGATATTTAAATAAGTTAGAGACAATAATCACAGATGTGGAGATCAAAGTGAATCTTGTTAATGGGAATGGAAGCATTTAATTCTATAGTACATTTGTTCAATGAATATAAGAGCCCTTTACATTGGGAAACATCAAGTTTTGATGCCTAGTTTGTGCTGGAGCACCTATTCTTAGCCATGATATACTGTACTCATAACATCTGAATTGCTGTCGTAACATGTATAATTTTTGCGTGTTGTAGTTTGGAGCTATGTTAGAGCTTCCAAATTTATTTCCATCACATTGACTGATTGTGAATCTCTTCTATTCACACCAACTGTTACAGGCATGTGTTGAGAGGATCTGGAAGTTAAAACTCAATCTGCTTGGTCACATTCTGCATCCACCTTCCTTGGAGGGTCTAAAACTCAGATTCCCGCTGGCTCAAGAGGTGGAGACACCACTTGTTACATCACAAGACATCCAGGATTTTAGTAGGTGTGTTATTATTGTCCTCAATACCACCAGCCAAAGAAAAAGAAAATAGCAGGAATTCTTGCTGCTGCTTGCTATACTATGATCCCAACTGGAAGGGCATGGCTTTAGTGAGAAAAGGAAATAAACTTGGTTATGTTACTCTCTGTAGTCAAATAGCTAGCCAACGCACAACACAATGGCTGGCGCCAGGATCTTCAGGTCATGCCACTGTCCCATTGTTCACATCTTCCTCTGCCAGGGAACCTACAGCAGGTTGCAGTTGGCAGCACCAGAAGATCCATTGGCCCTTATCTCTTATTCCAATTTAGTACAGCACTTGGGTTGTTATTCACTGGCCCACCATCAGCATCTTAGTATCCTGCACCTACATTGTTCCTCCGGGCTTGACTCACCTTTCCCAACTGCTCACTCAAGTTAAATCCAGAGGAGTGCCACCAAATGTCCTGGTTGGTCTGTAGTTCGATTCTTATTGTATATTTATTTGACTGACAAGGCATCTTATTTTCCCTTTCCAGGACATTACCTGTGAACCTCATACCTTCAACACTCCCAATTAAATCCTGATCCAAGTTCCATCTTGAAGGTATCTGTCCAGCGTTCACCTTTGTGAAACTCTGTTCTGTCATATTGCTGTTGTAACTTCAGCAGAACGGAATTGCTAAAAAATAGGAGGCCTAGCATGTTGAATGGGTGTGGGTGCAGTGACGACCATATCCGTCTGCTGCTATCGTAGTTCGACTTGATTGATTTTTGGTTAATGGGTCTCATTTAAACACAGGTCAGCAGCAATGGAAGTGCTGATGTTGCGGCCTGCCATTTGTGAAGGCAGGAAATCTGCAAGAGCAGATACTGATGTTTGCCCAGAGGAACACCTTAAAGGAGATGGGTGAAAGGGCTAGGGTGTGGTGGGGTCAATGGAACAACAAATAGAAGTGACGGGAAATGTTAGGAATAAACCAAACAGCAAAAGTTGTGGGAGCGTTGAAGCTTAAAAGTCACAGGTTCCATTTTTCATCACTGGCGTGTCACAGCCTCCCCCTCCCCACAACCTCCCCCTCCTGACATTTTAGTAATAATACACCCGATGCCTAGCATTCTCTCCTATAAACAGTGTTTCCTCCAACCCTGCCTTCCTAAAAGCCTCCACAAAGCTCTTCATTGCATATTCTTCAGTCTACTAACCCAAATTTTTGTTTCTTGCCAATGACAAGTTGAGCTCTATTTTTTTGAATGAACAGACATATGTAAAGTTATTTTTGTTTCAGACTGTGTGACTGAGCCCATAATTGGATCCTATTGATAATTGGAGCATTCCTGTATATTTTAAAATGAAAATCATGAAGAGTTTTTGAAGCTTGTGATTTGATAATGTACAGGTTACCATGTTTCACTGCTGCTATGTGACGATATTGTAATTAGGTTCTGTCTCCTGAGAACACTTTGCAGAGTCTGTCGAGAATCAGGCCAGCTAATCTGTGGATGAAGTTTTCAGGTCATTTCCCAGCCCTTCCCCCTCCCCATTGATTCCTACTGACCACAGCACTTTGCAGTAGTCACATGATCCTTGTATCCTGGGTTTAATGGGATTATAGTAAATGACCTTTTGTCCCAGATGGAGAGTTACAGCAGGTCTGTGGATAAAGCACAATTAGTGGTACGTCTTTCTATTTTTATTCACTCACAAATCCCGCTAGAGGCTTTCACTAAATCCCTGAACCATGCCGCAGCAATGGCTCTGCAATTAGTTGTCAGGTTATGCAGCTACTGAGAAAGGTTGAGACATCTGGGACTCTTTTAAAGCTTGGAAAGTAAGAAACTGACAGGAGACTGGACAGTTTAAAAATGAAGTTTGATTGGATGGTTGCACA
Organism: Sphyrna mokarran; assembly: GCA_024679065.1. NCBI lineage: Eukaryota > Metazoa > Chordata > Chondrichthyes > Carcharhiniformes > Carcharhinidae > Sphyrna > Sphyrna mokarran. The sequence continues at coordinate 77,889,463 of JAGIQG010000002.1, forward strand.
GCAAATGTTTTTACTGATGGATAAGTCCAGAACCATAGGGCATTTATATAAAATAACCACTAACAGATCAAATAGAGGAAGGAATTTATTTTATGCAGAATGTGGTGATCACCGTGAGCTTACTGCCGCATGAAACAAATAGCAATGACACATTTAAGGGCAGATTTCATAACTGAGAAAGGAACAGAGTCATATGGTGGCAGGCTGAGAGAGGAAGCTAGAGTGGGAAGAAGCTTTTGTGATGTACAAATACTGACAGAGGGCACTTGTTCTCAGTGGTCTTGTTTCCATATTGTAAATTCTATAGAATTGTGTCTTATCGAATTGCAGTTCAATGGTCACAAGTATCTAAAGGATCCTCACTGTAAGTGGAAAGCTTTAACTGCCATGAGCTTATTTCAAATTAGTCCACATTACTTCACAATGTTCCAACTGCTAACATGAATGGTCAGATTCTTGTGACAGAGATGAACCCAGGCTCCTGGTAGGTGTTGCTTTCAAGTGATTCTGTCTGCCCCATAGTTTTATCTATGTAAAGTTGCCAGTTTTCCTTTTATAAATGCACAAAACCATGTTCCACTACAATGTCCCCAAGACTCCTTTTCATTTTGCCTGATTCATTCTCAAGAACTTCTGACTAAATGGAGTCCTCCTTTTCTTCCTTTATTAATATTTTTACTAAAATGGCTGATACTGCACATTCAGGTAGTATATTGAAAATGCGCAGTCAGAACACCTGACCATCGCCAAAGGTATGAATTTTATTACCGATGATTTCCATCGAGCATCCATAGCAGCAGTGGCCTAATTACTATTGTTTCTCCAGTCTGACCAAACAATGCACTTGGATTTTCACTTGCAGGACAATTTGGAATTCCAGTGATATCCCTCCAATCTCCCCTGTTCTCACTGATGAACTGGGCTGATTAATCATATAAAACACTGCAGCTTACTGCAGGCTTCTCTCACTCAGTAACCAAATTATTGAGTCTGCTACAGAGAGTTGACTAGGTTTTGATATTTCATCAGGGATAACATTTCAAAAGTCCACTTAATCTCACTGAGGCCTATTACCTCAGCCCCCTCCTCAACCTGGACACAAAGAATATCTAGTGATAATTAAAACAACCCCCCCCGCCACACACAACTTTTTAGCAGGGAAGAGTTTTTACTATATTACCTTTAAAATTTATCTTGATGCTGAACAACTGTTTTCTATATATCCGGCTGCATTAGGACTTGTTTCACTTTCTCCTAATGCTGATTGCTCAAGTACCTGCATGACTTTCCTGTGATATCAATTCCCCCAGGCCTGCTATTCCATAAGCCACCTTGCCTGTTTAAATTTGAGACTTTAACTGCTTTCCACACAAGATAATGCTTGTTGAATCGAAACAGAGATAATAATCCCTCTATTTCCCTTTGTATTATGGGGCTGACCAGACAACAATCTGGATTTAGATTGCATCTTTTAAATAAAAGGAAAAAGGAAATGGATGTCAGGGAGAATTGGAAGAGATCATCAAATTCTTGGTTAAAGAGATACTTGGGAAGAAAGCAGAAAGATTAGCTGATGTGGGGTGTGAGGTCAAGTGTGTAATCAAGACATTCAAGGTCACACCCAGGAGATGACTGGAGATAGGAGAGGGTAAACAGGCAACCAAAATCAAAGGACAAAGGAAATAAAAGACCAGAGAACACTGCAGAGATTGGGTAAGATGAAGTCATGAAGGGAATTGCAATTGTCATTTCCAATGAACAGGAAGTCCCACCTCTGAGAGCTGACAATTGATCAGATGTCAACAGGGCTATTGGGACCATTTGCCACTGATGATACTACACTTGGTGTTTGAGGAGGTGAGCTATGCTGCATAGAGACAAAGATGCAAAAATTATAGGGGAGAGGGTACCTGAGAAGGAGTAGTACTTTGAGTGTGTTCCCTGCCCCCCCCCCCTCCAAAAAGGCCTAGGTATTGTATTAAGGGGATCATCTCTCTGCCCTCCACCATATCCATGCAATGAAAAATGTTGGAAGGGTGCTTGGTATGGACTTCTCCCACCACTAGTTAAATGCTGATGGAGTTGTTGGGAAGGTGATGGCATAGTGGTATTATAACTGAACTAATAATCTAGAAACCAAGGTTAGTTCTCTGGGAACCTGGGCTCCAATCCCACCATGGTAGATACTGAAACTTCAATTCAATAAAAATCTGGAATTAAATATCTAATAAAGACATTGAAATTATTGTTGATTCATGTAAAAACATCTGGCCTATGGGTGATTCCAGACCCACAGCAATTCAGTTGACTCTGAAATGTCCTTTGCAATGGCCTAGCAAATCACTCAGTTCAAGCATAATTAGAGATGGGTGACAAATGTTGACCCAGTCAGTGATGCACACATCCCATAAATACATTTTTAAAAAGCTCAATGGTCCATTAAAGACCTCAATTGGCTGAATGATATTACCCTAACCCTGATTTTATCCCCACCACTGGTACAATTGTGGTAGGGATGGGTGGGAGCATAGCAAACAGGCAACCCACTGGATTTTTAGGTGGCTTTTGTCTTTGAAACTGCCAGTGCTGCTATCTAATTTCCAGTTTCCTGCATGCTATGTAGACAAAGCTTTATATACATAGAGAAGGAAAGGACAGAGTGCAGAATGTAATGTTATAGTCATTGCTTGAGTGCAGAAAAAGATCAATTTAATGCAAGGTAGGTCCATTCAAAAGTCTGATGGTCACAGGGAAGAGGATGGCTTTGAGCCAATTTGTACATGTCCTCAGAGTTTTGCACCTTTTCCCTAAGAAGGTGAAAAACAGAATGCAAGGGTACATGGGGTCCTCAATTATGCTGGCTCTTTTTCCAAGGCAACGGGAGCTGTGGACAGTGTCAATGCGTAGGAGGCTGGTTTGAATAATGGACAGGACTTTAATCAATATCCTTTGTAGTTTCTTGTAGTTTTAGACAGAGCAGGAGCCATTCCAAGTTGTGAAACAACCAGAAATAATGCTTTCTATGGTATATCTTAAAAAGTTGGTGAGAATCGTAGCAGATATGCCAAATTCCCTTCATCTTCTGAGAAACAAGAGGTGTTGGTGGACTTTTAATTGTAGCATTGATATAGAGGGGCTGGGACAGGTCTTTGATGATCTGGACACCTAAAATTTGAAGCTGTCAACCATTTCTACTTCAATCCTATTGATGTAGACATTGATATGTTCTTCACTATGTTTCCTGAAGTCAATGACTATCTCCTTTGACATTTAGGGAGAGATTACTGTCATTGCATCAGTTCACAAGATTTCCCCTCTCTTTCTTGTACTCCACCTTGTCATTCTTTGAGATCCGACCCAGTATAGTGGTGTCATCAACAAACTTAAAAATTGAGTTGGAGGGGAATTTGGCTATACAGTCATATATGTATAAGGAGTATAGCAACGAGCTGAGAACACAACCTTGTTGGCCATTGAGGATGATCATGGGGGGAGGTGTTGCCTATCCTTACTGATTGGGCTAGGGAAAACACAGTAAGAAGTCTTTCAACATGTTGTCATGAAGGTTGCATTATGGAGAACCCTCCAGCAGTCATAGACATTCGACCTCTGATCTTTGCATTAGTGTTTTCCAAGGTGGCCTTCACAATACACGACAACGCAGAGTTGCTGAGCAGAGACTGATAGTCAAGCTCTGCATACATGAGGACTGCCTCAACCGGGATCTTCAGTTCATGTCACACTATCTGTAACCACTAAGACTTGTCTGGGATTGCAAAATCTCACTAACTATCCTGTCTGGAGATAATACACATCTTTTAACGTGTGCTTAATCCTCTCTCCACTCTCATTGTCTGTAACTTTAAGACTTGGTTACCTGTAAAAACTCACATTTCAACCATTATTTTGTAAATTTAGTTTGAGTCTTTGTATGCCTTGCTTGTGAACAGAACTCCCACTCACCTGATGAAGGAGCAGCACTTCAAAAGTTAGTCGCCTGTGCTACCAAATAAACCTGCTGGACTTTAACCTGATGTTGTGAGATTTCTTTCTGAGTCTAAATTCCAGTAAGAAGTCTGACAACATCACGTTTAAGTCCAACCGATTTATTTGATAATAAACTCACTCAAGCTTTCGAGGCTCTGCTCTTCATCAGGTGAATGAGGTGTTCTGGTCTCAAACAGCACATATAAATGCACAGACTGTTTACAGATTACTGATTAGAATGTGAATCTTTACACCTAACCTGCTATGCAAGTCTTAAAGTGGTTGACAATGTGAGTGGACTGAGCACAGGTTAAAGAGATGTGTATTGTCTCCAGACAGCACACTGAGGTTTTTTTGCTAACCCAGGCAAATCATGGAGGTTACAGATAGTGTGACATGAACCCAAGATCCCTGTTGAGACTGTCCTCGTGTGTGCGGAACTTGGCTGTCAGTCTCTGCTCAGCGACTCTGTGCTGTCGTGTGTCATGAAGGTCCCCTTGGAGAATGCTTACCCAAAGGTCGGAGACTAAATGCCCGAATGTGCTGTTTGAGACCAGAACACCTCATTCATCTGACGAAGAGCAGACCCTCGCAAGCTTGTGTGAGTTTACTATCAAATAAATTGGTTGGACTTAAACCTGATGTTGTCAGACTTCTTACTGTATTCACCCCAGTCCAACACCGGCATCTCTACATCATGTCCAAATTCCAGCCTATGGCTTCAGCTTGGCTGTGCATTTAGCTGTTGATTTTAAACATTGTGAGACTGCAGGCAGGAGTGCACACCAGTTTGAGTGAGTGTTGCAGTGGGGGGCATCAATTTTACTCTTGGTTTTACTCTTTGATTATGAAGCTTGGCTCTGATTGCAACCCTTTTCAAATCAATACAAAAAGGAAAAGCTAGTGGAGAAAGATAATAGAATTGTACTTTTGCAGAATTATTAAGCTCACTGACATCAGATTAGAAAATGAAGCAAAATCAACAATAAAGATTTGTACCATAGCACACGAGCTACTTTACAAAATGACAATGGGAAACAAATCAGAAGACTTAGAGGAGGGGATTGGAATAGTGGTTAAAGAAATCCGGGCAACATAGTAGCATAGTGGTTAGTGCTGGACGGCTCCAGGGACCTGGGTTCGATTCCCAGCTTAGGTCACTGTCGATGTGGAGTTTATACATTATCCCCATGTCTGTGTGGATTCCCTCCAGATACTGTAATTCCTCCCACAATCCAAAGATGAATGGATTAGGAGATTGGCCATGCTAAATTGCCTCTTAGTGCCCCAGGATGTGTAGGTCAGAGGGATTAGTGGGGCAAATATGTGAGGTTACAAGGATAGGGCCTGGTTGGGATTGTTTTTTGTGCAGACATGATAGGCCAAATGGCCTTAGTCTGCACCGTAAGGTTTCTATAAATAGAGGAGCCATTGAGAGTAGATCGGCAATAACAATCCAAATTGCCTATTCTTCCAAAGAATTATTATGCAAAGATTGCCCAGTTGTTATTGGTTATTTATTGCCCTTTGTGTTTTACTTTGAAGAAGATGTCTAACAGTTCCAGCTGGGTGTGTCCCTCTTCTCAAAATGCAGCAGTCTTTTGTCTCGCTATATGATGGTTTGCATTGTGTTAAAAGCATTGGCTGCTGTGGCTCGGGAGGCCCAAGCTATTATGGCAGTCTCTGCTGCATTAATTGCAGTGGGAGACAGTGGGGTGAGAAGGCACAGGATTCACTGGCCTCTGCAGTCAGGTTGAGAAGGTTGTTAGGAAGGCATATGGAGTCTTGGCTTTTATTGGTAGAGGGATTGAATTTCGGAGCCGCAACGTCATGTTGCAACTGTACAAAACTCTAGTGCGGCCGCACTTGGAGTATTGTGTGCAGTTCTGGTCCCCACATTATAAGAAAGATGTGGAGGCATTGGAGAGGGTACAGAGGAGGTTTACCAGGATGTTGCCTGGTATGGAGGGCAGGTCTTATGAAGAGAGGCTGAGGGATTTGAGGTTGTTTTCGTTAGAAAGGAGGCGGCTAAGAGGGGACCTGATCGAAACATATAAGATGATTAGAGGTTTAGATAGGGTGGACAGTGATAGCCTTTTTCCTAGGATGGAGAAAGCTAGCACGAGGGGACACAGCTTTAAATTAAGGGGTGATAGTTATAGGACGGATATCAGAGGTAGGTTCTTTACCCAAAGGGTGGTTCGGGAGTGGAATGCCCTGCCTGCAGCAGTTGTAGATGCGCCAAGTTTGGTGGCGTTTAAGAGGTTAGTTGATAAGTATATGGAAGAGAAGGGAATGGTTTAGTTTGGAGGGGCATTGCTTTTTATATTGGTCGGCGCAACATCGAAGGCCGAAGGGCCTGTTCTGTGCTGTAATGTTCTATGTTCTATGCTTTCTCCGAATCCTCTTCTCACCCTGCTGAGTTTTTCATTTCAGCCTCTCTCTTTCAAGGATGATTCAAACAGTCAGCCTTCAGAGGTCATGATTATCAGCAATCGTCTCCTAGTTGTCAGTGCCATGCCTGCCATCTTCATGTTCCATTTGCAGGTACAAATGTGTAGCAAAATTATAGCTGTCCGTGAGATTGTGATTCATTGGCCAATTCACTGTACGAAAAGTCTTGGGTTTACAGATGTTCCACCTGATAATGTGGCTGAGTCAGTGCAGTTGTCGTTGGCTCAGCAGTGAATGTATGCTACTTCAATTAGCATGCCTTAGGACTTGGTGACATTGTTCTGCTAAGAGATGTCGAGGATACATCAGTGACAGTGAAGATGGAAACTGTTGAATCTTTCATCTTGCCCAGCATATCAGATCTCATTCCTCTAGAGGAATGCTCTGATGATCCAGGCTTGATAGATGTACAGTTTTGGTATTCTCAGTCAGGTTGCTGTTCTTCCATGTTCTCTTACTCAGCTTGGACATGACAACTGCACCTTTTGCGAGTGACAGATTGGTGGTGATTGTAGAACCTGAATATGTGAATCTATCAAGATCCTCCATTGTCATATTGTCAATGCTGATAGGTGGTAGTATGGCAACAACCTTGGCGATGACATCCGTTTTCCTGAGGCTGATGGTTAAACCAACTCTGTACAAATGTGAGAGAATCTCTCCAGTTGCTGCTGAAGATGATCTTCAGTGGGGAAATTGAATGCAGCATTGTCAGTGTAGAGTAACTCTTTGAAGACATGATCCACCTTTGTCTTAGATCTTAGGTGAGCAAAGCTGAACAGCTTTCCACGAGTAGGCACCCGCCGTAGATGAACTGGAGGCTATAATAATTGCAAAGAGAAGAATATGTCAAGGAATGTCAGTGTCAGAAGTGCAAGTGTTCTGTTTTATATCACTGTGGATCTGAAAGGGTTCTGATTTTGCCATCCCAAAGCTAACTTTATCTGGCATGTTACCATGAAAAGAAGTGATCACAATCAACAGTTCTGACAAGCAGATTAAATAGGTTGCCTCTGCTAACTTTGTCACGTTAGTGAGATATAATTGTCTCCTTTTATTTATGGCATTTCTTTCGCAGCTGCTGGAATGAGAAGATTATGACCGTTGCAGTTCTGAAATCACACTGGGATTCGGGGTAGATATGTTCAACCAGGATCTGCACTCCGAGAAGAGCAACATGGACAAAATCCTTTCCCACAGTTCTTGAGGGAGATGCGTCAGTAGTTGTTGCAATCATGACAGCTGCCTTCTAGAATCATGTTTAGAGTTCAATATTTAGCCCTGAAATGTAAGGCCAACTTTTTTTATTGTCTACAGCTTCCTTGGTGATAGTGTTCTCCCCATAATAAAACTCAAAGAATGGTGACATCCTCCACCTTAGCTTTCAGTGGACCATTTTTCGTTGCTAGATGACCCTTTGCTATTTTAATCCCTCCATTGGGACATCAAAGGACATTTGAATATTTTGGCAGAGTTGTAGTTGGACCTGCCGAGCAGTTTGTTGGACTGTGCTTCGTGTGTCTCTGACAGCATTTAGAGTTTTCTCGTTCAGGTTGCTCTTGTAATTAATGAGTGTATTAAGGAGAGAGACTATTGGCTTCATTGATGAATTCCATCACAATGATGTTAGCCTCAAGCTAGTCAACGTGTTACCACTTTTTTTCCCTAAATGTTGAGAGTGTGGCATTGCAGATAGTGTCTCAAAGGATAAAAGTATAAGCAAAATACTGCAGATGCTGAAACTGAAACAAAAACAAAGTGCTGGAAAATCTCAGCAGGTCTGATAGCATCTGTGGGAACGTTGACTTTGCTTTTTCCTCACAGATGCTATCAGACCTGCTGAGATTTTCCAGCATTTTCTGTTTGTGTCTCAAACAATGATCCATTTGTCTTCTGCATTCTGTATTAAGAGTGCTGGAATTTACATCTCGTAGGCAGTGTGGCTGATATTGATTTGCAAAGCCATTTATTTTCTGAATGAAAAGATGTTAAATCCTCAAGTGTTAAATCCTCACCCTAGTGCACACCAGGGAGTGATCTGTATTACAGTAAATTCTGTGACAGCTGTGTGTTAAAGGTAATATTGAGAGAGTTACGTCTGGTGACAATAGATCCAGATGGTGTCATTGGCCTGATCTTGAATGTCTCTAGAACGCCTTGTGGATTTTTTTTCTGAAAGAGGTATTAGTTTGGACTAATTACTATGGACTTTAGTAAGATGTTTGAATGGACCTTAGTACAACGTTTACAAGGTCCCACATGGCAGAAGCTAAAATCACATGGGATTTGGGCTGGTCTTGCTAGATGAATATAGAACTGGCTTGGTTATAGAAGACAGAGAGTAGTGATGGAAGGGTGTTTTTGAGAATGGAGATCTGTAGCTATTGGCATTTTGCAGGGTTCAGTGCTGGGACCTCTGTTGTTAGTAGTATATATAAATGATCTGGAGGAATATGAGTGGTCTGATGACTAAATTTGCAGATGAAATGAAGATAGTGTTGGATATTGTCAGAAGATACAACAGGATTTAATTAGATTGGAGGTCTTAGATACAGAAATGACTGTCTGGATTAAAATCCATCTAATACAAGGTGATGCACTTTAGAGGATCAAATTTAGAGTGAATTATTCTGCAATTGGTGGAACTCTTAGGAATATTGACATACTGAGGGATCGGGATGTGCAAATCCACAGTTCCCTTGGCAACATGGGTGGCCAAGGTGATTAAGAAGGCATATGGCATGTTTACCTTTGTCAACTGGGACATTGAGTGTAGGAGTTGGAAAATCATTTTGCAGCTATATAAAACATTAGTTCGACTGCAGTTAGAGTTTCATGAGCAGTTCTGATCACCACATTATCAGAAGAATGTGGAAACTTTGGAGAGAATGCAAAGAAGGTTCACCATGATGTTGCTTAGCTCCAAAGATGTTGGCTATGAGGACAGCTTGAATAAACTAGGATTATTTTCACTGGAAGGTCAGAGGCTGAGGGAAGACCTGATAGAAGTCTATCAAATTATGGGAGGCACAGACACTCAAAGGTTTTTTTTTCTCAGGGTGGAAATGTCAATTACAAGGATACACAGGTTCAAGGTGAGGGGGAAAAATTTATGGGAGATGTGCGGGAAAGTTTTTCATGCAGGGAGTGGTGGGTGCCTGGAATGTACTGCCAGAGAAAATGGTGGAAGCAGACATATTTGCAATATTTAAGAGGCATCTGGATGAATACATGAATATGGAGGAAGTAGAGGGGTACAGGTTGAGTAAAGACAGAAGGGTTTTTTAAATGAAGGCCAAAGAGGCTGTTCATGTGATGTATGTTTCTTTGTTCTTTGCAGTTACACAAAACCTGTGACAACTCAAATAAAGCTCAAGTAGGTTTTGTCCATTCACATTTCTTATCCAGATGATGATTTCTGAGTTTGGAAGGTCATGCCTCCTTTTGGTCTATGTACTCTCTTGGATTGAAACCCTTCAGTCAGTAAAGATGTTCTGACTTTGGGCTGCAGTTGATAGCAATGTAAAATTTGCCTCTATGGTGGAGCACAGGATCAGAGCATGGATATTTATGCAATTAACTGACCCAATCTGAGTTGAAGGCAATTGGAGAAAAGACAGTCTAACCATTTGTGGGGTCCATTTTATAGAGGGTAGCGGAACTTACACCTTGCTCACACATTCCCTCTGGACTCTTCCTCCATCACATGGACATGTAGATGGAATTCTCTGACTTCGCCTGCAGTGGGAGTTCTCCAGTTCCGCTACTGCGAATGGAGTTTTGGCTTAGGATCAAACTCCCCATTCTCGCTGGTGGTGGAGCATGAATGACAAGATATTTCTAGCTGTAATGTTTCTCTGTTAGTGATCTACACTATGGGGAACCCTCCTCTTGATGGGATGCTATGTTAATGTTCAAATTATCAAGTTCAATGTTGAGCCTGGGAAATTGTCTTTGCACATGAGGATCGGCAATTGCGCTCTCCAATTCCTTCAGCAAAAACCTCCGACATATACTGCACTGGCAGGAGACTGGGGGAAATTATACAAACTTTAATTTCTTGTCCAAAACCCAAATGAGGAAATGCGAGCCAAGGTAAATGTTCTCCAGGTACCAGGGTGCCTGAGAGTACAGAATGGGAATCTTTACATTTTTCATCTTATGCTTAAACATAAGGTGTTCACTTTACATTTGACTCTTTGAAAATTGTTCTGAATATTCTCTCTTCACGCTTCAGTTCACGTGAGAAATAATGAACTTTGACAAATCTTGTATACATTTGCATTCCAATGAAATGATGATAATATTAAATACAGTACAGAAATTGACATAATGATTTATTGGCATTCCCTAGCCAATGTTTCAGTATTCTCTACATTGGTAATGTTAATCTATTCTATCTTTTTAGGCAGAGTGGGTCCCACTAGATGCATTCAGCAGTGCTATCATCAAAGGAAGACACTGATGTGAGTCTAGGATCGTCAATGCCATTATTCTTGTTTAGTCATTGTGTATTGAGATGCTTGGAAACTCATCATCCTGTTTAAAAGTCTCCAGGACACAAGGGTAAAGATTCTATTTGCCACTTACAGTGCACACACGTGATTCCCACTGGGACAAAGAGAATGAGAAGACAAGGAGTATAAAGAGAATGCAAGAGATGAAGCTCAGGGGGAATGCTTATAGTAAGATGTATATCAAGGAATGAACAATAAAAGTAATAAAAAAAAAGTATGTGGATAGGAATGGAATGAAGGAGGGAAAGAGTTTTATATGACAATAGTAAAATAATAAATAATGAGAATAGGAAAAGGAGAGAGAGTCCCAGCTATACAGTTTATACACAGAGATAAGACACTAGCCTTGTTATGAACCCTTCCACAAAGGATGGCAACGGATTTCAGGCAAGTTAAAGACTTAAAGATTAGAAATACATCCCTAATATAACATGCACAGATTCATTGCCTTTTTACAGTGGCAGATTTTAGAGCATTCAAGTCTTCAATTGTGAAGATGCAAAGGACTTAATTAACATATTTCAATGGGATAATTGGAAAAGGGCCTGATTCTCCCATTGCGACCTGTAACATTTCTGGTGGGTTGGGTCAGGAGAGGCGCATATTGGCAATTTCTCAGGTTCTTCACAAATGTTTGTGACCCAGGTGCATCTCACAATCAGAAGAAAATGACGCCACCGGGCAAGTGCAGAAAACTAGAGGAAAGTGAGATAGGTCATTTGAATATATTTTACATATATTTTAAGTGTGATTATCAGGCCCGGCACAGAACTTGCTGGGCCTGATAGCATCTCCTGATCCATCAGGTGTATTTCATTCCGGTGGGGTTTAAAGTAACTCCCAACATTCGGGCAACTAGCAGGAAACCATACCGGAGTGAATGGGGGCAATCGGGGCCCGCCAGGCAGCAAGGAGTGTGATGCCCCCGGGCATGGGCATCCTGGCAGTGCCAGCCTGTGCCTCTGGCACTGCCCAAGGGGACACATTGGCACAGCTCATTGGGCATTGGACAGTGCCTATTGTGTGTGCGGGACCTAGGAGCAATTGGAGTGGGTGGGGGGTGTGGTCCTGCCACCACTCTGTATTGGGATCGGTCTGGGTTGGAGGGAGGCTAGTGCTCAGGATGGGCTGGTGGGGGTGGGGGTTGATGGTAATGGTCTGCCAGGGCTGGGCCTGCCTCTTGAGAGGAAAATCAGCATTGGGGGCGGGTTCTGCAGAGATGAGAGTGATGGTGGGGGGGTCACCACTGCTGGCGGCAGTTGGGCTAGACATCAGGGCACTCCGGGATGCCCTGGTCCAGGAATTGTTGAGGGGAGTCACGATTGGGCAATGGGGTGGGGGCAGAGGGGGTGGGGAGAGGGGTGTGGTGTGCTGGAGGGATAGCACTATGGGAGTCCTGGGCTGGCCAATGATGAAGTTGGCCAGCAAATGGACGGAGACTGTCAGATTGGGACGACTGCACACGCGCAGAGTCATAGAGCTGTCAGACTCTGGTGTGAATAGGCTCCACCCCCTTGGGTTTTTAATGAGGTTCACAATTGTGACCTCTGCAGTGCACAGAATGGGGAGATTCAGGTCTGAAGTTGCAGTGAATAAGCAATTGTGATCTAAAACAGTTTTCCCACCAATTCAGCACTTTTAGGAAAATTGCACCCCCACTCCAGTTTAAACACGGCAGCTAAAACAAAGTGCAAGATATGTTGGACCAAAGGGCCTGTTTCCCGTGCTGTTTTGTTCTTTGTTGTTCTTTGCCATTCTATGATTCAATGGCATATAAGACAGAGCAAGAGATATCTAGACACAAAAGCAATAATGAATTTTAGTAATTTAGAGCACTAATTAATTTGTGTGTATGGAAATGTATATGAGACTTTGTTATTAAATATGAAAATAAAATTATGTTGCTCCAGCAAAATGATATGCTCGCAGCCTGGTGAAGTTTCAGCTGTGGCTGGACCGATGGAACTGCACCCATTAATAACCACCTCTTTTTGGAGGTAAAATTGGAGAGAATAACTTACTGAAGAGGAAACTTTAAAAACAAAAGTTATAGGAATTAAATTCACAATTTAGTTGTCCAAAAAATCTTACATTATTAAATAGAACATTTTACATCAAACCCACTATTCTATAGATAGATTGCCAATCATTCTACAACAGATCAATTTCATGAAACGATTAAGCATTACAAACAAAGTCAATATTACAACCTTTAAAAACTGGAGCTGATGATCATTTTAGTTACATTAGATTAAATAATATTTTGTATCTTGTTAAATCAATTATTCTGTTCAATGTTTTCCATTTTTTATTACATAATAGATTTTTATAAACATGGTGATGAGATATGATAGCAGCTGAATCTCTAATAAAGATTTAAACTCATTAAACAATAGTTACTGTCTGAGGAACACCATTAATATGAGAGAGATTCCATTTTCCCATCACAACAGTGATCACGCTAAAATACTTAATTGGTTATATAGTGCATTGAAACTTTCCGAGGTTGCTGTACAATGGCAACAATTGTCCCTTATAAATGCTGACAGGAGTTTGAGAGAAGAGTTAAGATGAAATGCTTTGAGAAGAGAGCTCTAGGGTGATGAATAAGAGGGCTGCAGTGTCTCTTATTGATTGGAAGGAGGCAGGAAATATGCGAAAGGTCAAAACTCAAACAGAGTCTGAGGGGGGAGAAGATGAATTATGAGTCTAAGCTAGCTAGTAATGTAATAGAAAATAGGAGGAGTTTTTTCAATATAAAAAAGGTAAGAGAGGAGCAAAAAAAGACATTGGACCAGTGGAAATGAAGCTGGAGAAATAATAATAGGAAACAAAGCAATGGCAGAGGAACTGAAGAGTTACTTTGCATCAGTCTTCAGTGTGGAAGACACCAGTGGGATGCCAGAGTTCCAGGAGAATTGGGGGTGAGGGGTGCACAGGTGAGTGCAGTGGCCATCACTAAGGGGAAAACTAAAAGGGCTGGAGGTGGATAAATCATCTAGACAGAATAGACTACACTTCAGGATTCTAAAAGATAGCTGAGGGGAAATTGTGGAGGTAGCGGTGGTGATCTTTCAGGAATCACTGAAGACAGGGAAGGTACCAGAAGATTGAAAAGTAGCCAATGTAACACCACTGTTCAAGAAGGGAGGGAAGCAACAGATGGGAAATTATAGACTGGTTAGCTCGATTTGGTCATTAGCAAAATTTTAGAGTCCATTATTGAAGATGAGATCATGAAGAGCATGCTAAAATAAGACTGAGTCAGCAAGGCTTTGTCAAGGGGAAGTCATGTCTAACAAATCCGTTAGGCGACTTTGAGGAGGTAACAAGGCAGTTAGATAAAGGACAACCAATAGATGTGATTTATTTAGATTTCCAAAAGGCCTTTGACAAGCTGCCACACAGGAGACTGTTAAATAAGTTAAGAGCCCATGGTGTTCAAGGTAGGGTCCTGACATGCAGAGAGGATTGGCTGACTGTCAGAAGGCAGAGAATGGGGATAAAGGGGTCTTTTTCAGGATGGCAGCCGGTGACTAGTGGTGTGCTTCAGGAGTCGGTTCTGGGACCAACTTTTCACAATTAACAATTTGGAGGAAGGAATTGAAGGCACTATTACCACGTTTGTAGATGATACAAAGATATGTAGAGGAACAGATAGTTTTGAGGAAGCTGGGAGGGGACTGCAGAAGCACTTGGACAAGTTAGAAGAGTGGGCAAAGAAGTGGCAAATGGAATACAATGTGGAAAAGTTTGTGATGCACTTTGGGAGGAGGAATGGAGGCATAGACTATTTTCTAAATGGGGAAATGCTTAAGAAATCAGAAACATAAAGGGACTTCAGAGTCATTGTTCAAGATTCTCTTAACGTTAACATGCAAGTTCAGTTGACAGCTAGGAAGAGAAATGCAAAATTAACATTTGTGTCAAGAGTGCTTGACTATAAAAATAGCGATTTACTTCTACGTTCTACAAAGCTCTGATCAGACCCCATTTGGAGTATTTGAGCTGTTTTGGGCCCCATATCTAAGAAAGGATGTGCTTGTCTAGGAAAGTGTCCAGAAGAGGTTCACAAAAATGATTCCTGGAATGAAGAGCTTGTTGTATAAGGAACGGTTGAAGACTCTGGGTCTGTCCTTGTTGGAGTTTAAAAGGATGAGGAGGGATCTCATTGAAACTTACAGGATATTGTGAGGTCTGGATTGAGTGAACATGGAGAGGATGTTACCATTATTAGGAAAAATCAGAACTAAAAGGCACAACCTCAGGCGAAAGGGACAATCCTTTACAACGGAGATAAGAGGTATTTCTTCAGCCAGAAAGTAGCGAATCTATGGAATTCTTTGCTGCAGAAGGCTGTGGTTATTGAGTATCTTTAAGACAGAGTTAGATTCTTAATTAATAAAGGGATTAGAGGTTTTGGGAAGGAGAATGGGGATGAGAAAAATATCAGCCATGATTGAAAGGCGGAGCAGACTCGATGGGCCGAGTGGCCTTAAATTCTGTTCCTATGTCTTATGAAACATGTTATTGGATAAGTTGCAGAAGTCATGCAGGATGAGGCCATAAAGCAGTCTGTAAGAAATGTGCTGACATGAGGTTGCCAACTCTAATTCAACATATTTCTGATAGCTTCTTTACATGATCACTCCCACGTAATTACCCAACACACACTTCCACCATTGACCAGCCAACACTTTTATCTGTGTGAGGCAGGAGGACCTTCTGGAGGTCAATTCCAATGTTGACAAACACTTCATTTTTCGTTTATGTGATTCTTGACTGTCAATTAAATAGGCCTTCTTTCCACTTTCAATATTTTTCTCACTAATAAACAAAAATGTGTAAAAGAAAATGAGAAAAAAGACTTTATTTTTCATGTCCTTACAGGTGCAAGCAATAGTGCTTTTAATTTACAAAGTCTGCATGAAAATTCAAACCCTAGTCACCATTTAATAACATATGACAAGTTCCTGGCTGAATTTTATGTGAGAGCACAGGACACTGGAAAGAAGCCCACCCCACAGCCATAATGTGCTGCTGGTGGGTGACACAGGCAGAGAGGTGTGACCTCTGCCTTCAGTGGGAGAAAGTCCTACTTTGATAGCTCCTGGTCAGTCAGATTGTCTGGCACTTCTACCAGTCTCTGCAACACCAGAACTGAGCATTGGGCACTGCCCTGACTGTAAGCAGGCTCATGCAGAGCTTTGATGGCTTCCTGAGAGACGACATGGAAGGACTGGGCAGCCCAGAGGGAGATGCAAGGCGTATGGGGGCTGATTTTGGAAGACTAGGCAGGAAGAAGCTTAGTGGGAGTGGTGATGGGAGTGGGGAAGATGGGACAACATACCATGGTAACCCCAAATAATGTGCCCATCCCTCCTTCTTGTCTTCTAGTAAAGGATTGCTGATATTAAAACCCAATCCTGCCTGCCTGCCCACACCAATGGTTTTATGGCATCAGAAGCAAAATATTTTGGTCAGTTAGTGTTGTGTTGTGCTATAGTATGCATGCCAGACAATGAAATGTACTGTTAAGAAGCTGCATGGTGACATCTTTATGATATCACCAGGTTGAGGGAGGGTAAAAGGTAGAACCTCCATATTAGATATTCATTATTGCATGTGATTCCTACTGCAGACCTTCACTACTGTCTGTGCCTCTGTATCAGCAAGATTTAATATATACATTGTGAATCAGGCAAATAATCAATTATGTAACTGCGATGACCGAGGCTATATCGAGAGCTGTGTATTATTGTTGCTAATAATAAACTTGATGTAACTGTATCCAGCCAGAATCCTCCTCATTCTCAATATTATGTTTTCGTAGACAGATCACTTGAGGTTCACATCGCAACCCTCAACATGTATGGCGGTAGCAACACATAAAAAAATCGCAACAATTGGTTTGGTAACAAACTTAACTGACCATTACTTATTTATTTTAAAATACCTTGTCATATAATATGGGACAACTTGGGGTGGTCAGGAGGATGGTGGACTGGGCATCTCTCAAATTTGATATGTAATCCCCCTCCTCCATTGCTGAAAACATGCCTGGCTGGTGGCTATAAATCAAACCCCATATCTCTGAATATTCAATACAACTGAAAGTGGGCATTGTTTGGATTTTGGTGGGATAAAATAATCTGCCAACATTTACCCTCTGAATTTACATGTTGAAGATTGACTGCTTGGAATCATAGTTTACAGAATGGAGACAGGCCCTTTGGCCCAACTTGTCTGTGCCACCCAATTTTTACCACTAAGCTACTCCTAATTGCCCACATTTGGCCCATATACCTCTATACCCACCTTATCCATGTAACTTTCTAAATGCTTTTGAAAAGATAAAGTTGTACCTGCCTCTACTACTGCTCTGGCTGCTCATTCTAGACACTCACTACACTGTGAGTGAAAAAGTTGCCTTTAAAATATCCAGATTCTGTGCAATTTTACTTTATTAGAAAGCAGAGTCTTGAGGAGATGAGACAAATCATATTGTTTTAAAAAGACAAAAATATTAGTTATTGAACAAGATTTGCAAAATTGCACAACAGGAGTGGGAGAATGGATTGTTGTCCAAGTGATGGACAGATGGAGGGGTAATTATAACTGAATAATTGTGCTGATGCTTCCATTCCTGGGGGACGAGATAAATATTGGGAGGGCACTATCAATATCAGAGGCATCCATTGTAGCTCTATAAACTTCTAGGTTTTTGTTATGTTATTTCAATGTCTGCAAATAGTACAGTACATATAAAGATGCCACTGTTCAAAGGTAGTGATGATTTTATTGATTTATGAACTGTTATTTATCTCTCTCTCACTCCATATCCACTGGAGTATTCTTTTTTGCTTTCCCTACAATGTTACCCTTGTGCATTGTTGAAAATCAATGAAAATGTTAAAACAAAAGCAATAAATAAGGTCAGTGTTTCGATTAAATATGATTGATCCTGTTAGCTGTCACCACAGCACCTTAAACAAACTGTCTTAGTGCTTTCCTAGAATCATTCTTGGTAAGGAGAAGAACAAGCATTCTGGATCATGTTATTGGTACTGATACAGGGAATCATGAACCAATGTAAGAACACTTTGATTTGATTTATTATAGATGCATGTATTAGCTTATAGTGTTAAGTATTGTTTCTTGCGTTCTATACAGACAAAGCATACCATTCATAGAGAAGGAAAGGAGAGGATGGAGAATTTAATGTTCCAGTAATAGCTAGGGTGTAGGAAAGGTTTAGGAAAGATCAACTTAATATAAAATAGATCCATTCAAAAACAGCAGGGAAGAAGCTAGAAGGTGATTCTCCCCAAAAAATTCTAAGTGTTGACTTCACGTAAAAGCTAGAGTAAATCATGTTGTTTTATTCAGAAGGAATTTCAAAGTGAATCTCCCGCACTCTGTGCATTGCAAAGTGCCTCAGTATGAATTCCATTGAAAATCAATGTTAAAATAGTGGAAAGGCTGGTAGCATAGTGCTGAGCTATGTGCAGATCTGTCAGTGCTGAGATCAGCATATGCGCAGTGGCCTGCACTGCTGGCCTCCCAATCGTTGGCCAGCCCCACGACTCCAGCATTGTCAGCAGTGTGACACACCTTGCCCTGGCCCAATTGCTGATGTCCCAGATGTGTTTAGACCAGCCTCCCCCACCTGTGGCCCCCTCCGCTGGCCCCAGTCCACCTCAATCTAAAATCCTCTGCAGCCCCAAACTCTGTTCCCCCCTTGTGGTTTCACCAACCCCCCCACAACTGTCCCGAACCCCCAACAGGTTGCCCCCCCCCCCTTACCCTGATGCCCAGCCCTGATCACTGGCCTCCCTCCCTCGGTCACTCAGCCTGAACGCAGAGTGGCAGCAGGGCACCCATTCCCACTGAACACCCTCAGAGTCCTCTCTCCCGTTAGGTTCTCCCAATAGGCTCCACTAACTTGGCTGTGCCCAATTCCAAATGGGTGCTCTCAAGATGCTCCCTGGGCATTGGCATTTTGCCCCTTGGGCAGTGCCGGGAAGGCAATGCCCAGGAGGTACCCCTTCATGATGCCCGATCCCCTGGAGGGGCTTGATTGTCCTGCTCTTCACTTTGCAGGTTAGGTTCTTATTAAAGTTAAATCTCACGGGATCCAGGGTGAGGTATTTAAATTAATACAAAATTGATTTCTTGACAGGAGCCAGAGGTTGTTTATAGAGAGTTGTTTTTCAAAGTGGAGGCCTGTGGCCAGCGGTGTGCTTCAGGGATCAGTGCTGGGCCAATTATTATTTGTCATTTATATTAATGATTTGGATGAGAATATAGGGGTCATGGTTAGTAAATTTACAGATGACACCAAGATTGGTGACATAGTGGACAGTGAAGAACGTTATCTCCAATTGCAACGGAATCTTGATCAATTGGGCCAGTTGGGCTGACGAATGGCAGATGGAGTTTAATTTAAACAAATGTGAAGTGATCCATTTTGGTTGGTTGAACCAGGGCAGGACTTACTCAGTTAATGGTAGGGCACTGGGGAGAGTTACAGAACAAACTCCTTGAAAATGGAGTCACAGATGGACAGACTGGTGAAGAAGGCATTTGGAATGCTTGGTTTCATCAGTCAGAATGTTGAATACAAGAGTTGGGAAGTTCAACAAGACATTGGTAAGTCCACATTTGGAATACTCAGTGCAATTCTGGTCCCCTTATTATAGAAAGATAGAGTGCAGTAAAGATTTACTAGGATGCTACTGGGATTTGATGGATTGAGTTATAAGGAGAAGTTGAATAGACTGGGACTTATTTCTCTGGAGGGTAGGTGGTATGGGTGACCTTAATGAGGTCTATAAAATAATGAGGGGCATAGACAAGGGAGATTATCAATATCTTTTTCCAAAGGTAGGGGAGTTAAAACCAGAGGGCATAGGTTTAAGGAGAGAAGGGAGAGATACAAAAATGTCCTGAAGGGCAGCTTTTTCACACAAAGGGCAGTGAGTGCCTGAAACAAGCTGTCAGAGGTAGTAGTAGCGATTTTATCTTTTAAAAAGCATTAAATAGTTATATGAGTACAACGGGTGTAGAGGGATATGGGCAAAATGCAAGGAATTGGGATTAGTTTAGGAGTTTTAAAAAAAGCTCAGCATAGACAAGTTGGGCTGAAAGGCCTGTTTCCATGCTGTAAACCTCAATGACTCTATAACTCCAGCGAGGTTGGGCACCAGCTCCTCGCATGTGTGGAGCTTACTAAATTCTGATGGAATGAACCACTCCAGGCGGGGGAGAGAGGCTAGTGGGTCTGGTGATTTTAGTCCTGGGCCCAGTAAGCAAATGTAAAGTACATGTTAATGTGCATTTCAATAAATTATGCAGCTCTGTGCCAATTTCAGGCTCGCTGAGACTGTGATATCCAGTGGGGAGCTCGAGAAACGACCTCCGCTTGAATCTTCTGGCCTGCTGCGCTACAAAAGCAGCACAACGGGATGGGAGAGTCACTCCCCTGCTCTGAGTCAGTTGAGCTGATCTGAGAGCAGGTAGTTGAGTGTGGGGAATGGAGAAATTGTGCGTGTGGAATGGTTTTCAAGGGTCCGATCATGTGGTGAGAGGGTCCAATCACAAGAAGGGGTCTGATTTCGTTGGGTCCAATCTTGATTGTGGTTGAATTATGAAGGGGGTTTGATAATGTCAGGTTGTCTGATTGTCAGGGGTGGGTTCTGATGGTGGTCAATGGAAGAGTGCGATAGAGTTTAGTGGAGGGCTAATGGTGGGAGGACGGACAGATTGCATGCAAGCAGCTTTTATATTATGTTAAAATAAGCAAGACATACGAAATTCACCAATAGCTTGTTGTTGTTCCTCCCAAGTAGGATTGTAAAAGCATCATCTCATACAATCAACACTTTTCACTTCCTTTCACTGGTTCACTGGATTTGCTAAATTTTTGGAAAACTGGCCAACATGAGTTACAAATAGAATAATTGTTAAAAGGAAGATATGCAACTTCATTATAATTTTTAAATGACCGACCCAGCATCCCACCTTCATTAAATTCAGGAATGAATGGTTTCAAGGTGGGTTGGGTTCCTAAATTTTAATTTTTAACCCAACTCAAAAAAGGATTGATCTTTACTAAGTGATCCTGAACAGTTTTTTTTTGAATGGAAAGTCAGCATAGCCTTGTTCAGGGGGAGTATTGTGAAAACACCCCCATACATTTCATGTTATGCTGTGGGTGGCAGACTCAAACATTAATACATGGCTTTTCATTGTTGTTAAACACCTTTCCTGCATGATAATCTTAATTTTGATGACATCTTGCTTTATTGGGCTTTTACAACAGATTTAAAGATTAAAGTGAATTCTCTTTCAAAGAGACAGCACACCTGTCGGAAAAGACTTGAGACCACACAAGTACTTCTAATTGCAGATCCGACGTTTGATCAAGTCTTTCATCATGATATTAATTGGAAGAGAAAGGATATTCATTTTCTTATTATTTTCTGATTGCATTTTTAAATAATCAATTCTTCTATATAATCATTTCCCAATCAGCCTATTTAACTTGAATATCTATTCGCTTGACAATGCATTATAAATGTATTCTTCTCAATTGTCCAAAACTCACCTTCATGATTTTCTATGACAAGTATAATCTGATGAGATGTTAAATCTTTATTTGATATATTCTATAAACATAACAGTGACTGGTGACTGTCAAATTTAGCCACATATTTCTGAATGTTGGATCAGACATAAGACTCCACATTTTCCAAAGGTAATTATTATGGTTTTTGGCTTAAGTGTTAATTAAATCAACTTAACATTTCATTATTCACTCATTATACTGTTCATTATTCACTCATTCAGTGAACTCATTGTCCCAACTGACATGAAATGTGGCTTTACTGTTACAATTGTATCACCCCTAGAAATTAAAGTTTGAAAATAGATTAGTCCACAGGCATAGTGTGAAGAGCAAAAGAGACTTAGTAGAACCCTCCTTCCTGAGATCTAAACTTGTGGTCAAATCTGGATTCTATGGGGGAGAGCAGCGAATGGTCACTGCATCTTTGGTTCTTACCTCCTCTAACAAACACAAAATATGGTCCCTGTTTGTTATTGGGAGAATAGATTATCCAGCTCCACAAGCTCTGGTGCAGCTACCAATGAGGGATATTAATAGTAGCAATTCCAGTATAACCAGAATCAGAGCTAAAGGAGTTAAACTATGAGCACAGTTTGTGTAGACGAAGTTTACATTCCTTATATATAGAAGATTAAGAGGTGATCTAATTGTGGAGTTTAAGATGATAAGAAGAATTAATAGGAAGAAACTACTGTATTTCCTCTGGTTGTTGAGTCCACACCAATAGTTGAAATTCTTCTGTCTCACCCATTGCAAGAATCGTATCAGGTGGAACAGAAAATTTAGTGGACTATTCAAAGGTCCATTGAGAATTTCAGGTGAGAATTTTGATCTTGTGACATGCACAGCCGGAGAATCTAGCCCATAATCTTAAAATTAGAGCTCGACCGTTCACAGGTAATTCAAAAAGCAGTTCTTCACACAAAGGGACTCCCATTAATTGGGCAACCAGCATAAAATCATATCCTGGGACTGATCACGGCCGGGAATGAATTTTGTGTCCGTTTCCAGGCCTGGCAAGTGGGTGCTTCTGATGGATGAAAAATTCAGGCAAATATCTTTCTTCCGAACAAGGAAATGAAAACAATACACATTACTGCAGATGCAATCTCATCAAAGACCTGTAAAGCTGTAGTAAATCTTCCCCACTTTTATGTGCTATTCCCATTTCAATAAATGACAACATTCCAGGCCCTATTTTATTGTTTTGATTCTGAGTTCTAGGCAGATTTGAAACTGGGAGTGTTTCAGATCTGACTTTTAAACCTGTCCTGAGATGCTTCCAAATGCAGACTGCCTGAAAAAAATATCAACGATTCTGAATCATGCTACACAAACATCTGGGCGGGGCTTAATGTGCCCGAAACCCTGCAGCTCCAATCAGTGTCTCCAACTATACATGTGCAGAAAATAAATGATAAAGTGCTGTTTCCCTGTCACATCCCTTCCGACTGGAAAATGCTCCCTCTGTCCTCCACAATCATTGCCCCATTCCCACAACATTACTAACCCCCCTTATCCCCCCAATCCCCACCACCCAGAGTAATTACGGACCTTCCTCCCCACCAATCTGGTTGTAAATTTCTAACACCATATGTATAAATTTGACATTGATCACACCATTGATCTCATTTACCTCTTGAAAAAGGCTAGACAATAGTTGATTATTAACCTCATCAATCTGATGATATGATGCCTTGCAGGTTACGTAATATATGAATGGCAGTGTGAGCAATACAACTCACGACGAAAATGTATCAGTGAATTGCCACGTATTCCATGCCAGCATGGAAATACACCCTTCTTCATCCGATAGCGATTACATCAATTCAAATTTGCACATGCTTCTTTGCAATGCAATTATAGATACAAAGTCCAAAATACATTTGCATGAATTTCCAGGCAATACCTTTCAGCAGCTATTGCCCTAAGTCTCAATCTTTCCTCATTCATCATTCTGATAATGAAAGGACCTAAATAGGGCAATTTGCTGCTTTGATGATCCAAATAACTTGATCTTCAGATAACACACAAAGGAAAAATTTTGCCTGGATGAGTTAAGTATCCATGATTCCTGGACATCCATGCAGGTCTCTCTTCCGTTGAGTTCCTTTCTAAAACCTAGCTTTTTGACCAAACCTTCAATCACCTACCCCAATGTTTCATTCTTCATCACTTTGGTCTGACTACACTTCTGTGAAGCTTCTTTGGATGTTTACTACATGAAGTTGCTATTTACAAACAAATTGTTGTTATTGATTGTTTTTATAATAGTTATCAATCATAGGAAAGTTGAAATCTGAACTCACCTCTTGAGCTTTTGTAATAAATTCATTTGACCGCCTTACAGAGGTAATGATTGGGAACACAGCGAATTATGTCAGGATGGGTAATATCTGATCAGTCTTAGACAGTTGATAATTGAAGAAACATCTTTGTTGTTAACCAAGTATTGATTGTTATGTTGAATTAAATCATGATTACAACATAGGAAAAAACCATTTGGCCTGATTGTTCTATGCCGATATTTATGTTTCACACAAAACCTCTCGCACCCTTATTCATCTAATGCTGTCAGCTTATTCTTAAATTCCCTTTTCCCCAATGTGCTATTTAGTTTCTCTATTAACTAATCTCTGTTATTTACCCCAAACAGCAAAGAAAAGTACAATACAAGAAAGGCCGTTCAGTCCTCCAAGTCTGTGCCAATCATGATGCCCTAAACTGAAAAAAAAAAGCCTTTTGCCCTTATTTGGTCCATATCCCTCTACTCCCTATCCAGCCAGGTGCTGATAGCAAGTTTCCCATTCTCATCACTCTTTGAGTAAAAAGTTTTTTCCCGACTTCCCTATGTGATTGATTAATGACTGTCTTTAGGCCTCTAGCTTTGGACTTATCACAAGTGGAAATAATTTTTCTACATTTATCAAGTCAAACCCCTTCCTTACCATAAAGAACTCTTAGTCACCCCTCAATTTTTGCTTTTCTAGAGAATGAAACCCCATTTTTTTTTTTCAGCTTCTCCTGATAAATATATCCTAGCTATAAGAGAAGAGTGTGACAGAACGATAATGCTAGTGCATAAGCAATCCTCCAGCCAGGCTAATGTCTTGTGGACATAAATTTATATAGCAGTGGGTGCAATTAAATTCAATAATAAATCTAGTATGATAAAGCTAGTCTCAGAAATACTCACCATTAAGCTGTCATTAATTGTTGTAAAAGCCCATCTGGTTCATTAATGTGCTTTAGGGGAGGAAAATCTGCTTTTCTTATTTGGCATGGCCTACATGTGATTCCAATGTGGTTGAGTCTTAAATTTCTTCTAACATAGCCTTTCAAGCCACTCAGTCCAAGGGCAATTAGGGATGGGCATGAAATACTGGCTTTGCCAACAATGCCCACAACTCATGAAAGAAATCAGAAAAGTTCTGGTATCATTCTTGTACTTCTTTGTTGAAACATTTCTCATGCCTCTACATCGTTTTATAATATGGAGACAAATAATATTTGTTAATAACAGAAGGCAGGGTCAGAAGTGGGCAAGTCCACAATCTCCCACGCCACATCTGATCAGGTAGGATTAGGGGTGGTAATGGTGCGGGCTAATTGCATGGTGTTGGTCATAGGGGGGGGAGGAGGAGGAGGAGGAGGAGGAGGAGGAGGAAGAGGAAGAAGAACCTATCCATCCTCGCGCTGTCCTCATGTTAATGTGCTTGGTTCAATGTTAGTGCAGCAATGTAGCTAGAATCTGCTAGAGTCTGGGTAAGGGCGTAAAGTATGTTTCATTGCTCCTGCTGCTTTTCTGTTAATTATATTTCTCTGTATCAGAGAAATTAAATCAAGGTATATGCTTTTTTGCAATGTTCTAATGAGGAGTCTAACCATATTAAATCACTGGAATACCAAGGAAGATCACACAATGAAACAACTAATTCAAACATCATTATTTCACAGATTATCATGGAGTCAAAAGCAGTCTGATGGGAGTTTTCTGTCCCATGTCAAACAATAACCTTAATTTTATAGCAAAGTTACTGCTATAAGTTTATATTTAACTTTGATGTTAGTTCAAGGTGAATGATCAAAGGGAGTTCTGCACATTTAAACATTGAGACCTTTGGGTAACTTAATATATTGCTGCACTTATATTTAAGTTATTTGGACAGCTGATGGATTGAATGTGTGAAAGATCTTGTGCAATTCCCCAGAGGAAGAATGTTTGCCAACACAGACTAGTGCAAAGTCAACATTGAACCGCAGGGACTGAAGTGAAGGATTTACAGTTCAACAGGCATTTGACCTTTGACCATTATTATTGGGCCTTGGTGTTGTCAGCTGGGCTGCAGAGAGTTTAAAACTACAACAGCATCAGTCACATTGTTCAAATATAATCTCTTTGAAGTCTGTCTTGATTTATGTTTCTATTGATCTACGTTAAGGAAATATATATTAACTTAAAGAACATAGGATCAGTAAAGTGTTAACCAAGAGCTGGTATTCTGAGCGCTTGCATTCAGAAAACTGAGAGTTATATTAAAGTGGGCAACTAAAACAACTGCATTTGTACTGAATAAATGTGAACGACAGCATAAATGTACATTAGATATGTACATGAGGAAGATGAAGGAGAAAGAAATAGAAGTATACTAACCCGAGATCTGTAAAACACTTGCAGTGTAATTAATATCTTTGTGCAATTGTATTTCTTAAGATTCCATTCCATTCTACCCTCTCATGTTATCCTCACCTCATCCCTCATCCTACTTCTTCCGATGCCATCCCTATCCATTATTGTATCTCTTACATTTCATCCCATTCTCCATACCCTTTTCATGGAAACATGGAAACAGAAATAGGAGTAGGCCATTCGGCCCTATGACCCTGCTCCGCCATTCATTATGAACATGGCTTATCATTAAATTCAATGTTCAGATCCCCCTTTACCTCCACATCTCTTGATCCCTTTAGCCCGAAAAAGAATATCAAATTTTTCCTTGAAATCGCATGTTTTGGCCTTAGCTACATTCTGTGGTAATGAATTCCACACATTCACCACTCTTTGGATGAAGAAATTTCTCTTAAGCTCAGTTCTAAAAGGTTTACCCTTTATTCTCAAACTATAACCCACAGTTCTGGATTCTCCACCAACAGGAACATTCTTTCTGAATCTACCCTGTCTAAACTTGTTTGAATTCCATACCTCCCATGCATTCTCACTCGCATGTTGTTCCCGTGATCACCCTATTATAAGAAGGCTATTATTAAACTAGAAAGAGTGCTGAAAAGATTTACTAAAATGCTACCGGGTCTTGATGGATTGACTATAAAGAAAGGCTCGATAGACTGGGACTTTTTTTCTCTGGAGTGTAGGAGGTTGAGGGGTAATCTTATAGAAGTCTATAAAAAATAATGAGGGGCACAGATCAGCCAGATAGTTGATACCTTTTCCCAAAGCTAGGGAAGTCTAAAACTCAAGGGCATAGGTTTAAGGTGAGGGTGAGGTAAAAAAGTGTCCAGAGGGGCAATTTTTTAACATAGAGGGTGGTGAATGTCTGGAACAAGCTGCTAGAAGTAGTAGTAGAGGTAGGTACAATTAAAAAAGTGTTGCATGGGTAAGATGGGTGTAGAGAAATATGAGGCAAATGTGGGCAATTGGTCTGGCTTTGGTGTTTAAAGAAAAAGATGACATGGACTAGTTGGATTGAAGGGCCTGTAACCATGCTGTAAACCTCTATAATGTTATGTCTATGACTCTACAAGGCCCTCTGCTCAAAGGTCTGCTTTTTCAGTTAAGAGAGAGAGAGATAGAGAGAAGTCACTTCTTTACAACTTCTAAATTATTACATTTTTACCCATCTGTGTACTTGTCTCCTCTGCCCCAGAAGTTGCTGTCAGTTGTGAAGCCAAATGAGTGAATGTTGATACTTTTACTCTCAATTTTACTGGAGAATTCAGGCCAGGATTTCAGTTTTCTACCAACATGTACAATTATACAATGCACATTTATTTGTAAATACATGTTGAAAGTGAATAAAAGAAACAGAGAGAATACACATTTTCAAAGAGCATTTTAATAGCTTCATTTCATTCTCCAGTGATTTATAACCAATTAATTGTTTTAAAATGGAGTCACGTTAATTTCATCCGGAAGTGCAGCAGTCAGTTTATACTCTGCATGCTTCTACAAGCAACAGTGAGAAAATGACAAGTTAATTTGCTTCGGTGATGTTGATTGAGGGATCAATGTCAGCTAAGAATCTGGAGAAGTTCCCCGTTTACTTTAAATAGTACTTTGACATTCTCTTAAACAGGCAGGGAGAACTTCAGATTAATATTGCATTTGCAAGATTGCACATTTTACAATGTGGTATTCCCATGGCATTGTATTGAAGTGTCAACTGATATGAAGGGGTTATGTCCTGAAACAAACTCATGTACTGGAATTTTACTGCCTCATCGCTCTTGAGGTTTATAAGATCCCGCCAGAGACTAACGGAGAATACCATTCTGAGCCACACTTGCCCCAATTATGTTTGAAGGCAAGAATTGGAGGTGTGTAGGGATGGCCTTAGTGAGAAGTTCGGCTTCATCAATGACATGTTGAAGGTATGTTTGTGTCCGTATATGCCCTGTTTGTGAACAGAAGTCTCACTTACCTGACAAAGGAGCAGCGTTCTGAAAGCAAGTGGCTTTTGCTACCAAATAAACCTTTTGAACTTTAACCTGGTGCTGTGAGACTTCTTACTGTGTTTACCCCAGTCCAATGCCAGCATCTCCATATTGAGAGAGAACAGAGCCAATGTGCTGAGTCAGGATGATCCTTTATTAACCAATAAATCTTTCTGATTTGCAAATGGTAAATGATAAAATTGAGAGAGTTTAATGATGGTCAGAACCATGTGGTAGCTGTTATACTAGATTCCCATGTTCAAAGACTTTACATGCAAGCTCTTGCCACGGGCAAGCATCCTCCTCATTTCAAGGACTGCTGGAGATTAGAGAGATATTAAATAAGTTATCAGCTTGATTCAGTGGCAATACTTTCCCCCCGAATCAATAGATTCTGTATTCAAATCCATACTCCTGGTCTTGAATCTGTAACTAGTGCTAAAACTTCAGGAGAGTACTGTGGACATGTCATACTGTCGGAGACATTAGGGGGAATTTTCTGCCCCTGTTTTTGGCAGACAGAAATGACAGCAGGGGCAGAGAACCAAATGGGGGTCCACAAATGGCGTTTACGCCTTACTGTCCCAAATGTCCTTAGTGTCCCAAGGTATGCAAGTTAGGGAGATTAACAAGGTCAATACATGGGTTTATGAGATAAACTGGGGTATGAGTCAGTGCAGACCTGATAGGCCAAATGGCCACCTTCTGCACTGTAGGGATTCTATAATTCTACAGGTGGCATCTAGAAGTGACAGAGGTCTCAGTCACTTGTCAGAGTGATGGCCATGTTTCCAGATCCTGCTTTTCTGGAAGGCCCTGTGCAAATTATGCCACTCAGGCAGACACAGCAACATTGCTGATGAGCCGCCCTCCCATCACTTAAGCAATTCAATTGGTCGTAGGATGGGAAGATCTTCCATGGGTTTTCCTGCTTCAAACTTAATTAAGGTGGAAACAGGAAGGCAGCAATGGAGTCTCCACTTGCCTCCCCAAAGCTTGATAAAATGCACCCACCCAACCACCAAACACACCACAGAGAAGGGTACAAGATTCCTCTCATTGTCATAAATTGAAGTGTAAAATTACAAGACCTTTTGCCCATTCAGATGGTCCTACGATATATTTTAAAAAACAAGCTGGAAGTTCTCCTGATGTCAAGGCAACATTCATTCCCCAAACTGCACTGCTGTAAAATTCTGACATGAGATCCTTGCTGTAGTAAAAGTGACTGGGTTAAAAATTAATCTGCTCCTGTTTTGGAGGAAGTGGGGGTGGGTGATGGGTCATCATTTGCAATCTGTCTGTGCTTGTCTCATTCTGGCCAGCAGTATGGAAACTTTGTACTCCTTGTTTCCACAAGGGCTAAATGTTCCACGGGTACCTTGGTGGTGTGTGAGGCTAACAGGTGTTCTGGCTAGCCTCCAGCTCTTCAGAGTCTTAAATGGGAACAGCACTGACTGAAAGGAAGCTGCTGCCAACTGCTGGTGCTGCAATTGTCTGCAAATGGAAACAAAGCAAATGAAACACCAGGTTAGGTAGGGGGCTCCTGAATTCATGGATGAAACTGAAGGCCTTATACAGGATAGTCAACATGAAAGGAAATGCCATGTTTTCAGAGGAGGAGCAGGAGACACAAATAATACCTTCCAAAGAGAAAGGAGGCAGGTAATTAGAGGGGAGGTCAAAGCAAGGGCTAAAACTCTGGTTACTTGGCAGTAATGCTGCAACAAGTTCAAGAGCCCCATATATGCGGTCAATGTCAGTGAACATATCTTGATATGGAAATTATATACCACCAATTGTCCTGCTGTTGAATGCACTACTCATCTCTCACCATCAACCCCCAGTCTCGGCATTCAAACCTAACTTTTAGATCTGCACTTCATCTTCATACATCTTGTCAATGATACCAATCATACGTCTACTTACTCTCTCTACGTATGTCCAGTTATTCAGCACTGTGAGGTTCATCAGGCAAATAAACACTCATTGACCTCTTATCCTCTGGTGGACAGTAAATAGCAGGAAACAGGACAGCAGTAGTGGATAAGTGTCCCTCTATCCCATAAGCCATATGGAGGAGATAGTGCTCTGCATCATGGGTCCCATTATAAAAGAACACCATTACTAAAACATTAAAGATGAAAGTATGTTATTGACTTATGTCCTTTCTCAAATTCCACGTCACCTAACTCACACATCTCCCCTTCTTGATCCTAACAACCCTTCTCCTCCTAGTTTTCTGCTTTCAGATATCCGAGAAATACCATTTGGTCAGTCAATGCAGTTTCCGGAGAGGGAAAAACATCATGTGAAGGATACAAGTTATATCGTGCTATAAATACAGATTTAGAAGATTAAAAGAGTGTTTCTCCTATGAAGTAGGGATTAAAAGTTAAAAGCAGCATTCATTTGTTGGACAAATGTTTATAAAATGTATAACCATTCCTAGGCATGATTGTATGCTCATGGACACTAACATCCTACAGCATAGGATATGGTATATTCCTTAACTCAAGACAGTTCTTGAAAAATCAGGAATCTGTTCTCTATATCACCTTACCAAGGCATTGACAAACTACCACAAATCAACAATGGATAACCTTAAAGATAGCCCTAAAACACCTGTCAGTTGAGTCATTTCACCTGAATTTTGTGAGGAAGTGAACGCTTTTGCTCATCTTTTTATCCTGTTTGATTGAAGGATGCTAATTAAAATGAAGGATGTTGACAAATAGCAAATTATGTTGTTCAGCAATGGTACTCAAATGTCCCTTGCTATT
Organism: Sphyrna mokarran; assembly: GCA_024679065.1. Taxonomy (NCBI): domain Eukaryota; kingdom Metazoa; phylum Chordata; class Chondrichthyes; order Carcharhiniformes; family Carcharhinidae; genus Sphyrna; species Sphyrna mokarran. Next base: position 77,920,506 of record JAGIQG010000002.1, read on the forward strand.
TCAGCTCTTTTATTATATAAATATTGGAGGTACGAGTTTTTGGTTCACTCTGGTATCTTTCATGTTAAAGTTATGCTGCTGTAATGTAGTGATAATATTCCTTAATTTGGAAGAATGTATCTAGGAAGCTTTCTATCTGGAGTGGTAAGATAAATGTTACTTTAAATATTGATGGATTTCTTACATATGTCTCTGTAACGTTAATAAGAATTAGAATCTCTAACAAAAACAAAATTATACATTCTTTTTCTAGAACTGTCAATATTTATGAGCACAAGTGAATTACATGTTCAGTTCTTTAATAAACTTTTATATAATTTAGAAAGTATATTGTCTCTTCTAGTCTTCTGTATCCAAAGGAGAAATTCATCTCTGCACATTCTTGAATGGAGAGGTACATTATTGAGGAGAAATCTCAGGACTCTTATAACATCCAGTTTGTTATAATCTGACTAAAGCTTATTCAAATGGAGGATGGTACTATTTTCTGGTGGCACCTTTCTTTCATGGGGGAGGGGGGTAGATGGTTTACATCTCATCTTCTGATCCATTTCAGTGCCTATGGGGCCTATTTTCCTCAACCTAATGTGAGACCGATCACTTGAGAAGTAACTGCCTGTTAGGTAGAGGATTTCCTTGGGTTTCTGGAAATGGCTTTAGCGAGGTTGCTTCTAGCTTTCTGGAATTCAGTCCTTAGTGCACACGAAGGGCCTTATTTTTCCATTTTGATTCTAAGTGCTAGGCGGACTTGAATTTAGGAGTGTTTCAGATCTGTCTTTTAGACCCATTCTGCAGTGCATTCTGTCTGCAAAAATATCAGTGAGTCTCAATCGCACAGTACAAGCCTATGGGTGGGGCCTAATGCACCTGAAATCCTGCAGCTCCGATCAGCATTTCCAACTACGTATGCGCAGAAATAAAAAGATAGAATGTGGTTCCTCTACCATTTCACTCCCAGGTCAGATAATGCCTCTCCCTGGCCCCCATGGATATTGCCCTACCCCCACAACATTATTCACCCTCTTATTCCCCCATCCACCCATCATCCAGATCAATCCTGGGCCCCTCCCTCCCACTGATCACTGACAGAGTAGCAGTGGGTCCCCCTTTCTCCTCACCAATCTCAGGCAGAGATCTACCCTCCCTCCACCACCTTACAAATATTAGGCACAGTGACACCCCCTCACCCCCACCCTGGACCTTCCCTCATACGGCCTCCATCTCCTTCAGGCTCCAATGGTGGTATGACTCCTCCCTCTTTCTCTGCTGTTTCCAATCATTGAGGCACTCACTCACTCCCCTTCCCCCCCCAGTCTTCACCCATTCCCCACCCCCAACCCCCCAACCCCCCAATCCCTTGCACTAACCACACCTGCAAGTGCTCACCTGCCTTCTCCTCAATGTTAACAAGCAAACTACATGAAACTTGCTGGAATGATCTGTTAAACTACCTGCAGCTGATCTGCCCTACCGACAGCTCCATAAGAAACTCAAGCATGGACAGGCAGGTAGGCGTTCCCACACAAAATGTGCGCATGACCAGCCCTACAATTTTTTGAGGGTGAACTGGGGAGGTTGTTAGCTATAGCAGATGCAAGGCAGGACATTGTCTTTCCCCCAGGAGGACGCACATCTGTGGGGGCTCATGGAAATGCAGCCTGAGAGGCAGTCGCTGTCTTGATCAGTGCCAGGGCACTCCCCCCCTCCCACCCCCACACCGAACTGGAAAGCAATGCCAGAAATAAATCAATGACCTTATCCGTGAACTCCATCTTGCATGTTCCCACAATCTCCCCCAGATCCTCTCCTACTACACTGTAGAAATTTTATGATTCTATGGGATTCTATGCCAACAGGTGACCAAGGATGCACCAACTCACCAAAAGCCCCCCCCCAAAACAAGCTATTTTACTTGTATAAAAATTGTCACTGCAGAAGTTTGTCCACTTGTTGGATGCTTGTTCCTTTAAATAGCACTTGTGGTTGGCCTTTCATGAGGATGAATACACATTCAGTTCTGAATGATTAATGTAGACATACACTGTGAAAATTTGCATCAAATCAGCTGGAACTGCAGTTTGATATCGCAGTTCAACCACTCCATCAATGGTTCTAGCATATGTGTAGAACAATTCCACATTGTGTCCTCCCTAACAGGGAGTAAGCACAGCCACATCGGAAGTGGCTGGGAACACCTTATGCATCATTTACAGACATTGAAGCCCCAGGACTGTTAGCATTCCTGACTGTAGAGCCCAATTTCAGGGCTAAATTTGAAAAGTAATCTGTTGAATCTGAAACAGTTAGGTGCTGTTTCAATTCAAAATCGTTCCTCCAAGGGTGATTGAAGACATTGAGCCAGATTTTACTGTCAAACTATCAATAATAGTGAGCATCAATGACACTCACTTTTATTGAAGTGTAAATAGTACAGCATTTTCAGCTATGGTCTAGATACACAGCTAAATGTAAATATCCAAGAGTTGCTTTCTAATTTGCACTGATTCTCCCTCCACCAGTATTGATAAAATGGTATTTCACTGTCTGCACCAACTTTACATGGCATTGAGTGTTCTGAAATTGGTTCATTTGAACAGTAGGAATGAACTGGATTTCAGATACACAGAGCTGGATATAAATTTCCTTTCAGTGACTTGATGAATGACTGTCAACCTCTCCCTCACTGAGTATTAACTATTACAAGTTTCTTTTCTTCAAGCTGTGAATTGTTCGAAGGGATATCAAAAGGTAAACATGTTTTGATTTACTTTTCCTCTACATTCACTTTTTCTCTGTGTTAATCCATTTGTTCTTTCACTCTCTTTAATTCCCTTTAAGCACCTTATTTGAGATTGAATTCACTGAGTCTAATTTATTCTTGTTCTTGGATGTTCCACTATTTATTTCCTAACCATTAAACTTCATTGGTTATGGAGATATCCCACTGGTTGTCTTGTCACTGAGGTTCCAGATGCCTAGATATGCTTGGTGCACCATATCGCCTCATTCTTCCAGCAGTTTTGTTGTGAAATGACATTGAGCTGAAGTGTGGAGCAACAAGTACAACCATTTGCAGCTGCTATTAAGCACCCTGACATAAAAAATTCAGTCCCAATGTATGCCAGAAACAGAGAAGGCTCTTAAAGGCAAGAAAACAGGTGGCATGACACAGGCATATAAATTCAGGAAGTTTCAGATCTAATGAAGGTGAGTTCCAGAAAGTAATGAATAATATAAGATGTGAGTGTGAAGCAGTACAAAGACTAAATTAAATGTTATTTTTCTTTACCAAGTATAAATGGATTCTTTCATTGTCTCATGAGACCCTTCACCAACAATTCTATATAACTAAGTACAACTGCTATATTGTAAAAGTTGAGAATTCTGAGCACTTCACGTATTCAATTTAGGTTACATTCAGACCCAGAGCCTGCAGACATGTAGACTTAAAAATCTGATTATCTTGGGATCATAATTGAAGAGTTCACATCCACTGGGTACAATTTTACAGGCACTAATTGACCTTAGATCACTTGTCCTGCAGCCATTACTTACAGGAGTCTTGACATGTCAAGGTTGGAATTTCTTCTGCTGTCCTGATGCAAATCATATGTTACTTGAGCAGGGAAAATAGAGCAGTGAGGTTTACCATTGCCTCTTGCCCCACTGAAGCTTCAGTTCTTATTTATCCCCACTGAGGTTGCTGCTGGCTTAACTCCCACCCAGTCCATTTGCCATTATAAATGTAAGCGAGGCATCCCTTTCAATTTACAGCCTGTTTTCCCTTGGGTTGGTGCAAGTAACAATACTGTAAAATTAAAAACAAAAATCAAAACCTTGAAACTTAAACTTGTGAGTGTCATGTTCTCAGCAAGAATACTGCCAAAATGTTATTACAGCGATTATGAATTCTCATTGAAATGTAACTCTTGTCTCTGCTTTTACCTAATTAAAAATGCACCAAATCTACTCATGAGGGTACCCTTCAGCTAGCTGTCACAGTGCTGTCACTGATTTCAACTTACAGCATATAGAGCAACATAATGCACTCATTAATGTTGGATTCTTATCTGAATCTGATTGAGCTTTCTCTACTTTAAATTGTATGGAAAATAGAACCAAAAAACAGTCACGTACAACTGCCACCCACAACTGTGAACTAACCTATATTCCATTTATAAGTTCTTTTTAAGACATAGCTCAGGGATTATTTTCAGCAAATATTTGCATAGTATGTTTTCCTTGTTCACAGGAAAGAACTCAACAGTCTGAATAGAGAATGTGAGTCAATGAAACTTTATCATTGGGAAAAAGAGTGAAGAATATTGTATTCATTCACTCAGGGCTGAGTTTTCCCATCTTTCGTCCATTGGGATTTGTGAAAAATTTGGAGGGAGAAGTCAAAAATTGAAATCTACTAGCAGAAAAACATTTTGGAATATTCCCCTCATCACTTTCATTCCACACAGATGGTGGGTCAGGTTTACCACTGATCCATGATGGCAACCCAATTTATATGCAATCCTACAATACAGAAGGGGGCTATTTGGTCATCGAACATAATCTCAGGTATTTACTCTAGATAGGCCCCCAGGCACTAAGGAGCAATTTAGCATGGCAATTGACCTAACTTACACATCTTGGGAGCAAAGCAGAGCACCTAGAGGAAACCACGCCGACATGAAGAGAATGTGCAAGCTCCATACAGACAGTTATCTAAGGTGGGAATGGAACCCGTGTCCCTGGTGTTGTGAGTCAGCAATGCTAACTACTATGCCACCTTGATGCCCCTCTCATCACTCACCAGAACTGTGTTCCCCCCCCCATTTATGTGTCATGTCAGTGGGAAATTAGCCCAGTCTGAAAAAACATTTGGATTTAAGTGGTGTGCAGATGTTGGCCCACATTTCACTCCTGACTTCGAGGTGAGTGCAACACTCACAGCCTACCTGCAGCAGAGCCACTTCAGGTTCTCATCAAAGCCAATTAGACGCTACATTGATGTGGGTATCAGGCTGTTCTCCTCATTCCCTTTCTCCGTTGTTTGGATAGATGTCAGTTGTGGGTGTTGGGATGGTCGAGACACTGACTGAAAATGGTGGAAGGGAGGGTGCGATGGGATGCTCAGGAAGTGGAGTGTGGAAGAAGGAAGAAAGGGGACAAGGGAAAATGGGCAAAGGTAGGATTGAAGGGATTGGAGAGGGAAACAATCACAGGCAGAGAGGAGACCAAGAGTGTGCAAGCTTCAGCACAATATGAAAGACAGAAATGTAGACACAGTAGGAGACAGAATGGAAACAGAACTACATGAATTGGAAGGGAAACACACAGACTCAGGAATATGGGGAAGGTTTGTATTAGTTTAACACAAGAGAATATTGCTTGTACAAAGAGTCTTGGAGGTGGGTTAGAAGAAAGGATTGCACATGAGAGAGACGTTGCATAGAAACTTATGGAGTAGGGAGTAGGAGGAGAGAAACCGTATTGTCAGCACTCAGAAAGGAGAGTAAAGAGAAAGATGATCGCTCTCACAAGGGGAAAGCTGTGGCGGTGGTGAGGGGAGGCGGTAGAGCACGTAGTCAGGACACTTAAGATAGAAGTGGATACAAGGCCATCAGCCACTGTAATGGGCAAACATAAATTTCAATACCTAAGAAAGGAAGCCCAACAATTGAACTTAGAGAACATTTCTGCCAAGAAGACTTATATGGGAGCAGCAATACAAAAAAGAACCACAATGGTACCTTTAAGCTATGGCCATTAGTCCACCCCAGGCCCCAATGATAATCCTGATGAGATGAGGATCAAGCCTTCTCGACTGTGATAGACTTAAGAAATCTAGTTGAATTGGGCTGAGATTTTCAAATGCTGGTAAGGGAACTACTCATACTGTTAAAAAAAATGACAATGCTTTCCATAATTGATTAGGCATAGTCAGCACGGTTTTGTGAAGGGTAGGTCATGCCTCACAAACCTTATTGAGTTTTTTGAGGAGGTGACCAAAAAGGTAGATAAGGGTAAGGCAGTTGATGTAGTGTATATGGATTTTAGCAAAGCGTTTGATAAGGTTCCCCATGGTAGGCTACTGCAGAAAGTGCAGATGCATGGGATTGAAGGTGATTTAGCAGTTTGGATTAGGAATTGGCTAGCTGATAGAAGACAGAGGGTGGTGGTTGATGGGAAATATTCAACCTGGAGTGCAGTTACAAGTGGTGTACCTCAAGGATCTGTTTTAGGGCCACTGCTGTTTGTCATTTTTATAAATGACCTAGATGAGGGTGTAGAGGGTTGGATTAGTAAATTTGCTGACGATACCAAAGTGGGGGGAGTTGTAGATAGCGAGGATGGATGTTACAGTTTGCAGCGGGACATAGATAGGTTGCAGAGCTGGGCCGTGAGGTGGCAAATGGAATTCAATACGGATAAGTGTGAGGTGATTCACTTTGGTAGGAATAACAGGCATATGAAATATAGGGCTAATGGAAGGACCCTTAATAGTGTTGTCGAGCAGAGGGATCTTGGGGTACAAGTACATAGCTCTTTGAAAGTTGGCACCCAGGTTGATAAAGTTGTTAAGAAGGCGTACGGTGTGTTAGCTTTTATTGGTAGAGGGATTGAATTTAGGAGCCGTGAGGTTATGTTACAACTGTACAAAACTCTGGTGCGGCCGCACTTGGAGTATTGCGTACAGTTCTGGTCGCCGCATTATAAGAAAGATGTGGAAGCATTGGAAAGGGTGCAGAGGAGGTTTACCAGGATGTTGCCTGGTATGGTGGGAAGGCCTTATGAGGAAAGGCTGAGGGACCTGAGGTTATTTTCATTAGACAGAAGAAGGTTACGTGGTGACCTAATTGAGGCGTATAAGATGATTAAGGGATTGGATAGGGTGGATAGTGAGAGCCTTTTTCCTCGGATGGTGATGACCAACACGAGGGGACATAACTTTAAATTAGGAGGTGGTAGTTATAGGACAGATGTCAGAGGCAGGTTCTTCACACAGAGGGTGGGGAGGGCGTGGAATGCCCTGCCTGCAGCAGTTGTGGACTCGCCTACTTTGGGGGCATTCAAATGTTCGGTGGATAGGCATATGGATGATATTGGAATAGTTTAGGTTAGAGGGTCTACTGGCCGGCGCAACATCGAGGGCCGAAGGGCCTGTACTGCTCTGTAATGTTCTATGTTCTATGTTCTATGATAAGTTAAGGAAAATCAATCATCACAGGTAGGCATTAGTTGCCTATCTCGGGCAGAAAGCTAACACATAGGGGGATATTCAAAAGTGTCCTGAGAGGGACTTCTTTTGTTTGTGACAGTGTACACAGTCTCAAGATGGCAAGGAGTTAGATTCATAATGGCCATTGGGATGTCTACAACCATGTTTTCAGGTGGAGAGTTTGCAGGATTGACCACAATGACAATGGCATCCAGGATTACTAAGGGAGGCTGGAGAATAATAGAAGCATAGAGACATAGAAAATAAGTGCAGAAGTAGACCATTCGGCCCTTCGAGCCTGTACCACCATTCAATATGATCATGGTTAATCATGTACCTTCAGTATTCCATTCCCGCTTTCTTCCCATACCCTTTATCCCTTTAGCTACAAGGGCCACGTCCAACTCCTTCTTGAACATATCTAATGAACTGGCCGCAGCAGCTGTGGTAGAGAATTCCTCAGATTCACAACTCTCTGAGTGAAGAAGCTCTTCCATATCTCACTCCTGAATGGCTTACCCCTTGAACTGTGACCACGAGGCCTGCACTTTCCTAACATTGGGAACATCTTCCCACATCTAACCTGTCCAGTCCTATCAGGATTTTATATAGTTCTATGAGATTCCCTCTCATTCTGCTAAATTCCAGTGAGTGCAAGTCCAGTTGATTTAGTTTCCAGTTGATTTAGTTTCTCATCATATATCAGTTCTGCCATTCCAGGAATCAGTCTGACGAACGTTCACTGGCTCCCTCAACAGCAAAAATGTCCTTTCTCAGATTAGGAGACCAAAATTGCACACAATACTCAAGGTATGGCCTCAACAAGACATCCTTATGCCTATACTTAAATCGTCTTGCTATGAAGGCCAGCGTATAATTAGCTTTCCTCACCACATGCTGTATCTGCATGGGCGCTCTCACTGTTCCACCATGACACCCAGGTCACATTGCACTTCCCCTTTTCCTAAGTTTCCACCATTCAGATAATAATCTTCCTTCCTGTTTCTTGTCACCAAAGTGAATAACCTCACATTTATCCACATTATATTGCATTTGTCAAGTACTTGCCTATTCAACCAGCCTGTCCAAGTCATCCTGCAGCCTCTTAGTATCCTCTTCACAGCACACACTGCCATCTAGCTTAATGTCATCTGAAAATTTGGAGATATTGCATTCAATTCCTTCATCCAAATCATTAATGTACTTTGTGAGTAGCTGAGATCCCAGCACTGAACTCTGCAGTACCTCACTAGTCACTGCTTGCCACTCTGAAAAAGACCCGTTTATTGCCACTCTCTGCTTCCTCTGATGACCAGTTCTCTATTCACATCAATACATTACCCCCAATATCATGAGCTTTAATTTCATTAATACCTTGAGTGGGGCCTTGCCAAAAGCCTTTTGAAAGTCTAGATACACAACATCCATTGTTCATTGTGCTGGTCATATCCTCAAAAAGTTCCAGAAGATTTGTCAAGCATGATTTCCCTTTAGTAAATCCATGCTGACTTGAACTGATCCTGTCATGCTTTCCAACTGCACAGTTATTACATCCTTCATAATTGACTCCTGCATTTTCCCCACCACTGATGTCAGGCTAACCAGTCTTTAATTCCCTGTTTCCCCTCTCCCTGCTTTTTTTAAAAAGTGGGGTTACATTAGTTGCCCTCCAAGCAACTGGAACTCTTCCAGAGTCCAGAGAATGCTGGATAATGATCACCAATGCATTCACTATTTTTACGGCCGCTTCTTGAGTACTCTGGGATGCAGAGCATCAGGCCCTGGGGACTTACTAGGTTTTAATCCCAGCAATTTTCCCAACACAATTTCCTGACTAATAAGGATTTCCTTCAGTTCCTCCTTCAAGCTAGACCTTCTGTCCCTTAGTATTACTGGAAGGTTATTTGTGTTTTTCTTACTGAAGACAGATTCAAAGTATTTCTTCAGCAGGTCTGCCATTTCTTTGTTGCCCATTATGAATTCATCTGATTCTAACTGTAAAGCATGTACATTTGTCTTTATCAGTCTTTTTTTCTTCACTACAGAAATTTTTGTAGTCATTTTTTATGTTTTCTGCAAAGGTACATAATATTCTATTTTTCATAATATTCTATTAAAAATATTCTATTTTTTCCTTCCAAATAAAACGCTTTGACCTCCTCTGCTGGATTTTAAATTTCTCCCTGTCCTTGGATTTGCTGTTTCTTCTGGCCAATTTATATGCCTCCTCTTTGGCTTTAACACTTTCCCTGATTTCTCTTGTTAACCATGGATGAGTCACCTTCTTGATCATTCAGGCTAATGTCCTTCCTTCATTAATCTCCTCCTTAACCAGTGATGCCACCTGTTCTCTTTTCCTTTTTTCATATCTTTCCTCAGTATTGAATACCATGTCTGGTCACCCTGGAGCCAGTCTCTGTGATCCCACTTACATCATTTCAGTTAATGACTGTCTGTGCAGTTAATTCATCCATCTTATTACAAATGCTCCTCAGATTGAGGTGCAGAGTTTTCAGGTTTTTTTTGGCATTTGTTGCCCTCTTAGAATTATGACGTAATGCGGCCCTTTTCAATTTTTGTCTTTGGTTTCTCTGCCTTCCACTTTTCCCCTAACTATCTTTTGTTTCTGTCCTCATTTTACTTCCCTCTGACTCTATGCATCGGTTCCCGTGCCACTGTCACATTAATTTTAATGGGAAGAATTCCATTGTTTGCTGGGAGGATCCAAGGAATTTGAAGGACAGTGACAGTCACAGAGGGAGGGTCAAATTTGGTCTCATAGCAAAATCTGAGCATCCCCATTATTATAAATTTAAGTAGATGCATGATTGATTTAAGGGCAGGCCACTTGACTTAATGGCAATGAATCGAGGTATGTGAGAGGCTCCTGCTTTTAGTTTCAGTGTGTACACTGTACAGGCAATAGCTCTGAAAATAAATTCATTCCTCTTTTGGCTCTACATATGCAAACCATGTTATTTTCTTTTTGATTAAAACCCACAGTCCCGAACATAGTTAGGATATTACAATCATCTTGTCAAGTCAAAGTAATGTTCCGGTCAGAAATCAAAACTGAAAAAGAGTCTGGGTGAGAGCAGTTGAAGGGAGTGTGAGGGTTTGATGGAACAGCCCCAACCTGCTTGAACTCGAAACATTGAAATAAAGACAGAGATGAAAGAAAATTGGAAGATCTGCTTGAGGACGTTCCACTGAAGCCATTGCCATTTTTAGCACTTTTCAAAGAGATTGCAGGAGTAATTCGCTTCATTTCTTTTCAGCATTAACACAGAGAAATGTAAAGATTGGTATTGTGGGCAGTGCTTTCCCCAATCGGTATGGATAATGGGCCAAAGGACATTCAGTCATTACTCATGCGTACATCAACTTAATTTACATATCAGATCAGAGGAGTGAGTTTGGCAAGGTGGCGCGTATGAATTAACATCCAAACCTTTTCCAGCCTCTTTGGGATTGAAATGTTAAGAATCGGGTTTGGCACCTTGGTACCTAGCTTTGTGAGTTTACACCTCAACTACAAGATTATATCAGTGATAAAGCTGGTGGCACAATAGCAGCTCGAGGCCATGAAAGCGGCTTTGTGTTTAGGAGAGGGAGTTCCCTATTTTTCATGTTAATCATTGATTGGTTATACCTATCGGTCCTCAGAATGTCAGGTATGGTGGCACAGTGGTTAGCATTGCTGCTTCATAGGTTTGATTCCCGACTTAACTGACTGTCATTGTGGGGTCTGTACATTCTCCCCGTATTTGTGTGTGTTTCCTCTGGGTGCTCTGGTTTCCTACCATATTTGGAAAGACATGCTGGTTAGGTGCATTGGCCATGCTAAATTCTCCCTCAGTATATCCAAACAGGCGCCAGAGTGTGGAGACTAGGGGATTTTCATAGTAACTTCTGCAGTGTTAATGTAAGCCTATTTGTGACCAATAAGTAAATTTTAAAGAGAGGAAGAAGAAATAATAATTGAGCCTGGGCTCAATGCTGCCTCTTTGAGAGTACTCATTGAATGGAGGAGAAGAAGAAAGCACTGGCGCACATCCCTGATCAAAGCCTTGAGAGAATTGTGGCTACACTTGGATGTTGCTTTCTTCTTCTTTTCTGCAGCTTGCTCTAAGTGTCTCCTGAAAGATAGTCGGGCTGGGGAGAATGCAATGTGTGCACACGGCTGGCGCTTGAATATATTGTCCAGACCTTTGACCCACTTCGGTGATAGCAGGACAGATGAATCAGTTCCCAACCTGTTGTGTAGGGAGATACTCTCCTATGCATAATTAATTTATTTCTTCACACAAAATCGGGCATGATACCCTGGCACTTCAACCAATGAGAAATGTAACTGCAAAACCCACCTGCAACAACACTTAATTTCAAAAATGGAAAACTTCCGCCCTGATTCTTGAAAAAGTCCAGAACATAAAATGAGGTTCTGCACAAATAACCATATCACATTCAAGATTTTGTCAGGATAAAGAAAAGTTCTGCTGGATTATCCAATCTATTGATTTGGAAAGGGTTTGCATTGCAGGCAATGACCTTGGTTCTATTCTGACCTTGGTATAGTTGCCACTAATTATTTGGATGAATGTTATGTCATCTGGTTCAAAAGTGGAAAGTTGCAGTTGTAGAAGTTATTGTGGTGGGGATGCCACCCTACACAACGGTCTGAACTAATAGCCCATTAATGTGAATCCCAGTGAGATCGTTCTCAGTTTGCATTCAGATGATCAGAACTGGCTGAAATACCGCGGGGCATGTATTGCCAATTTTCAACAATCAAAACAATCAAATATATATATTAGTAGTCACAAGTCAGGCTTACATTAACATTGCAATGATGTTACCGTAAAATTCCCTTAATCACCACAGGCTGGTGCCTGTTCAGGTCAATGCATCTAACTAGCACACTTTCAGACTATGGGAGAAAACTAGAGCACCCAAAGGAAACAAGGGGAGAATGTGCAAACACCACACAGACAGTGGCCCAAGCCAGGAATCAAACCCAAGACCCTGGCACTGTGAAGCAGCAGTGCTAACCACTGTGCCACTAGGCTACCCTAGTGGGATGTATTAAAGTTGAAAGTACTGAAAGTACCGGAACCTATTTTATAAACAGAAAATGTGGAAATTTTACAGCACCAGGCGCAAGAAAAGAAAGATTATTGACATTTTGTAGCCATCAGAATATGAATAAATTAAGTTGAAATATCATCAGAAAATTCTAGAGATGCTCAACAGGGAAAAGTGCAAATGTGGAGGCAAAGACAGATTTAGTGTTTGACAGGAATTAGTTTTGTAGGCAGTGAGGGCGTTTCGGGTTAGGAAACCCAAAAGTCCAGGTTTCCCTGCATGCTATGAACAGTTAACTAATTAACTCCAAAGCTGCACATTTTATCCTTGACAGGTTTCCTACCTGTAAATCAGTCTGTTTGACAATCTTGCCTTCCATCAGTTGGGGAACGGTGGGGCACTGGAGGAGACGGAGGGTTGGTGGGGAGAGGGAGGAATCATGCAAAATTGATGCAATCTTCAATCTGGGGTGTGTGGGGGAAGTGGTTGCAGCCAGTCTGAGCCCAACAGAAGTGTTCAATCTCTAACCCCTGGAGAGGTCAGATCTCCAACCCCTGCGGGGCTGATCCTTGAACCTGGTTGATCATTATATATTGGCATATTGGGGAGCATCCAATTTGGGAGCATTTACTCTAAGGCAAGAAGTTAATCTTGGGTGTCTGGGTGGAGCACTGCTATTCTTCCCAGCCTACATGAATTTGGCAAAGTTACCTTCTTCCTGAATCTGACTTTCGTCATTTCAACTGTAAGATTTCCCATTGCTCAGGAAACTGTTAAACCTGGAAAGCAGGTTGTCAGTTTTACTACATTATATAATATTAGAGGTAAAATTCTTCCACCAAAAATACAAAAATGCCTGTAATACTCTGACATTGACAATTCCTTAAATAAATTGTGGAATGCACACAATTGAAAGTTTTTGTTTCAATTGTATTGCTTTCACTAGCAGATGGTGGGGAGCTGGTTAACTGTTCATTCCTTGTCTCAATTCCACTAAACCAAGAATTTAGTGGGTTGGAGGCAGGTTGGGGTTGGGCTTTATTTTTTAAATTCAAAGCTCATATCTCTCCCATCCCACCTGTTTTTGGGTCATAAAAACTAGCCCAACATTTCAGGTCAATGACACCTCAATAGAACTGAAAGATGTTAGGCATTAGACATCTTAAACAGGTACAGAGCTGTTTAAAAGGGTTAGGTTGCAGTTAGATGTGGGTGGCTAGAGTTGGCAGATAGCTTTTTCAGATCTGTTCCATGAGATGTCATGTTCCATACCTGAGCTTCTGAGACATCTTTGTTTTCCTTAACCAAGGATTTCCTGCCACTGAGCTCAAAAGGAGTCTCAACTATATCTGTTTCCCCCACATCCATCCTCACACTTCTCCTTCCTCCCAGAATTACAGAAGTTTCCCTAGTCTTCACGTTGCATCTTCAATGTATCATCTTTGCCATTTCTGCCAGTTCCAACTCAATGAACTATAGCAGGCAGAACACAAATATTTATAGTTAAATGTTTGTTATTTATAGCCAAATTTGAATTTTACAGCTGAGTTTGCTCCACTTTAACCTCATTTAATTTATGTGGTATTAACTGATGGAATGTTAGAGTTAGTAATGGCAAGCCAAAGCCTTGTTTTATAAACAGCTTGCACATTCAGACCTAGTCTCAATAACAGCCAATCTGTCACTGGATTTGCCATGGAAATATTTTCATTCTTGTTTTCAAATCTCTCCAAGAGCTGGCCCCTTTCCATTGCTATAATTTCTTCCAGTGCTGCAACACCCTGACATCTCTATCCTCCAATAATTTTGGCTTCCTGAGCATCACTGGTTTTAATTGTTCTACTGTTGGTGGCTACACTTCACTTATCAAAACTCCATGATTTAGGTTCCTTCTCTACACCTCTCTACCTTGCTTCCCTCTTTTACAATTCTTTTAGATTTACTTCTTTGGTCAAGCTTTTGGTCATCCAACTAATGTCTCTTTATGTGGCTCAATGCATATATATACCTAATACTTCAATGTACCTTGGAGCATTTGACTGAATTTCGGACACTGTCTAAATATAGTTGATGTTACTGTTTGATAGACAAAGCTTTGGTGAAGCACACCATCTTATTGATTCAGATATACAGTTGGGTAGCATGTTATTCATGGAAAGAGTAATACCATACTGCTACAAGCCTGCTGAAAACAAGTCCTTGTTTTGATCACAATTCTCTCTTGGCGTACTGCAATTATAATGTGCTTTGAGCATTCTTAAACCATACAGGGAATTCCCCTGACGCTAACGAAGACTCAGACACATTGGAGAAAATGTCAGATTCAACAGCAATGGAAAAACTACACATAGTCAAGAGGCAGTTAACAAAACAGTAATCTGCACACAGGAAGACATTGGTAAGCAAAAGTTATAGAATTCCACAAAATAGAAGGAGGTCATTCATCATGTGCTGATTGTCCCTTTAAGGGCAACACTGCAGAATAAGGGTCACTTGGCCTGGGTGATCAATCAGAACTCAGAGTGGGGAAGCACCTCAGAAGAAGGAGTCCTCTTGCACTTAGGTATTTTAGAGCTAGCTACTCTTGAAGATCACTAAATAAATCCCTTTTGTTTAGCAATTAAGTCTCTGAAAATGGATCATTATACATCCCATTGTATCTGTCAACTTTTTGAAAGAACTATTCAATTACTTCTGCTGCCCTACTCTTTCTCTCTGGCCTTATTCTGATACTTATTCAGTATATATACCCTGGGCAGGATTTTCCATACCCCCATGGCATGTTTTGCTGTGGCAGGGAATCTTTTGATCTCACCGCTAGCAAGATGTTTTCCATTCATGCACTCCCCGCTGCTGAGAAACCCACGGACGGGGGTTCACCTTGACAGGACTGAAAAATAATGCTGCCAAGAAGGTCGGAAAATTCCGACTCATGTTGAATCCCTTTGTTCACACAACTAAATATAATGCCCTTATCCTAGTGGCAAAATCAGAGATCTGGTATACAGTGGATGTAAGATCTTTTTTGGTAATGTTCTATGTTTTATGTTCTATTTGGTCCCAATATTGGCTGTGGATAATTCTCAGGGCTGGAATTCTGTGGGTGTTCATACCCCACCATTGCTGCAAGTGAGGACAGAGAATTTGGCACTCAGCCAGTTTCTGTTCATTGTAGCAAGTCAGTAAGAATTTAGCAACACCAATTTTCAATCCAGCCGATTTATTTGATAGTAAACCTGCGAGCTTTCAACACTCTCTCTGTGTCTTCGTCAGGCAAATGCAGTGTTCTGGTCTGCAATAGCACACATCAGCACAGACAGTCACAGATTGCTGATTAGAATGCGAATTCTTACATCTAACCTGCTATTCAAGTGTTAAAGTGGCTAACAATGCGTGTGAAGGGAATCTGAGCATTGGTTACAGAATTGTGTATTTCCTCCAGACAGCACAGTAAGTGAGGTTTTTTGCTAACCCAGGCAAGTTACGGGGTTTACAGATAGTGTGTCATGAAGCCAAGATCCCTATTAAGACCGTCCTCATGTGTGCGGAACTTGGCTATCAGTCTCTGCTCAGCGACTCTGCGCTGTCGTGTGTCACGAAGGCCCCCTTGAAGAACATTTACCCGCAGGTCAGAGGCCGAATGCCCATGACTGCTGAAGTGTTCGCCCACAGGAAGGGAACTATTTTGTCTGGTGATTGTTGAGCGATGCTCATTCATCCGCTGTCGTAGTGTCTGCATGGTCTCCCCAATGTAACAGACACTACGACACTAAGAGGACAGTCTTAACAGGGATCTTGGCTTCATGACGCACTATCTGTAACCCCCATAACTTGCCTGGGTTAGCAAAAAACCTCACTTACTGTGCTGTCTGGAGAAAATACACAATTCTCTAACCAATGCTCAGGATTCCCTTCACACACATTGTTAGCCACTTTAACACGTGAATAGCAGGTTAGATGTAAGGATTCGCATTCTAATCAGCAATCTCTGACTGTCTGTGCTGACGTGTGCTATTGCAGACCAGAACACTGCATTTGCCTGACGAAGACACAGAGAGAGTGTTGAAAGCTCGCAGATTTACTATCAAATAAATCGGTTGGATTGAAAATTGATGTTGCTAAATTCTTACTGAGTTCTTACCACCCCAGTCCAACGCCGGCATCTTTACATCATTGTAGCAAGACCAGAGAATCCACCCAATATCTTCAATGTCACATTTCAACAGCACGTTTATTAGCTTTTGATGATAAACACAACTGAATTCCTTTTCATACTCTGAAGTACATATGTAAATTAAAGTTTATTTATTAGTTATGAGTAGGTTAACGTTCACAGTGCATTGAAGTTGCTGTGAAAATCCCTTAGTTGTCACACTCTGGTGCCTGTTTGGGTATCCTGAAGGAGAAATTGGCATAACCAATGCACCTAACCAGCACCCGGAGGAAACCCATGCAGGCACAGGGCAAATGTACAAACTACACACTGACAGTGACCCAAGTTGGGAAGTGAACCTGGGTCCCTAGCTTTGTGAAACAGCAGTGCTAACCATTGTGCCACCTTGCCATCCATATATATCAATACATATTATCCATGTGTTCTTGTTTCTAAATTGAGAATCATTCTTACTTTAAATATTTTCTCCCCTGTTCCTACTCCAGATCTAAATCCAAACTGTGTTTCATTAATTTCTACTTCAAATTATTATTTCTTTCTATTATAACTTTCAAGATCAGTTCAATGACATGGCTCATTAAGCTTATAGTTCTGAATTGATTGCACTTCATTGCTTCAGGTTCCTTAGGTAACTTAATAAAAACTGAGTGTCTCAAGTTGCTGAGTATGTATCCTTTGATATATATTTGATCATGAATTCTGTTATCACTTCTAATTCTGTTTCTCTGAGAGGTTTTAGATGTTATGTTGTTATTGCATCTATGCCTAGAGCATTTCCTGCACTCAATAATTTCAAAAGCATTCTTTACTTCTGATATTATAATGTGTGGTCTTTCATTTGCTTCTATATCTTGAGGACTTCCTGGATTTGGACCATCATACAATTCACTTATATATTCTCTCCATTTTTTGGCTTTTGCATCCCTTTCAAATTTTACCATCTTTTTCTTTTATGTATCCACTACCTGTCATTTTCCCTTTTTTTCTATCTGTAGAAGTTTCATCTGCTGGCGCATATTGTGATTTCTTACATCAAATTTATACTCCTGGACTATTCGGAGAATTAGCTGTACTCCATTTTGTGGTTCCTTTCCAGCCCCATTACTTCAACACACACCTCATTATGCCATTCCTCCTCAGTCTGCCTACTTTATTTCCTTTTCAATTGTATCATACTTAGGAATATTTCACTTCTTTCCCCTTTCTATCATCTTTGTGAATATTTCATCTGTATCTACACCTAGTCTTTTCTTTTCATTTTGGTTAATTTTCCATCACGCTACGTTGTATGTTCTTCTTTGTATCTTTCCATTTGTATTCTGCATTTGAATCTGAAACCACCTTGTTTATTTCTTCAGTCTTGAAGCATTCATACTTTTTTTTACTTCAAGTAAAGAAGCCTCTTTGACATTCTCATTCTTCAATTTGTCATGGTCTAGATACTTGCATTTCTTTCTTGATATTTTTCTTTGCTTTTGCCACAAGGAAACAATGATCTGAATTTATATTTGTGCTGCATATGTATGATTTTCTTCATGCTGCTTCTAAAATGTTCTTTCATTATTACATAATCTATCTGACTTCCATACACATTGCCCAGATTCTTCTCATTTACAGTCTTTTTCGTTGCTTAAGAAGGCATTCGCCACCATCAGGTCATTGTCTTCACAAAATCATCTCACTCTCTTTGCTCTTTCGTTTTGCAATCCAAGGCCATATTGACTGATATGCATTCCTGATTTCCTTCACCAACTTTAGAGATTAAGTCACCCATTACAATTACGACATCAGTTCATTTAACTTGATAATAGTACTTCAGGAGATCACTATAAAAAGCTTCTATTTCCTGCTCAATGTGATCTTGTGCCAAGGCATAAACTTGTATGACAAACAGATAAAAAAGCTTTCCTTTGACCTCAATCTGAGATTGGCCAGTAAACTTGATCATAGCTTGCATCTTTTTTTCATTAAGATTCCTGCTCCATTCTGAGACTTCTTTTTATTTCTTGAGTAATAAAGTGCATGATTCTTCTTTTCCATAGAACCGTAGAAACCCTACAATGCAGAAGGAGGCCATTCAGCTCATCATGTCTGCTCTAACTCTCCAAAAGAGCATCTTATTTAGGGTTATCCTGTTTGAACCTGCCCCACTAGCAACTTAGGATTTAAAAGATCAGGCATTCTGAACATTCCATCACCTCGTTGAATAACACCCCCCCTGCCTCAGAACCCCCAGCCATGCAACACCCCCTGCCACCCCTCACAGAACACCCCTCTGGCACTGCCTATGGCAATCTTACGTGGGTGAAGAGGGGGAGAAAGCCCAGGGAATGCTAGGCTTTCCCTGCTTCTGACTGCAGCGGGGACGTGTCAGTGACACATTCTCCAGAAAATGACCCCGAGGTGTGTGTCTCTGCACTGATGGAGGGTATGGGTGAGCACTGTGATGGTTCTTCCTGAGCCTCTTCATTCTTAGATGTGATTCGGGGGCAGAGAACTGGCTAGTGGCTGTAGTCTGCTTGTATGTCAAAAATGCAAAAGGATTGTTTTAGAGATGTGCGGAAGTGAATTCAGAGCACATGGTACTCAGTGTGAATTGCAAGATTGGGTGAAGTGATGGAGCTGAGATCTGGGGTTAAAGGGACGGGAGTCCAAATGTTGTATCACCACAGGAGCCATCCTTTCCTCAGCAGTGAGCTCTGCAGCAGCCTCCATGAACTTGGAAACCTAAATTCAATATTGTAATTAACAACCTCCTCTCTAGAGAGCTTTACGCACACACATCGAAACATGTCTGAACTGGCTTCCAATTGTACTTCTGTCAATTTGCAAAGATCTCCCAAATCCACACAGTTCTCTTAGTTAACATTCCCCTCAAGCTATCCATCCTAATATCCTACTAATTGATATCAATGTTCAGCACCACAGTGAGAATGGTTAATGCAGGTTGTGATCATCTCATTTATATTTATCAAATTCCCAATGGAGGTTAAGCTTGTGACGAATAAAAATAAACATTTAACCTCAATTTGTTACTGATTTCCACTGAGAAATTCCTGGGTTTCTTTCAAGAACATAAGTACATAAGAAATAGGAGCAGGAATAGGCCATACAGCCCCTCGAGCCTGCCCGGCCATTCAATAAGATCATGGCTGATCTGTAGTGGTTCAGTACCACTTTCCTGCTTTCTCCCCATAACCCTTAATTCTCTTGCCAATCAAAAACCTATCCACTCTTGACTTGAACACATTCAGTGAGGAAGCTCCACCACCTCATCAGGCAGAGAATTTCAAAGATTCACCACCCTTTGTGTGAAGAAACTGCTCCGCAACTCCGATCTGAACCGCCTCCTCCCACCCCCCTAATCTTGAGGCTGTGACCTCTAGTCTTGCTATCTTTGCTAAGCGGAAAGAGTCTCTCAACCTCTACCCTATCCATCCCCTTCATTATCTTATACGTCTCTATAAAATCCCCTCTCAGCCTTCTAAACTCCAAAGAGTACAAACCCAGCCTATTAAGTTTCTCCTCATAATCCAACGCCCTCATCTCCAGTATAGGCCTAGTAAACCTTCTCTGCACCCCCTCCAAGGCCAATATATCCTTCCTCGAATGCGGCGACCAAAACTGCACACAGTATTCCAGCTGCAGTCTCACCAGTACCCTATATAGCTGCAATAGTACCTCCCTACTTTTATATTCTATCTCCCTAGCTATAAAGGCCAACATTGTATACACCTTCTTAATCACCTGCTACACCTACACACTGTGTTTTTGTGAATCATGCACAAGGACCCCCAGGTCCCTCTGCACCATCGCATGCTGCAGCTTTTCACCATTTAAATAGGAATCCTTCCTACCATTATTCCTACTAAAGTGGATAACCTCACACTTGCTAACATTATACTTCATTTGCCAGGTCCTCACCCACTCACTCAACCTATCCAGATCCCTCTGCAGACTTTCCTCACCCTCCACGCAATTTGCTTCAGGTTTTGAATCACTGAATCTATGAAAACTGATTTTCACCTAATTTGGCAAAAACCTCATTTCCCATTGTCCTCTTCACCAAAATTCAACGTAGAAATACATACAACTTAGACCCATGGATGTAAAGTTCTAGTTTTCTGCAGAGTGTTGTAGCAGGTGGAAAAAGCACTACTATCTGGTGGCTTTCACCACCATATTGTTCACAACTTCGTACAAAAATAGCAAAGGCAGGTCTCACAGTGCTTTGCCAGCTATTCAGATTGTTTAAAGATTGGGATCCTATTTTTAAAGGCCACCCTAGTCCGTAAAAATAAAATTATGACTGTCCGCCATGCACCCAACACCCCTCTCCCCCCATGTAAATTGTCAAATTTGCATGAAAACTGGAGTAATTCCCGTTTTTTTCAGTGGGAGTTCAGAGAAGAATCTCCCACACTTGTGCACTGCAGAAGCCACCGGGGCTTCAGATCCATGCTGGATATCAGTGATCAGCATGAGAGAGGAGGGACTGGGGCTTATCCCACTGAAGAGGCTGAAATCAGCGTGCTGAGTGGGCCGCTGCATGTGTGGCGATGATCTGTCAGTGCCACGATTGGTGCATGTAGAATGGGGAATGGCCCCGCATAGATGGTCTACTGCAGCTCTCACAACAGTGACTCTCTGCGCCTTCTCTCCCATGGCTTGATCGCTGGCCCCCTGACCATTCCCGCGCCAGCCCTGACAACACCTTTCCTCCTGGGCAGCCCCAATTTCCAGGGCTGACCACGCCCTCTCCAACTGACCCTCCCTCTCTTAGCCTGTCCCAACGGCTGCCCCTTCTCCTTACCCCAATAATCCCAATGCAGAGTGCCAGTGGGACCCCTCCCACCCACTGATCATCCTCTTGGCAATGCCTTATGACCAATGGGCTCTCCCAAGGTACCTCCTGGGCATCGGTATTTTGCCTCTAGGCAGTGCAAGGGGCCCAAGCTGACACTGCCAGGAAGCCAATGTCCAGGATGCACAAGTCCCTTGCCGCCCAATGCTCTTGGAGGCCCTGATTGCTCCCCCTTCCCTCCTGAGGGGTCGGGCCATTAGCTCCCTGGAGGTGGAGAATTACTCTGAGCCC
Source organism: Sphyrna mokarran (assembly GCA_024679065.1). NCBI lineage: Eukaryota > Metazoa > Chordata > Chondrichthyes > Carcharhiniformes > Carcharhinidae > Sphyrna > Sphyrna mokarran. The sequence continues at coordinate 77,942,073 of JAGIQG010000002.1, forward strand.
TGCTGGAGCAAACTATTTTGGCAGGGGTGGGAGAGATGCTAGTGAGCCCAGGTGCTTCAGTCCTGATCCTGCTAATTGCATTTAAATTATATGCAAATTACTATTTAAATTGTCTTTGCACATCCCCACTGATATCCAGCATGGATCTGATGCCGCTAGAAATCTGGTGCTGGGAAGGAGGGGAGGGGCTGTGGGAGGGGGTCACGCCTGGACAATGGCCTGAGACTGCCCTAGCACGGTAGTGCTGGCGATAGTACACAGGAACTGCCATGCACCCACCATCCCCCTCGCTACCAGAAATATCAAGGTGGCTAGGAATGGGACCAGTTTGCTGATCCTAGTATTTTAAAACTCTTTCCCTCTCCCATCCATCAGTGCGTTAAAATTGAAGCCCTTGTTTACATGCATTCTCAGTGAATTATGATGACAGAGAACAACTCTACAGAAATTCCCAACCATGGTCTTCTGTATCCAGTATGGCCCTCCATTTTTGACCTTTTTATTGGCTCCTGCATACTAAGTTGTTTGATTTACTCTGGTCCAATAATTTCTCATTGTTATGAAGGTTAGATTTGAATTATAGGAAAATTCCAGTTGGCAGACTCAACCCATCATTGAAGCTGAAAACAGGAGGCACAATGAAGGTAATATTAATCATACAAACTTACTGTTATGTAGAAATGCCTTTTCCTATGACACTTAAAAATGGAGAACCAACATAATGTACTTTGTATGCATGAATGACCCAGAAGGAAATATCATTTTTTCCTTGCAATCTTTTATAGATCTGATTATGCTTTACACACCTATCTTTAGGAAGCAATGCACAACATTTGACACATTTTATCTTTGCCCTTCCTTTGTCAAGAGCCTGAAATTTTAAATGAAAACTGTGCTAATAGAATTGATTGAAATCAGCTTTTGGAAGAATCACACTAACTGCACACTGAGTTATTTATGCTGTGAGATAAAGTTATCTTTAAAGGGCTGATATTAATTGATAGCATTTTCAAATAATGTTTTTCAGAATATTTCTATTGAAAGGGGTTTGGTCTTTGTTAAAGTAACTGGTATATAAAAGAAAATTATGTTTGTATAAAGACATTCTTACACATGCAATAGTATGTGCAATTGCTTTACTATTTATATGAAGGTTGAAAAACTGTTTTCCAATTCTTCTCCTTGTTCAAGTCTGGTGCCGGGAAACAGGAACTCCCAGACCACAATCATTAAGGAGAGGCAACAACATTTCCTCTATGATCATCCTCAACACTGGTGCCCCTCAAAGCTGTGTTCTCAGTCCTTTACTATACTCCTTATACCCCTATGACTGGGTGGCCAAATGCCCCTCCAATTCGATTTTTAAGTTTGCTGACGATACCACCGTAGTGAGTCAGAACTCAAACAATGATGAGACAGAGTACAGGAATGAGATATAGAATCTGGTGAATTGGTGCGGCAACAATAATCACTCCCTCAATGTCAACAAAATGAAAGAGATTGTCATCGACTTCAGGAAGCGTAAAGAAGAACATATCCCTGTCTACGTCAATGGGGACAAAGTAGAAAGGGTTGACAGCTTCAATCTTTAGGTGTCCAGATCACCAACAACCTGTCCTGGGCCCTCCATGCTGACAGTATAATTAAGAAAGCCCACCAACGCCTCGCCTTTCTCAGAAGACTAAGGAAATTTAGCGTGTCAGCTATGATTCTCATCAATGTTTACAGATGTACCATAGAAAACATTTTTTCTGATTGTATCATAGCATGGTATGACTCCTACTCTGCCTAAGACAGAAGGAACTTCGAAAGTTCATGAATGTAGCCCAATCCATCACATAAACCAGACTCCCATCCATTAACTCTGTTTACACTTCCTGCTGTCTCAGCAAAGCAGCCAGCATAATTAAGGACTGCACGCACTCAAGACATTCTCTCTCCCACCTTCCTTCATGAAAAAAATTCAAAAGTCTGAGATCATGTACCAACCGACTCAAGAATAGCTTCGTCCCTGCTGCTGTCAGGCTTTTGAATGGACCGATCTTGCATGAAGCTGATCTTTCTCTACACCTTAACTGTGATGTGACACTACATTCTGCACTCTCTCATCTCCTTCTCTATGAACGGTATGTTTTGTTGTATAGCAAGCAAGAAACAATACTTTTTACTGTATGTTAATACATGTGACAATAATTCAAATCAAATCAAAATCAAAAATCACTTTATGTCACTGGGCTGTTTTGCACTTTTTTTAATTTGTTGCACCATTGGCAGCTTTAACTTCAGCTGTCTTAGCCAAATGTTGGAGAAAACCCTCCTGAAATCCCTCCCAATCTTTTAAGACCATTCTTAAAACTTATCTCTTTGATCAAGTGAATGCAAATATTGTTTGCATCTTTGACAAGAAGTGCTGTGTGAATGATTTAGATAGGCTTCCACCTGAGGGCTGACTATCACGAAGGCCAATCTTCAGACACTTTAGATTCACTTCATGTGATACAAGAAATAGTTGATGGATACAGTGGAGGAGACAATGGTGCAGTGGTATTGTCGTAATAATCGATCCCAGGGTAATGCTCTAGGGACCAAGATTCCAAACACACCATCGCAGATGTTGACATTTGAATTGAATGAAATCTGGAAATACAATTCTAATGATGACCATGAAACATTAATGATTGTTGTAAAAACCCATCTGGTCCTTTCATGAAGGAAATCCGCTCTCCTAACCTGGTCTGGCTTAAATGTGACTCCAGACCCAAAGCAATGTGGTTGGCTCTGAAGTAGCCTAGTAAACTGGGTAGTTAGAGATGGGCAATAAATGCTGACCCAGCCAGCAACATCCACATTCCATGAATGATGTTTTTAAGAAAACAAATGGTAGTCCCATTATTATAAGCAGCTTAACACCTATTGCATGATTGGTTTAAATGGCTGTAACAGAACCTTTTAACTGAACAGTTTAGACTTTAACTGCATACTTTATCACTAGATATTAAGTGCTTTCATGACAGTAATGAGTCACACTTTTTAACATGGACAGTTGATTGCAGGAGATAACTGTAACATTGTTAAATGAAACATATCACTAATAGTCAAAGTCAATTGACAAACAGAATGATTATTTTACATTGATTATATCATCGTATTTTCATTATACAGTATTAAATGTAATTACTTCATGCTTACATGATAAATTATTGATTATAAAATTGCTGACTTTTCACTTCCAGCTGTCCTACAAATGGCATAAGTTTTATATACAGCTGTTATGCGTCACAAGGCTTTCCAAAGATTTTTTTCTCTGGCTCCAAGTATTTAAAATGAAGTGAAATCAACTTAAAAATAAGCTTTCCTTGGCTGAGAACTGAAGCTAAAGATTATTCGGCAGCTAATTAAATAATGGATGTGACAACATCAGGCTCTTTTTAAAAATTATTTAAAATAGGATAAAGCTTCAACATACAAAACACTAATCAGCTGTCCAAAGACATGGCAGTGCTCAGGTCAATAAAGCAGACATGGTTACAGGAAAAGTAAAAAAAAATACAAATTGATAGATTTCTTATACAGCAACAAGTCATGTGTTATGCTAACGGAATGAGAAGCTTGTGTAAATTGCAGCAAATGGAGCAGAAACTTACAGAAAGTTAAAGTTTATTTATTATTTATTTATTAGTCACAAGTAAGGTTTACATTAACACCGCAATGCAGTTACTGTGAAAATTCCCCTCAGTGCTATTGTGATCATTACCCATTGCCATATTCCTTGCTTTTTATTTTGGATAGTATTTTAATTAAAATACTAGTCCTGATGTTTCATAACGATATTGCTATGATGTTAGTATTACATATATTAATAAAAAGAGAAGTGATGACATACCAGTATTGTCACTGGACTAGTAATCCAGAGATCCAGAGCAAAGCTCTGGAGATCCAGGATCAAATCCCACCGTAATAGATGGTGAAATTTGTTTTCCATGAAAAACACTGGTATCACTGATTGTCATTATAACCCTCCTCTAGGGAAGGAAATTTGCCATCCTTACCTGGTCTAGCTGGCAAGTCACTCAAAATCCATAGTAATATGGTTGACTCTTAACTGCCTTCTGAAATGGCCTAACAAACTACTCAGTTCAAGGGAATTCAAGATAGGCTGCTAATGCTGGGCCAGCCAGAGATGTCCACATCCAATGTATGAAAAAAGTGTTCCAAATTAACAAATAAGACTAGTTGAACTGGAGCATCACAGGCTTGAATTAACACCACTGCCCTGGTGGGAATCACTTGGAGAAACAGTTAAAATCCACCAGAGAATTTAGTTACTAATGGCCAGCACAGATCCTGCCCTTTCAACTTGTTACTAACCATTTTTGACCAGTGGCTAAGCTGTACTATCCAAAATTGGCAGATCCTTATTCAAATATATAGAACTGGGCCACATTACGTTATCTAGCCCTCACCTCTCTTATCCCTCATTACCCACCACCGCTCTCCATGCTCTATCCATACTAACCTATGACCCCACTCATCCTCACGACTTCCGTATAGTCCATATACCAACTTTGCACCAACTCATGACTGACTCATCCCCATAACTGCTTATTGTCCATGTCAACTCATCCAGTATTCACCATGGGCAAAGTTCAGGAAACACAGAATATTTACAGTACAGAAAGAGGACATTCAGCTCTTCAAGTCTGCGCTGGCTCGCTGAAAGAGCAATCCGCCTGATTCTTCTCCGTGCTTTATCACATTTTGCATATTCATTCTTTTCAGAAAGCAGTCTAATTTGTTTTTTGAATATCTTGATTGAACTAATGCACACACCCTTTTAGGAAGCTCATTCTAGATTCCAACCAGCCTCTGGGTGAAAAAAAAATCTTCACATCACTTCTTCTTCTTTCTTTTGCCCATTATTTTGAATCAGTCATCTAGTTCTTGATGTACTCTTGGAATGGAACTGTTTCTATTTATCTATTGTGTCCATATTCCTTAGAATCTTGAACACCTCTATCGAGTCTCCTTTCAGCCTTCTTTCTTCAAGAAAAACTGACCCAAACTTTCCAACCTATCCTAATATCTATAATTGTCTATCTCTGAAATTATACTTGTGAATCTCCTCTGTACTCTGTCTTTCAATCCTTCCCTGGGTATTGTGCTCAGAACTGGACATAGTACTTCAAATGAAGCCTAACTAGTTACACAAGTTCAACATGACCTCCCTATTCTTGTAATCACTCTCTTTATAACTTTTAGTAAAAAATGAACACTTTTATTCTCCTTATCCTTTCAGCATGTTTGTTATTTGCATTCTATCTTTTTTCTCGTTTTCTGTTTACTTTCATGAATCCCCTTTAGTTTTGCTCTCTTTGTGTCCTACTGAACGTAGCTTACCTTTTTTTATTTCATAACCTTGCATTTAAGCACTTTTGTTTACATGTCAATTCTGTCTTTGAACTCCTAATTCCATCTTGATGGTAGAAGCAAGTTCAGAAAAACAGGCTTTTTTTGGCTAAAGAGCAGTTTTAGAACAGTTTCTTGCCAATTTGATACAGTTTTTTAAACATGCTTTTATCTGTTCAAACCCAAGCTTGCTGAAAATTGGAAGGCGGGGGGGCGGGGTTCAAAGATTCAAGTTATTTAACATTTATAATAAAGATGACAATTGTTATAGCACTTTATCATGTCAAAACAAGTGTTTCATAATTAACTACTTTTGCACTGGTGTGACTGTTTTATGTTGTAGATTGCAACAGCGATGCTGAACTTAGCATAAATAATTTTTATTAGGGTTGAAGGAAGAATATTGCCCAGTACTCTGGGAGAATTCCTTGTTTCTCTCTGGATAGTATAATGAGATCATAGACATCTGAGCCACTGGAACTGAGAATTGCAATCTTACATCTCTTCAAAAACATGATACCTTCATGTTATACATCACATTAGGTTTCTTCTGGGTGCTCGTGTTTCCTTCCACAGTCCGAATGACATGCAGGTTAGGTGCATTGGCCATGCTAAATTTTCCATCACTGTACCTGAATAGGTACCAGAGTGTGGTGACTAGAGAATTTTCACAGTAACTTCATAATATTGTTAATGTAAACCTACATCTGACACGAATAAATTTTTAAAAAGTACTCAAGGAAAAATGAATACTGGTGTATCCAATTATGTAATCAAAGCACTGTATCGGGATCAGTCTACAACTTGTCTGACATAGGGATAAAAGTGATATACACTCATCCACCTGAAATGTAATACTTCACTATCGGTATTGTCTCTTTAGCTGTAATACACTGAGAACAGCAAGAAGCATAAGTGCATTTGCAGAATTCATTTATATGACATTGTAGAAGATTCTCAAATGAATCAATCTCTCTGTGAAGTAATCTCTGAGCTTAACCCAAAAGGATCCAAGGAGTTTTTACAACAGATTGGTAGTCTGTGAACTTGCATAGTCAACAGAATAAATTTGTTCATCAACTCGATCAGATATTTTAAGGAAAGAAGAGACACAGGGCCCGATTTTAGCATCAAGCTGTGCCCATTTTCAGGTACGAAAACTTGGTAGTCAGGCGTGAGGTAACTAGCGTGATCCATGCCCGCCTCCATGTTGTTTCCCTGTTTACCAATAGCCAAAAATGGTCGTTACCGGCACCACACCTGACACTACTGTCACGTCAATTTAAACATATTTGCATGCATTTAAATTGACTTAATGAGCTGCATGTCCAAACTTACCTGCACTTCCTCCTTTACCACCGCATTTGCCAGGCTACATTTGACATGAAACAGGTATGGCCCGCAAAGGTCCAATTTGGGTGCTCCACTTCTGAAGAGATAAGTTCAGAGCTTCTGGCAGCAGTCTGATTCAGATCGGTGGTGAAGGATGGGGGTGAGGGGGGAAAGGGGAAGGAGGCGGGTCAGATGGTTCACTGGTGGGGGAAAGAAGATGGGTCAGATGGCTTTCTGGTTAAGGTGAGAAGGAGGGAGATAGATGGCTCTCTTGTAGGGAAAAGGGAGGCAGGTTTGATGGTTCTGTGGTGGGGGAGAGGGAGGTGGGTCAGATGGCTCTTTGAGGAGAGATGGGAGGCGGGATTAAGGTGTCCACAGCCACTCTGTGTGTGATTGGTGAGGGAGGAAGAGGGGCAGGGGGCCACGATCAGCCTAGGTAGTGAGGGGGGTAATAAGAGGGTCAATTATATTGTGGGGGTGGGGCAATGTCTGTGGGAGCATGAGGAGGCATTATCCTGCCTGGGAGCGATGTGACAGGGGACATTTTTCTTTTTTTTACTATGTATGTGCAGTTGAAGGCTCCGATCAGAATTGTGGCGTTTTGGGTGCAATAAGCTCTGCCCTCAGGCTTTTGTAGTACGATTCAGACAGAATCTTTATTACTTTTTCAGGTACAGTGTGTATGGGGGCTTCTGAGAATGGGTCTAGAAGTCAGAGCTGAAACACTCCCATTTCAAGTGTGCCAGCACTTACAATTAAATGGTAAAATAGTGCCCATAGGGGAATTCCTGACCTCTGCGCAGGTGAATTATTTGCACATTGTGGATAGTTTATTTATATGTCCTTAACCTTTCTTAGGATTGCATTGTGCAAGTTCTTGGAATTTTGGCCTATCTCATGCCTGTATTCTGCTGTCCAGATATGATTACTAGCACATTCTTACTTTGTTTTCTTTCTTAGGTATTCCATTTTAAACATCTGTTTGGTCTTTTTATTCTTGTAGTTTTTGTTGCTCTTCAGCCAAGTTCACTATAAATTATTACATTGTTGGCATTCAGAATATTAACAAGCCTTTAATCTTGCTCTTCTTTTAACTTCATCTTGCCATCTTTTATGTTTCACTGCATTCCAATCAATAAGAAAGAGCTTTTTCTCAGGGGGAGGGAATGATAGAATTCAAAAATGTTACCATTGTTTTCTCCTTTTATTTATTAAAAACATGATTTGGCATTGATTATGCAGTTATTCAAAGGGCATATAAAAGTTTTTTTATACTGAAGTATTTATGCCAAATGTTCAGTCTTTTGCAGCACTGATAGAAGTTTTCAAAGGTCTTGCAAGCTGTTGTTGGGTCTCTGTAACTAAAAGTGGATTAATCCTCTTGTTTCCAACCATTAATTGTAGATCTCAGTTCTTGACTTTGGCAAAGCATTTGAAGAAAAATAGGTGGGAGGGAGTGATACACTGAGGGCACATTTTTTAATTGATCTGGCACTCCACCACTGAAAGTCAAAGTGCCAAATAATGATCTATGGCAAGTGATTGAAGTTCAGTGGGCCCTTCATTAGAAAGAGTTTTCCATTTAATCCATTTTATCATTGTTGATGTTGGATGTAAGAAGTTGAAAATGCTTCCATTTTTGAACACTGATGCCAAAACATTACGACCAGTTGATCAATTGACATTTTTTAAGAAGGGGGTGTGATAGATATTATCTTGCATTTTGAAAAGCTCACCGAAAAGAATTACAAAATGGATTTTGTATTTTGAATATATTGTGTATATGCTTGCTTGCTTTTTGTTTTCAATAGTTAGCAAGTAGGCTGCCATGTATTTCTCCCAGTTCATATTGATTATACAATCAATAAACTATCCCACACAGTGATTCAGAATAAAGCATTGTGACCAAACAGAGGCCGATAATGATCAGGTTGTTATCTCAAGCTGGCCTGCAGAAACTCCTTCAAACAAAGTTGAGTAAAAACTTGCCAGCTTTATCACACTAAAGAAATTAAAACACAAAAGCATGAAATAAGATAAAATAGGTAAATCAAATCAGATCGACAAAATATAGCCACAAATGATTTCATACAGTTGGAGGTTTAGGCCTATGTCATTTACCCAAAACTACATATTTCCAGTGTTTGATGACAATGCATTTTATGCATTACTTATGTCTAAAGCATACAAGTAAAGATATTTCATATTTTGGATTTCTTGAATGTATTTACTTGCATCAGAAGAGCATGCAACTAAGTCAACATCAAATAACACACATTTTTAACTGATGGCATTTATGACAAAAAGTGAGTTCCAGAATATTTATGAGTTAATCCACAATGATGGTCGGTAAAAATAACACTTTTTATCCTCCTTATTAGACAGTCTGCCGGAGTGGAGGATAACTTGCTCCAATTTCAGTTCAATATGTTCTGAGGTGGCTGATGAATCCCATGTACAAAGAACAAAGAATAACACAGCACAGGAAACAGGCCCTTCGGCCCCACAAGCTTGAGCTGCACATTTTAACACTCAGTGAGTGCCTTATTCAAGTCTTTCGTCGATGGTCGATGTTTTTGTTGACCTCTAGTGGAACTCCATAATAAAGGCGGTGCAAATTTAGGGAATTATATGTATGCCAGATTAAGGGAAATCCAATTCAGGGACAATTTATTGACACCAATCAGCCTAAAAAGCACAATGCAGACTCTGCTAAATGTGAGATAGATGGTGCTTGAATGTGGAATAGCTAAGTTATTTGGAGGTTTGTGCACTTGCTCTAATGCCTTGACTTCATCTCTGCACATTCCTGATGATGTCTTTCTATGATTTCCCCCAACGAGGCTTCTCGGTTACAAGCCAAGATTTCTCATGAGCTTACAAATATGTTTGACTGCTTCAGGGATGCCTTGAGGACATCCCCAAAACCTTCCTGCTGTCTTCCTGAGAGTATGCTGCTGCTGTACCAAGTTGAGGAGTTGCTTCAGGATTCTGGTGTCAGACATAAGAACAATGTCATGTTCATGTTTTGAGTGATTAGCATATTGATGTTAAATAAGTTGGATTGGGAAAGGATGCTGCTATTCGGCTGCCTATCTCACCAATCAGATTGGGAGAGTCAAGTGAAGGTACTGCTAGTGGTACTTTTCCAGTGCTTTGTTGATCCTTCTGTAGCTTTTCCAAGTGTCTGAAGCATGCAGGAGTGTAGGGGTCACTGCTATCCAATAAAGTATGTTCTTCTGCCAGTTACCCACAGGAGTGGAGGCATGGAGCAGACGGGAAGCTGCTCAACCTATGCTACCTTCAATCCAAAATTAAACCACTCGAACATCAATCATAGGCCTCAAGTATTCATATGATGCTTTTGTGGGCACTCACTCAGAAACTGAGCTTTAGGTCATTGTCAATTCCTTCTATGAAACATGTGAGACACACAGAAATCTAAGATCCTTTTCTGACCAGCTCCCACTGCACAACACCTTTCCCTGTCAATTAAGATGAATCAAAATAGGTTTATAAAATGTTGAGAGGAATAGATAGGGTGGATTCTCAGAGACTATTTCCCCAAGCTGAAATGGTCACTACGAGAGGACACAGATTTAAGGTGCAGGGAAGCAAATACAGAGGGGATGTTAGGGGTAAGTTTTTCACTCAGAGGGTGGTGAGTAAATGGAATCGGCTGCCGTCGGAGGTGGTAGAGGCAAACTCGCTGGAGTCTTTTAAAAGACTTCTGGATGAGTACATGGGAACGAATGGGATAGGGGGTTATAGATAGGTCGGTGGATTGGTAGGTATAGATGTACTCGGCGCAACTCGTGGGCCGAAGGGCCTGTTTGTGCTGTAGTGTTCTATGTTCTATGTTCTATAAAAGAAAGAGTAGGGCTACTCAAGAAAATGCAAGCCATTTTCAGCGTCTTGGGAGCCTCTTCTTGCTGAGGCAAATTAAAGAAGGATATTAGTGCTAGACTGTTCATCCAGAAACTCAGCTAATGTTCTGGGGACCTAGATTTGAATCCCACCAAATTTCAGGGTGAAATTTGAATTCAATAAAGTATTCTGAAAATAAAGTCTACTGATGACGATGAAACCATTGTCAATTGTCAGAAAAACCCATTTGGTTCATCAATGTCCTTTAGGGAAGGAGATCTGCCATCTTTACTTGGTGTAGCCTACATGTGGCTTTCAACTGCCCTCAGCCACTAGAGATGGGCAACATAAGCTGGCCAGCCAGTGATGCCCATGTCCTGCAAATGAATAAAAAAAAGACATTTTATGTATTTCGAATACATCTGAAGGAAGAAAATAAAAGTATTTTCATTCTTCTAGTTTTAGTTTTATAGAATGTTTATCTTTGGCGTTCAACCTGGAGAGATCTTATATCGACTTTAAATTAATTACTCTTGTACAAGTTTATCGTATGAAGATAAGTTGAGTAGTTTATAGTTATACTCTTCAGAGTTTGAAAGAATGAGGGGAGATCTAATTGAGGTATACACAATGCTAAAGGGGATTGACAGGGTAGATGTAGAGAGGATGCTTCCTCTTCTGGGACAGTCTAGAATGAGGGGTCATAGTTGTAGGATAAGGGGGTAGCAGATTTAAAACAGAGATGAGGAGAAATTACTTCTGTCAGAGTTATAAATGAATGATGTTCACTATCTCAGAGTATGGTGGAGGCCAGGACATCATTAATTTTAAGGGAAGAGAGACAGATTTGTAATTAGTAAATGGTCGAAGGGTTATGGAGAACGGGCAGGAAAGTGTTGAGGCACAATGACCCATGATCACGTTGAATGGCTGAGCATTCTCAAAGGGCTGAATGACCTACTCCTGCTCCTAGTTCTTATGTTCCTATCTTCATTGGTACACAAGGCCATGAAAGGGCTTGACAGCATAGACATTGAGTGGTTGATTTCCCAGCCAAAGAATTTACAACTTGGGGCACAGTTTCAGGATAAGAGACCTATCAGTTAGAACTGTGGTGAAGGAAATTTTCTTCAATAAGAAGACTGTGAATCTTTGGAATTCTCTGCCCAAGAGTGATGTGAATATTCCATTATTGAATACAGTTAATGCTGAGATAGATTGATTTTTGATCTCTTGGGGAATTAAGGAGACAGAGAGTGGGCAGGAAAATAAAGATTGAATAATATTGAAGGACAGTGCAGCATTGATGGACTGTATGGTCCCATCCTGCCCTGATTCTTTATGTTCTTACTGCAGATTGCTGTTCTGTCTGAATTCCATAGCTCTAAACCTTCTCCAGTACTCTTGCATTTTCCTAGGGTCTAGATAGACAATAGTTACATCTCTTTCTACAATGGATTATCATTGAAAAATTCTGTGGGGCTTGTCAAGCGCAATTACTCTTTTAAAATCAGTGCTAGCTGTGTCTATTCACCCTTAGTTTGGATATATGGTGACTTAATATTTGACTGGAGACAGTTCAACCGCAATATTGCCCATGAGAAAAGAACACTGGAAACACTAGGCCAGAATCTTACCAGCCCCCTCGCCACAGGAATCGGAGCAGGTGAGATGTGTAGCATGGGATAATCTGTTGACCTTGGTGGGATCTTAAAGGGACAAGCAAGACCATAAAATCCCACCAATCTTGTCTGGGTCACAGATGAATAGTGGATGAGATTACAGTCACATTAGGAATTATATTACATAGATTGCTGGTACATTTTACTGATTCATAAGTGAAGGTCAAAATTTTAACTTCAGCAGTTCCTGAGATTCAAGGTTAAACATGTGCAGATCTAAGAGAACAATAAGTTTCCCATTTTATTTTCAGGATATGTGATCATGTCACATCCATGCATGATACTCTAAAAACTGACTTCTGTATGCAATCTTTGCATTCCACAGAAACAATGTGCCAATCCAATTTTAGTTTATTAATTCATAGTGACAGTCCCTACACACAATCCTTTTGCTCCAAAATGTTAAATCACCACAATTTAAATTATTGTTTCAGTACAAGGATGATGAATTTATTTGATACTCAAGAGAGACAAACTAAACCTGGCTTGATTGTTATTGCTAATCATTGGAAGTCACATTATTCATCATAAAATCCTGAGTCCTGCTCACATTTGCTAAATTTCATTTATGGCACAGATTGAAACTACAGTTTTGTTTCCCGATGATCTATTGATAAGTGTATCGGCTAAGAAAGTGAAACACAAGCCCAGTTACAGCTCATTGCTAGAATTCAGTCCTTCTGATTGAAAGATGAGCACAGCACTGGGCTCAGCTATGCTGGCCTCTTGCTAGATAATCTGCACCCATTGTGTAAGTTTATCCAGTGCCAAACTATCATCTGTACATTTAACATCATCAGACTTGACCATAGTAAAGCTATCTGGCAAATAGTGCCCATATCTTATTCAACACCATGTCCTGCTTACCTATTATCCCTGACTCCACTGCCCTACACTGTCTGCAATAGCCAAAAAAAAAATTTTAAATCTCATCCTTGTGTTTAAATTCCTTCATGAAATAGCCACTTCCTTACCTCTGTAAGTTCCTTCTGTTTAACTAAATCTGACTGTTTGAGATTCTCTGGTTTCTCCTCAATGTTTTTCTCGGTGGTAGGAAGTTTAGTGTTGTTCGAATGGCAGCCAGATCCTCTGGTCTGGCCGCTGTCAATCTGAATTCCCAATGAAGCCACCCCATGCCACCAGGAAACCCATGGGAGACAGTGTACTGCCAGAGGGACTAGAGGATCACACCAGCCTGAACAGACAGAGAATTCTGGCCTTTGTTTTCCAATTCTGGTTACTTGTGCACTCACATATTCCACCAAGAATTTGACTACCCTCATAATATCTCCTTAACCTCTGTATCCATTCAGTTCTGTGTACCATTCAGGCCTCTGTGTGCAATCTCTGTATTCCATAGAAACAATGTGCCAATCCAATTTTAGTTTATTAATTCATAATGATAGTCCCTACACACAATCCTTTTGCTCCAAAAGGTTGAATCACTACAATTTAAATTATTGTTTCAATACTAGAATGATGAATTTATTTGATACTCAAAACCCGGAGGCTGAGAGACAAACTAAACCTGGCTTGACTGTTATTGCTAATCATTAGAAGTCACATTATTCACTATAAAATCATGATTTGGGATCTTCTTCTATTTTAACAATGCCATATTATAGATGGTAATACACGCCAAAATAAAGGAGCAGTTAGTGGTGCTGCTTAGTCACTGGAAACTTTGCACCATGGCCGTGATTCATCCATTTTCAGGCTAAGGGCTCCTGCTGATGAGAAAATGGAAGCGAATCGCAATGGCACTAGGAGCATCTGTTAAATGGGATTCACCTACCTGGTGGATGCAAATATATGTATCCCACATTTTAGGTCAGCCCCCCCCCACTATTGGGGTTGATGTTCAGAGATTGGGCACCATTTTTAAAAGGTGTTCCAATCGCTGCATTCATGAATAGATCTCCCTTCTTTCCAAAAACTTAGATGGTGCCTGACAAAACCCCTCCTTTCCCCTCTATGCCAGAAACTACATGTGTGAGCAGACCCTTTTGAAGTCCTCTAAAAGAGATGACATGTCAATTTCACTGGGGGAGAGGTTCTTTCTTTATAGCTGTTCACTCAGTCCCAATGTATGCATATTTTACTTGAAATCTCTGAGCCTTCCTAGAAAGTCAAAACCTTTGAAATTCTCTCTGTAAAGAAACCACAGCTGTCAATCAGGCTTAAAAGATAAATGTCATGGTGACATTTGCTGGCAGGGCATGATAACTGCTACTGCCTTTTGAAAATTTAAACTGCAAATCTCAACAAGCTCTTATTAAGCTTTAAAAATCTTTAATTAACCTAAACTAGGATTCCTGTCCTACCTTGGTGATTATTGCCAGTTCCAGCAAAGGAGGCATTTTCTGCATGTACCCTGTTCTTCCCACCACCCTTGCCACTTCATCTCAAATCTCGGTTGCAGATATGTTTTAGCTAAACTCAATTATTCTCACATTCATTGATAGAGGATCAAACCAGGTAGACAGATTTAAGATGCAGATTAGAATTGAAGAGGCGCTGACCATAATTTCCCAATCTTCCTTAGACTCTGGGATGGTGTCAGATGACTGGAGAATTGCAAATATTAGATTCTTGTTGAAAAAAATGGTGTAAAGATAAACCCAGTTGCTACAGGCCAGACAATTTAATCTCATTGATAGGGGAGCTTAAAAAGTAATTAGGGACAAAATTAATAGTCAGTTGGGCAAATGTGGGTTAATTAAGGAAAACCAGCATGGATTTGTTAACGGAAGTTCCTGTTTAATCAACTTGCTGAAGCTTTTTGATGAGGTAACGGAGATGGTTAATGAAGGTCATGCTGTTGATGTGATGTACATGGATCCTGAATTGCATTTGATAAAATACCGCATAACAGACTTATGAGCAAAATTAAAGCTCATGGGATAAAAGAAACAGTAGCAACATGGATACAAAAGTGACTGAGTGATAAGAAATAGAAAGAGGTGGTGAACAACTACTTCTTGGGCTGAAGGAACATTTATTGTTGAGCTCTCCAGGGATCGATATTAGGCCATTTGCTCTTCCAGGGTATATATGAATAACCTAGACTTTGGTGTACGGGACACAATTTCAAAATGTGTAGATGATCTGAAAATTGGAAGTATTGTGAACAATGAGGAGGATAGTATAGAACATCAAGAGGACATAGAAAGATTGATGCAATGGGCAGACAAGTGACAGGTGAAATTTAATGCAGAGAAATGTGAATTCAGTTTGGGGAGAAGAACAGAGCTAGACAATATAAAATAAATGGCACAATTCTAAAGAAGGTGCAGAAACAGGGGTATGCATTAATCATTGGAGGTGGCAGGACAGGTTGCAAGAGCAGTTAATAAAGGATATAACATCCTGGGCTTTATCAATATCAGCATAGAGTAGAAAAGCAAGGAGGTTATGCTAAACCTATATGAAGCACTACTTTGGCCTCAACTGGAGTATTGCATCCAGTTCTAGACACCATACTTTAGGAAGGAAGTGAAGATATTATATGAAATTAGCATTTAAAGTCAGTGGAAACTGAACAAAGAAAGGGGTGAGAGAGATGTTGGACTACATAGATGGGAAGGCAGTAATATTTTGAATGATCTGTATGCAGCTGAGGTGGGTTTACTAGCTAAGGAAGTGTTAGGGGAGTGAAGCCTTGAGACAATTTGGGCATTGATTAGGTCTTTACCAACACTAGGAGAGATTTTGAGGTGCCACTGGAGACCTCAAAATTTTGTGCATGTGTAAATATGGAAATAGCATCACTTCAAAAAATATAAATACACATAACAGCATGGAAAATGAACATATCATTTGGTTTTTGAAGTTCCCTCCTTGCATAGACAAAGCATACTGAATTTAGATCACTGCCCCCCACCCTCTTCAATTTATTAATGTACATTTTGAATATCTCACTGTGTTGGGAATGTTCTTGTTTTGCAATATGTTGCATTGTTGAAGTGTAAGTTGTTAAAGCTGGAGCAATGTGTTTCCTGCTGAGTCGGGTTGCTTTGAAACAATGTTCTATACTGTACAGAGCAATAATTCCCTTTCGACTCCCCTCCCTCAGGAAGGGAGGAGCTAGTAAACAATTTCCAGGTGCAGGGTAATGCCATTGTTTAGTTTGCTCACATTTGTATTGGGGGAGCAACTGGTTCGTCACTCTCTAAACAATTAGCAAAGGCACTCTTGGAATAGTGAAAAACAGGGATAAATGTTTCATTTCTGGTGAATGATTTTTATCCTTCTGAGTTTGGCAGCAATGATTTTCAGTCAAGCTAGCAAAATGTTAACAGTATTGATCACATACTGCTGGTACTCTCTTGCAAATAACAGCAAGTCTAAGAGGCGATCTGATGACAGGTCTGCTGAAGGAAAATGCCAACGTCTTTTTTTGCTCTCTGTTGTGTGAGCGAGGCTGCCTGTTCCTGTCTGTATTTTGGCTGGATTATTCTGGGAAAGGAAATAACTAGGTTTTATTATTAAAATATAGCTCTATCAGTTTTTCTTTACAGAAAATCCACTATAATCAGAGCTAGTTGCATTACATCATTCACATTTTAGTGAAACGTCACATTAAATCCGCCTCATTCTCTTCACAGATGCTATTGTAATTGCTGCATAATCATCATTTTCTACTTTCATATTAAAATCAAAACCTGAAGCTGGTCCTAGCAATGCTCTTTCCATCTTGTCAGGTGGCAGATGCAGGGGCCCCCTGTGGAAAACTCTCTCTTTGGGAACCCTTCCTTGCACACCTGGGGAACTCGGCTGGAGAATATTGCATGGAGTGGTTGTACACAATATATTATTGAAAAACTTCACATGTTCCCGGGCTGCATGTGATTTCCGTGACTTGGAGGAGTCTGTATTTCATGTCTGTGTCCACTAATTTTCAGCATTAGTGTAAAATCATACATGCCTCAAAGAGGGCAAGGCTCTCCTCTGGCAGCACAGACTGGGCAAGGAATCTCATGTAGTTCAGAAGAAACATTTTCCCCTACAATGTTAATAGGTACGTGGAACAGGCTCTCAGATCTTCTGCACAAAACTACAGAACTGCAGTTTGAGATCCATATGTTGTCCAAAGAACAGATGCTGAGAAAGGTCTTTGTTTGTAGGGATTTTTAACCCCACATTTCTGATCTTTAGTTCCCTGATACAGGGGAAGGTGGACGTACTCATGGGCATGCTCCTTGGCTTTACGAGAATTGCAGTTTGTAGGGAGGATGAGCCCATGGGGATGAGATTCAGCCTGGTACCAAGTTCCAACTTTTTCTTCTGAAATAAAGCTCCTGAAATATAAAATGTCATCCCTAAAGATTGTTCAATTGTTTAATTTTCTTATACCTCCACTATTTAGTGACCAATAGCATTGCCTAAAAGCAAATTACTGCGGATGTTGAAACCTGAAACCAAAAGAGAAAACACTGGAACATCTCAGCAGGCCTGGCAGCATCTGTATTGCATTGCTTTCCTGACATATCCTCACAGGAATATTTTTCCCCCAAGGAGCACTGGATATTTCAGTCTATATATAAACTTGCACCATTCAATCATATTCCTGATCAGGAAGTGTCCCTCACTTTGTTACTTATAATGCGCTTACTGGTGAGTTTATATCAAAACCAATGATGTGCTTTTGGCAATAAAGTTGATAATTTTTAAAGTATTTTATTAAAATAACACACTAAACAAAAAGTGTCTAAAAATGGTGCATAAAAAAATTTCAATTGCCTGTTGAATAGCTTTGTTGAAAGGCATTACCAGAACACTTGCACACTAGTTTTAAATTTGGGTGTGAAAATCGGGCCTCACACTTCATGTGGATAGCTCTGTGGATAATTAAGTCTCTATCTTAAAGGTGAAAGCAAATTACTGCAGATGCTGCAATCTAAAACCAAAAGAGAAAATGCTGGAAAATCTCAGCAGGGCTGGCAGCATCCGTAAGGAGAGAAAAGAGTTTATGTTTTGAGTTAGAGCTTTGGCAAGGTCATCTGGACTCGAAACGTCAGTTCTTTTTTCTCCTTATAGGTGCTGCCAGACCTGCTGAAATTTTCCAGCATTTTCTCCTCTGTGTTAAAGATCTTTCTCAGCATCTGCTCTTTGGACAGCCTACGATCTCAAACTGTAGTACTGTAGTTTTGTGCAGAAGATCTGAGAGCCTGTTCCACGTACCTATTAACATTGTGGGGGAAAATGTTTCCCCTGAACTACATGAGATTCTCTGCCCTATCTGTGTTGCTAGAGGAAAGCCATGCCTTCTTTGAGGCAGATATAATTTTTCACTAATTCTGAAAATTAGTGGCCAGTAAGTGAGGTTATCAAGCAGAACATCACTCCACTGTCCAAAAGTTGGATGATTTCAAATCATCAGTGGAAATTATAGGAAATCTTCCCAGTGGTGGGAAAATCAATTTTTAAACAAATTATTCACCAATTATCTGTATCTGGTTCACTAAAGCCTACAAGCATAAAGTTGCAGGAATGTTAAACACACTTCTTTGCAGTTTGTTCAAATATTTAAGTTACTCTATCAAATGTTTATTTTAACAAATAAACAAAAACTTTAAGACTCCTGCAGTCAAAAGAACCTTTTAATGTCTTCAGATTAATAGACAGTTAAAGGATGCAATGAAAGTATCAATTTTAAGCACTTCAAATACAGCCCTGCGTACTGAAGTATAAATATGATAGGTATTTTATTTAAATACATAGACCTCTCAAATATGAATGTTCTCTCATGTATTTTTATAGATATCAATTCCTTGAGGCTTTAAAGAAATGAGGAAATTTAGCTGCAAGTTGTACTATGCATGGTACAAATTTAAATATGGAAACCAATTAATTAGTTCAAAATAGACTTATTCCCTTTGACCCTTCAATTAAACCAGGGATGCTCTTATTAACAGGTTCATTTGTAAGTCCTCTCCTTGGTATTTTAATGGAGGAAACAGCTATTTAATAATGCTGGAAGGAATGCTGCAAGGAACATTTAAGCAATCCGATGTAGTATGTCCAATGTAATCCCAAGACCTATGCTTCTTAGTTCTTTTGTTCTAAAGTATATTTTGTTCTAATATTATTATGAGAGGAATTTTCTGAAGGTGGGATTTCCTTCCTCTTCACTTGAAGAAACAGCAGGTAAAGCATCCCTACCAATTCCATCGACCCTACAGCTGCTATTCCTTCCACCCCTTGCTCAGGAGGAAGTCAGTCTTAGAGAGATGCCGGCCAATCTGATTGGCTAGCACCTCTGTAGTCTCAGCAATGTGAGAAGTCTGACAACACCAGTTTTAAATCCAACCGATTTATCTGATAGTAAACTTGCAAGCTTTCAAGTCTATGGCCTTCGTCAGGCAAATGGGGTGTTCTGGACCAGGGTATAGGTGGGAACATCGGGGTGGCGGTGCAGGCTCATTGGGCCAAAGGGCCTGTTTCCCGTGCTGTTTTGTTCTTTGTTCTTTGTACTTTGGTACACTCTGAGGTTATGAACAACATAATATTTTTGGTGTCAGTTTTGTTCTTTAACTGTAACTAAGGACATAACATCATTGTTTCATAAAAACAAGTATACAACTTTAAAACAGGCAATGAATTATGTCTATGTAACACTTCTCAATTATCAGCAACATCCTACTTGCTTCATCAGAAACTACACATATTGACAATAATGTGTAATGTCATGACAAGAATGCCAAAGCAGGCTGCGTGCAATCTACTGAATTTAGCAACAGCAATTTTAGTTAGTAGCACATTTATGAAAAAAAAACTGATACAGCTCAAGCATTCACCAATATTCTTTTTTCCTTGCATAACTAGTTCACCAACAATTTCTGTAAGCAAGTAGAATCTCCGAGGAATTGAAATCTATTTTTCAGTTTTCAGCCACTCTTGAGAATACTAAAATAGCAATTACATCTCCTATTAATTCAGAGAGCTGTTACAGTTTTTACAAATACATATTTGGTACAAAAGCTAGGACATTATATGAAATTTAGAAATCACAGATGCAAATCCAAATTTATATTCAATTGTGTGCGCCACACTTTAGGATATGTATTAATGCCTTGAAAGAAGTGCAGAGAGTATTTACCAACATGATCCTGGGCTTCAATTATATTGGGAGAGTCGGGCCAGGATTCTCTGACCCTGTCCAGGGTTGTAATTCTCCAGTCCCGCGCCAAATGTTTCGTTCTCGTTGGCAGTGGTGGTAACGTTAACGAGACTAGAAAATTCTGGCCCAGGGAAACTAAGATTGCCTTCCTTAGTGCAGAGACTAGGAGGGTTCAAAATTACGCGGGTATTGATAAAGTAAATAGAGAGAAAGTCTTTGCACTGTTTGATAGACCTGTAAGGGCATAGATATATAAGATAATTAGCAAGATCCCCTTCTTCTTAGGCAATCCCTTATCATCAATGCTAACTTGACTTAGTTGTGTTTCATGGACTCTAAGATGGCTGATAAGTCAATTCCATGATCCTCAGTCTCTGTCACATGCAGATCAGCTGATGTTTGGAGAGTCATGATTAAATAATTAATCTTTGCAAAAAAATGCAGGCAATATTACTAAAGAATACAATAATTGTGTAACTGACAATGTGGAAATTGCTGATTAGAAGTTAATACATTATTTTTCAGAACTCTACATTTAGCTTCCAGTGTTTTGAACTGAAGTAGATTTTGCTGGTAAGCCTACTCTCCAAGGAAAACAACAATTAATCTCAAAGTATATTTTTTAAAAGTCTATGGATAAGATTGAAACTTTAGCAGAGGTAGGTGAATTTGTCCCTGAACCAAAAACTGGTAGCTAGAATTGAGGCAAATATCCTGCTGACTTCCTAGTATCAAGCCCGTTAAGCAAGAAATAAATCAAAACTGTGTACTTCAAGTTTTACTTCTTTTAGTTCTTTTTAAAACTGACTTCTGTTGCACCACAAGATGGTTGCAGCGAGTCTCTTGACCTTAATATTGACCGCAGTTTCTAGAAAGTTCCAGCAGTAGGAACAAAAACAAAATAATTCCTCTGTCAATTTATGTAATCTCACATGTCATTGTGCAAGCCCCTTATAATCAACAAAAGTAGAGGAAGTGCAAACAAAATGGCTCCTAAACGTGAATTATCACAAAAGGGAAAGGTTTAAACTTTTTATGCCTGGAAGGATGATGATAATGACCTCATCTGTCCCCTAAGTGGGGAGGTAAGACAGGGGGAAGGATTCTGACCAAAGAAATTGCAATTAACCCAGTAATGGGCCACATCACACGACCGCCCTCTAGCCTTTTGCCACTTTTAATATTGCAGCTGGAACATTCCAACAGTCCAAGCTGGTGGGATCTTCTGGTCCAGCAACAGCACAGACCAGCCATAGGTTTCTCAGCATCAAGGGGTGCATTTACTGGAAAACACTGTTGATAATGGCAGCAAACACTACGAGTTTGCTACCAAATAAACCTGTTGGACTTTAAACTGGTGTTGTAAGACTTCTTACAGTGTTTACCCAGTCCAACGCTGGCATCTCCACATCATAATAATGGCAGGACCAGAAGACTCCTTTGCCAACCAATGGTGGGCTGTTGTGAAACACATGGTGGGTTGTGTGATAAATTTCACCCTACATCTTCATTTAACATCCAACCAATAAACACCCAGAAGCAAAATTGAACAGATTTAACAACAGACTGCCTCAATTGAAGGTTTCTTAACAGCATCTGCAGAACTGACCCAGTCTCTTCATCTTATAGTAGCAGCACCAACTATAAAGAGAACTCTACAACTACTGTCTTTTGCCAGATGAATGCAAGCTCCAATGCAAAATAACTCCTTACTGGATGCTGACTGAACTCTGATAATCAGGTAAACTAATATTACTCTTAGTGTTTTTTACTGTTATTATCTTTAATTGTAAACTTTGCTTTTTCTATTCCGCACCCCCACCAGCCCGCCCCTTACTGTGGATATGTTTACTGGAGTGGGACATCGTAAGAACTCTTCCTTTGAATGTGAATGAACTCACCTTCTGAGTTATTCGTAACACAAATTTACTGCAAATAACTATTCAATTGGATTGAGGAATATGCTTCAAACTCCCTTAAGAAAAAACAAAAATTCCTCTGCTTAAGGCAAAAAGATAAAGAAGTTCAGGTTCTCCCTCTTTTGTCTGTATCATTAGTAAGTAAATCAGGTTCTTAAAGAAGTCAAGCAAAGAAAATGTTAATTGTACTCACATCTTGATTGGCAATGAGATGATGGCCTTTGCATTTGGATTATCTTTTCTCCATTTCAACAAATCCATATAGTGATAGAAAAACAAGACTGCATTTTACCTTCCAACATTGTAATTTTAATATTTTAATCACATTTCCCTTCATTAAAGAAACTCTTAATTTATGACAACAAATCTGCCAGCCTCCCAAGGATGAAGTGCCTCTGGCCTTCCATTTGTACTTAACGAAGCAGTAACTTCTACTCTAAGCATTAACTATTTAAATTATATAAAACTAGAATGAAGAACTCGTATAAACAAAAAACAAACAACAAACTAAAATGCTATTAATCTGAAACACAAAAGTAGAAATTGCTTAAAAAACTTGCTAAAAAATATTCAGCACTTACAGAAAGAACAGACACGTTAATGTTTCACATTGAACTCTTCAAGTTAATTTCTTCTTTTGCTGCACACATGCATACAGTATTTATCCCTCATTATTTTTACATCAAGTTTCATTACAATAGTGACTATACTTAAATAATATTCATGGGTATTAAAAAATTTTGGGATAGAAGCGAAGAAACATTGAAAATAGAAGCTGGAATAAGCCATTTGCCCTTCAAATCTGCTCCACCATTCATTTTGATCATGGTTAATCATCAAATTCAATATCCTGATCCTACTTTCCTCCCTGTCCTTGATCCTTTTAGCCGCAAGAATTATATCTAATTTCTTCTTGAAATCACACAAGGTTTTGGCCTCAACTATTTTTTGTGCTAGTGCATTGCACAGATGTTCTGAGATTGTGAAATGTACTATATAATGGGGTGGCTTTCACTTGGTTGGCTAGACAGCTGGCTAGTGATGCAGAGTAATGCCAAAGGCATAGGTTCAATTCCTGTATCGGCTGAGGTTATTCATGAAGGACCCTCTTCCAAATGTTACCCCTCTTTTGAAGTGTAGAAATACTTAGGTTAAAATCGCGACTAGTCAGCTCTTCCTCTCAAAGGGGAGAGCAGTCTCTGGTCATCTGGGGCTATGGTGACCTTATCTATAACTGCATATTTCTTCCTCCCGGCCACTCCGCGAATTGGACAGGGTATGGGGCAGACCATGGTAAGGTCCATTAACCTCGAGTGGGAAGTTTCAGGATAAGCGAGGCCATAAAATCCCACCTAATGACTCTTCTCTGAATCAAGCTCCGCAGTGTCAGGCAAGTTTTGCGGTGAAGACTGGGACCATACTCCCAGACAAGCTCTGTAAATCCCAGCCAAACTTTGCAGTCCCAGGCAACTTCTACATTGGAGATGCAGAGCCTGTTCAAGGAATGGTCTGCAGTATCTCAACCAGAATCATAAGCAGGTTCCTGATGCAGGAAGAACCTTCTCTCCCACATTATCCAAGATGTGTTGGTATTCTGTCAAATCAGAAACTCCACATGACCATGTATGTAATCTGTCAGCAGATTGCTCGTTCAGATTCTGCCCTAATAACTTTCCATTTCATACAATGTAGAATAAAAGGGTTTATCATTTCAATATGATAAATATCAATTTTCATGAACTTTATACTTTGTACAAATTAAAATTATTAGGCATTGAAAATATTTCAATTTTTCATACTCAGAGCAGTTGTTCAACACTATAAATGTCCGGATTTGTAAATAGAAAGGGCCAATAATGAGAGGCCACAGATTTATGAAAACTGGGGAAAGAGCCAGCGAGAAGCTGAAGTCTTTTTTTAAGGCAGTGAATTGTAGTGATTTAAAATACACTGGCTGGACTTCTCCGACTGTTCATGCCAGTGGGATTCTCCAGTCCCACCAACAGAGCAACCCCATCCGCAGATTTCCCACCGGCATAGGGTGATATCAATGGGAATTGCTGCTGTGACAAACAAAGCGCCCCCTTCTGCCGGCGGGAAACATGCAGCTGCAGATCAGAGAATTTTGCCTACTATTTTTAAAAATGGTGGAAGCAAATTCAACTGTAACATTCAAAGGGAATTAGAAATAGTACTGAAACAGTACAAAGACTGTAAGGAAAGAGCGGTCATCGGGAATAATTAGATAGCTCTTTCAAAGCTGTCACCAACATGATGGGTTGAATGGCCTCATTCTGTCCTGTATGAATCTATTGAGTAATAAAAATCAAAAAAAAGTTTCATAAAAAAGACCTCAAAGGAAAATAAAAAGAAATTGAAATTTTAAAAGTGAGTGTAAAAGAGAGAAATAAAAATCATTTATTTGCACTCACTTCCCTCTGTTACCTTCTATTCAATATTTTATACAACTTGCCTTGAATTAATGTGCAGGAAGCAGTTTGTCATGAAACAATTGACCTTGAACACTCCTTCTCTGACTTGAATGCTTTTTCTCTTGTTACCTATTAGTTATTGCACTGGAGGTTCAGGAGGTAGCAGACATTGAGCCTTTTGTTTGCTTGAATAGCTCTTTTTCTCCTGCAGATAGGATGCAAGTGCTTTGTTTGAGTTTTGGTTTCATCGAGTTTTCGTAACAGAAACTGGAGAGTCACTGTTGCATGCAGTTTTGTACAGCTGGTTAATCTTGTGTCACAGATAATGGCTGTTTCTTTTCTTTCCTATTTGTGTGAAGTTGTGATGTTGACAATGGCAGATCCGGGCAAGTGAACAAATATCTATTCATTTTTTTAAAAAACAGATCAATGCAGACGTTTAAGTTACAGAAGAACAGACAGAATGACAACTAACGACCTCTTTTGACACTAGGAACAATATTTTGGCATGAAAGGAACAGTAATCCTATACTCTCTCAACAGTTACCTCAATGAATAACTGACGCTGTTCTGTGTTCTTAGGAAGCTGATCTGCTTAAACTTATGATTAATGCACCAAAAGAGCCCGCATTGAATCTTGAGGCCAATATCGTATACCTGAGGCACTGCTTTGACCTGAGTATCTGCTATTGGAATGTCAATTCAGTTTTTAATGTCAGTAAAGATTTGATTGGTCTGGTTACATTCCAGGTTTAAAGGCAGTGTGGTAGATTATTTGGAATATTCTGAACACTTTAAAAAGCATGTTCTCAATGCTATAGCCTCAGCAGAGAACTCTACTCAAAGAGAGGCTGGGTCACAAAATTGGGCTGCATTCCAGAATTCTATTTCTAGATTGTGCAACTAAGGTTTGATTGGATATAAACATGGGATGATAGATACCGTTGAGTCTCCTCATGCTGCTGCGATGTGGAGTTGGCCAGCAGCAGCAGATGAACTGGCCAACTGTTTGTTATACTTGTCACAGTATAATAAGCTGCTGAGCACAGAGCTGTCAATCAAATCAGATTCAAAGGTACACTTGTGTATCTTGAACATAACACCATTCGAAGACCCATTGATTACATTTCATCCAGGAACTGCTGATGATGCAGGCAATTTGTTACCTGTCCTGTTGCCAAGCACAGTTTCCACTCTAACTTGATGAATTATCAGATAACCTGCTGCCTTTTCTTTTCATGCCCTCACCCTGATCTCCCCTGATGCTCTTCTGAGGAAATGATGTCTGCACTAAAGTCAAAACTGAGAGGAAGAAAGCTGTGCCATTGCTATATTGTCTCTGTGTTTTGGTAATTTAAAGGATAGCTAATGAAACATCTCCCATGTAAATAAGATCTGAGGGGATGATCCAAGCTGCCTAGCAATGCAAGTGGGTGAGCTTACATTGAAACCTCTCTCATTATGAAGAGTCTGAAATGGTCCAGCAGTAAGCTGAAGACAAGCCAATCTATCAAATTAATTCAAACTCATGCAGAACTCACTTACATTTTCAGTTTGTTCTACAGAAATCAATAGGATTTGAGACCAAAAAATCAGGACTGCTACACCCCTCTTACCTCTAATAAGTCTTTGCCTCCCTGCCTAAAATGGTGGGAAGGAGGCTGGTCAATTTTTGGTGGAGCTAATACTGGGCTGTGATAGTGCTCTGGTACATCAAATTCAACCCCTGCTAGACCTGGATTGTCACATCACATTTTGGGTGTGGACAGCTGCTGTACAGAGGATGGAATTTAGGAATGTTTTCATTTTAACTCATTACTCTTTCACATTTCCCTCTACATTGGACTGGCATGGTGGCACAACAGTTAACACTGCTGCCTTACAGCACCAGGGACCTGTGTTTGATTATCAGCTTGAATCATTGTCTGCGCAGAGCTTGCACGTTCTCCCCATGTCTGCGTGAGTTTCCTCCAGGTGCTCTGGTTTCCTCCATAGTTCAAAGATGTGGGGGTTAGGTGCATTGGCCACATGCTAAATTGATCCTAGTGTCAGGGGGTTTAGCAGGGTAAATGTGTGGGGTTACAGAAATAGGACTGGGTGGCATGTGGTTGGTACATATTTGATGGGCTGAATGGCCTCTTTCTTATTGTAGTGATTCTATGATCTATGATCATGGGATTACGAAGATAGGACGTGGGTGGGATTGTTGTCCGTGCAGACTCAAAGGGTTGAATGGTCACCTTCTGTATCATAGGGGTTCTATGATTCTATTCTATCTGAACAAACTGAGAAAAGAAACAAAAATGTCCTTCAAGGCATCCAGAATTTGATTAGTTATATTTCAACATTACTTTCACAGCCAAGGGAGAATTTTTTGACAGTTTCATGTGATGCTTATCAATAGTACTTTGTATTTGCTTTATCCTCAAGGTCTCAAGTCAATGTCAAAGGAAAATTTAACAGAGAGAGCAACAATAATTATATAACCCAGTGCATTGATCTTCTTTCTTTTTCATCAATATTGTTCAGAAATATTTTAAGATTTAAATAGACACTTTTCATTGATACAGTTTATTTTGACCAATTCTTTGTAATTATTTGTATTCCCTTTGAGAGCAGTTTTCCAAATGATTAGCTGGACTATAGAATGTGAAATGAATGATGCAACTGACAATCCTCTCTGCAGAATTTTAGACCAATAATATTTGCAAAGTTAAAACCAAAGCCAACCCTAATCCGTATTAATCACTGTGTTCCTTCCTTGTTATACTATCTCATTAGCTTAGGTTGATTGGCCGTGCTAAATTATCCCTTACTGTCTGGGGGATTAGCAGGGTAAATATGTGAAGTTAAAGAAATAGGACCTGGGTGGGGTTGATGTTGGTGCATTCTCGAAGGGCTGAATGACCTCCTTCTACGCTGCAGTGATTCCATGATCATTAGGGAATACGGTGGCATTCTCAGTTTCCAGTGGCAGTAATCAAGAGATCAGGTATAGACTGTACATGATCTGCTGATAGATTAACTCATTCATGCAGTCATTGAAATCAAATGTGCACTATAGCAATTTGCAGTATGCGCTGAGAACCCAGTGGCCTGTATGACAGATAACATTATCATTTAAAATGTTTTTGTTGTTTTCCTATGCTCTCCAATCCAGCATATCCTTGTCAGTGGATAATAGGATGTTAAAAAGGAAAACAATGTTTCCATGTTCCATAAGTCTTCAACTAAAATACATGTCCTCATCCCCACTTCACAATCAACATTGCGCCATAGCTTTTCAGAAAAGTAGCAGGGGTGTATAGATCACTCAGGGACCTTCCTAAGTTGTTGTGGCAACACGCACTGTTAGAAGCATGCTATAATCTTGAGCTATGGATAGTGATGATAGGGACTCCAACTTTCTATCGCATGGATGAGCAGACATCTCTCCTGTTTTTACTGCCTGCCATTAATATGTGTTTGAAGGATTCGTAGACTGATAATCAACCTGTTTGACCACATTATGAACATACCTCCCTTAGCCATTGAGTCCTGGAGTGGAACTTAAATACTTCTGGCTCAGACAGAGGGACGGTACTCACGCACTGTGCTATAAGTAAAAGCTTTACCTCTATACTCCCATCACTTTTGGTTTTGGTATTGTAAACATCATAGGACTAAAAATTAGTGATCCATTTGATGAACCCTCAAAGGATCACAACTTGGTTAGTTTAAAAAAAATAAAAATCCTATGATCTCCTGGAGGAGTTTTTTGCCTTGAATCTATGTCCTCGGATTAGTCGCTCTTTCCCTTACTGGGAGTGGGATAAGCGATCCAAGCCTTTCTCAATTTTATTTTTGATTTCCTCTACCTGGTTTCTGTTTAAATATCAGTTATGATAGACACAAAATACTGCAGATGGTAGAGTACAAGAGCTGTCCTTTAATATTGCAGTTGTATAAAACGTTGGTTAGACTTCATTTGAAATACTGTGTCCAGTTCTGGCCGTCTTACTACGGGAAGGATGTGGAGACTCTGGAGAGAGTGCAGAGGAGGTTTACTAGGATGATGCCTGGTATGGAAGGTCTGAGTTACGAGGAGAGGTTAGGCAAATTGGGGCTGTTTTCTTTAGAAAGATGTAGACTTAGAGGAGATCTAATAGAGGTGTACAAGATTATGAGGGCTATAGATAGAATAAACAGGGTTAAGCTTTTTCCTAGGAGGGACTCAAATAGCACGAGGGGTAACGGGCTTAGGGTGGGGGGGAGAGGGGGTGTAAGGTATAATTTGGATGCTAGAGGGAATTTTTTCACAGAGGGTGGTGGGGGTATGAACACACTGCCAAGTAAAGTGGTGGAGGCAGGTACTCTGGAGTTATTTAAGAAATACTTAGATGGGCATATGAACAGAATGGGAATGGAAGGATATAGGAAACTGATTTAAAATAGGGATCACGAGCTTTGGGAGTTCGCTGGGAAGTGTGTAAATTGTCGATGATATTGATGTATTTGTTTTATCCTACAGGTACTTCGGTCCGCCTTGTCTAACAAGGGGCATACACGCGATGGGTCGTGAGAGGGCTGCTCTTGGATTTTGAGAGTAGCCTAGTGCTTCACATTGTTAGTGTACACTTGGCCTAGACCAGTTGATAGGCAACATGATAGCTCAGTGACTATTGCTGTGCTGTGCAGATACATGGATTTGGGCCTGTGTCTGTGGGAGTTTGTGCATTCTCCCTGTGCTTGTGTGCGTTTTCTCTAGGTGCTCCGGTTTCCTCCCACATCCCAAAGATGTGCTCTTAAGCCGATTGGCAGAACAAATTCTCCCTAAATTATCTCAAATTTGGTTCTAATGCATAGATATATAAACATAAACAGGGATGACAGGGATCATGATAGAAGTGGGAACATTGAGGTGGCGGCGTGGGCTCGTTGGGCCGAAGGGCCTCTTTCCTGTGCTGTTTTTGTTCTTTGTTCTTTATAATTGTGGTATCTGAGATATATTCAAACATTTCTGAAAAAAGAAGATAAATAAATGGGCAGGAAGGTGGCACAGTGATTAGAATTGCTGCCTCACAGCACAGGGACCAGATTCAATTCCAGTCTTGGTCATTGTCTGTGTGGACAATTTGCACATTGTCCCTGTGTCTGCATGGGTTTCCTCTGGGTACTCCAGTTTCCTCCCACAATCCAAAGATGTGCGAGTTAGGTGAATTGTCTAAATTGGCCTGGTATGAGGGGGATTAGCAGGGTAAATGTGTAGGATTACAGGGATAGGGCTTGGACAGATTGTGGCCAGTATAGACTTGATTGGCTGAATGGCCGCCTCTGTACTGTAGGGGTTCTATAATTCCTCTTTGCCACTAATTTTAGAATCCAATGCTAAGTAAATTCTTTCTCTGAATAGATCAATTAAAACCATTTCAGGTCACCTTTATATATAACTAACCAATCTGATAAATTGAATGTAAAGATTTTACATTTTAAAATATGAACTTCATACAAAGAAACATAGAGAATTAACAACCTGACTAACAGCTTCAAAAATACTACAGCCTTTAAAAAACATAAGGCAAGAATTACTGTGATAATTGTTTCATAGAATTTTTAATGTAAGCTGTACATACATTCACACTTTTTTGTATTGATAGTTAAGCCACACAAGCATATGAATTCTTTATTGGGAAATGAAAATGTTAAGACTACAAAATTGATTGTGCAGTTTTGGAGCATTCAAGCTCTTGCAAATTTAGTTTTTATACTAAAAATACTATGTGCTGTTAATTATAAGCATATTTGCCACAGAATTTTTAAAAAATGACGTTGGACTTTTTAATGGACCATAGAAATCATCAATTCTTAAATTTATCATTCACTGTCTCACAACTAACATCTTAATGCCCCAACTACATCGACACTCTATACCCCAGACTCAGTTAACAGAGACACTAACTCCCAAACCTAATTCACAGAGAGACTCTAACCCCCAGACCCAGTTCACAGAGACACTTTCCCCTCAAAACCCAATTCAGAAAGATACTCTACCCTCTCAGGCCCAGTTCGGAGAAACACTCTCTCCGCAAATCCGGATCACAGAACCAAACTGCCCCCTTAGGTCCTGTTCAGAGAGACACTCTACCCTCTCAGACCTAGTTCATAAAGACAGCACTCTCATCAAAGTCCTCAGTTCAACTTGGAACTCTTTTTCCCCTTCAACCTACTTTTACTAGCTCTTTTCTTTCACATTTCCTTGCTCAACATAATTCTTTTCCCCCTTCCTGAGTACCCCTTCTCTTGGTTAATACCCACAAGCTAGTTAATGCTGGAATTCTGCTTCGTTCCCATCCAAAGCACCACTGCATCTTCAATTCGCCTCATTACTATTCACTTCTGACATCCACCAATTGCTATTCATTGACCTCGCCCCTCAGTGATCTCATTGCGTCCTTCCCTCTCTCCTTGTCTGTTATACACTCTGAAGTTTTCCTGTTACCACAACCTTCTTTTAGTGTTGTATAATGTTATATAATCCATCATCTCTGGAACTAAGATGAGGAAGAATTTCTTCATCCATAGAATGGTGAATCTATGCAATTCATTACCATAGAACACTGAGTGTATTTAAGACAGAGATAGATAGGTTCTTGATTGGTAAAGGGATCAAAGATTATGGGGAAAAGGTGGGAGAATGGGTTTGAGAAACGTATCAATCATGATTGAATAGCGGAGCAGACTCAATGGGCCAAATGGCCTTATTCTGCTCCTATATCTTATGATCTTATGATGCTTTGTGTCAGTTGCATATTTTCTCATTCTCCCTATAATTTGTCCTATCTTTTCTGAGTCTATTGGCTAAAGCACATGATAGGTCTAGTTTTTTCTCTTCAGCCTACATCCCTGTGCAAAGATCATTTGCTGTGCAACTCTTGCAGCAAAATGTTGAGACTCAGATGATTGGCCTCCAAAAGCTGCATTCATCACCTTTTGCTCTGAGTGTGACAGCAACTATTGGAAAGCTTCAACCACCTCTCTCTCCACTTCACCCATCACTGATTCCTTTAAATAACGACAGCAATTCTGCTTATTAATGCTTGCATGAATCAAGAGAAGGAGTGGAAACAATATTACCTACCAGACCAAGGAGGAGAAGGTTGGGGGGGGCATAACGCTCACTAAAATCAGTCCATATATTGATACCATGGACCATCCTCCATTATTTCAGAAACAGAGCTTCCATTAATCTTGAAGGGAATGCTTCCTCACATAAGACAACAGATTGACACATCATAGAAAATGGAAAGTTTTTCATGTCTGCAGTTCACCTTTTTGTTTGCTATTTTTGGGTACAAATTTTAGATAAAATCCATCAGTAACTGCAACCTCAGAAATCATCAATTTGTCCTGCAGAACTCTGGGAGGAATAATGAGGTAGAATAATCACTCATCTGATGAAGGAGCCTGAAACTCCAAAAGGTTTGGACTTTAATCTGGCGTAGTGAGATACCTTACTAGGAATAATGAGAACAAATAAATGGGGAATTTCTTTTCTGCAATTTAGAGTAGAAGTTGCAAAAGTGTTTTGTCATATTTTTTCATTTGTTACAGTAGAAATCTTAAAATTTGAAATCTTGTCAGATGATCCTTTTAACTGGTCACCAGAAATTCAAATATCTTTTAATAAAATTATCAGTCCCAATGGGAACAATGACACAGGCATGATGGACCAAATAGCATCCTTTAAAGTTGCATCAATCTTTGATCCTAAAATTCTATATTTTCTTCCTCAAGTTTATTTATTAACATTACAAGTAGGCTTACATTAACACTGCAACGATGTTACTGTGAAAAATCCCCTTGTCGCCACACTCCGGCATGTGTTTGGGTACACTAAGGGAGAATTTCAAATGGCCAATGCACCTAATGAGCACATCTTTGGATTGTAGGAGGAAACTGGAGCACCCAGAAGAAACCCATGCAGACATGGAGAGAACACATAGACTCCATGCAGACAGTGACCCAAGCCAGGAATCAAACCTGTGTCCTGATGCTGTGAGGCAGCAGTGCTTACCTCTGTGCCACCGTCCCATCCCACAGCATGTTTATGTGTAAGGAAGAATAAGTTTTGACGTTCTTGAGCCCCATCCTCTCCAACTGATTAGATTGGTTTATATTGAGAACCTTCAATGATAACAGGCATGGCCTGGTGGTGCGGTGATTACTTTCCAGCCTCTGTGCCAGAAGGTCTGAGTTCAAGTCCCACTCCAGGACTTGATGGCCTCTTATTTATCAACCACTAAATCTTTTCAATGAATCTTTGGTAGATGAATAGGTGTGGCAAAATCTCCTTGTTATCTCTCATGCGGTTGCCTCTAGTAACCTGACCTGAAAAAGAACAGGTGTACGTATTTGCTTTGCCTGTGTTATTAAACATGGGGGAACTTTGAAGTCTAATCACAATCAATCAATATTTTTTTGTGAAATACTGACAAATTGACAACAGGGCTAAAATGCTTTCTGTCATCTTCAAAATCTGCTGGTTAGCTTTTGCGAATATCATTGATGTATAACCCAAATAATCTTTGCCCAAAGATCTGCGGGTTAGGTTGACTGACCATGCTAAGTTGCCCTTTAGTGTCCTGAAATGCATAGGTTAGAGGGATTAGTGAGTAAAGTATGTAGGGATGTGGCATAGGGCCTGGGTAGGATTGTGGTCGGTGCAGACTTGATGGGCTGAATGGCCTCTTTCTACACTGTAGGATTCTATGATAATTCCGTTTCCCAATCTTCAGGGCTGAGTCCTGCCTTCTGAATTGCTTGCAACTTTTAAATTCTGAGCCAAATTTCTACAATAAAGCTCTTCAATCATTATGTTCAGGTTGGAATGCTGAGTTGCACAAGGATCCAAACATGCAACAGTATTTGTGCAGTGAAAACGTCAACCACAGTACCACTGGAACACTTAAACAAAGGTTACCTCATATGTGATAATCAGTTTTGCAATTCATGGATCTATAAGACGTAAATCATATGACGAACACAGTTATGTGACTTGACAACTGCTGTTCAAGCAACCAAACAAATACATGATAGTAACTCTTGCAGATGAGATACCAGTACCATATTTGTTCTGCAGAAGTGCTACCACTAGGATGACCTTGAGTGTATTTCTAGAATTGCAACATTACAATAGCTTAATGCTCAAACAGTAGCACATCAGTGATTATTTGCATGTCAATAGGAAAACCTCACATATACATTCAGGTCAGTTTTAAATTTTGTTTTATTTTTTATTTCCACTTACCTCTTTCATCCATATAATTAAGTCTGCTTTTTAAGTTTTAATTTGATTTATTGTGTTTTTTTTCACAATTCAGTGAGTTTGCCAATAAGCAAGCTATGCAAAAATAAATGTCTCGCATTCTTGCCGAAGTTCTACCACCCAACACACCACGGGAATTGGAGCAGGCGAGGGGTGAACAATGAGAAGGTCTGCTGACCTCAGGCAGGACTTTTTGGTCTCGGGTTGAGCGAGGTCATAAAATCTTGCTGTCTATCACCAGTTGGTGGTACATTAGCTGAGTTCAGACAGGGTTGAAATAGTAGGTGAGGACTACAATCCACTTTCATTAGTTTAAGTTCCTGCCACTGATTGTAGTCCATTGACCACTGTGGGAAATGGGCAAGCTTCAACAGTAGTTAGGATGGTCTGTGTTAGGCCAGATCAAGTCTGTGCAGAGTTGCATATAGTGTTTGCAGATCATAGAGTCATAGAGGTTTACAGCATGGAAACAGACATTTTGGCCCAACTTGTTCAAGCTACCCTTTTTTTTAAACCCCTAAGCTAATCCCAATTGCCCACATTTGGCCCATTTCCCTCTATACCCATCTTACCATGTAACTATCTAAATGTTTTTTAAAAGACAAAATTGTACCTGCCTCTACTATTACCTCTGGCAGCTTGTATGAAAAAATTGCCCCTCTGGACACCTTGTATCTCTCCCCTCTCACCTTGAATCTATGCTCTCTGGTTTCAGATTCCCCTACTCTTGGCAAAAGGTATTGACTAACTAACTGATCTGTGCCCTTCATTATTTTATAGACCTCCATAAGATCACCTCTCAGCCTCCTAGCTCCAGAGAAAATGTCCCAGTCTATGCAGCCTCTGCTTATAACCCAAGCCATCAAGTCCCAATAATATCCTACTAAATCTTTTCTGCATTCTTTCTAGTTTAATAATATTCTTTCTATAATAAGGTGGCCAGGACTGCACACTGTATTCCAAGCAGGGCCTTACCAATGTCTTATACAACAAGATGTTCAACAAGATGTTCTAACTCCTGTATTTAGTGTTCTGACTGATGAAACCAAGAATGTTGAATGGCTTCTTCATCACTTTGTCCATCTGTGACTCCACTTCCAAAGAGCTATGAACATGTACCCATAGACATCTTCTTTCTGTAACTCTGCTTAATGGCCTACCATTAACTGAGTAAGTTCTGTCATGGTTCAATCTACCAAAATGCATCACCTCGCATTTGCCTAAGTTAAACTCCAACTGCCATTCATCAGCCTACTAGTCCAGTTGATCAAAATTCCATTGCAATCGGAGATAGCTTTCCTCACTGTCCACTATGCCACCAATCTTGGTTTCATCTGCGAACTTACTAATCGTGCCTTCTATATTCTCATCCAAATCATTAACATAAATGAAATTAACACTGGATCCAGCATTGATCCCTGAATTAATAAACTTCAGATAGTTATGTTTGACCAGGACCCTCGCTGACCTTCATGTCTTCCTTAGAAATCTTAAGATCTACATTGACAGTTGACATGTATAATGGCAGCAGATTACAATGCATCATGTCACCATTAGGATTATATTCATTGGAGTTTAGAACAATGAGAGGGGATCTCAGAGAAACTTATAAAATTCGAACAGAGTTAGACAGGGTAAATTCATAAAGAATGTTTTCAATGTTGGGGGAGTCCAGAACTAGGGGTCATAGTTTGAGGATAAAAGGTAAACCTTTTAGAAATGATGAGAAATTTCTTCATCCAGAGAGTGGTGAATGTGTGGAATTTACCACCACCATTTCAATGCGAGAAGTGTAACAGGTAAGGCAGATGAACTTAGAGCTTGGATTAGTACTAGAAACTATGATGTTATTGCTATTACAAAGACTTGGTTAAGAGAAGATTAGGATTGGCAGCTTAACGTCCCAGGATAAGACGTTTCAGGCAGGGTGGGGGGGGGGATGTAAAAGGGGTGGATGAGTTGCACTACTGGTTAAGGAGAATTTCACAAGTGTATTGTGGGAGGACATCTTGAGGGGCTCATACTGTAAGGCAATATGGATAGAGCTTAGGAACAGGAAGGGTGTAGTCACAGTGTTGGGCATTTATTACAGGCTGCCCAATGACCAACAGGAAATGAAAGAACAGATATGTAGACAGATTTTGGCAA
This sequence comes from Sphyrna mokarran, assembly GCA_024679065.1. Lineage (NCBI taxonomy): Eukaryota > Metazoa > Chordata > Chondrichthyes > Carcharhiniformes > Carcharhinidae > Sphyrna > Sphyrna mokarran. Next base: position 77,978,285 of record JAGIQG010000002.1, read on the forward strand.
AGTGTAAAAGTAACAGTGTTGTTGTGGTGGAGATTTTAACTTTCCCTGTATTGACCGGGAGTCACTTGGTACTAGGGATGTGGATGGGGGCAGAGTTTATAAGGACATCCAGGAGGACTTCTTGAAACAGTGTATAGATCATCCAAGTGGCTGGTTTGAGTCATGTTAAGATCAAAAAAGAGTAGATATTGGAGTTCTTGAGAAACATTAAGGTAGACAAGTCACCAGGGCTGACGGGATATAAGCCTGAGACAGGCAAAGAAAGGAATTGCTGGGGCCTTGAGAGAAATCTTTGTATCCAGAGGTCCCAGAGAATTGGAGAACAGACAATGCTGTTCCTTTGTTTAAGAAGGGTAGCAAGAACAATCAGGTAATTACAGGCCATTGAGCCTTAAGTCAGTAGGTAGGGAAATTATTAGAGAGGATTCTTTGAGACAGGATTTAGTCCCACTTAGAAGTAACTGCACGTATTAGCGAGAAACAACATGGTTTTGTGAAGAGGAAGTCATGTCTCACTACCTAGATCGAGGTTTTCGAGGAAGTGATGAAGATGATTGATGAAGATAGTGCAGTGGATGTTGTCTACATGGACTTCAGTAAGGTCTTTGACAAGGTACTTCATGGCAGACTGGTGTAGAATTGAAGTTGCATGGACTCAGAGCTGAGCTGGCAAGATGGAGACAGAACTGGTTTGGTCATTGAAGGCAAAAAGTAGCAATGGAAGAGTGCGTTTCTGAATGGCGGGCTTGACAAGTGGTGTTCTTCAGGGGTCAGTGCTGGGACCTTTGCTGTTTGTGATATGTATAAAAGATTTGGAGAAAAATGTAACTGGTTTGATTAATAAGTTTGTGGATGCCAGTTGGTGTATTTGCAGATAGCAGTGGGGACCAAGAGAGGATATAGATTGGTTGGAGATTTGGATAGAGAGATGGCAGGTGGAGTTTAATTCAGATGAATATGGGATAATGCATTTTGGAAGGTCTAATACAGATGGAAGATGTACAGTAAATGGCAGAACCCTTAAGAATATTGATAGGCAGAGGGATCTGGGTGTACAGGTACACAAGTCACTAAAAGTAGCAACGCAGGTGAAAAAAATAGTTAAGAAGGCATACAGCATGCTTGTCTTCATTCGCCAGGGCATTGAGTTTAAAAATTGGCATGTCATGTTGCAGCTTTATAGAACTTTAGTTAGACTGCACTTGGAATAAAGTATTCAGTTCTGGCTGCCATCCTATAAGAGGGATGTGGAGGCTTTGGAGAGGGTACAGAAAAGATTACCAGGTTATTGTCTGGTATGGAAGGTATTAGCTATGAGGAAAAGTTGGAAAAATTTGGTTTGTTCACACTGGAACAATGGAGGTTGATGGCCAACCTATAAATGTCTGCAAGACTGAGGGAATGGACAAAGTGGATAGTCAGAAGCTTTTTCCCCAGGTGGAAGAGTCAATTACTAGTGGGCATACCATTAAAATTCAAGGGGCAAGGTTTAAAGAAAATGTACAAGGCAGGATTTTTAGAGAGAGTGATGGATGCCAGTAACTTGCTCTGGGGGTGATACTGGAAGAAAATACTATAGTGGCTTTTAAGAGGTGTCTTGACAAATACATGAATGGGATAGGAATAGAGTGCCTGGAGGTGTAGAGAGTTTTGGTTCAGTTAGGCAGCATGCTCGGTGCAGGCTTGGAGGACCGAAGGGGCTGTACTTGTACTATCATTTTCTTTGTTCTTTGTAGTTGAGGACAAAATGTTGTCTGAGTTCAAGAAGAAATTAGATATAGCTCTTGAGGCTGAAGAGATTAAGGGATATGAGGGAAAGACAGGATTAGAATATTGAATTCAATGATCAGCCATAATCAAGATTCATGGCAAAGCAGGCTTAAAGGGCCAAATGGCCTATTCCTGCTTCTAATATCTTTGTTTCTATGGGGGTGATTCTCCAAAAAAAAATTCTAAGTGCTGAATTGGCAGAAAAAATGGTCTAATTCATGATTGTTTATCTGTGGGAGTTTGCACTCAAACCTTTCCATAGTGTGCACTACAGAGGTCACAATCGTGAATATCATTAAAAGCTCAAGGATTGGGCCTATTTGTGCCAGATCTGACAGTTCCAGGGTTCTGTGCATGCACAGTGGCCCCAAACAGTCAGCTTCCTATTTGCTGGCCAACCCAGGACCCCTGCATTGTTGTCCCCATGTCCATGGCCCAGTCACAGCATCCATGAGCATTCCCAGGCCAGTCCTGACCACTCCCCAAACTCGACCACCCCAATCTCCACTATCTCCTCCTCAGCAGTGATGACCCCAACCCCCAATGGGAGGCAGACCACCCCAGGGGATGCAATCCCCCGCCTGGGAGGCAGAACCCCCGGCAAACCACCTCCCCTCCCTCAGCTCACCTTGATCGCTGGCCTTTCTCCAGCCAAGACTCATCCCCATGCAGAATGGCAGCGGAATCCTAAACTCCACCTGCAATAAGCTCCACCCCTTGACATTATCCCATGCGCGATCAGCATTGTCAAGGTTCCCTCTGGGTGTGGGCGCTTTGCCCCTTGGGCAATGCCAGGGTGCACAGACTAGCACTGGCATGCCCAGGGAGCACATCCCCAGCTGCCTGACCCCCTAGAGAGCCCAGATTGCCCCTCCCTTCATTCCAGCGGAGTCTCCCTCTAGTTCCCTGAAAATAGGGAACTACTCTAAACCCTGCTGGACTGAAATTGTATTGGTGGGGTTGGAGACGCTATCAGGCCTGGAGAATTCAGCCCTGGGCCCAATAATGACACTTAAATTATATTAAAAATAGATCAAAATCACTTACCTGGTTTTCCTGCCAGTTTCCAGCGTGGTCCCAAATGTGCCTGCTTTCAAGTAATGGAAGACATGCATGTGTCAGGAATGCATGTGTGAATCCCGTGAATTAGTGCACACGCTGTCTCCCTACCCAACCCACCAATAAGTTAGCAGGTCGAAATGGGGGAAAACGCCTCCTATGTTTCTATCTGTATCCTTACCTTTGGAAGACCCTGGTACCTAACTCCTAGTATCCGTTTCTTTACGCTGTGTGGACATCCAGAATTTACTTTCTCTTTTTCATAGAATACGAATCATATGTGAAATGGTCAACTTAATGAAGCAATTTCTTATCACCAAATAATGACAGTTTAAAATGATATTCAATGAAGCAGCTTTAACAGAAAATCTTTGCTTATTTTAGTGAAGAGTACATCTGCAGTTTTAAATCTCCTGCTTCTACGTAATTTCAGAAAATAGCCGTTCTTTTTATAATGCTGGATGAAGCCAATGAAGTTAAGAAAGGTGCTCGCTGCCTACTCTTGTAAATGAAGAATGGGTGTTTGAGTGAGTAACTCAGGGCCATCTTGCATGTTCATGGAAGGAGCAGGAAAATATTTATGGAAGGAAAATGACATGGCAGAGAAATTAAACTTTTAAACAATGAAAAGATGTGATGGACCTGATTTAAAGAGAGAGTGAAAGATTGCAAAGTTGGACGTGACACTAAAATGATCAGACTTGCCTCTCATCATGGTAATATTAAAAAATTAATAATTCATTGAAGGCAAAATAGCAATAGTGTGAGCTCTACAGTATACGTACATGCTTAAATACAGAACAAATAAATGCAAAAATTCAAATTTTTACCATGCAATATATAAAGATCTATAGACATCAGTGTTTAAGGATTAATATTACACATGCTCAACTTTGTGTGCATTCTGTTGGCAAAATGTTAATACATCTTTCGCGGAATTTTCCAGCCTCTCACGTCCCACTGCTGTTGCCAGCAAGAACGCTCAGCCAAATCTCCATTCACAGCAGTGGAACTGGAGAATTGCAGCTACTGGCCAGGTCACCCCTTCTATGCAGGGGTGGGGTTTTTATCCCACTGTGCATAAAATATATCAAACTAATTGTTTTCATGATGTCAGCCCATTAAATCTATCACTTTTTCATCTTCATAAAAATAAGGAGTGAAATATAACATATTGTCACTCTTTTAGATCAAAGAATCCCATCCATAATAAACTTCAAACAAAATCTTTAAGGCGAGTTTGTGTGATTGGCAAGATTATCTTTGATGCATGAACCAGTAATATCTGTTCATTCCATTGTGAGCTTGTGATCGTATTTAATTTTAAATGAGGCATTAAATCAATACTCCAAATGCTTGCTTAGATGGATGTAAAAAATACTTGGCACTATTCAAAAGTGTCTTCTGCCATCTTTTCCTTTTATTGCAGATTTACAGTATTTTTCTTTTTTCCATTCATAGTATGAACTGTTATTGCCTGCTTGTATCAAAGATTTATTTATTGGCCTTAGCAACCCTTCCTTAACTTGTTTGGGTAAGTGAGGCCCACCCAAGTTAAATACATTAAATCCAAGCACTGCAACAAACAGCCCAGTATTTGGACTGCTCCTCAGCCTTTATATAAAGGATGCTGCTTGATGAAAAACACTGTCATTTAAAGCTGTTGTGACGGATCTACATGTTGTTCTTCACTGCACTCGCTTCATCACTTGGAAAAGCACCAAAAGCAAAGTAAGACCAAATGATAGCATAGAATGTGTGATCTATGGCTGTTCAGACAGTAATTACCATGGTGTTTTGCAACATAGGGGGTAAGTATGGCTGATTGAGTCTTAAGTAGTAGAAATATTGTGACATTAAAATGAACTCCAACCTGTTAGGCTGCTTCAAAGCCACCAAACTATCTGCTGCCCTCCCACATGATTGCATCTACACCCATAATTTGGAAGGTTTGTTATTTATAGCAGGTGAGCCACCATTACCTTGGCATTGTCAACTACACCATCACCCTCCAATGCTTATCCTTTGTTGTAGTGTGACTGCTCTTACTTGGTTCCCATCTAACCTCCCATTTTGGAGCCAGGGCATTTCTTGAAATGACATCACCTCCAGCACTTCCAGTGTATTTTGCAAATATAATTCACGGATATAATCAGCTATCCCATGTACACAGATCACATCCAGCTGTCCGGATAGAATTTTCCGATTTTTTTTTTTTGTTTTTGGCTTGTTGGTTTCAGCGAGAAAACTGGAGTGAATTCTATTGGCTTTGGTCAGTGAGAAAATTGCAGTTATTTCAGCTACTTCATTAAAAAAAAACAATTTTGTAGAGTTTCATGCTGCACTTGTGGCTATATGTCTTTACTGGGCTCACCTAGGAATTAGCTTGGTCGGGATTTTTCCAGCCTGCTGTGCTGCTTGAGCTCAGCGGGAGGGTGGCATTTAGTGGGACTAACAAACTGCCTTCCAAGCGATCACAAGTCTCTGAGGCTGTTTTTATCAGTGTAATCAGCCAACTGAATCAACGTATTCCATATGATTAGCAGGCCTGAGATGGTATTCTCAATAATATTCTACTCTCAATGCAGCCCAGTCTACATCGAAAAGACCAAACACTGACTGGCTCACTGCTTTATGGAACACCTTTGGGCCATCCATATTCCTTAGCTTCTCCCCTTCTCCCTACTGCCTCATCAGGTGAAGTTCCCACCACTAATGGGGAACAGGCATCCTCACTTCATTGTTGGTCTCGAGAGGTTGAGGACAGGGAAGTGAGGGAGGTGCCCTTTTAGCAGTGCCAGCCTGGCTCTGCCCACTGGGCACCAGGTAGTAGGATCAGTGAGTGAGGGGATGATCATGGCTGGGCATCGGGGACAGGGGGGAATTTACATTTCATTTGTCCGATTACAGCTCCCCCCCCATCCCCATCACCCTCCACAGTATAAATCTCTTCTGATTTTCTTTGCTCTTAGCTCTAACAAAAAGTCATCTAGACTCAATGTTGGCTCTTTTTTTTTCTCCACAGATGGTATCAGACATGCTGAGATTTTCCAACATTTTCTGTTTCAGATCCCAGCATCCAAAGTGATTTGCTTTTATTTTCCAATGATGTGTTGACCAAGCCTGCGTGCAGCACTCCAGTTGTAGCTAACCAGTGGTTTTATGCCATTCCAGCATGACCTCTTTGTTGTTTTTTGTATTCTACAACTTGGCAAATATAGGCAAGTATCCCATATGCCTCCAAAATCACCTTCTCTACTAATGCTGCCACCTTCAGGGACCTGTGGATATGCACTTCAATGTCTCTCTGATTTTCAGTCCCTTCCAGGGTTTTACCTCTTGTTGCTCGTTAGGCTGGTTTAGTGTGTACAGTCATAATGATTTATAGCATGGAAATAGGTCTTTTGGCTCAACTTGTCTATGCCGCCTTTTTTTAAAATCCCTAAGCTAATCCCAATTGCTCGCATTTGGCCCATATCCTTCTCTATTTATCGTACCCATGTAACTTTCTAAATGTTTTTTAAGTGTACCTGCCTCTACTACTACCTCTGGCAACTTGTTTCAGATACCACCCTCTGTGTGAAAGAATTGCCCTTCTGGACACTTCTGTATCTCTCCATTCTCACTTTAAACTATAACCTTTAGTTTTAGACCCCCTTACCTTTGGGAGGTGTGTGGGGTTTGCCTCGTTGCAAAATAATGTTACGTGTCAAACATGCTGCCACACTCAACTTGTTTGGCAAGAATTCTGAGAACAGTTGCAATCTAAAAACTGTAGGAAAGGCCAGCTGGTCCATTGTAGTTTTGTTGGCTCTCTGCCACAGCAACTTATCCCACTGCCTTGCTGTTTTATCAAGACCCTATGACGTATTATGCTCCAAATATTTGTTATATATTATTTTAGCCTTAATAGAAGAAATGGTCCCTGCCTTAAGCATTCCTTATGTGAAAAAATGCTTCAATGACCCTCTGCAAAGAAATTTCTCCTAATAAAAGCGAAATACTGCAGATACTGGAATCTGAAACCAAAACAGAAAATGCTGGAAAATCTCAGCAGGTCTGGCAGCATCTGTAAGGAGAGAAAAAAGCTGACATTTCAAGTCCAAATGACCCTTTATCAAAAGTAAAAGGCATAGGAAATGGGAGATATTTATACATAAGTGGAGGGAATGAAAAATATGTCATATCTACAGAAACAGGGGAAATGCTAAGTGGTGCTAATGGCAGTTCACAGAAAGGATAGAAGGTGTGTATGGCCAAATGTCAGAGAAGCTGAATACAGTAAAAAGTCTGACAACACCAGGTTTAAGTTCAACTGATTTATTTGATAGTAAACTCACAAGCTTTCGGGGTTTCTCCCTTCATCAGGTTGGACTTAAAACTGATGTTGTCAGACTTTTTACTGTGTTTACCCCAGTCCAGTGCCACATCACCACATCAGAGAAGCTGAAATCAGAGGGTAAGCTGAAGATGGTGGGGGAGGAGGCAGATGATAGGAGAGAAATTGAGAAAAGGGAGAAGAGGAGAAGCAAAAGGGAAGTAAAGATAAGAAAAGGAGCCAACACTTTTGTTTTCATTTCATTTAATTTTTAACTTCTCTATCTTTTATGTCTTTATTGTCTTTCTTTATTTTTCTTTTCCCCACACTCTTTCCCCTATTGTATCTCCCCTTTTCTTACCTTTTCTTCCTCCTTGCTTCCCCTTTCCCTTTCTTTCTCAATTTTACCTGTCCCACCCATTTAACTCCTCCTCTCACACCTTCATCTGATTTTAGCTTCTCTGCTGTTTGCCCATTCACACGTTCTATTCTCTCTACCGACTGCCATTAGCACCTCCTAGCCTTTCACCTGGTTTCTGGGGCGATGACTTATCTTTATTCCCTCACTCTACAGTGTAGGTATCGCCCACTTCCCACACTTTTTAGCTTTGAAAAAGGGTCATTTGGTTTCAAAATTTTTCCTCAAGTCTCTTCTCACTTTCTGAGCAATAATATTAAATTGCATCACTGACTCCCAAACCATCAACTCGATTAAGTTCGCTGTTCCGAATTTAGAAAACATGAAATAAATATTATTCTCTGTTCCAATGGAAATAGCCCCAGTAAATACTCAGTGTCCTATCCTGGTGAAGCTTCTATATTGAAGATAATTTGCAAATAAACCAAACAAAACTGAAAAAAATATGTGAAGTATTGCTTGAACAGGGAGAGGGGTGGGGAGGAGGAGGAGGAGACGGATTCAATAAGTATTTCCAAAAGTCAATGGGTATATATCTGAAAAGGAATAATTAGCTGGGTGATGGGGAACAGTGCAACTAATCAGATAGCTTTTGCATAAAAAACCAGCACAATGAATTGTTAAGCCTCATGCAGTGTATGGTTGCTGATTTATGTGGTTTATCAAATCCATTAAAAAACTGAGGGCAATAAATTTGACACTATTTATTATGTACTTGCCTCCTTTCTTCTTGTGTGTGAGGTTTCTCATTTCCAAAATTAGCCTCCAACAGGTCAACGGGAGATATTTTGGTATTAGCCCCCACCCCAACCCTGGCTAGCAAGGTGTAAGATTTTAAAATTCTCTGCAGCATTGCAGTTCACACTAGAACATACAAATTCAAGTCAGTCCTGCATTGACCAACTCAGTCTGGCAAAGGATTTCAGTAAATAGTTACATCAATGCCAACTATAATTCAATCTTAAATTGTTTATAGGACAAGCAAACAATAAACAAAAGCTTTCGATGTTGTACATTCATCTTGCAATGGATTAAATATTTAAATCTCTCATGTCCTTTAGTTGTGGTATGGTTCAAAGTATTTTCAGTGAATTGAGTTGATGATTTTGACAGTTCTGCTGAAGAAATAGTATGTCATCTTTATTTGATTACTGCTTAAACTTGCATTCAATCTCACGGTTCTTTCAACAAAATAAAAAGGCATTTTTAACAGGCTAGAAAATTGAAGGAGAAAGGAAGCATTGACTTGCTTTGTTATTCTTAATGCACTGTTTTATTCAAATCACCCCTCTTGTCTGTAAATTAGTTTATCTAGGTCATGGCTGGCTCCAATCATGAATAGGTACGAAACAATGGAAACGTTAATGTTGTAAAGAAAGGAAAATAAAAAGAGAAAGGACTGTGGAACAGAGCTCCAGAGGATGAGTTAGCTATGGATAAGGTGGGTTTGGTAAAACAAAATCATAGAATCCCTACCGTGCAGAAAGAGATCATTTGGCCCAGCAAGCCTGCACCTACAACAATCCCAACCAGGGCCAATTCCCGTCACACCTCGTATTATCCTTGTTAATCTCCCTGACACTGAGGGTCAATCAACCTAACCCACACATCTTTGGACTGTTGGAGAAAACCACAGCACCTGGAGGAAACGCAGGCAGACACAGGGAGAATGTGCAATCTTCATACAGACAGTGAGTGAGCTGAGGCTGGAATTGAACCTGGATCCCTGGCGCTGTAAGGCAACAGTGCTAATCACTGTGCCACTGTGATACTTAATTTGATTGAAATGGATCAGTAAACATCCAAATTTTTGGAGTCAGTAGTGAACACCTGTCACAACTGGCTGCCAAGAATTGTGGGTGCCTGGAAAATGATGCGTGAGAAACAACTCTTTAAAATAAATATCTTTTCTGATCTCCTCCCCTGAAGGCTGGGATAGTGTTTCACAGGTGTCAGTAAGATGACATGATCTCATCTAATTGACTATGGTTCAAATGTGAGCATTGATTCTAAGAATTGGTAAATGTTCAACCATGTGACCTCACAGCAGAAACTGAGCAACCATTTTTGGCCATAATTACCCTTGAGAAGGTAGTGGTGAGCTGCCTTCTTGAACTGCAATAGTCCATGTGGTGTAGGCACACCCAAGGTGCTGTTAGGGATAGAGTTCTAAGATTCTGACCCAGCAACAATGAAGGAACATTGATGTATTTACAAATCAGGATGGTGAGTGGTTTGGAGGGGAACTTCCAGGTGATGGTGTTCCCCATGTGTCTCCTGACCTTGTCTTTCTGTATAATAGCAATTATGGGATTGAAAGGTGATGTCTAATAAGGCTTGGTGAGTTTCTGCAGTGAATATTCTCAATGGTACAAACTGCTACAAATTGTACGTGGTGGTGGATGGATATAATGTTTGTGGATGGGATATCAATCAAGATGGTTGCTTTGTTTTGTGGCTATACTTATCCAGGCAAGTAGAAATTATTCTATCACTGTCATTACTTATCCCTTTTGGTTGGTGGAGAAGCTTTGCAGAATCAGAAGATGAATTACCCATCACAGGATTCCTGGCCTCTGACCTATTCTTCTCGGCACCGTACATTTTCATAGATCATAGAATCCTACAATACAGAAGAGGCCATTTGGTCCATTGCGGCTGCACTGACCACAATCTCACTCAGGCCCCTGCTCCATAATCCCACATATTTATCCTTTCTAGCCCTCTAACACTCAGGGGCAATTTATCATGACCACTCTACCTAACTCAAAATTCTTTGGACTGTGGGAGAAAACTGGAGCTCCCGGAGGAATCCTACGCAGATCCAGAGAGAACGTGCAATCTCCATACAGACAGTGACACTAGGCCAGAACCAAACCTAGGTCCCTGGCACTGTTAGCCACTGTGCCATCATGCTGTCATGGCTAGTCCAGTCAGTCTCTGATTAATGGTAACTCCCAAGGTGTTAATAGTAGAAGACTCAGCAATAGTAATGCCATTGTATGTCAAGGGACAGTTGTTAGATTCTCTCTTGTTGAAGATGACCATTGCCTGGCACTTGTATGGCATGAATGTTACTTGCTGATTGATAGCCTACGCCTGGATGGTGTTCAGGTCATGCTGCAATTGGACATGGGCAACTGCAGTATCTGCTGAACATTGTGCAACAATCAGCCTACTTCTGACCTAATCATGGAAGAAAGGTCATTGATGAAATAGCTGAAGATAGTTGGGCCTGTGATACTACTCCGAGGAATGCTCAAATGATGTCCTGGAACTGTAATGATTGGACTTCAACAAACACCATCATCCTTATTTGTGCCATGTATGACTCAAACCAGTGGAGAGGGTTTCTCTGATTCCCATTGACTCCAGTTTTGCTAGGGCTTCTTGATGTTGCACTCAGCTAAATGCTGTCTTGATGTCAAGGGCAGCCATTCTCACCTCAAGGATTCAACTCTGTTTGAACAGAAGCTGTAATGAGATCATGAGCTGATTGATTCTAGCAGAACACAAAGTATTTGTGAACAGGTTATTGCTCAGCAGCTGCTGCTTGATAGCACTGTTGATGACCCCTTCCATCTCTTCATTGATGATCAAGTGTGGACTGAAAGGATGTGTAATTGGCCGGGATGGATTTGTCCTGTTTATTGTGCCCAGGTCACGTGGGCAAATTTCCATATTGCTGGGTAGATGCAGTGTTGTAGCTGCCAAACTGCATAAGTAGCAATGCATCAGATCTAAGCTCTGCAGTCCTGCCACATGTAGTCATGAATGTAGGTGGAAAATTAAATAACTCGCTTTAGGACAAGGCTTCACAAATATCCCCATCTTCAATGATAGGGAGCCCAGCACTTAATAGCAACAGTTAAGGCTGGACAATATACAACAATCTTCCACCAGAAGTGACAACTGGATGACCTCTGGAGGTTGTCAATGCCAGTCTTCAAAGAACAAAGAACAAAAAAAATTACAGCACAGGAACAGGCCCTTCGGTCCTCCAAGTCTGTACTGACTATGCTGCTTGACTTAACTAAAACTCCCTATCCTTCTGGAGACCATATCCCTCTATCCCCATCCTACTCATGTACTTGTTAAGACTCTCCCTAAAAGTCTTTACCACATTCACTTCCACTACCTTTCCCAGCAATGAGTTCCAGGCACCTACTATTCTCTGTCAAAAATCTGCCTCGTACATCTCCTTTAAACCTTGCCCCTTGCACCTTAAACCTATGCCTCACAGTAATTGACTTTACTGCCCTGGGAAAAACTTCTGAATATCCACTCTGTCCATGTCTCTCATAATCTTGTAGACTTCTATCGGGTCTCCTTTCAACCTCCATCGTTCCAGTGAGAACAACCAAGTTTCTCCAACCTCTCCTCATAGCTAATGCCCTCCATATCAGGAAACATTGTGGTAAATTTTTTCTGTACCTTCTCCAAAGCCTCCACATTCATCTGGTAGTGTGGCGATCAGAATTGAACACTATATTCCAAGTGCGGCCTAACTAAGGTTCTACAAAGCTGCAACATGACTTGCTAATTTTTAAACTCAATACCCTGGCAATGAAGGCAAACATGCCATATGCCTTCTGAACAATCTTCTCTACCTGCATTGCCACTTTCAGTGATGTTCACCTGTGCACCCAGATCCCTTTGCCTTGTTTAATTCACTTCACATGATAGCAAGAACCTGCTGAAGGCATGGGATATTGCAAAGGCTATAGGCTCTGATAATATTCCAGCAATAGGACTGAAGACTTTTTCTCCAGAACTTGTTGCATTCCTAATTCAACTCTTTCAACAGCTATAATACTAGCATCTACCCAGCAATGTGGAAATTTGTGACCTGGACACAATAAGCAGGACAAATCCATCCTGGACAATTACATATCCTCTCAGTCCATTCTTGATCATCAGTACAGAAATGGAAGGGGTCATCAACAGTGCTATTAGGCCGCATCTGCTGAACAATAACCTGTTCACAAATACTATGGATTCTGCTAGAGTCAATCAGCTCATGACTCCATTACAGCATTGGTATAAACACGGATAAAAGTGTTGAATTCTTGAGGTGAGAATGACTGCCCTTAACATGAAGGCAGCATTTAGCTGAGTGTGGCATCAAGGAGCCCTATCAAAACTGGAGTCAATGGGAATCAGGAAAACACTCTCCACTGGTTTGAGTCATACCTGGCACAAATAAGGATAATTGTGTTTGTTGAAGTCCAAGTATTCCTATGTTGTAGCTTCATCAAGCAGACACCTCATTTTCAGGAATGTCTGATAATGTCCCTGGCATGTCTTTTTGCACTCTTCTTGATGGTACTGGTAGAGTAGGAGATAAGTTGGCTGTAAGGGTATAGATTATCATTGACTATAATTTCATTGCTATTGATGGCTCACAGTGCCTCATAGTTGTTCAGTATTGAGGTACTAGATCGATTCAAAGTCCATCCCATTTAACACACTGGTAGTGCCGCACAAGATGGAGAGTTTCTTTAATGTTAAGATGGACTTCATCTCCACAAGAACTGTGTGGTGGTCACTCCTACCGATATTCTCGTGGACAGATGCATCTGTAGCAGGCAAGTTGGTGAGGACGAGGTCAAATATATTTTTACCTCTCGTTGATTCCCTGTCATAGTCCCGGTTTAGCAGTTTTAGGTCTCGGCCAACTTGGTCAGTAGTAGTACTACTGAGCCACTCTTGTTGATAGAATATACTTGGGATGGGGGACTTCAATGTCTATGCCCTTGCTATCCTTAGTGCTTCATTCAAGTGGTGTTCAACATGAGGGAGTACTGATATATCCGCTGAGGAGAAATGATAAATGGAAGACCTGACCTTATGACACTATGGAGTTTGGATGAGTCCCAGATCAGATCAATTCCCTCTTGATTATATACCACTGTACTGCCAGATCTACTGGGTCTGTGCTGCTGGTGGAACATTATCTGTACGGTTTGATTTTTGTGCATATGAAAATGTCAGACTGTTGCTTGACTAGTCTGTAAGACAGTTCTTCCAACTTCAGCTCAATTGCCTACAAGTTAGTAAGGAGGACTTTGAGGGTCAACAGGGCAAAGTTTGCCATTGTCATTTCCGATGCCTAACGCGATGTTGGACGTCCGTCTGCTTTCAATCTTTTTAGACATTTTAGAAGTTTGTTACAATGAAGTGACTTTCTAATCCATTTCGGAGGGCATTCAAGTGCCAAGCTCATGCTGTGGATCTGGAGTTGCGTGTACTCCAGTTTCCTCCCACAGCCTGAAAGACATGCCAGTTAGGCCATGCTAAATTCTCCCTCAATAAACCTGAATAAATGCTGGAGTGTGGTGACTAGGGAATTTTCACAGTGACATCTTTGCAGTGCTAATATAAGCCTAGTTGTGACATTAATAAATAAACTTAAAACAGGCCAGACCAGTTAAGGACAATAGATTTCTTTCCCTAAAGGTTATGCGTGGGAGGCAACTCCATGTAAAATTTCTGGATAGTGATCAATCACAGAAATTTTGGCCCACCTTTAACTCAGGGACATAATGAGTTCATCATCATGGCAGAGCTACTAAGATCAACCAAAGCAATTGAGTCTAAGCATTGACCTCTGAACTATGCAGATTTCTGTCACACGAGGCAGAGCATTTAAACAGAATATTACTTATTATGTCTTAAATTGTCAAGGAAACACACGATTTATCTGGGCTGAAACAAATTAAATATTGATGTTGATTATTTCATTGGAAAATGCCTAAACCAACTTGCATTGTGTTTGCAGCAAATTGAACTCTCCCAATTGATTAAATGTAAATGATGCAAAATTGCATCATAATTTCTAAACAGTTTCATGATGATTAAAAATCATTAACTTTAATCCTCAGCAAATACCATTAACTGAAAATCAATAACAGTCTGCTCATAATAGGCTCTAAATTCAATGTGAAATTGACTTTTGAAAAGAACTTTATCTCTTTAGGTGAGAGATGGTGTCGGCACTGACATGAAAATGCAGTAGGGATCCAATTAGCTCTGGATTGGCAACTGTGTATTGTAATGCAATATAATTTATTTATACCAACTTAAATAGGCATGGATGTACCAAGATCCATCCCAAACTTAATTAAAATATAATTTTCAATTCAATAATAACTCATCTGTAACAAAGTTGCTCTGGCTCTTGCCTGCCAGATAGTGCACTTTGCAAGTGCGGTGAATAATCTTCATACCAGAACCCTTACTTTGAAACTGAGTCCTAGCTCGAATTCATCACATCAGTATGAAATGGGTGGAGAATCAATCAGAATGCCTCTGGAAACAGTCACATAAGAAATTAAATCGTACTTGCTAAAGCATGAACTGCGGATTAGCTTTTTATTCTTTACTCAATACCACAGAGAATGCCAGTGTTTGCCACTGATGTACACAATTGTATCAGTTAAATTTATATAATTTTAAAGGATCAAATTAACCGCATTACATGATTTTATCACATAGATACAAAATGAATGAAAAGATTTTTAGTGACACAGCATTGTCTGCTTCATCACTTCAGCTTGATTACTCCAACACAACCTTGTTGACCTACGCTGCTTCATATTTTTACATATTTATTCACTCACAGGATGTGGGAATCACCGATTAAGCCAGCATTTATTGCCCTTCTCTAATTACCCATGAGTTGGTGGGGTGAGTCTCCTTCTTGAATCACTGCAGTCCATGTAGTGTGGGTACACCCATGGTGTTGGTAGGAAATTCCAGGATTTCCTATGCATCTGCTTCCCTTGTCCTACTGTGTCATAGAGGTTGTGATTATCTCCTAATGCATCAAAATTAAAATCATCGTCCTTATTTATTAACTTCTGCGCAGATGCCCCTCAGGGCAATTGAGGAGAGTAGTAAATGGGATTGGGAGGATAATTCTGGATAGGAGTGAACATGTATTTGTGATAATCTAGGAGCAGCTGATTTGGTAGTGGAAGAGGTGAACAGCAGTGACCATTATTGTTTGATCTCCTTTGTCATGTCTGAGCACTAGTGCTCAGGAGGCTCAGGCTTTCATGGGAGGTTGTTACCTGCCTCCTGAGACAAGCCATCCTTCCCAGTGGATTGTTAATGACTGACAACATGTCTGACATCGGCAGGCCATGCCTGTCCTTGCCCAACTCAATCCACTGTGGGAGGAAACTGGGCCACTCAGAGGAAAACCCTGTTGACACGGGGAGAAGATACAAACTCCATACAGGCAGTTTTAAAGTTTATTTATTAGTGTCACAAGTTAATGACAATAATAAATTCATTACATTAACATTGCAATGAAGTTACTGTAAAAGTTCCCTGGTCACCACACTCCGGTGCCTGTTCGGGTACATTGAGGGAGAATTTAGCATTGAAGATGCACCTAACCAGTATGTCTTTTGGATTGTGCGGGGAAAACCTGGAGGAAACTCACTGGAGCTTCCCCCTCACCCCACTCTGATGCGCAATCCCAATCACTGGCCTTTCTCCCTCTGCCAACGATCCCAAATACAGAGTGCAGCAGGACTCCCATCTCTACCAATAACCCCCAGAGACCCCGCACTCCCAATAGGCTTTATCTCTCAGCCCTATCTCCAAGGCACTGCCCAATGCTGGTGAGCAGTACCAAAGTGTCCCTTTGGGCATTGCCAATTTGCCCCTTGGGCAGTGACACAGGATCAGGCTAGCACTGCCAAGCTGGCAATGCCTGGGGGCAGCTCCCTTCACCCCCTGATTTCCTTGGGGTCTCAATGGTCCCCCTTTCACTCCAACAGTGTCAGGCTGCCAAGTTCCTGTAACTGGGATGCTATTGTAAACCTGATGAGTGAAACATTCCTGGCCAGGGGTGGAGAAATGAGAGGCCTAAAAGTTTCAGACCTGGGCCCACTACCGAAATTTAAATGCACATTTGAATAACTTATACAACTCTGTGCCGATTTCTGACAGGAGCTGAAGGTGCCAAAAATCCGATGCCTGGAGTTTTTAGGCACCCATTTAGTACCTGAAAGATGGGTACAGTGATGTACAATTACTATGTAATGGCTATATAGTAAAGGAAATCAGGCAGGATATCAAGAACTTTCACTCAGGATCCTATCTAACTGATCTCATCTAGCTCTTTTCCACTGCTTCCAGTAGGAAGTCTGCATGGATTCCAGGTGCGTCACCCGAGGAAGAGCACAGAAAGACTTTCTCATCATCATCATCATATGTAAAATGCAATATTTGTTAGACCTTTTTCAGTAAGACCTTATGAGCCTTCACGTGGTCTGAATTGGAACAAGATGTGTTTTGGCTATTCCAAGGACCAGAATCTAATAACATTGGGCAAAATGACCCTGTGAGCATTTGTATTGAATTCCAAATAATCAACACAGATTAGGTCAAACCCCAAGGCAAGACAAACTACAGTGTTCCAATAGTGTTTACTCCAATATGTTACGGTTTTGCTCCTCTGTGATTCTAATTCCAATGTTCAAGTGAACACACACACAGAGTATATATGAATATGAAGAGAAATCAAAAATTTTGTATTGTAACATTATAAAATTGTGATGAATTTGTACTGGCACATGCAAACTGTGCAGTACTGCATGGAAAGATAGTGTGCAGTGAAACTACTGAACTGGTAACCAAGATCAAGTCTAAATTTTGATAGAGCAAATTGTGCAATTCTATTCAATAACTCTGCCAATTATTGGACTGACACCAGGGAAAAAAAATGACATGAAATCAGTTGGGTTTTTATAAAATCTTTATTTTGTTCCTGACTATCCGTAAGGGAAGGAAAGATACACGCTATCCAGGTAACTAGTGCATGACCCTGGTCCCTCATTTTAACTTATGGTGACAGTTGGATTTTGGAGGACCGGGAAGAGAGTGAAAAAGCATTGGCAGGCTCAGAATGCCAGCCTGGGGCATTTTAGCTGCACACTGCCAGTAAGCTGCTCCCCGGAAATGAGTGAAAAGCAGATGAGAAATTTCAAGCCATAAGCAGCAGCCAACAGACCGTAAAAGAGCATAACTGGGGAGGAGCTTTCAGGAAAAATTCGAGGAATGAAAGGAGGGTGTGGCTAGGCCAGAGGAAGCTGGCATTTTCCTTGTAATGTCCAAAGGAGTATGCTTTCTCTTCCTGTCCCAGTAAAGGAAAGTTTCAAATTACTTTGAAAGGCACCTTTGTTCTTCTGCCAACTTCTGATCTACTTGTCATAGGGTGTCTTCCACTTAGGTCTGAGTAAGAATTCAAACATGGGACCCAAATCATTAGAATGGTAACCAGCATGAATCTAAAGGGAAAGGAATGTACAGCTGAGTGCTTCATTTCAATGGCTGACACGGAGGCACAGCGCTTAGCACTGTTGTCTCACAGCACCAGGGATGTGGCTCAATTCCCACCTTGGGTCTCTCTCTGTGGCGAGTTTGTACATTCTCCCTGTATCTGCATGGGTTTCCTCCAGGTGCTCTGATTTCCTCTCACAGTCCAAAGATGTGCGGACTAGATGGATTGGCTATACTAAATTGCCCCTTAGCATCAGGGGGATTAGAAGGGCTAATTTGTGAAGCTACGGGGATAGGGCCCTGGTGGAATTGTTGTTGGTGCTGGCTCGATGGACTGAATGGCCTCCATTTGCAGTGTAGGATTCTATGAAATGGAAGTTGCAATCTATGAAAAGTTCCCCCTCCCTTGCTATTCTGTTCCCAAGGGACAGGGTGGGTTAATACAGCCGTTATTTGGTTTCTGGTGCTCCTCAAGATGGGTAATTAAGTCACCTTGCCAATGTCACCCACAAAAAAATGAGACCAATTAGAATCATAAGCTTGCCAAGACAAGTAAGAACAACTTTTTTCTCTCAGAGTATTGTGCATCTCTGAAATTCTCTTCCTTGATAAGCAGAGTGTTTAAGGCACAGCTGGGTAGATTATTGCTTAACAAGGAGCTGAAAGGTTATTGGGGGTAGACAGGAATGTGGGGTTAAAGTTACAATTAAATCAGCCATGATCTTATTGAATGATGGAACAGGCTCGAGGGGCTGAGTAGCCGACTCCTACTCCAAATTTGAATGTTTGTATCTTAGTAATTTTATTTTTCTCTTTTATTATTAGTTTTATTTCCTTTTGCAGCCTAATTCTTTCTGCCACAGAGTCCCTCTGCTCTGGCTGGCTTGTAGCTCCCTTTTGAACTCAGCTACATGTCAAATTTCCAAATGCCCAAACAACATTTTTGTTTTGCTTGACTTCTGTTTACTGCTCATTCTGCAACTGAGCAGATAATTTGACTAAATAATCCTGAATCATATTGTATTCCCATTCACCTGACCCCAGGTATGGTGTACTGTGGTAGCAGCCTCCTCATTAATACACTCACGTTTTATATCTGCATTTCATTTCTTTGCTCAATGCCTGATGCTGTTCCCAATATTAGGGCATCTGAATTATGAAATAATAGAATATCTATTGCATCAATTTTACAACCAAAATCTTGTATGTGTATGTCCGTTAGTTTTGTAAGAGAATGTGTTGGTATGCATACGTGAATGTAACATATGTGTCACTCTGGGTTAATGAGTAGCCTAGACAATAAACTTTAGCACCTTATTTGGCAAGTCCTATGAGATAAAACTTTTTACGTAGGCAGCCCAGCTACTACACAACTTCACTATTTAAAGGCTTTCTTGCTTGGCAGTTTCATCGGTCAATGCCTTCCTACTGCACACCTCCATTTTTTCAAAGTTAGAATGCAGCTCAAGGGAATAGAAGACAAATATATGCAACATTGTCCCATAACTTAGTTTGCTCAGCCTCAATAGGGGTGAAAGTGATTTTGTCCTTCTCCATGGTTTACACACAGGCAGGCAGTCATGTAGTGGTATTGTCACTGGACTAGTAATCCAGAGTATTGCTCTGAGGACTCGGGGTTCAAATCCCACCATGGTGAAATTTGAATTTAGTGAGAAATCTGGAATTAAAAGATTGATAATGACCATGAAACCATTGTCCGTTGTCATAAAAAAAACATCTGGTTCACTAATGTTCTTTCGGAAAGGAAACCTGTGATCCTTACATTGTCTGGCATACACGTGACTCCAGATTCACAGCAATGCGGTTGACTCTTAAAAAATGCCCTTCAGGATGGGCAAGTAATGGCAGGCCATCCAGCAATGCCCATGTCCCTTGAATGAATGAAAAAAAAGACACTTTTCAACACTGGTCTGTGGATAGCCATACAGAGTGGGAATCTAATTTGAGACAGGATTCTCTGACCTCACCTGTAGCTGGGATATTCCAGTCCCGCAGCAGTGAATGGAGATTTGGCTGAGGGGTCTTGGGAGCTGCGAGTGAATGACTGGAGAATCCTGGCCTTGATCTTTCCTCTCTCCCTAGCCTACGGGTACAGAAGGCAAATATAACTTCTCTAATTGTTGCATCTAACTCAGTACAGACTGGGAAGTGGAACTGATACTTGACTGTTTGGTTTATTGCTGCGTTAAGTGGTATAATTACACACAAAGCCATCATGATAAGCCTAGTAACCAAGTTTAAGATTGACACTTTTGGATTACTGAATGAACTGTGTGTCAGGGGAATCAAGAGGCATAATTCATCCTTGACAATTGGCTAAACTGGATATCCTATATTCATGAAATGCAGAGAACAGTAAAGTTCTCCAGTGATATTTGTTGAGAGCCTGTGGTTGACATAAATAGCTTTCCTCTCATATGTTACTCCTTCACATTGTGAATATATTAAAAAATGAAAAATAATACAATTGTATCTACAGTGCCTGGTCAAAATTGGAATATATTAATCCTTTATTAAAGAAGATTCCATATTATGGATTTGGGATGTAATTTTGAAAAAATTTCCACAAATGCCGCTTATGTCATTGAAATACTCCAATGTATTTATTTCTATTAACATTGTGCTGATCAATTTTGCAGAAATATGAAGATAAATTAATTTGTATATATTTAGGCATGCAAGTGATGAATGTTTCCTTCATATTTAACATCATGGGCAATGAGTGAACTGATCAGCATGTTGGAAATGTTGCTTATAAGCAAGAATCATGTTTAAATATAAAGGAAGTAAATCAATTATCTCAAAAACTATGTCATTGAATTCAAAATAAACCTGTGATCTTAATATGCACTGAAGACAAAATATTGTCTCCTGGAGACTTGTCTTACTTGAGAATATGCCTCGCCTTAGTTTTTCATTGGCTATGTCATTGGATTTATGCACTGCATAAACTTGTTCAATTAAATACGTAAATTAAGTATTAAATTGATTTCCACTGACTTCAAACTTGCAGCTAATTTATGACTAGGTGGGAAAACTGGCAGAATTGAACTGTTTCAAAGCTGACAACTTCTTCCTGAATTCCAGTAAGGCAGAGGAGCAAAGACTAGCTGTAAGGCAAATAAAGACTAAGACAGATTAGCAATGTTTACTTTTGGGTGGGAACACTGAGTCAGCAGCATCTTGAGAATGGCTGTAATTCGTGTAATTGTAAATAATGCAGAAATTGGACTGTAGTCCGTGCCCAGGCTTGAACCCATGATATATGTATAGACATAGAAACAACACACTACTGTCTCACTTATAGTCTTGCTACCAGGCTATTTTCATCACCTTGAATGTTAGCCAAGGGTTCTCCTTTCAGGTATGAATAGACCAGAGCTCAAACTATCTGAACAGCCTAATGGTACAATTATTCTCTTTTCTCGGCATGAAATTGGCTTATTAAATATTTATTGATTTTAATTAAACAGACCAGAGTGATGTTTAAAGGCATGTTCCTTCTAGCCTCTGGGCTGACAAGATAATGTCTTGAAAATTGATCAGGCCAGACCTTGCTGGGAAAGTGTTTAAATGCCATTTTAATAACAAATCAACCATAAATTCAGGGAGTAAAAGATATGCAACAAGTTTTGAATCGCCAGATCTTGTTTGATTTTCATTATTTCACCATTTGCATACATGTGGTATCTCATCATTAGCCTCACTCCAGCCAGACAATTGTAAGAACTTGTTGATTTTGAATGTTAACTTGGAACTAAACTATGACAGAAAGTAAGTCTGTTAGACAGCAGCATAAGAATCCTTCAAATGATCATTATTCATGCAATGCAAGCCATCCTCTCTGGCCCAGAATTAATCTGGAGTCTCATTTCTTAGATTGTGAATTATTAGAGATTTAACACATTTATTTTTCTTACATTACGTTTCTATTTCTTTTTCTCCCTCACTTAGCCCAATCTTTCTTTCCATCTTTTTATTCCTCTTTCTGTAATATACTTGATTCTAATTCATCCTGTTTACTTCTATGTCATTTCTCTGATTCCTTTTTAATCTTCAGCTGTCAGGAGCACTGAGGTGCTGAACTTAAATTGTTGGTGCATGCCAGGATCTTGAAGTCTTGATGCATGCACAAGTGTTGTAATTAAAATTCCAATGGGCTAATTTTTCATAGCCCTGGACACTATGCAAATATCTTTTGCACTGATCTCAGATCGAAGATTTCAGCTAGATATCCCTGAATACCTACCTGAGGATTATTACATTGTTTAATCTGTAGTGTATCTCAGTGATTAACAGCTCCACCTGACTTGCCATCTGATCCCAATCACATTCCCCAACATGACTACACCATCAACCTGACCTGTCTACACTAAACCCAATGACCACCTCAACCTGTCCTGCCTAACACCGCTCAAATTCCTTCGCAATCCAACAATCCACCAACTACCCACCTCTTATTTCATTTTATGTTTCGGGTCTAGATGGGGCTTTTTAGGGTTTGAGTATTGCTCTAAGAAAGCTATTCAAGACTCTAATTTGTATAACCATTACTATTTATTTACAACTCAATGTACATCTCAGTAACTTTACATGAGGTTGGACTTTTCTCCTAAAGAGCTCTGTTACTTGGTCATGTGACATTGCACCATAGTTACATGAGCATCAGGTGTTTCTGATAATCATTTAACACCTTTCACCCCCCAATCATCCATCACTGCCTAACTGGATCCAACCTTACCCAATCCTACTGTCTGCTCCCATCACTTACCCACATTAACCCCACTCATTGACTCCAACAAGAATGGATTCACTAAGCTTTCAAGGCACTCCTATCTGATTCCAGATGCAATCAAACAATATACAACTTCTGTAGGACTACATGTATTTAAAAGGTTTTATTAAAATGGAAAATGTTATCATGAGGCATGTGCATACTTCCGGTGTTTATTTGTATAGGCATTTGCACATGCACACAGAACAATCATTAGAAACATAGAGAGAGAGTAGTTTATGATGAACATCAATGTGCAATGCTGATTTGACACAAGCATAGTTATTTTTGAGCTTCATATTCTAGTCTATTCTTCTTATAAATTTGCACAGCTGAACACAACATTAAATGGCATGCGGGATGGTCATATCACCATTCTCACCCCATTAGCATTATTTAAAAAGATCATGATGTTGATCTTTTCATATAGTTGCTGGGCTATTTTTTTTCTGGTTGCTGGTTCAATTTTACAGGGACTTCTAGATACTTGTTTAAAACTTCAATCTTCAAAGAGTGATCCGACTAATGCTAAGGTACTTTTTTTGGTGACTGAAAGCTTGTACAGACGTCAGTTGCTTCCAAACCTTGCTGGCATTCAGCATGACTGGGAGAACTAACAGAGCAGGATAAGCTGCTAGCTGAATGTGAGTGAGGAGCAATGCATAAGAAATGTATGCTTTATAAAGAACATCATCATTGAAATCTACCATTGGCTGCAAGCTTGAATGTAGAAGGTTTGATCAGTAAGTTTGTGGATGATATGAAAATTGGTAGGGTGGTAAATAGGAGGATAACTTTAAATTACAGGAGGATATAGATGAGCTGGTCAGATGGGCTAATCAGTGGTAAATAGAATTCAATTGGATAAGGGTGAGGTGATACATTTGGGCAGGACAAATAAGGCAAAAAAATACATAATGAATGCCAGGAACTTGGGAAGCACCAAGAATCAGAAGAATGATGGTGCACATATACACCATTCCCTTAAAGGAGCAAGACAGGTGCATAAAAAGGCGTATGATATAATTTCTTTTATTAGCTGAGGCATAGAGTTTAAGACAAGGAAGTTGTGCTGGAACTATATAAAATGTTAGACCACAGCCATACTATTGTGTGTAGTTCTGGAACTTCTTCATCCTAAGTGGGTGGGAGTCTGGAACTCATTGCCTGAAAGGCATACAAGGCAATGGACCAAGTACTGAAAATAGCATTATTAAAGTTGGGTGGTTTATCTTTGATTGGCACAGACACAATGGGCTGAAGAGCCCTTTTCTATGCTATAGACCTCTATGACTCCATAACCATGCACACACATGGTTTCGCATGTTCCTTGTGTCCATCTGCCATGTACTTGAACGCAAAGCAATTCCATTTCCTCAATGTGCAGTTGGTGTGTGACCACAGGGAAACACAATTAAATCCACAGCTTCCAGGCAATAATTATGATTCATTCATTCTGCTACAGTCCTCTATGCCAACTATGTTTGATGACGTGGCCTCCTTTGAAAGCAAGTGCATATCTGAGGCAGAGAGAAGATGCAAAGAGGAGAAATCCTGAAGCAGCAACTTGCCCAGAATTCAATCATCTGAAATATCGTGTCCTACACAGACCTTTTAGGCACAGACCGGCTTTTGCACTCACCTACGTACCACTGGAACCCAATAAACAGCCCAGATAATGAAATGATCATTGCCACCTTGAAGGAAGAACAAGATTTAACTAAGTGGGAATGAAAAAATGGCTGCTGAGTGAAAAGGATTATCCACTAATAATGTGTGCACAACAGGCATCAATCAGAGCAATGTTGCCAGATGAAATACTGTGGAGCATTGATCTCATCAGGCAATGCGTGCTGCTGCCTGGACTGCTCTGCCAGAGCCTTGCAGTACTGCCATTTCTCTAGGCTGACACTTCAGCAAATCTAGAGAACAGACTGTGATATCCCTGGAAACCCCTCTGAACGTTGGTGCCTAGGGCCATGACGGTGAAAGCTTGGATTTTCACTGCAATGCTCAGACCTTTGGTGGAAGGAATTCCTATGACAACAAAAGCTGTTTGTGCTGCAATAGAAGTTGTGATATTGGTAAAAAGACTTTGTATCATGTTGGGTTCGCTAGGGATAATGATAGGGGTGCCACCCATTCCATGTTGGAAAGGATGGGATCCAAGCTTTGCACAAAACTCTGCGCCAATTTTTTGCTGGATTTCCCTGTGTACTTTAGCTTGTGCAGGTTTTCCAGCACATCAAATATTTAGATGCCTACACAGCTTGCTGCATTCTTTTGTACTGTGGCTCATCAAAGTCTTCAACTGAATTAATTGAAGAGGAACTGATGTGCAATTTGCCCTCAGGTGAGCTGTTTCTTATGCTATGTACTTCACAAGCATCCTGTGCTAAACCCAACCTGGCTCCTGTGAACTTGCGTCTGCTGTTCCACTAGGTACAGATCTCTGCTCCATTTTATCCTTTTAATTACCTATAGTATCATTATCTGAGCTAGTGGCTATGAACATAAGGTCAAGTAATGGTGTGTCTTCATCCTCACTGTCTTCTTCCTCTTTTCTCACTGATTGGGTATGTTCCAGTTCTTGGGTATCCAGAATGAGGAAATAACGAGGCTTGAATTGTGGTAATTCAACGAGCAGCTCTCTGCAACTTCTCAGTCTGAAGAGACAGAGGTGTCAGGAAAAGATGGGATGAGTGAAGGATGGTTACATATTCAGCTACCCTCATCATTAATTGCCACCAAGGTACATGGTGACAGTAATGCCTCTCCTTATAACAGCCACGAGGATTAAGTTGTGTAGCCTTGCTTGTACACCTCCAGATCTTTGCATTTGCCTTTGATTATGCATCACTTTCTCCTTCAGGAAAGAAGAAGTGTGTCAGTGAGTGTTGTACGACATATTTTGGTGATGCAGTTGTCATGATTGAATAACTGGCTGTTGTGCAAACTATGAGGTGTAGTTGTAAGGCTAGCAGTGGGTTAATTGTGTAAGTAACACTTAGGAATGCTAGTCTTAAGTTTTGCTTGATAGGGATTGTTGATGAGGGGTGTAGTGCATTGAAAAGTGTGAGAATATTAGTGTAGTTGGCATGACTTTGACAACTCATAAAACTTGTTCCTGCACTGCATCCATATTCTTGGATCAATATTCCCAACATTGACAACTGCCACTAATTCTTCCTACTGCCACATCTCTGCGGGAGCCATTGATTGGCTACATGCAGAAATCATTTAAAAGATAAGACAACATGAATCTAACATAGTATTATGAAATGGTGCAATCCCTCTGTCCATTTCAAACCTTATCCAAGTATTTTTTCAACGCCCTTTCCCTTCTGCCTGTTTTCTCCGAACTCAAAGTTGTTAAGACCAAAATTGCAGTTTGGCTTACTGTTCACGGTAATCAATAACTATACCTCAATGATGATTACTAGTTGTTTACTGAAGCATGACCACATCCCCAGTCTCTGAGGGAAGGTGGATGCAGGGTTACCAATGCTCATTGATGTTATGAAGAATAAGAGATGATCATATTGAAACCTTAGATTCTGGGGTGGCTGGACAGGGTAAATCTGAGAAGATGTTTCCCTTAGTTCAAGGATCAGCTCTCTGCAACTTCTCAGTCTAGAAACTAGAATTAGGAGGTACAATTTAAAAATAAATGATTCCCCT
Source organism: Sphyrna mokarran (assembly GCA_024679065.1). Taxonomy (NCBI): domain Eukaryota; kingdom Metazoa; phylum Chordata; class Chondrichthyes; order Carcharhiniformes; family Carcharhinidae; genus Sphyrna; species Sphyrna mokarran. The sequence goes on from JAGIQG010000002.1 coordinate 78,004,622, forward strand.
CGAGAGAGCTGAGGAAAAAATTGTTCTCTCCGAGTGTCATCTGTTTTTAGAATTCTTTAGCTGAGGAAGCAGTGGAATTTAGCATTATTGAATATTTAAGGCTGTGATAGATTTATTAACCAAAGAGGGATCAATCATAATGGGGAATAGGCAGGAAAGTAGAGTTGTGGCCAGGCCTAGATCAGCCATAATCTAACTGAATAGTAGAGCAGACTCAGGGGCTGTTTGGTACTTCTGCTCCTGTTTCTTAAGTTCTTATGTTTACTAGACATTATCCTCAACAAATCAATTTAAAATAGTCTAATGGCAAGTAATTCACCATTATAGTTTCTATAACGGCCTGCCAGTTCCAAACATTTTTACAGCTAGGCAGCATATTGGAAATTTACTTCTTTGTTTCCAAAATAGATGGCTCATTAGTGTCCCAAGAAGTGTAAGTAAGGAGGATGAGTTATGGTAAGTCTGTGGGCTTCTGGGGATAGGGTGGAGGGAGAAGGCCTGATTAAGATACTCTGTTGGTGTGGACTCAATGGGTTGAATGACCTCTTTCTACACAGTATAGATGCTGTGTTTTATGATTCTATGGTTGCTGGTTGTGAACCTCTTGCTGTACAATATTCTCAGAACCAATATACCCACATTTATTCAAGTTGTCTCAAAATGTTGGATGATCATCAAATTTAGATACATTTCCACAGACCCTGACTGTTTACAAGAATTTGACAGGAAACTTTTAGGAAACATATGGGTCCTGTTAAGCAAGCAACATCAACAAAGCTGTCAAGTTTAATTTACTTTCAACTTATCTCACTAATGCTGGAAAAAAGTTATAAATATTGATTTTAGAGAGTCTGAAAATTCTCTCTACTTGCTCATAAAATCTCATTCTTGGCAATAGGCTCACCATAATGAGCACACAGTAAATAACAAGAGAAAATATCAATTTTAACATCTTTTTAAAGTAAGTACAATACTTCAATTTATGAAATTGTTCATCTCAACACAAAGGGGAATTTGCCAGTGGGGCATTCTTGAATTACCCATTGGCACCAGGATTTGAGATTCTCTGCCGCTAATGGTCATTAAATTCAACATGCAAGACATCTGCACTTGCTAAACTTGTTGCTGACGACTCTGTTCCAAACAGGATTAAAAAGATCAGCTGAATGCGAAGTAATGGAATGTAAAAATCACAACCTTCTGGAGGAATGTGGCATTGTATCAGTAACACACAATGATTGGTTCTCTTTTTATCTGTTCAAATTTAATCAATAAAAATAGTCGCAAAAGACATATCAATGCATTTGAAGCATGCAATAAAATGTTAGGGACAAGGAATGCCTTGAGGGCTTAAAATTTAAGAAGACAATGGGGACTTTCAGAGCAGGCCTTTTAAACTGTCTGTCTCTATACTTCTTCCTCGGTAACTATTCTGATAAGTGACTTGGAACCATCCAGAGTATCTAACCTTATCTCAGAGTTCTGGAGGGTTCCAGGCTCAAGGGAATTGTCCTTCAGAAGTCCAAACTTGCCAGACAATTCCCAGATAGTCACATTATGGAGTCTTCCATGGAATGCCCCAGCACATATTGAGGTAGGGCCTATCTCTGGGGTAGGGCCATCTGGAGAATGGAGATTCTGGGCCAGTGTGTTTAGTGACTGGGGTTCACCAAAGAGGTGATCACAGGGATCGACTACCTCTTAGAACCAGATGTCCAGCCTCAGAACAGGGTGACAATCCTGTCAATGACAATCAGAGTGATTGTGACCCTGACTTTTTTCACAAGTGTATCTTTCCATGCTGGAAAAGAAGATATAATGAACATCTTGGTCATCGTCCACTGCTGCATCCAGAATGGCTCTACACACCAGGAGAGGAGACTTGTATTCTCTTTATACAGATGGAAGCATGAGAAGTGTTGTATGGCTTTGCTAGGATAATAAGCCTTTCTGTGGCACAGGATGTCATTGACTGCATTGAATCTCAGTGTTAATTTTACCAGAGTTGAGTGTGCAAGAGTCCTTATGAAGTTTAGTGCCACTTCCATATAGTAAAGGATGGGCTTTGAACTCTAAGCCAGGCCCTGTGACTAATTTAAATTGATTTCTCCATGCTTCAATATTATGGTAAATGCTCCTCTGACAGGTTTATCAATGCACCAGATACATATCAACCTAATCAAATACCTTATCTGAGTCCTATTTAGCAGAACACATGTGTAAACTTGCCTGCTAGGGAGTTACAAATGCAGTGTCCTTTTCCTTGAGTTAGCTACAAGCCACTCATGCCTGATAACAATGAACAGATTTCACTTCATAGAATCATAGAATCCTACAATGCAGAAGAAAGCCATTTGGCCCATCGAGTCTGCACCAATCACAGCGTCATCCAGATCCTAACCCCATAACTCCATATATTTACCCTAGCTAATTCCCCCTGACACTAAGGGGCAATTTAGCATGGCCAACCCATTTAACCCACACATCTTTGGACTGTGGGAGGAAACCCACACTGATATGGGGAGAATGTGCAAACTCCACACAGATGGTGACCCAAGCTGGGAATCAAATCCAGGTTCCTGGCGCTGTGAGGTAGCAGTACTAGCCACTGTGTCACCTCAGTATTATCTTCTAATGTTGATATTGTGCTAGTTGCTGGGATTCTCTGATCTTGTTCATCCATCATCGCTATCAATGAGAACTTAGTGCTCAACCAAAACTCCAATCAAATGTTGCCTGTGAAATACTCCGTAGACATTTTGACCAGTTTATTACTCAAAACTTGTTTACCCAGGTGCTCTTACTTTTTGAGACAGGCAGAGGACCGTGATTTGAACTTAGCTTTATTGAAAACACTTGCAAGTTAATGAAACAACTCTTACACAATAAATTAACTTCTCCCTGAAATAGGCCAACTGCCGAAGAAACCCATATGGATTCCCGTTCTAGTGAAATTGATTTGCATGTTGGATTCAATTCATTGAAATCGCATCAACAGGTGAACTCAGGGCTTTCTTGGCCTGTTGTTGCAATTGGCTGCTGAGTCTTCACTCGGGTTCATCTTAAAATGTCCATTTTTAGCCTCCTCTCCGAGCACCTTTGGAACATTCTCTGAGTTTTAATCCATGCGTTCACAAGGCAGGGGTCACAGCACCTAATGAGGTTAGACCAGGTCATTCTCGGTGTACATATCTCCTTCCAAGATATGGTCAATGGCACAGAATTTGGCTGTAAGTGGGGAATGCACAAGCATATCTGGCGGCAATTTTCCCACCTATTCCGCTGCTTTTGTATCACGGTGGGCTGGGAGGCTTCCTTGGTGGCCGTTTTGCGAGCTGCCCACTGGACCCATGGGCTCCGCATATCTGCGGCAGTCAGATTTCTGGTGCCGTCAACTCTGTGCCGATTTCTGGCACGGAGCTGAATAATTTGTTAATGAGAATTTGAATCTGTTTTTGATATGATTCATGGCCCATGACCAAAACTTTCAGGCCTGCTAGACTCTCTCCCCCTCCAAGAATGGTCACTCCAGTGGGATTTGATGTATCTCGCCATTAATGGGGAGCTAGTGGCCCAAGTGAAGGGGGAGAAATTGAGCCCTGCAGTAAGTCGGGCACTGGGGATGACCCCCTAGCTGTGCCGACCTGGGCAGGGCCTCTATAGAGGGGGGTGGGGGGGGGGGCGATCAATGGGGGCAGAGGGTCCCTTGCCATTCTGCATTTGGGCGGAGTGACAGAGGGAGGGAAGCTAGTGATTGGTTCAAGCCATCAGGGGAGGATGTCAACCTGCTGGGGGACGAGGGTCTGGAGGGTTGGTCGGGACTGCCAGTGGTGGGGGAGGTATGATCATGGAGGTAGGAAGACACGAAGTGGGGGGGGAGTTGAGGGGTGGGGGGAACATTGAGAGGGGCTGGGGCTGGAGCTGTGTGTGAGGATGGCCAGGGAATGCTCGGGGGTGGGGGGGGCAGTGATCGGATAGGCGCTGGGGGATGCGGGGCTGGCCAACGATCAAGCTAGCCAGTGACCAGGAGACCAGAAGTGCACATACTGCTATTTTGGGTGCTGACAGATCAGTGCACGCACAGTGGTCTGCTCAGTGCAATGCTGCTGGCCTCTCCAGGGGAAATAGGCACCGCCCCTGGAATTTTCATGTGAATTAGGCTAGTGCACTCTGTTATACAGAATTGAGACTCATTTTTAAACTCCCGCTGAAAAAAAGCTATGGGATTTACTCCAGTTTTTATCTGAATTCAACACTTAGGGTGGAATTTTATGAACTTTTTTTCTAAGTGTCTAACTAGTGGGAAAAAGGGAGAGTTGCTGGTCTGTTTTTCAGGTGAGTTTTCACTCCCAACTTTATGCATTTAGTCTTGGGAAATATGGACTAGGCTGTTTCTAGCCGTTAGAGGCAATGGACGGACCTAATTCATCAGACAGTCAATAGTTTAGCTCGGAGCCACAAACTGCACATGGGCAGGAAAGCCAGAAAGAAAAAACAACACTACTGACAGAACTCTCTCAGGCCAGATGCAGCCTCCTCCTCCCCCCAGACAGACATCAGAAACCATTCCCCCCCCCCAAAAAAAAACAACATCACTGACCCCCTTTCACAGCTGTGGGAAGTGGGTGACCCCCCTCGTGCCCTGAGGTTGCAGGTCCTGCAATAAATTGCACTGGCCTTTCACAGTCAGAGCCATTTGAGGCATGCAATGTCAACAGTTGCTCAAAGGGTACTCATGTGCAGAACTGCTGGGGTCTCCATTCTTTTCTTCTCCTGCCAGTCCCTCAGGGTGAATGACCATATTGTGCCTCCAGCAGCTGTCTCTCTTTCTCTGCTCCTGCAGGTGGTAAGGCCTGGTCTCCCTCAGCCTGCAATTCATCTGCCCTGCTTCTCCTCCTCAGCTCCAGCAGCAACCATAAGAGCAGCAAGATCGATTTTATTGTACAAGCCATCCCGTCAATCTCATGGCAGAGTGGGGCAAGGGGTGGAATTTGGGGAAGGGGAGAGACAGATGCAAAGGTTCAAAACCTGCGCCCTAAGTCAGAAACACACATTCCTACACCACACTCACACCCCCCTTCCACAGTCCCTCAATAGCACACACTCCCCATACCACTCCTCCCCGATTAGTCTTCTCGCAGCACACACTCCCCATATGCCCCACAGACCTCCAGCAACACACACTCCACATACCCATTCACAGATGTCCAGCACCACATTCTCTCTTTCTCCCTCCCCCCCCCGGACAAACCCCCATCAACACTCTCTCCCACAGTCCCCCAATAACACACAATCCCCATACCCACCCACAGTCCCCCAATAACACACACTCCCCATATCCACCCACAGATCCCCAGGACCACATTCTCTCCTTATACCCCCACAGACCCCAGCAACACAAACTCCCCATACTCCACTTCACAGACCCCCAACAGCACATGCTTCCCATATTCTCCAAAGATCCCAGAATGGCAACCCCCTCCATTCCTTCCCCTCCCCAATGACAAACACACACCCAGAACCCAAGCAGCACTGGCCTCAGACTGTGCTGCTTGACAAATCCTGAAGCTGCAGCACCCTTGTTTGAGAGTTTCCAGCTCATCCGCAACCTCCCCCCCACCACCCCATAACAGTGCTTGTTGCTGCCAACACTAGGACCCAAAGTCAGCGCTAAGAGCTGAGGTCTGTTCTCTGTCCCAGGTCCATGCTGTGAGGCCGAGCTTGGGACCCATGAGCAATAACCGTACCCTCCCTCCCCGTATACTCGCGGGCGCCACACACTAACCCCAACTCCCCACAATCAAGCAACATGGAGCAGTTTGAGCATGAAGACTTAACACCTCTCTCATCGTCACTGATTGCTGAATCCGACTTTTATAGAGGAGGTATTTTCCTGACCTAACCGATTGCAGTGAGTGAGATCATTAGGACAGGTGAGCTGGGACGATGGGAGTGAAGATCACTAATTATATTGTGATTAATGCAACAAAATGCAAATCAACATTTCATCTGTTTTGACTGTGCTGGTGCTTTTTTGGTAAAATGGGAAGGTTGTGTGCAAAAATGGTCACCATTCTCATTAGTCGCATCACATCCGATTTTATGATATTTTCCCAATACAATAACGTCATAAAATTCAACTGTTAGAATTTTTTGGAAGAATCATCCCAATATCTTTTTCTATTCTTCGGCTGAGAACCTCTTGATGGGTTTTGGATCATAGCGGATCCTCCATTGTTAAGATGAAACATGTTTGTTTAATATGCAAGGCAGATCTGGGCTGGTCATTGTTGATCTTTGACTTGTGGTAATCTTGTCTGCATTCTGTCAGGTCTTGCTTATAGAAGCAGTTCAGCTGTCTATTAATTTGAGGTGCCCAATTTTATGTTGGGCCTAATTGCTTAGGGAATTGGCCACAAGTGAGACCAGTGAATCTGAGATGAGAGATAAGGTTGGGGAATTCTGGCCAGTATCTGAACTGGCTGCTGCGAGTGTGAAATCAAGTGAGGGATGTTTTTTCCTCCTGAGTTTTTTTTTAATCCCTCAGCCTTTAGGTTCAGGCAACCCATTCCATGGCCAGACAGAACTGCCTGGACATCCGAAAGCATAAATACACAAAAGGTGCAGCTGAAGCAATATTTCGGGTGAGGTTGTGGGGGTTTGGGTGGGGAAGTATGAGGCATAATGATGACTGATTACGCCATCAGTCACAACAAATTTTAGAGTAAGAGTGAAGCAGGATTTGAAAAATTGCATTTGATAGCAGCATTCCATCATATCACTTCAGTAACACTACTAGCCATGGCCACAGTGACAGCCACTCCAATCATTCTCAGAACCTATTTCCTCCATGGGATCACCTGCAGTCATGACTGATACTGACTGGTTTGCTGCTGCTGCTGCTGCCTAGTATGGACCATCCTTTCCTGCAAAAGCAGGGGAAGTATGTCAGTGAGTATGGTGTCCTGTGTTTGGCTCACCACATTTGAATAGCTAGAAGTCTATGCAAGTTCTGAGGTGTGTGTGCAAGCAAATGCAAAAAATGCTAAATGTGTGAGGGTAAGGTGAAGCATGTGATTGTGAAGTTTGAGTCCTAGTGAACGTAGACTGTTGGCAGCTGAGTGAAGCTGGTGCAATGAATGGAGGCTAGTTGTGGGATATGGTACTTCAAGATGCATTTACTGATCTTGACCACTCATGTGTGGTTATTGAACTTCTTATGGCATTAGATGCAGGCAAACAAAGAACAAAACAGTACGGGAAACAGGCCCTTCGGCCCAACGAGCCCGCGCCGCCACCCCGATGTTCTGCCTGTGATCCCTGTCTATGTTTATAAATCTATGGATTGAAACCAAACTTGAGACAATTTAGGGATAATTTGTTCTGCCAATTAGCCTAAGAGCACATCTTTGGATGTGGGGGAAACTGGAGCACCCGGAGAAAACCCACGCAAGCACGGGGAGAATGCGCAAACTCCCACAGACACAGGCCCAAATCCATGTATCTGCACAGCACAGTGATAGTCACTGAGCTGTCATGTTGCCCATCAAATGGTCCAGGTCAGGCATACACTAACAATGTGAAGCACTCGGATACTCTAAAAAAACCCAAAAGCAGCCCTCCCACGACCCATCGCATGTACGCCCCTTATTAGACAACAAGGCAGACTAAAGTACCTGTAGGATAAAAACAAATACATCAATATCATCGACTATTTACACACTTCCCAGGGACTCCCAAGGCTCATGATCCCTATTTTAAATCAGTTTTCTATATCCTTCCATTCCCATTCTGCTCATGTGCCCATCTAAGTATCTCTTAAATAACTCCAGAGTGCCTGCCTCCACCACCTTTACTGGCAGCGCGTTCCATACCCCCGCACCCTCTGTGTGAAAAAACTTCTTCTAGCATCCATGTTATACCTTACCCCTCACCCTAAGCCCGTGACCCATTGTGCTATTTGAGTCCATCCTAGGAAAAAGCTTATCCCTGTTTACTCTATCTATACCCCTCATAATCTTGTACATCTCTATTAGATCTCCTGTAAGTCTATGTCTTGCTAAGGAAAACAGTCCCAATTTGCCCAACCTTTCCTCGTAACTCAGACCTTCCATACCAGGCAGCACCTGGTAACCTCCTCTGCACTCTCTCCAGAGTCTCCACGTCCTTCCAGTAGTAAGGCGACCAGAACTGACGCAGTATTCCAAATGATGTCTAACTAACGTTTTATACAACTGCAACATTAAAGGCCAGCTCTTGTACTCTATAATCCTTCCTATAAAGGCTAGCATACCATATGCTTTCTTCATAACCTTCTACAACTGCTCTGCCACCTTCAGAGACTTGTGCACCTGCACCCCCAGGTCCCTATACATTTCTATACTCTTAATAGGTCTACCCTTTATCATATATCTCCCCCCTACATTCTTTCTCCCAAAATGCATCATCTTGCATTTATCAGGATTGAATTCCATCTGCCATCTATCTGCCCAAGCTACCAGCCTATCTATGTCCTGCTGCATCGCCTGACAATGCTCCTCACTATCCGCAAGTCCAGCCATCTTTGTATTGTCTGCAAACTTGCTGATCTCTCCACTTACTCCCTCTTCCAAGTCATTTATATGTATTACAAATAGAAGAGGTCCCAGTACCGAGCCCTGCGGCACACCACTAGTGACCGACCTCCAGCTAGAAAACACCCTTCCACTATTACTCTCTGTCTCCTATTACTAAGCCAGTTACTTATCCATCTAGCTACCTGTCCTTGTATCCCATTAGCCTTGGCCTTTTCAACTAACCTCCCATGAGGGATTTTGTCAAATGCCTTACTGAAATCCATATAGACAACATTAACTGCTCGCCCTTCGTCGACCGTTTTTCGTCATGTGCTCAAAAAATTCTATCAGATTTGTAAGATACGACCTCCCCTTAACAAAGCTATGCTGCGTATCCCTAATCAGATCGCAATGCTCTAAGTGCCTATACATCCTATCTCTAAGAATTCCCTTCAACAGCTTCCCTACCACTGACATCAAACTCATTGGCCTATAATTTCCAGGGTTATCCCTATTACCTTTTTAAACAACGGTACAACATTAGCTATTCTCCAGTCCTCTGGGAGGCCTATGGGACTAGACTACTGGCATTGACCTTCACAGTCATCTGCTCCCATACTATTCTCAGCATTAGTCGTGAGGGACCCTTGTTCTCTGAGTGAAGAGAACCTACTTCCCCCACTTGAGCTCCTGCAATGAGACATCAAGCATGGCATCCAAACTACTTGGAGCTGGTCTCTGTTATGCTATTTCTGTTCCTTCTTCCATTTCTACTTGTTGTTTCACCTCATGATGTAGCCAGATTGCAACTCATCTTTGGATTTCAAAGATATAGCCTGACTAAGAAGTGCAGGCTAGCATGGCAATATAAAAGTAAAATACCGTGGATGCTGGAAATTTGAAAAAAAACAGAAAATGCTGGATGAACTCAACGGGTCTGGCAGCGGTGTGTTGAAATCGAAACAGAGTTATCCTTTCAAGTCTGAATGACTCTTCTTTGGATCTCTAGTAATTTGATGAATTTTTCAAATATTTTTCTATTGTCCTGTTTGACATGTTGTTGTTTGACATGGTATATATAACACCCTGGAAATTAGGGAAATATCCTTGAGATGGGGGGGGGGGGGTGGTGGGGGAGGTGCTAAATTAGTTAGCTCTCTGAATTCAGACCCAGGGACTATAATATTCAATTGACCCTCACAAAGCGATACAAGCAGTAGCAAACTTTGTGCTGCTGACTAGTTAGAGCAATTGTAATGTGCAACCCAGTTCTAAACTTACTAATTATAAAAACTTCATGTGAATCAAAGTAACATTAAATATGTAGCTGAGCAGATGGATGTGGGATTGATCCCCAGAGTGTATGTGGAAAAGGATATGTGGGGGGGAAACGGGAAGTCTGGGTTATGTTGAAAAGTGAATTTTGATGGAGTGTGCCTGTGAGCTCAGTAGCCATTCTGAAGTCAACACAGGAAATATATGTATCAATTTGTGGTGGTACCATCTGCTCTTCAGTAAACTGAACTATCTCATCACAAATTTGGCTTTAGGGGCATGAGTAGGGCCTTGAAATATTTAGCACAGACATGGGAAGCAACTGTTTAAATGCTGTACTATTCGGCTGACTTAATGAATACTGATATTGTTGAAGTTTTAATTCTGTAGGTGACTGGGACTCCAACTTACCAAACCAGCATGAATAACCTTTGAGCAAAATTGCATTGACCACATCCTGTTTAACAACAGTTAATGATCACATAGCAGCAGGCAGGGCTCATTCACCTGCTTACCAACTGTTTCAAACAACTACTCCAGGGGAAATAGAGGAATTAGAAAGGCAAATATCTCATTTAGAAATTATATTAAAGCTAAATTAACAAGAGCTCGTACCATCACATAGTTTGTCCTCCTTATCTTGCCTTTTGCGACAGTGACAGGAGGTGCATCCTGAAATTGCATTCAGCAACAAAAGTTTTGATCTAAAAAGAACTCATGTGGTCTGTTTGGATATTCAACAGCAGCTGTACTCTTATTGCAATGCACACAGAGAACTAGGCTAGCAGTAGCAATAAAATTCCCCTAACCACCCATTTTCATCTATTGATACCACAAAGAGTAAGTTTAACCTTATGGTTCACAATTTAGTGCATCCTAAAAAACACAGCACTCTTCACCTAATACGGATTCTGCATCCTCTTCATATCTTAATGTCAGCTGGCTGTGTTTGTGGCTTTTTTGTGCATTCAAAACCACTCTAGAACATGGATATATTATTAGTCTGGCATTTCAGTCCATCTATGATACAGATTATCTTTTCATTCATTTGGCATCTGGGGGATGTTTCTCTGTTCTTACATGACAACAGTAACTGTACTGCAAAAGGTGGGGAGAAAGACTTGTATTTATAGAACACCTTTCATAACCATCTGACATCCCAAAAGCTCTGTTGATTTCCTGATTACAGGAGTATTGAGATCTCCTTGAGAGGGAGATGGAGGGATGGGGATTGAGCCAGAATGCAGCCACTATCGTACATCCTGGTAAGTGGTCAAGGAAATTTGACAATAGAAGTCCGAAGAGCAAATGCCACTCCTCCCTACTTGCCAGCACTTAGTACAAAATAGATTAACATGGACCAAGGGAAGGCAGAATACCTTGTTCCGATTCCACAGAATTCCTGTCCCCTTGTTCCGATTCCACAAAAACAGAGGATAAACTGGGAGTAGAAAAAGACCAAAAATAATTCCTTCTCAAATCAATGTTCTTATAGTAATGAGGTCGGGTCAGGTCTTTCTTGGCTGCACACTGTCACAACACAACAGTGTGACTAAGAAGGAGGAAGCCAATGGGGCTAACAGTGGTTGTGGATCATAACATGCTATCTTGGAGTCATAGCCTTTTGTCCAGAACCATTTTCTCCACCACATCCCAGTAATCATTTGATTTATCATTGTCACATGTATGAACATATAGTGAAAAGTATTGTTTCTTGCTTGTAGAAAAAGATCAACTTAATGCAAGTAAGTCCATTCAAAAGTTTAACAGCAGCAAAGCAATTTAGTCAGTCAAGTACTTTTGAAATGTAGTCACTGTTGTACTGTAAGAAATGTGGCAACCAAATTATATACAAACTATGATGAGATAATGGCCAAATAATCTATTTTATATAGCATCTTTTATGATCGCTGGACATTCCAATTCAAAAAAATTGTGTTGTGTTTTCATTTTAAACACTAAGCAAGAAAAGGTTTATGATCATTTCCTTTCCATTTTACATCTATTTTTTTTTGAAGATTTATAGGTTGAGGGGCCACTTTAATCCAATACAATTAGAGGCCAGCAATTGAGTATTTGAAAATCTCTCTGCTTTCTTATCCGCTCTGGAACCTATGACAGCTAATGGTTTCTATTTCAAATATACTGATCTGAGGAAGGGTAAGGATAATGAGCTCTTTTGTATCTATGCACATCTGATCCCGATAATGTCTATTGAATTATGACTGTAATTTTAATTCAATGCCTAAGAGTAAGTTGCAGTGGATTTCACGCCAAGAAAAGATAGCGCGAAAGATGATTACTGCATGCAACTTATCATCTAAATTACAGAAAGGTGTCCCCATTTAACTTTTAAAGTGGACCTAAAATCATCCCTCCATGGTTATTCTTTACTCTGCCCCAGAACAGGACACATCATTCTCCAGAAACCAGTCCAAAGTTGTTTTCAAACTTCCAATGGTTTGCTTCCTTTTTCCTTTTTCCGTCGGATAACTTCTAATGCCCAGACTGACTTTCACAAAGAGTGTGACCCTGAAAGACCCTCCTTCTCATCTGAGCTGGGCATATATTCCAGCAATGTTTAAATCCATATGAACTTGATTTCATCAATTTGAGAATGAACTCCCACCCACATTCTGTGTGGTGAACAATAAGGATTGGCTGCCTCTTATTTCCTAATTCTCTTTCCCCTCAGATTCTTGCAAACTGACCTATCTGTGATGTTCAGGCATTTCTTAAGAAACTTGCAACCTATTATTATAATGGCTTTCTTCACTTACCATTGCCCATCTCAATGGCAACATGAATCACATGACCTTTGTATCCACGTAGAAATCCTAATTAGCTACCCTCTAAAGCCCCAACTTCACGCAATTCAAAATTAAATAGACAGTTCAAAGTGTAATCATTTACAAGCCTTACATTCATAACACTGCTCAGTGAGACTTGGAGACTCATAGTCTATTCAGAGTTACTGTCTTGCATATTCTCCCCAATAAATCAGTTTGGAGCAACCATTAATCCTTAACAATCAAGAAATCCAAGCTTGTCGTTGGGCAGAATTGAGTACAAATCACATGACACATTCATTCCTCCATTTGATCCTAAATTAAAGAGACCATCCAAAAATATAATCATCTTACAAACTTCATATTTATACCAATACGCTTTCTCAATTTACTTGGACTGCACAAAGTAGTTCAACTCCCAGTGTATAAATGATAAGGACATGAGTAGTGTTGCCATGGAAACACCATCCCCTCCAAATCAAATTGGGCATGTATTTGACATGTTTTTATCGTAACTGGGTCAATATCTTAAAATACCTTTCCTAACATCATGATCTGAATACTAATATAGAGGAGTGGTTCAAGGAGAAGCTCTATTACCTTCGTCTCAGGATAAACATTTGCAATAAATGTGGCTTTACCTGCATTGCTCACATCCCAAGACAGATAAAAATATTGTTAAAAATCTTTTACTGGGCTGTCTTTGTGAATTGAGCCTCTCAGCTTGTTTGTAGGCAGAAATAATTGTGTTTTTTAACACTAATATTTTTATTGTTATTGAGATTAGTGCTACCTATAAAGATACCTGGAAAACATTTATTTTAGTCTTTATCAAGCAGAGGGGTTGCGGGGGACTGGGGGAAGGAATGGACTGTGAAAAAGATTGAACAGATGGAAATTGTTTGTGTTTAGGTGCTTCAAGAACAGAAACAAGTAGCAACAAATTAAGTTGGGAGCAAGTGTCCTCTTAAACAGAATGTAAACAAGTTTGATAGCTATCATGAGACACTTCAGAAAAATCCTTCATCACTTTGTCTACGTAACAACAGAAGATTAAAAATTTTGAGCAATAAACTATTTGGTAATTTAGTGAACGTTGATGCATGCACTGTGAAGAGAAAGCAATGCTGTATGGTAATGCTGAAACATGCAGCAGCATAAGGATATCAAGTATAACTTGGTTGACACAGAAGTCATAAACATTGCTAAATTGAATGATGAATGTTTCTCATTAGCATGATAGATTTCTTTGAACTTGTGTACAATTTGTATTTAGGCTTGTTTAACTTGTTTGTATTAAAATTACTTTTGGTGCCCTTTTATAATCAAATATATCACAAAGATTATTCATAAATAAGGACAAAACATGTGGAATAAACATGTGTAAGAGCTTTGTGGAAAGAAATAGAATTAACATTTTGGGTTTAAATGACATAGTGTTTTGCTTTTGTTCAAAGACTATTCATCATGTTTCACTTGAGTTACAGAGTGATATTTTCCAGCCTCCCAGCCATGTGTTTCTCGGCAGTAGAAAATGGCGTGCTATTCACTGGCAGCAGGATTCTCTGGTTCTGCTGTTGTCAATGGGATTTCCTATCAATGTCACCCCACACCACTGCAAAACCTGCTGGCAGGAGCGTGCTGTGGGCGAGATTGAAAAATCCTGCTGGCATGAATGGCCAGAGAATTCCAGCCATAGACTCACTAACTTTGATTACACTGACTTCACAAAACTTTTAGGAAATATAAATGGATTAACTTCAATTAACTTCTCTGTGAGTCAGCAAAGTCCCTACATTTATCACTTCAATATTTTTATATTGTATATATTTTATTAAAATTCATAAAATCAATTTATAGACATTATTACGAATTTCTATGTTAAATCATTAGAATTCTGTTTCTTCTCAGTTATAACACGGTGTTACCAGCCATTCATGCCATGTTCCCACTGCAGCAAGGTTGGAAAATTTGGGATGCAGTCAAATCTTCATTTGTTGCAGCAGGATGGGAAAAATCTGCTGACATGAATAATGGGAGCATTCTGGCCTAAGGGATTCTGCACCCCCCACCCCACCCCACTACCATCATTTGGAGAGATCTATATGAATATAGAATGTAGAAAACTACAGCACAAACAGGCCCTTCGGCCCACAAGTTGCATTGATTATACCCCTACCTATCTATAACCCTCAATCCCATTAAATCCCATATACTCGTCAAAAAAATCCCACATACTTACCATGAAATGAGGCTAATGAAATGGGAGGGACGAAAGGCACCATTCTCACTTGGCTCTTGATTTGCTCTGAAACTACACTGGAAGCTTGCACCTCCATAATGATTGATGGTCAGAAAGGGAGAAAATGACAGATGTATAGGCAATTGGATAAATAGATAGACAGACAAATTGACAAATAAAACAAAACCTGTCTTTTTAGATCATCATTTAAATTGTTGAGTCTGAGATGGAATTTCAAACACAATTTGATGAATTACAGTTAACAATGAGGGGAAAAACAGATGGTGAGGTCTGCCATATTTCACTGTCCTTTACACCTCCATCTTCACCAGGATAGCTTACAATTACTCATTTCCTTTCTGTGACATATAAAAAGGAAGCGAGTAGCTAAAGTAAATATTGACCCCTGAAGCAGTAGAAGTAGGAAAAAGGGGGAATTGAGGAAATGGCTTTGAATAAATATTTTATGCCTATCTTCACAGTACAAGTTGCATACCAGCAATAAAGGGTATCCTAGGAGCAAAGAATGAGGAAATTATAGTCATTAATATCAGTAGAAATAAAGGGATGGGGAGCTTTAAAGGACTAAAATCTGACAAATCCATAGAATCTAAAAAAACACAGCTGCAGAGAAAGTGATACATGGATTTCCTACGTTCTAGAGTGGTCCCAGCAGATTGGGAGTTAGCAAATGTAACAACACTCTTCAAGAAAAGAGGGAGAGAGAAATCAGGGGCCTGCAGGTATTTCACAACCTCCGCATCAACTCATGGCACTTCCATGGCTCGACTCCACAAAAATTGCAGGTGGTTAGGCGATGCCTATCCCAACAATGGAGCCAGCCATGTCAGGAGAGCAGAGTGCTAATTCATTAACTGTGCCATAATCATATTCCAGAGAAAACTGGAAATAGGAATCCTGGAATAGGGTCCCATCCATTATTTTTAAAAGGCTCTGGAAGCCTTCTGACTCCTTGAGAATCTGGCCCAAAGTGGGTATAGATTATATAAAGTGGGATTGTGGGTACTATTAATGTCAATCATGTCTCAGTGCTAGCGTTGGATTCAGAAGTTATGGGCTAAAGCTCCATTCCAAGGACTTGAGCACAAAAATTGAGGCTGAAACTCTGTGTAGTACTGAGAAAGTGTTGCACTCTTGGAGGTGCAGTCTTTCAGAGGGCAAAGTGTTTTGGGCTTACTGAGTGTGGGTATTGAGGAGGATGAGTGTTAAAAATAGTGCTGTCAGCTGGCATGCTTGTTCCCCACTTCCAACCTGTCCACTGGCCATTTGTCTCAGGGAGCAAAGAGATAGTGGTAGCTTGCCTGCCATTCTAAAATTGATGGGGGTAATAACAGTTGGGTGACAGTTTCCCACATACCCAGTGGCTAGCACTGCTGTCTCATTTCAGGGACTCAGGATCGATTCCCACTTGGGTCACTTTCTGTGTGGCGTTTGCACATTCTCCCCATGTCTCACAGGTTTCCTCTGGGTGCTCTGGTTTCCTCCCATAGTCTGAAAGATGTGCAGCTTCGATGCACTGATCGTGCTAAATTCTCCCTCAGTGTACCCCAACAGGCGCTGGAATGTGGCATCTAGGGGAATGTCACAATAACTTCATTGCAATGTTAATGTAAGCCTGACTTGTGACTAATAAATAAAGTTTAACTTTATCTACTTGAGCCTGATAACAAGGTTCTGAAGGTGGCAGAAAAATCCTGCACAACGTCTCGGGGGACAATTTTGTGCCTGCATTCTCTGTGAGCATAAATGGTGACATGGATGCAAAATCTCATAAGAATCAGAAAACAAGATTCTCAATGGCGAGATCTTGCCTTGTAATTTTCTATGCCCCTCACCAGTGACATACTGAGGTTCCCACTTGGAAAGGGTCCATGCGGCCCTGCCCCGCCAGCACGATGGTATCAGAGGCACCTGAAGATTTTTTTTTACTATTAAGTGTCGGAGTATCGAGTAAGAAAAGTTAGCTGGGGAGCTCCATGCCAATTTTCTCAGCACAGCCAGCATTTAGAGTAAATATTGGGAAATTCCACTCTCTCGGGTGGACCTCAAAGGTCCCCAGGTCCAATTTTCACAGAAAAACAAGCCAGCTCCTGCTCATGTCTTGGCCAATACTTATCCATCAAACTAGAACTTAAAAACAGATTATCTGGTCATTATCACTTTGCTGTTTGTGAGAGCTTGCAGTATGTAAACTAGTTTCCATGTTTCCTACATTTCACAAATGACCACACTTTTTTAAAACAAGCATTTCATGAACTATGAAGCAGTTATGAGGTTGTCATAAGAACAATATAAATGCAAGCTTTTCTTAGTTTTTATTTGTCGATGGCTGCTATCATAGTTTTATCAAATCCTGCTTTTGTGCAGTGTTGAGAGGTGCAACTAAAATCAACAGTGAATTTTTATTTTTCTTATATTTAGAAGCACTGACCAGATTTGTAATCTCCAATTCCTGCAATTAATTCAGATCAGAAATGAAAGCTGGGACCCTTTGGTTTATATAGCTTGAGATTACATTAAGGCTGTGTCTTTTGCTCAACAAGCCAGAATTACTTGTTCCATTCATTGTTGTTGATTTTAAACAGTGAGTTCTTGATTTCTTTGGATGCACAGACCGGGAGGAATTACTGAAACAAGCAATGGGAAACAGCTGAACAAATATCCACAGGACATTAAGTACAGGTGCTTCAGTGATCTATCTTGTTCCTTTGGACAAGGATGTTAATTCAGCTGTTCTCATGTTAGAGATTTAGTAACTTTGACAAACCATTGTCCCAATGATGTCATGGTCATTTGCTGTTTAAACAAAATATTTAGAAAAAAATGAGTTATTTCTAAGTGAAGGCAATGAGAAATTGAACCATAGAGGCCAGACAGATCAAAGATTCAATCCCTGGATTGACAGCAGTGGCAGGATATTACAATTAAACACAATGGCTTGTGATAGAGTAAATTGGCTAAAATTCTTTCTTTTAACTTCTACCTACAACCCCAGTTGTAATACCTTCGATAGTCAAATAGATAATCAATAGCAGATAACCACCCTGATCACGTGGTTACAATACTTTAAAGACATTGTTTTTTCCCTCCCCCATCCCTCAAGAGAAATAGATTATGAACAATCACTTGTTGTGAAACATCTAGTAATTGGGAGTGGGGGTTGGGGATTGGAGCAGTATTTTATGGCTTTGCAGGAGACTGGGTCTAAAGTTCCCCGGGTAGAGTTCCTACTGTCCTTGTATCCACTCTCCCTTGTCTGCAATTATGGAGTGGACAGTGAGGACCAGACCAGCTCATCCTTTATTGCTCCCAATTGAGGCCCTTAAATAGGCAATCAATGAGTACTTAATGGCTGTTTCCTCAGGAAGAGTTGAAGAGAAAGCCCAACAAATCGTCCTGCAAGAGCCTTGGAGAGGGATACTTCAAAGTCTCCTTGCCACATCAGGTACTCCCTCCCTCCAGCCTCTCCAACACTAGCCTAGATGGCCTATGCTCTGGAAGCACTAGATGAACCTGTATCTGGGATCACTATTGCAGGGGTCAGAACAGCTTTCTTGAAGGTCAACCCATGGAATGGCTGACAGGGATGGGGTACACAGATGTGCTCTCAGATCCTGTGTGGATCAGCAGGTGGGGGCATTCACAGACATCTTCCTAACTTCCTGAACTTCCTAACTCACAGACCACAATCAATAAGGATAGACAGTAACACAATCATCTTCAATACCAGTGCCTCACAAGGCTGTGTTTTTAGCTTCACAGAAATCATAGAAACCCTACAGTACAGAGATGTGCCATTTGGCCCATCAAGTCTTCACCGACCATAATCCCACCCAGGTCCTAGCCCCACAACCCTACGTATTTTATCCACTAATTGCTCTAACCCAACAGCTCAGAACACTGAGGGGCAATTTAAGCATGGCCAATCAACCTAACCCACACATCTTTGGACTGTGGGATGAAACCAGAGCATCCAGAGGATACCCACACAGACACGGGGAGAATGCACAAACTCCACACAGACACTGACCCAAGCCGGGTATCAAACCCAGGTTCCTGGAGTTGTGAAGCAGCAATGTTAACCGCTGCGCTACCATGCCACTCTATACTTCTATTATACTCCAGCTTCCCATTATACAAAGAACAAAACAGCATGGGAAACAGGCCCTTCGGCCCAATGAGCCCACGCTGCCACCCCGATGTTCCCACCTCTACCTGCGATCCCTGTCCATGTTTATAGATCTATGGATTAAAAACCATATACTCCTTATATACCAATGTCTGTGTGGCCAAATTCCCCTCCAATTCCATCTCCAAGTTTGCTGATGACACCACCATAGTGGGTCAGACCTCAATCAATAATGAGGCAGAGTACAGGAATGAGATAGAGAATCTGGTGAACTGGTGCGGCAACAATAATCACTCCCTCAATGTCAACAAAATGAAGGAGATTGTCATTGCTTTCAGAAAGGAGAACATGCTGAAATAGAAAGAGTCAAGAGATTTAAATTTTTAGGTGTCCAGATAATCAATAACCTGTCCTGGTCCCTCCATGCTGACACTATAGTTAAGAAAGCCCATCAATGCCTCTACTTTCTCAGAAAACTAAGGAAATTTGACATGTCAACTATGATTCACCAACTTTTACAGATGCACTATAGAAAGCATTATTTCTAGTTGGTATCACAGCTTGGTATGGCTCCTGCTTTGCCAAGACTGCAAGAAACTACAAAAGATCATGAATGTAGCCGAATCCATCTCACAAACCAGCCTCCCATTCGTTGACTCTGTTTACACTTGCTGCTGCCTCGGCAAAGCAGTCAACATAATTAAGGACCTCACACACACCAGACATTTTCTCTTCCACCTTCTTCCTTCGAGAAAAAAATACAAAAGTCTGAGATCACATACCAACTGATTCAAGAACAGCTTCTTCCCTGCTTTTAAATGGACTTATCTTGCATTAAGTTGATCTTTCTCTACACCCTACCTATGATTGTAACATTAAATTCTGCACCGTCTCGTTTCCTTCTCAGTGAATAGTATGTTTTGTCTGTATAATGTGCAAGGAACAATACTTTTCATTGTATGTTAATACGTATGACAATAATAAATCAAATATACTTGACACATAGCTTCTCCTACCCTGTTCTATCATCATAATCTTCTATTGGTTACTTCTCATGTTCTGTAAATATATTAAAATCAGCTGCTCCTTGTCATCATGACTTCCAAATTTCAAAGAACAAAGAACAAAACAGAACGGGAAACAGGCCCTTCGGTCCAATGAGCCCGCGCTGCCACCCTGATGTTCCCACGATCCTATCCGCGATCCCTGTCCATGTTTATAGATCTATGGATTAAAAACCAAATTTGAGACAATTTAGGGAGAATTTGTTTTGCCAATTAGCCTAAGAGCACATCTTTGGGATGTGGGAAGAAACCGGAGCTCCTGGAGAAAACCCACACAAGCACGGGGAGAATGCGCAAACTCCCACAGACACAGGCCCAAATCCATGTATCTGCACAGCACAGCGATAGTCACTGAGCTGAAACACATTGAATAAAAAATGTCCTCAATTTTCTCTTTGATTTACTGTCTTCATAGAGTCTTAGATTCTCTACAGTGCAGAAGGATGCCATTTGGCCCATCAAGCCTGTAACGACAACAATCCCATCCAGGCCCTATCCCCTTAACCCCATTTAGTTACTCTGATAGTCACCCTATCACTAAGGGATAATTTATAATAGCCAATCAACTTAAACCACATATCTTTGGACTGTGGGAGGATATTGGAGTACACAAAGGAAATCCATGCAGACACGGGGAGAACGTGTAATCTCTGCACAGTCACTCAAGGTTGGAATTGAATTTGGGTCCTTAGCTAATATTTGTGAGGCCAAATTTTGGTCTTTCCCATAAGAGCAAACATCTATGTCTATTTTGCCAAATTATTTGACAAAAAGACCTTAGGTTACCCTTCAGCTTTCTCTTTTCCAAAGAAAAATAACCTAATCAATCTTTCTAGATAATTACGACCTCTTGGATCTTGTCAACTCTTTTTGCTCCTTGATCAGAGTTGCCGTTGCTTCTTAAGAGTATCTAGAGGTCAGAATTTTTCACAGTAGCTGTTGTATGGTGCAATGACAGTCTCGATACTTCTGAACCAGAAACTTTGGTATCAAGATTGACTTCAGGATTTGATGGTTATGGAAGGTGTGTTTGTAATGTGGCCATATGAGTTGATCATCAACTTGTAAATTCTTACAGTATGCCTGATGGCAAGTAATAAGAATGGGGGAATGTTTCCTTGTCAGCCATACTGCAAAATGCAATGGTAAACCCTGCAATACTTTGCCAAGCATAATCCTGGACCAGGTTGCTATGGCACCTAAAGGAGGAGGAGTCTATATTGCAGGCTAACGAAGATTCCATAAAAGTTTAACATAACTTTGTTATTTAATTCCAGGCATCTGGAAATGAATCCCAGTATTTAATATGTTTGCTTTTAATAATTTAATTAACCTTCATCACTATATTTCAGTGATTTGTGTATCTGTCTCCCTAAAGACTACTTGAGTGTTGTGCTAAAATGTTCACTGAACAGCAACAATATACGCATTAATAATCTGCAAAACAATAATTCGAGTATGTTGGTTATAAATGTTCACATTTTAGTGTAAATTTAAGCTGCATATTTGTTTTGTCTCTTGGGATTTCATTTTTTTATAGTCTTAATCTATTATATAACACAAATCACTTTTCTATGTTATAGAACTCAACAGCTAATTAGCATACGTGTAGCATTCATCTTTTGCTCTTGATTTATCGTTCATTTCATTCCATTATTCATACATAACATGGAAAGGAAAATTCACCTGGGCTGTCAGTTCTACGTATCCAGATTATTGATTATAAAATCAATCTGGTTTACAGCAACCTAAGGGAAAATTGCTACGAATGAAAACAAGAATTTACTATAAATTAGCTTAGCAAGTTAACCGATCTTGGTAGTAAAAAGAAACAATTATAAAACATGCAGATTGCAATTTCACATTGGAGAAAGTTGCCAGTGCATAAAATGATAACAAAATAAGACAACAGCTGCTTAAGATAGATTTACAATACATAGTGACTGAAGCTCCATAATTATGTCATTTTTTTCTCTGCCCATTGTGGTGTTTAGGGTTGGAGATTTGCACATTCTAAGGAAGTTTAATAGCTCTTGCATTGAAGCTTTAGCTATCCAACCAAAAATTTATGAATTTGGAGTCATTGTGTAATTGTAAAGAAGGGAAAAGGAGGAATGTCAGAAGGAAAAAAAACACACAAAGAAATAAAAGCTCCTTCCTGCTTTGTGTGCTTAGATGGTTTGTGTATACTTCTAAAGGAAATCTGACACCAAAAGGGTGAAAGGGTTAAGAGGTTCCGCAGGGCCCAACAAAAATAGCACTATTTGTGTATGTTTGATGGTTTATTGCCAAAATGTTAGAACATCCAGATGTGATGATGTCTTTGGAGTTATATTTCTGTCCAAACATAGTTACATCTGAATTTTCAATTGTGATCACGTACGTAATTTTGTCTAAAGTCACAAGCCTTGGAGAACATTGTGACTAAGAAGCCTTTATTATTTACTTTAACTCAGACAGTAACAATTTCAATCATCTGCCTGGTTTAATTTGTTAAGATAGTTTAGAGCTTTGTTTATTGCAGATCATCCAACTTAAGTAACATGTTATGAGAGCAACAACTCAGCCAAGTGCTAAAGACATGTAGCACAGCCAAAATCATTGGAGATTCAAGGGCTACATGAGTTTTTGCAGTACCATCATTTATTCTGAAATGTTGATGTACATTCCCTCTCCACAGATGCAGCCTGACCTATTGAGTGTGTTTCCAGCATTTTCACTGTTTAACAACTTTATTTATTCTGTTCGAATGGTAGCATGGTTCTGTAAGGGGCAATAATTTATGGGACAAATGACCTGCCCAGGATCTATCAGAATAGAGCACGCAGACATTAGTCTATCGAGTGTTAGGCACAGGTCTGGGTAGGTGGAACCTGCAGTGTGAACCCAGGAGTTGGTAGGACTAGATCTGTACCTGTACTGGGCTTGTTTGTATATAATCATTGCTACTGTTCTCATCGCCAATGAGAATTTATTCTCATTATCATTGGCGATGAATAAATTAGCTTAAGTGGCAAAAAGTCAAAATTTGGAGGGAGAATAGAAAGCGTCTGCAAAGAAGGTAAAAAGTCATCACTACCAACTATGGTTGAATATGGCATTATTATTCAGGAAAATTGATCTGTTGGATCCAGAAATTGAAAACTGGGGCGAGTACATCAAAAGACTTGGATACTTCTTTGTTGCCAATGAAATAACTTCCAAAGAAAAGCGAAAAATTATTTTACTCACAGTTTCCTGCCCTCAAACATATAACCTCGTAACAAGCTAGCATTAAGTCTTCGGAGGCTCCAGTTACTAAATCCTTTGACCAGCTAGTGAGTGAGAGATCACTCCAATCCCCCATCCTTCATTATTACACAGTGGTATAAGTTCCATTAGGGACAAAAGGGAGACAGTTTCTGCTTTTGTCGCCAGTCTTTACCCACGTGGCTGAATATTGTGAGTTTGGCCCATCTCTAAGCGATATGTTACATGACCATTTGGTCTGCGGTGTCAATAATTTGAATACTCAGAAGAAATTTCTGGCACAATTTCAAATATCCCTGAACAAGATTTGGCTGAAGTGACGGAAAGTACTGAACAAAGTGCTTTTGAACTTCAAGGCATGCAAAGTGAGTTAAATCAAATATGGCGGGAAATGACTGCTGCTCAAAATAGCCATAATGAGGGTACAATGGAGCCTGGGAAAAGGAAGATAACTCATCAGCCACATGGCTTCAGTGTGTATTATTATTGTGGCGTAGACTATCCCCAAGATAGATGCAAATGTAAAGAGTTCATTTGTTTCAGGTACAATAGGAACGACCACATATAAGCTTGATGCAAAGTCAAACAGATGGTGCCTAGTTTCCAGAAAATACAATGAATCCAGTGACTAGACTTAAGGAAGAAATGGAAGAGAAGTCTGGAGTTGCAGTGCTCTGTAAGAGATCAAAAATTCCTAGATAGATTGACATCATGAACTTTGATGCCCCCTTTGTGGAAATTCTGTTTTGACTATATATAGTTGTATATCAGATTTTTTTTATGTAATTGAAAAGGAACTTCAGGGGGAGGAATATGATAGCGCAGTCCCTTTAAGGGTCTGCGCAGTCACTTCATGGGTCACAAGAACCTTGACTTATCAGGTGTTAACACATGGCCCTGGGTCAGTGGAACCTGCTGTGTGAACCTGGGAGTGGGTGGGACTAGACTTGAATTTATTTTCTAATGTCTTCTCCTATTAATAGAAGTTTGTGATCAATATTGATTCTGTGTACACTTCCCACTGCTCAGAAAAGCAACCAGCATATCCTCTTCCACCTTCTTCCATTGGGAAAAAAATACAAATGTCTGAAGTCACATACCAACTGACTCAAGAACAGCTTTTTTCCTGCTGCCACCAGACTTTTGAAAGGACCTACTTTGTAGTAGATTGATCTTTCTCTACACCCTAGCTACGAGCATAACACTACATTCTGCAGAATTGTATGCTTTGTCTGTGCAGTGAGAAAGAAACAATACTTTTCACTGTATACTAAAATATATGACAATAATAAATCAAATCAACCTGCACAACTTTGTAAAATCTGACATATTATTCTATGTACTAAAATTAATGTTGATTGTTTGGATGTGAGGGTAATTGTAATATTAGGTAAGAACAGCCTGAAGTTAAACTTCATACGCATAACATAAATTCATTGGCCATAGCATTTATAGGGAGTTGTGGTGAGGACGGATAGTAGGCAGTTTTGGATTTACATTTCTGTCATTTTTAATGGCAGGATCTGATTAATATTTTTTGTCCCATTTTGTCCCATTTTCTCTGCAGCCATTCTGATTGAGAGTCTTGCTGGCTGATTGGTTGGTCGGATAGGTCCATAGCACCAGGTTGCAGGGAGAGAGAGAAAGAAGAGAAGAATCATAAAGGCTGGATTGTTGGAGAACATTAAAGGACAGACAGTTGCAATGAGGTGGAGGTGATTGGAAGTTGATCCTGGAATATGAAATTGGAGGCTGGAGGAGGCAGGGTGAGATCCAAGGTGGAGCTGAAGGTAACATTGGACACCAGGCAGGGGCAGAGGAAGCAGATGGAGGTTGGTGGTTATGATGGGCACTGTTGGGAGTCTGGCCCACAGGAGGAGGAAGGTTGGAATCTGCGAATGAGGAGGCAGATATTGATAATTAAACCTATTCACACAATCAAACACAAAAAAATTGAATACTACAGTCATATGTACCAAATGTCTCAAACACACATGGTGTACAATTTATTATAAATATTCAAGTAAAAGTCAAATTTTTGTGATGAATATTTAGTCCAAAATCATAAGATTGATATTTGTAATGTTTACTCATGTGAGTTTGATCTGGGGCTGCAAAAGTCTATTACAATGGAATAAAATGAAAACCAGCACATGATAGAACTCATTTTAATTCTCTGGCACTTATTTATTTTATAACATTAAAAAAATACATACACTTCATCCAACACAATAAATATATATAAACCATAACAAATGAACTTCAAAACTTCACGTTGAATTCCTTTAAAATCGCTCTGAGCACTGTCTGAATCATTGAATTATTCATCACAATAACTTGGTTGTATAATATCATCATGTTGATCTTCCTTGTCTTCATCATCATTGTTATTGATAGTACCAACATGATGATGTTGAAGTTCAACACCATCATTCCACACCTATTTATCCTTGGTTCTATATACGTTTGATATTCCACGTTTTAGAAATGATTTTGTGACAATATTGTGATCAGGTTCATGCCTTACATCAACAACACAATACACATTGTTAGTAGCATTTCTTTCTGCCTTCTGTGAATGTGTCTTTGTCTTTAAACATCAAATTTTTGCATATCTTTTGGATAGTCTCCTTGAAAGAGTTATTAACATATCAAAGGGCTGAACTATACTTGTAAAGGTAGGATCTGAACATGTCTGAGATGAGCAAATTCCTCACTCATTTCTTGCAATGAACCCATCCATTCTACCCTTGGGAACATAGATAACAATGCCTTCCTGAAGTTTTCTTTTGGGGAGAATTTTGTGCTTGAATATTGGATAGATAGAAAGAAACTTTTCCCTTTAGTACAGGGAGCATAGATTTAAGGACAGGAGATTTAAAGGACATTTGAGGAAAGAATATTTTCAATCAGAGGGTGGAAGGAATCTGGAACTCACTGCCTGAAAGAGTGGTAGAGGCAGGAACCCTCACAATATTTAAGAAGATTTTAGGTGAGCGCTTGAAATGCCATGGCATACAAAGCTCCAGACTAAATGCTGGAAAATGGATTAGAATAGCCAAGTGTTTTATGGCAGGCACAGACACAATGAGTTGAAGGGACTCTTTCTGTGCTGCAAAATTCTATGGGTGGGATTTTCTGGCTGTGTTCATCCCAAGACTGGAAAATCTTGCACGAGGTCAATGGACATTTGCATGGTCTGCCCTGTGCCCACTACGATTCCCATGGCGAAAGGACGGGTAAATTCCACCCAATGACTGAAATAATTCTTTAGAACCAAGTGTTAAAGACGAACATTTACTACAATGTTTGGAGGATCATATTGTGAAGAAACTTGAAATCGCTAGTGTTGAGAATGGAAGTGAACATCGGGAAATAATATACTTGATTTGACAGTGAATGAAGAAGGTTACTGCAGTAAAGAAGGAATAGAAAATGAACAAGACTTTGGGGAATTCAAATAGGATTATCTAAGAGGCACGACAGTGAGCTATTTTGTTCTGGAATGTACTAATGGTGAGTAGATTCAATAGCAACTTTTCAAAAGGAAATTGGACATCAAGGCAAGGATTTTAAAAAAAGATGAGCCATTAACTGCAGCTGAAATCTGAGTGGAAACTAAACAGCTGTGAACATAATTTAGGTGAGACATCTTGCCCTTGCTATTTTACTGTGCTCTAAGGTGACCCCTGAGAAGTGTAAGTTTTCAGCATGGTTGCTTTTTTTTGGGCTATATTTCAAGGTACAATACTGACCAGAATTTCTTAAAATAACGCAAAATTTCCATTGGCGCGCAGCTCCATGTGACATCCATTGTTATATTCCTGCTCCTAATATATTCATTCAATATTATTGGTTTCTATCATAGAGGCCCTAAGACCTCAAGAACATTGATGATTTTGTAAGTTTAAATAAAACCTTTTTATTGAAAAAATGGAATAAAATTTAAAAAAACAAGTAAATGCTTTTTTTCTTTAAAGTTTTTTATTATCATTACAAGTAGACTTACATTAACACTGCAATGGAGTTACTGTGAAAATCCCCTAGTTGCTACACTTCAGTGTCTGTTTGGGTGCACTGAGGGAGAATTTAGCATAGCCAATGCACCTAACCAGCATGTCTTTCAGACAGTGGGAGGAAACCAGTGCACTCAAGGAAACCCACGCAGATAATGTGCAAACTCCACACTGCCCCAAGCCCGGATTTGAACTACTGTGAGGCAGCAGTGCTAACCATTGTGCCACTGCGCTAGATCTATAATACAGAACATTCTAAAAGAATAATTCCAAAGAAATGCAGAAAGCACCAGAAATTTACAGCCAGTTAACCTTCCATGTAGCAAACAAGTCTTATTGATCTGAAGATAAAAGATGGACAAACATGCAAAATGAATCAAATAAAATGTGAGGAACAAGGAGAAAACAAACACGGAGAGGGAATATGAATGAATGACTGTTGGGTGATATTACATATTGGCCCCTAACTTTCATTCTGAATCTCAGTGTATGCAGATTGTACACCACACACACATGTCAGGACAATATGCAAGTTCTGATGCATGGAAGGAAATAAATGCAAAAAGCACGTCACATTCAAACCTCTGGTTGGACTTAGACTAGTTGTCGGGATTGAAGCACTACACTGATGTGCCTGAATGAAAAGTGATGGGACAGCACTAACTTTGCTTACTTGCCTTGATGGTAGGTCAAGTTTTACACCTATTTTTTGCAAACTTTTTTACCCATTCTAGCTGCAGCGAGCTGAGGCAGCAAACATATCGGAGAGATTTTTTAGGTGTGTTAAATTTTTTGTAAATGTGTCTAAAAGATGTTTAGAATACATGTAATGCACAGAAAGTGAAAGATATATTTTTAAAATTTTTTACAACTTTGATCATGGCATTCTGTTGTCAATTCTATTAAAGGTACTTTCATGTGTAACAAAGTGGGTTTGAAGCATTTGTAATAAAGTTCAGTTGAAGTTCATTTAGGATTTTGCTATGTATTTTAAGCAGTGTTGTTTATCCAATTTTAAGAGTTTCCCTGATGCAATGTTGATCCTCAGAAACATTTTCAGATATAGCATGAAATGAGTTCTACATTTGCAGTTAGAAATATGCATATTGGCTATTTCAAATGTTTTAGGAAAGTATAATCCTTAAAATGACATGTGCAAGCTGACAGCATAAGGCATTGCACTTCCTCCCAGGTTTGATCAAATGCTTCATCTTACCTAAAAGGCTGAGATGGCTTTGAAAAATTGCATCAGATAAAGCCTCAGTTTAACCTTATTGGCTGGCCTCATCCTTCCCTCTACCCTAGCTTAGATTATCTATGATCGTAGACATCAGCACACCTCCCAGTACAATGGGCCAGCTTCACTCCCTGTCTGATCAATTTCTGTCCTTAATGGGTGTTCCCTTCATTCTCCCATCACAATGGAGCATCGTTACTCTGAAACTGTGTCCTGCTCAGTCTTGCGCAGACCATCCCGATACAAACCTGAGGCTGCTGGCGAAAACAGAAGTTTTTCTGCATCTTCAAACACAGGTCAGTATGTACCTTTTTCTTTTCATATTGCTGGGCATGGCTTCCTGCCAACTGTCAAGAACAGTAATGATGAATTAAATAAATTAAAAGAAAATAAAGAAATAGTGGACATAAAAACAATGAAGGCACATGGAAAAGGCAACAGTCGGCAAAGTGATAAACACAGACAGCCTGCTGATCATGTCTGAAATTGAAACTTAAAACGCTGGAGAAGTGCAGCTCCTCAAAGGAGAATAAACAGGCCAGCAAGGCCACCCAGCCATTCTCAACCCCCGTCCCCACACCACCATACATGTGTGTGTACATACGCGCACAATCTTTTCAAAAAAGGGTCTTTCACATTAAATACTTGTGCCACTCTTTCCTTCTAATGCTGACAAATATTCACTTCGCATTGTCAAGTCACTCCCTGTGCAAAAAAAAATGGAAGAATTAGGTAAGTTACTAACATCACTATCCAAACCAGAGGGCTACATAACAATGCATTGAGGAGAAAAATGAGATAATTTTCCTGATGTTGATCTTAGAACAGTTACGTAGGAGTCAGGTTTCAAAGTGATATCGTAAAATTCTACATAAGAAAACTGAACAGTTGTAGTAAATCTGTGTTTGTTTTTGTTACTTGTGGCCAGATTGTCAATAAAGATATCCAACTTTTCACTAACACCCAGAACTAAAATGCAATAAAGTGCATCACCAAGTCTTTTAAAAACAAATAAAATCCTTTCCAAAGTCATCTTGTGTTTAGTCTGTTGGAGCTTTATGGTGTCTTTGGAGACAGTCAGATGTTAAAGAATTTAAGGGCAATGCTTTCAACTTATTCATGTTTGATTCCCTCAGTTCCCTCAGATAGAGTGCTTAATTGATGATCCTTTACATCTTCTAGAAATTGGAAAGACCTGAAAATGGGCAAGGAGATGGTGATACACAATTACAATGCACCTATTGATTGAAAAATTAATTCACTGACTGCAAATACTATTGCTGGAAGTCTACCGCCCCACCCACCACAGAATCAGAGTGGATGAGGAGCGGACAATGGAAACGTCTGTTGATCTCAGGTGGGATTTTCCGGTCTCAGGGTTCAGTTTTTCCCGGTCTGCACTGAAAGCCTTGAGAGGCAGAAAAAAAGTTCTGAATTCACTATGGGGAAAGGGGCTTCCAAAAACACAATAAAGAGACAATAGGAGCAGATAACCATATATTCAATGCCACGAGTCAAATACTATAAACTTGGATACAATCTAACAAAAAGCAAGTTCATAAAATCACATGAACCATAAAGCCAGTAAGGGGCATCTTCAAATACCATATCACATCACTAGCCTCAGAAACAACTCAATCCACTGCATCCCCATCTTTTACTATCATCAGTCTCTAGGTCTGTGATCCAACAGCTTTCACTCGGTGACCTTGCTGCTTCTGCTGTCGAGCCATTTGGAAGATGTAGAAGGATGATTTATCTGTGTTTCCAAAGACATCAGTGTGCGGTTGGGTTCCTTTTAAAATTTCTGTCTATGGCACCTGTCAAACTCACAGCGATAAACCGCACTGACCTCCTCAGAAGATGAACATGGGACACGGTGGACAGAGTACCCTTTGTTGTCCAGTACTTCCCCAGAGCGGAGAAGCTACGACATCTTCTTCGGAGTCTTCAACATATCATTGATGATGATGAACATCTCGCTAGGGCCATCCCCACCCCCCCACTTCTTGCTTTTAGACAACCGCACAACCTCAAACAGATCATTGTTCGTAGCAAACTACCCAACCTTCAGGAGAACAGTGACCACAATACCACACAACCCTGCCACAGCAACCTCTGCAAGACATGCCGGATCATAGACATGGACGACATCATCAAACGTGAGGATACCATTCACCAGGTACACGGTACATACTCTTGCAACTCGGCCAACGTTGTCTACCTAATATGTTGCAAGAAAGGATGTCCCGAAGCATGGTACATTGGGGAGACCATGCAGACACTACGACAGCGGATGAATGCGCATCGCTCAACAATCACCAGGCAAAACAGTTCCCTTCCTGTGGGCGAACACTTCAGCAGTCATGGGCATTTGGCCTCCAACCTGCGGGTAAATGTTCTTCAAGGGGGCTTTCGTGACACACGACAGCGCAGAGTTGCTGAGCAGAGACTGATAGCCAAGTTCCGCACACATGAGGACGGTCTTAACAGGGATCTTGGCTTCATGACACACTATCTGTAACCCCCGTAACTTGCCTGGGTTAGCAAAAAACCTCACTTACTGTGCTGTCTGGAGAAACTACACAATTCTCTAACCAATGCTCAGGATTCCCTTCACACACATTGTTAGCCACTTTAACACTTGAATAGCAGGTTAGACGTAAGGATTCGCATTCTAATCAGCAATTTGTGACTGTCTGTGCTGATGTGTGCTATTGCAGACCAGAACACTGCATTTGCCTGACAAAGACACAGAGTGTCAAAAGCTCGCAAATTTACTATCAAATAAATCGGTTGGATTTAAAATTGGTGTTGCTAAATTCTTACTGAGTTCTTACCTGTCAAACTCAGCAGCCAGCATTTAACTTGCAATTTGGATGGCGAGAAAAAGAGAAAGGAGGTGCTTAAAACATACAAAGGGTTGGATTGTCACATGAATTTCTCTCTCCAGTTGCCCAGTGACCCAAATAAATTCATGCCCAGTGTATTCCAGTCACCTTCCTTACATTATCACTGGGAATTTCTCTTTCTGTCAGGGTTGCATTGTACAAGTGATCATGTCTCATGATTTGCCTCTATTTAGTTGTGTGCCTAAACGATTGTTTGGAAGCTCTGCTAATGGGATAGGAAATGGACCCCATTCATCTATTTCAAGGCAATTGTTTTTGCTATGGTTATACAGACAGAATGGGCCCTATTTTACCATTTTGATTCTAAGTGCTGGGCAGGCTTGAAATTGGCAGTGTTTCAGATCTGACTTTTAGAGCTGCCATTCTCAGGTGTCCCCAAATGCACTCTGCCTGAAAAACTATCAGCGATTCTGAATCGCATTACACAAGCCTGTGGGTGAGGTTAACATTCCTGAAATCCCACAGCTCCGATTGGCACTTCCAATTGCACATTTGCAGAAAAAAGATAGAATGCAGATCCCCTGCCACATTGCTCCCAGACCAGATAATGTTTTCCCCTGGCCCCCCCAGACATTGCCCTACCCCCCCCACAACATTACTGACCCCCTTTCCCCCTCCTTAACCCCTCTGCTACCCAGACTGATCATGGGTCCCTTCCCCTCCTTCCTCCTTACTGATCTCAGGCAGAGTGACAGCGGACTCCCCTACTCCCGACAGATCTCAGGCAGAGTGGCAGTGGACCCCCCCCCCCTCCCCCGGCCCTCCCAACACCCTCACTGTTTACAGGCAGAGAGGCAACGGACCTCCCCTCCCCCTCACTGATCTCAGGCAGAGTGGCAGCGGACCCTCTTTCCCTCTCACTGATCTTGCATAGAAAGTTTTCAGATGTTTGGCACTTACCTCCTCACTAACCGAAGTGCCCGTATCGGAATTTTGTGGAGCACGTCCGTTTCCCACTGATTCTGGATGGGCGGACGGGGTGGTAAAGGGGGAAATGCCGGTAAAGTTGATGTGCAGCCCATTAAGCCAATTTAAATGCATTTAAATGGCCATTGCATATTTTGAGTATGGTTCTGATTATGGCCATTTTCAGCCCTCGGTACAGGGAGAACCGGCATGGAGGCAAGCACGAATTGAACAACTCGTCTCATACCCGAATTTACCAATTTTTAACACCCGAAAACAGGCGCAGCAAGATGGTAAAATCGTGCCCTATGTATCCATCTCAGTATGTTGAGATGCTGTGTTGAACTGGGGAGGGCACAGTAAAAAGCCATCCAAAGCCTAACTGTTGTAGTTATGGTGAGGCAATACAAATGCAAAGGGGCTGTCTGGTTTTCCCAGCAATCTGTCCACCTCAGCGAAATGAGGCAACACCTGGGGAATGAGAGAGCGTTGGCTGGAATATTCAACTCCAAGGTGGCATTGCTGATTTCAGATCGGGTGGCATTTTTGACTCAATCCCATTTACCTGCACCCAGTTGTGTATTTTGTGGGATCTTCTGAATTTTTTTGTGGCCTGCATCTTCTGCCATGGGGAGACAACCATCAGTGGGAAAGGAAGATCCTGCTAATGGGGAGGGCCAGAAAATTTCAACCTGCATGTTGAATGCTATCATGATCTGCATGCTCCCAATGGATATTTACTGTGTATGTGTTAGCCCTGGCACCATGTAATTGGACAGCTGGTGCAAAGCACTCCAAGTGTGTGTGTGTGTGTGTGTATGTGTGTAGATTGCAGATGCCATTATGGGACTCCATGGGTGGGATTCTATGGCCTCACCAGCGAGACCAGAATTACTGCCTGAGGTTAATGGACATTTCCATTGTCCGGCCCTAGCCCCTCCAATTCCATGGCGGGCCAGGCAATAGAATTCTGGTGTTTAGGTGCCTTATATAGAGTACTCTCCTCAAGTCAGACAGCACAACATATATTTGGTAGGGAGAATATGCCCACCATTGTTATTTAAAGGAACCATCAAGTGCTGACAGATAAGCACTGGATGATTTATTGTGGCTGTTGCTGCGATTCAACAAGTGTTTTTCATTGTTATTTAAAATTGCAAATCTACAGGTAGAGGCGTTATGCTGACTACAGCTGCTGAAGAACGTTATGCTGACTTCAAGACTGCTACACAAATTAGCTGCTCCCAGACTAATGGGTGCACCAGTCTCCACTCCACTTGGAATACGGCATGGCATAAAAAAGGAAGCTAATGAGCTAACTTTCTCACTCCAGATAACTGGATTCTTGGAGATACTTCACCCAGTCAACCCTCATTATTACAAAATTCCAGGATACCAGCAGTGTAGGGGTTATCAGGGTCTCTCTGATCAAAGTGTGACCTTTTTCCTATTGACTATATGAAGCTTTTCCCAGGATCAGGGTTATAATTTTAATGAGGCACAGCTTCTAATGATTCATCACCTGTCATCATGGTAACAAACCCCAATTCATGGAATATTTATAAGTAATACAGTCCCAAAGAGAGCTTTCACCCAATTATTGACAAATCTTTGTCCTCGGCTGTGCTGTCAGACAGGTTTCCTCATGCGCCACGTTGTTGACCTGCTAATAATTTTGAATTTGTTGTCAAGTTACAGCGGCTGGCAGTAGGACTGTGAAGTACTGGACCCTCCTCTCAGAGACTCTAAATCCTAACTACACTCAGCTTTCCCACAGAGCTGTTCATTAGTATCTGCAACAAAATATTTGTGTGAGGCAGCGCAGGATGTGAAAAATGTTGAATTCTCCCCAAAAAATCCTTAAGCGTCGAATTCACATAAAAACGGGAGTAAGTCACACTGTTTTTTTTTCAGTGAAAGGTTCAAAATGGATCTCCTCCACTCTGTGCTGCAGGAGTGCATGAGTGTGATTCATTCTAGAAATCGGTGGGGGGGTGGAGGGCGGCCTATTCCTGCTGGAGAGGCCAGCAGCGTGGTGTTGTGTGGAACTGTCAGTGCTGAGATTGGCACATGTATAGTGATCCCGATTGCTGACCAGCTCAATCGCTGGCCAGTCCTGCAACCCCCACATTGCTGGCCATGCCATTCCCCCAAGGCCCGATCATTGGACCCTCGAACATGCCCAGGCCAGTGTCAACTCACCCAAATCCCCGATCTCTTGATTTCCCATCTCCCCCCCCCGCCCGGACCGGTCTCTCCCCCTCATCCACTGGCAGCCCTGAACCCCCACCCCACCCCCCCAAGCAGGTTGCCCTCCCCACGCTGATGGCCAGCCCCGATGGCTGACCTCCCCACCTCTGTCACTCAGCTCAGAGTGGCAACGGGAAACCCCACTCTCCACTAATCGCCTTCTGAGGCCCTTCTCCCATCAGGCCCTGCATCCTTTAGGCCCCGCCCCGTTGGTACTGCCCTATACCTGATTGGCCGTGCCAAAGGACCAGGTTGGTAATATCTAGGGGGCAGCTCTGGCACTAGACCCTTTGCGGGCCGTCATTTGCTCCACTTTTACTGCAGCGGGATCGGGTCATCGGTTCCAAGTAGGGAGCTATATAAATCCTGCTGGCATGAAATACTGCTGGTGGGGAGGTGGCTAGTGGGCCTGAAGATTAAGTTAAATGGTATGGAAATTACTGTCTGCATATTTTAGGCAGCTCCATCCTGGTTTCTGGTGTGGACCTGATAGTGCTGGAAATTTACCGCTGGGAGACACGCTGAGGTCGTGGTGCCCAGTGGGGAACCCACAAAACAGCCTCTGTTAGAGTCTCCTGGCCTGCTGCGCTACAAACACAGCACAGTGGGATGAGAGGATTGCCACCGACTTTTCCACATTGCACCAAGATTATTTTTTAGCAAGTTTCTATGGAGGATACCAGAAGCAAAATGGATAATTTGGTGAAATTAAATAATGGCATTCTCCATAAGCTTGTGCAGAATTTGACTTCTCAGAAAAATGGTAGAATCTACTTTGCCTATGATAACCCAGTTAGAATCATAGATATTTACAGCGCAGAAATAGGCCATTTGGCCCATCATCTCTGCACTGGCTCCCAAAAGAGCTACCCAGCTAGTCCCATTCTCCAGCCCTATTCCCATAGCCCTCTAGATTAATCATTTCAAATATATATCCTGCTCTCTTTTGAAACCTGCTATGGAATCTGCCTCCACCTCTCTCCAAGGCAGCACATTCCAAATCCGAACAACTTTCTGAGTCGAGGAGTTTCTCATTTCCCCCCTAGCTCTCTTACTGCCCATCTTGAAATTGTGTCCAGAGTTACTGACATACCAGCTAATGAAAACAGAATATCCTTCTTTACTTTTCAAAACTGTTCATCACTTTGACCTCCTTAATGTAGTCACCTCTTAATCTTTTCTGCTTCAGGACAATAAACCCAATTCCTCTAATATTTCTTGTATCTAAAATTCCTCATTCCTAGTATTATTCTAGTACTCTCCTTTGCATGCTGTCCAGGGCTTTTACATCCCTCCTTAAATAAGGTGCCCAGGACTGAACACAATACTCCAAATATGGTCTGGTGTAGCATCACTTCCTTGTTTTTATACCTTATGCCTCTATTTATAAACACAAAGATTCTATAAGCGTTTTTAACAACTGTTTCAACTTGTCTGGCCACCTTCAGAAAATTATGCATTTGAACCTTGAAGTCCCTCTACTCCTGTACTCCCCTCAAATTTGTACCATACAGCCTATGTTGTCTCCTTACATTTCTCCTGTAATGTAAGGAGACATTACCTCACACTTCACTGCATTGAAATTCATCTGCCAGGTGTTTGCCCATTTGACCAACTTGTCAATATCACTCTGAAAACATTCAACATCACCCTCATAATTCATTAATCTCCCTAGCTTAGCATCATCTGTAAATTTAGAGACTTTTGCCATCAACACCCATTCCTAAATTGTTAATATAAATCAGAAAAAGCAAGGATCCTAACACTGATCCCTGAGGAATAGTACTTTCAACTCGTCTCTGGTCTGAGAAATGCCCATCTATACCGACTCTCTGTTTCCTATCTCTTAGCCAATTTCTAATCCATGTTGCCAAGGACCCATCAATCCCAAACATTTCTAATTTGCTAGTCAACCCGCCATGTGGCGCCCTATCAAATGCTTTTTGAAACTCAAAATATACAACATCCACAGGACTACCCTCATCTACTGTCTGTGTCACTTCTTCAAATAACTCAATTAAGTTTGTCAAACATGACCTGCCCCTAACAAAGCCATGTTGACTGTCTAGTATTAGCCTATTTTTCTCTAAGTGAATTATTTATTTTGAGTTAACAGTCATCCAGCCTATTCATTGTAGTGAAAAAACTATTTCCTTATGTGTTAGATAATGATCTTAATTATCATTCAAATCTAGACACATTTAAACTATAACTAAGTCAATGTTCCTCCACATTTACAGATGATGCTAAGCTAGGGAGATTAATGAATTATGAGGGTGATGTTGAATGTTTTCAGAGTGATATTGACAAGTTGGTCAAATGAGCAAACACCTGGCAGATGAATTTCAATGCAGTGAAATGTGAAGTAATGTATTTTGACAGAAGAAATGTAAGGAGACAATATAGGCTGTATGGTACAAATTTGAGGGGAGTACAGGAGTAGAGGGACTTCAAGGTTCAAATGCATAATTTTCTGAAGGTGGCCAGGCAAGTTGAAACAGTTGTTAAAAACGCTTATAGAATCTTCTGAGGCCAGAATTTTACTGACTCAAGCCCTCCTGAGACTCGTAAGAATGCACCTGAGGCCAACAGAGAATGCCATTCTATGAGTTTTGAAATCTGGGTGGGCATGCCAATAAAATCTGGGCTGAGTATCAATGAGCAGGTTGTTGCTAGGCAAGTGCTGCTTGATTGCACTTTACTGATGATTAAGAGTAAGTAGACTGACAGGCAGTAACTAGATTTGCCCAGCTTGAGTTCCAAAGCCAATTTTTTGGAGCCAAATTCTACCTGCCACTGAATCAGATGGACAATGGGCAACAATAGAAATGTCCATCACCTCAGGTGTGATTTTCCAGTCTTGGCTTGGGCAAGGCTGTAAAATCCCACCCATAGGGTTATAAACCAGTGCCAATCTTGATTTGTCAGGTTTGGAGGGTTGTTTATGATATTTGAAGTTGTTGGTAAGCTTTTGCAAATGCTGCACATCTGAACAATCAAAGTTGCTTCTGGCTCCACAAAAATCAATTGATATTTTAAGTGGAGTAGCTTCTATGTGGGGAAAGAATGATTTTGGGTTTTAATGGACTTTATTCAAGTTTTAAAATATCGGTAAGCAATGCTTGTGAAAGCATCACAGTGAAGGAATTAAACCATTGCTGCACAGAAAGAGACATATTAATTGACTATACCTCTGGCTTGATAATCCTTGCTGTTATTTATTTTCTCTGTATTATTTTTTCTTATTTGATTTAAATATTTATCCAATTGGATAAATATTGGATCCAATCAAACTGGAAGGTATCAAAGTAGATAGGGAGGATGTGCTAGATATTCTTGAGGGTTTGAAGTTGGATAAGTCCCCTGGGCCGGACGGGATTTACCCTAGGCTTCTCTGGGAGGCAAGAGAGGAGATTGCAGAGCCTCTGGCTCTGATCTTCAGGTCGTCGTTGGTTACGGGTGTGGTTCCGGAGGACTGGAGGATAGCGAATGTGGTCCCGTTGTTTAAGAAGGGGAAGAGAGACCTTCCAGGGAATTATAGGCCAGTGAGTCTTACTTCTGTGGTGGGCAAAGTATTGGAGAGAATAATTAGGGATAGGATTTATAGTTATTTAGAGAGTAATGAATTGATTGGAGATAGTCAGCATGGTTTTGTGAAGGGTAGGTCGTGCCTTACTAACCTCATTGAGTTTTTTGAAAAAGTGACTAAAGAGGTGGATGGGGGTAAGGCGGTTGATGTGGTATATATGGACTTTAGTAAGGCGTTTGATAAGGTGGCCCATGGAAGACTTCTGCAGAAAATGCAGATGTATGGGATAGAGGGTGATTTAGCTAATTGGGTCAGGAATTGGCTAGCAGATAGAAGACAGAGGGTGGTGGTTGATGGGAGATATTCATCGTGGAGTTCGGTGACAAGTGGTGTGCCTCAGGGGTCTGTTTTGGGGCCCCTGCTGTTTGTAATTTTTATAAATGATCTGGATGAGGGTATTGAAGGATGGATTAGTAAATTTGCAGATGACACTAAAGTCGGTGGAGTGGTAGATAGTGAAGAGGGGTGTTATAGTTTGCAGAGGGACTTGGACAAGTTGCAGAGCTGGGCCGAGAGGTGGCAAATGGAGTTTAATGTGGAAAAGTGTGAGGTAATGCACTATGGCAGAAATAATAAATGTGTAGAGTATAGGGCAAATGTAGGATTCTTAGTAGTCTAGATGAACAGAGGGATCTTGGTGTGTATGTGCATAGATCCCTGAAAGTAGGCAGTCAGGTCGAGAAGGTTGTTAGGAAGGCATATGGAGTCTTGGCTTTTATTGGTAGAGGGATTGAATTTCGGAGCCGCAACGTCATGTTGCAACTGTACAAAACTATAGTGCGGCCGCACTTGGAGTATTGTGTGCAGTTCTGGTCCCCACATTATAAGAAAGATGTGGAGGCATTGGAGAGGGTACAGAGGAGGTTTACCAGGATGTTGCCTGGTATGGAGGGCAGGTCTTATGAAGAGAGGCTGAGGGATTTGAGGTTGTTTTCGTTAGAAAGAAGGCGGCTAAGAGGAGACCTTATTGAAACATATAAGATGATTAGAGGCTTAGATAGGGTGGACAGTGATAGCCTTTTTCCTAGGATGGAGAAAGCTAGCACGAGGGGACACAGCTTTAAATTAAGGGGTGATAGTTATAGGACGGATATCAGAGGTAGGTTCTTTACCCAAAGGGTGTTCGGGAGTGGAATGCCCTGCCTGCAGCAGTTGTAGATGCGCCAAGTTTGGTGGCGTTTAAGAGGTTAGTTGATAAGTATATGGAAGAGAAGGGAATGGTTTAGTTTGGAGGGGCATTGCTTTTTATATTGGTCGGCGCAACATCGAAGGCCGAAGGGCCTGTTCTGTGCTGTAATGTTCTATGTTCTAATTCCCTTAAACAATGTTACGTAGGGGCTGATTTTCTTAGTACATCTGATATGGGAATAGTATACTGTCTGTTACCATGAAAGTGGGTTAAACATAACAATCTGCAGCATTTGCAAAAGCTTACCAATAACTTCAAATATTATAAACAACCCTCCAAACCTGACAAATCAAGATTGGCACTGGTTTATAACCCTATTGGTGGGATTTTACAGCCTTGCCCAAGCCAAGACTGGAATATCACACCTGAGGTGATGGACATTTCTATTGTTGCCCATTGTCCATCTGATTCAGTGGCAGGTAGAATTTGGCTCCAAAAAATTGGCTTTGGAACTCAAGCTGGGCAAATCTAGTTACTGCCTGTCAGTCTACTTACTCTTAATCATCAGTAAAGTGCAATCAAGCAGCACTTGCCTAGCAACAACCTGCTCATTGATACTCAGCCCAGATTTTATTGGCATGCCCACCCAGATTTCAAAACTCGTAGAATGGCATTCTCTGTTGGCCTCAGGTGCATTCTTACGAGTCTCAGGAGGGCTTGAGTCAGTAAAATTCTGGCCTTAGTTTGGGTTAATAAGAACATAAGAAATAGGAGCAGAGCAGGCCATCTAGCCCTTCAAGCCTGTCGCGCTATTCAATAAGATCATAGGACCATTCCTCTAGGACCATTCAGCTCTTGACCTCAACATCAATTCAAACATGGACAAAAGAGCGTTGAGGTGAGAATGACTGTCTTTCACATCAAGGCAGCATTTGATTGAGTATAGCATCAAGGAGGCCTAACAATGGAAATCAATGGAAATTAGGGGAAAGCTCTCCACTGGTTGGACTCATATGGAGGGCAAAGGTTAGTTGTGGTTGTTGGAGGTCAATTATCTCAGCTCCAGAACATCATTGCAGACGTTACTCAGTGGAGTGTCCTCAATCCAACCAACTTCAGCTGCTTCACCAGTGACATTCTTTTCATCATAAGATCAGAGGTAAGGCTGTTCGCTGATGCTTGCACAGTGTTCAGTATCATTAACAACTCCTCAGATACTGAAACTGATCAGTGTCCAAATGCAGTAAGACCTGGACAATATCCAGGTTTGGGATGACAAGTGGCAAGTAACATTTGCATCACACAACTGCTAGGCAATGGCCATCTCCAACAAGAGAGGTTCTAATCATTGCCCTTGACATTGTTTCTGTGTTGTAATTTTTTGTTCTTGTGCTGTAATTTTCTTTGCTCTTTGATTCTTTGAGACAGGATTTATTCCCACTTGGAAATAAGTGGATGTGTTAGTGAGATGACATGAATGAGATGGGAATAGAGGGATCTTATCCTCGGAAGAGTAAGAGATTTTAGTTAAGTTGGGCAGCTTTGTTTGTGCAGGCTTGGAGGGCTGAAGGGCCTGTTCCTGTGCAGTAATTTTCTTTTATATTTTGTTCTATTCAATGGTATTACCATCACTGAATCCCCCACTATCAACATCCTGAGGGTAATCATTGACCAAAATTTGAACTGGACTAAGCATATAAATACTATGGCAACCAAAGCAGGTCAGAGGCCAGGAATTCTGAGTTAAGTAACTCACCTGATGACACCCCGCCCTTCATCCAAGGCCTGACCATAATTTACAAGGTACAAGTCAGGAGTGTGTTAGAATAATCTCCACATGTCTGGATGAGTGCAGGTTGGCACAGTGGCACAGCAGTTAGCATTACTATCTCACAGCATCAGGAACCCAGGTTCGATTCAGGCCCGAGTGACTGTCTGTGTGGAGTTTGCACATTGTCTCCTTGTCTGCATAGATTTCCTCTGGATGGTCCGGTTTCTTCCCAAAGGCGAAAAAATGTGCAAATTAGGTGGATTAGCCATGCTAAATGACCGCCTAGTGTCAAAGGGCTTGGCAGGCTAAATCCATGGGATTACTGGGATAGGGGCTGGGAGGGATTGTACAGGCTTGATGAGCTGAATAGCCTATTTCAGCACTGTAAGGATTCAATAATTTTATTATTCTAGCTGAAACTATATGCTAGAAGTTCAATACCATCCATGGCAAAGCAACCTACTGGATTAGCATCCTTTACACAAACATTCACTCCCTCCACCATTGACAAACAGTAGAGGTACTGTGTGCCAATCACAAGATGGACTCCAGGAACTCACCAAGACTCCTTAAACAGCATTCATAAAAATCCACAACCATTTCCATGTAGAAGAGCAAGAGTAGATACATTGGAATACTACCACTTGGAGGTTACCCTCAAATTCACTCACCTTGTTCCCCACCACTAGCCCCCCCCCCCCCCCCCCTCTTTTTGAGGAAGAGAGCTGACTGGTGGTGATTTAACCTGAGGGTCACCACACTTCAGGCAGGGAACAAGGTTGAGAAGCTGGGGGCTTCATGGAGA
This sequence comes from Sphyrna mokarran, assembly GCA_024679065.1. Classification (NCBI taxonomy): domain Eukaryota; kingdom Metazoa; phylum Chordata; class Chondrichthyes; order Carcharhiniformes; family Carcharhinidae; genus Sphyrna; species Sphyrna mokarran. The sequence continues at coordinate 78,046,561 of JAGIQG010000002.1, forward strand.
ACCTCAGCAAGATGGGAATTGAACCCGTGCTTTTGGCAGCACTCCGCATCACTAACCAGCTTTTTAGCCAACTTAGCTAAACTCACCCAAAATCCTGGTATTATCATCCTAACAGGATGTGTATCTACACATCATGATGTGGAGAAGCCGACATTGGACTGAGGTAAACACAATAAGAAGTCTCACAACACCAGGTTAAAGTCCAATAGGTTTATTCGGTAGTAAACGCCACTAGCTTCAGAATTCTCCACTCACCTGATGAAGAAACAGCGTTCCGAAAGCAAGTGGTGTTTACTACCAAATAAACTTGTTGGACTTTAACCTGGCATTGTGAGACTTCTTACTATGTATCTATACCTCAGGAACAGCATCAATTCAAGAAAGCAGCTCATCACACCACCTCAAGGATAACTAGGGGTGGCCAATAAGTGCTGGCTTAGCCAACAAAGCATTTATTCCCTGAATGAATAAAAGAAGAGTTATTTGGATGAATTTAATAAATGCATATACATGGAAACCAGAAGGACAAATGCATGCTGCATATGCAACCTCTGTCAGCTCTGGAAATAGTATCTGAATCTCTTCGCTGAAGCAGCATTAAGGGGGGATTGGCCCTGCATGATCCATTTATAGCCAAGCTCATGAAAGGATGACGCTGAGAGGATTGTTATCATTAAACACTGACATATTGACCAGGTCCCATAGCACCATTAGAAACAGACTAACAATTCGGTACTTGTTAAAACCTCTTGTTTTGTCATTGTTTGCAGCAGAGAGCAATTATTTGCTTTTATAGTAGAGACATTTACAGTGAGATACAAAAATCCATTGTACCCATGCCTGGAGGGCCTTTCATACAACTGTTCTTTCTAAAAATAGACAGTATTGACCTAGACCCGAGTGTACAAATGCAGATGTTCACAATATTAACAAGTACATAGATCGCAGTTTTGGTACTGTAAAGTAACAACTACCTTTTTTCATTAAATGTGTTTTTTTGTTTAAGTCCAATCAGGTTTAAATGTGGCAACTTCCAGTTCAGACAAGGCAATCGATTCTCAACACTGATTCTAAACAAAAATGCACAATAAAAGCAGGGTAAAAATAGCCTGAATGGTGCTAAATGGTGTGAAAGTGGACGTTGACTTCAATGACAGCTATTTGACTGCCTTGTGACATTTAATATCTTCTAAAGGTTCACTCCCACAGAATGATCATTGCCTCAGGACTCTGGCAGACGTACAGTGACTTTTATAACAATAATGGGGGGTGATTCTCCCAAAACTGTTGAATTGGTGGGAAAACTGTTCTAGATCACGACTGTTTCTTTCAGTGCAGTTCAGATCTGAATCTCCCCGCTCTGTGCACTGCAGAGGGCCCAATCATGAATATCATTAAAAACCAGAGCAGTGGGGCCTGTTCACATCGGAGCCTGATAGTTCCAGAACTCTGCACATGTTCAGTGGCCCCAATCTGACAGTCTCCCCATTTGTTGTCCAGCTCGATTGCTGCTCAGCCGGAACCATTGCAGTGCTGCCCTTCCAGCCCACCCCATCCCCACAGACAGATCGTGACTTCCACTACAGTTCCCAGGCCACCCCTGACCCCATCCCCCCAACACTCCGGTGCATCCCAATATACAGCCCCCCTCCAGCAGTGATGACCCCCAAGCCTCTCACCCCAGCAGAACTGTCCCCGCCCCCCCACCCCCAGCTTCCCCTCGGACAGTATCAAGAGGCACAGGCTGGCATTGAAAGGGTGTCCGTGCGCAGGCGTCACCATCCCTTTACTGACTGACCCCCTGGGGGGATTCCCGATTGCCTCCCTTCATTCTGGTCAGGTCTCCTGCTAGTTTCCCGGAAGTGGGGAGCTATTTTAAACCCCGCTGGAATGGAGTGTTCCTGGCAGGCTGAGGGAGTGAATTGGGCCCAGCAAGTTCTATACTGGGCCCGATAATAACATGCAAAACATATTTAAATTACATCAAAAAAAGATTTAAAAACTTACCTTTTTTCCTGTCGGTTCCCAGCACGGTCTCGACTGCAACTATTCTCCAGCTCTGGGGGATGTGCGTGCATACACCAATCCCATGAAATGGCCGACACACGATTCTTCGGACTGGATCTGCCAGAAAAGTTGCAGATTGTGATGGGAGAATTGGGACCAATTATTCAATAATGATTAAAAATTGTCATTTTCAATCCACTTGCTAAAAACTTATTTTTAAAAATGTTACTTCATGTTTTATTTGGTAAGAGATTAAATTGACTCAAAAATTCCAGTAGGTCCTGTATCTTGCAGCTGAAACAAAGGGTAGAATTTTCCCATTTTGAGACTAAGTGGCAGCTCCTATGGCTCCTTTTTCAAAGTCAGAATGGTGGGATCCCGTGTCAGATTCCGTGATTGGTATCTCATTAGTTATGCACAGATGAGTTCCCTTCTGAGATCCTGGTGGGACGACAGCTGATTCATCCACCACCACCAGCTAGTGGGTTTGACGGTTCTGGTACCATATTTAACCCCCAATTTTACACACTCCTATCACTTTCTCCAGCCTATTTGTCTTCACCAGACTGTGCAAGATGTCAGCAACTCGGGTTTCCCAATTCAGAAGCCCATCACTACCCATCATCACATCTGGAGTCATTCTGTTTCAATAAACAATGTGTTAATCCCCTTGTTTGTGAGGATTTCATGTAGTCTTTTGGGGTTCAACTTCCTCCCCTTGGTCTTCCCTCTGACTTACATTTTTTGTCTTCTTCATTCACTTTCATATCCACTTTGCCAATAAGACCATAAGATATTGGAGTAGAATTAGGCCAGTCAGCCAATCGAGTTGTTTTGCCATTCAATCATGGCTGATATGATTCTCATCCCCATTCTCTTGTCTTCTCCTCATAACCCTCGATCCTCTTACTGATTAAGAACCTATCCCTGTATTAAAAACACTCATGAGAGTCCTTCTCCTTCATTGTTCTTCCTCCCACACTTTGCCTAGCCGCACTTTGACATTGGCCAGAGACCCATTTCCTCATCATACTCCCACATCATACCCTGAAACAGAAAGAAACATCCATAGTCACATCACTGCCTACTAAGACCACCTCCTTGACACAACCAATAACCGGATAACCCACAACAAAAAGAAAGACTCACCCTAGGAACATAAAACAAAAAACCCTTCAGACATCTCTCTCCTTTTCTCTTTCGCCAAAAAATCTCCAAACAGATTCAGACATGAATCAACCCCATAAGAACCTTCCCCTCTCATTTATTTCTCCAAACCCATCCTCCCCCCTCCCAAACAGATGCCCACAAGGGATCTAGAAGAGCAGAGCAGCAGGGAGAAGATACAGGGGCATAACAACAAGAAAAAGAAAATGTGAAGCAATGACGTGACACATAAGGCCAATTTAGAGGACGCAACACAAACGGGCAAGGAAGAACAATGAAGGAACGGCAGTAAAAATAGAGGTAGACAACAGAGAAAACAGGAAGACAGTATTGTGAAAGACAGACATGTAAACAAAATGTGTTAAATCATTCATTTATGGGCGATACGGTGGCACAGTGGTTAGCACTGCTACTTCACAAGGTCAAAGGTCCTGGGTTGGAGTCCTGACTTGGATTTCCACCTATGTGGAGCCTATATGTTCTCCCCATGATTGCATGGGTTTCACCCGGGGGCTCCGATTTCCTACATAGTCCAAAGATGTGTGACCAAGTAGATTAGCCATACAAAATTCTCGCTCGGTGTACTCTTCCACAGTAAATTCAGTACAGCGTTAATGTAAACCTGCTTAGGACACTAATAAATAAACAATTAATTTGTTAAAGAAGTTATTTTGTACTGCCAACAAAGGTTCTTGTCTTATGGCAAACCTATAAATCTTTCTGATTAACAAGAATGTCCTGATACCCTCTTGTTCCACCAACTAAAGTCCCCACACTGATCCAATACATACTACCCCGAAACACACCAGTCCATCCTGCCCACCACAACATAAAACACCCACAAACAAAAAGTCACTCCATCCCACTAGCTCTGATATCCCCTCCTCCTGCCCACCCAATAGACATATACACAGGGGGATAAAGAGCCAGGATACAGAAAGACAACAAACTACCCATCAACATCCCTACCAGGGAAGCCCCAGGAATCTTTCCACCACTGCCTGACCTGCCCCCAATAGCCCACCTGCTATCCCACCCCACCCAGAAAAAGTACCCCCAATCCAGAGACTAACTCAGCAATGTGTACACAAAACCTTCCTTGCCTGGAAATCTAAAAAGAAGGAACCACTTTTCACAGAACCATTCTCCATCACATATACCACTTTGACATCCACTCCAACCCCCCAAAATATAACAAAAATCCCCCTCTCCGTAACACAAACCACTCAACAACTATCTTTCTCCAATCACCTAAATACAGCAGAAACCATTCACTATCCTCTTCCAATGCTTTTTCTCCCTCCTCCCTTTGTTTTCCTCCTGAACCACTACCTCTCTCACTAACATGAATAAAAATGGAAGAACTCCAGAAGACAAGAAGATAATAAGTCACGACATAAGGCAAAGCATCACAAGGCGTAACAAATGTTGGATGTGAGCTGAAGAAAAGAGGAAGAGCAAGAGGAAATGGTGGCATGTCCTCTCTTTATCCAAAACCTGAAACCACCATAAGTCTGCCAATGCGGGGATTACAACAGGATTTTATGCCAGCAAGTTTCTGACTTTTTGGCTTCTGTTAGATTTTCCCCTCTTGCCTGCCACCAAAACTGCTGTGGGACCAAAATCTGTTCACATAAAAACTGTGGGGCATTCTTTTCATGTCAGCAGTGACATGTCTATTTCCAGCCTGCACTTTGGATGAAAAGGTTTTCTTCAAGTAATGGTGTGGCTATTTGATGTACTGCTCCAGATGCATTTGGTCAATTCTATCTGAAGAATGATACCAGGCAAAAACTTCAAAAGCAATCCAATGATTCAGTTCTAAAGACATTCAATTTGCTTTGATTGCAATGTGCTGGCTTTTTAAAAGGAGTATGGTGGATCATGTTTGGTCCACTTTGAACATTTTATGCGGCATGGCTGAATAAGTGCAGGTGCACTTTATTGTCCTGAAGCAGGCTAGTTGCTCACTTTTCATCATTAGGTATTCTCCTCAGCATAGATGAAGCATCCTAGCTGGAAGCATAATACTGAAAGGATTGGAAACTGAGCTCAGGTGTGTAAAAGAAACCAGAGAAGCCTCTTGTTCCACATTTCTCTTAAGAAACCTTGTGGTCAGTAAAGGACAGTTGTCTTTTCTGTTACTAAGTTACAGCTTTGTAAACTATATCTGTCTGAACCTTTGGCTGGACAAATACAACAAAAACTGTGCTTTGATGTGGAACACAATGTGTCTGTAATATGTTTTCTTCATTGGCATTGAGCTGATGGACTGAATGTTAGCATCAATGCTAATACCAGAACATTCTTATTGCAACTTAAATCTCCAGAATATTGTAAAGTTGAACGGTGAGAAATTACACATCAACGCCACTTTGCAAGGACAAAAGAGGAGTTGGATGTAACTCCAATCAGCACAAAGGAAAATCCAGTTCTTTATTTATAGTACAATATCTGCTCTCTCAGAATCAAAGAATTGTTACAGTGCAGAAGGAAGCCAGTCAGTCTGTCATGTCTGTACTGGCTCGCTGAAGACATTTAGTACTATTCTGTCATCTTCGTCCCATTACCCTGCAAAGTTTTGCTTTTCAAATATCAGTCTAATTCTCTATTGAATGCCTTCATTGACATAATGGTATTGTCACTGGACTAGTAATCTAGAGACCCAGGGCAACTGGGACTTGGTTTTGAAACCCATCACAGCAGATGGTGAAATTTGAATTGAAGAAAAATCTGGAATTATAATGGCAATGGAGCCATTGTCAATTGTCAAAAAAACATCTGGATCACTAATGTCTTTTAAGAAGGAAATCTGCTGTCTAACTGAGTTGGCTAATTGTGACTTCAGACCGAAAGCAATGTGTTTCACTCTTAACTATCCTCTGAAATGCTAGAGCCAACTCGGTTGTATAAAATTAAAAAGTTAACAAGGAATGAAACCAGACAAACCACTTGGCATCAACTAAGTTACCAGAAACAACAGCGGCAAATTCAGATTGCCATTTCTTTATTATCTTTCAGTCAGATTCCTGGAACTCTCTTCCTAAAAACACTGTGGGTGCACTTCCACTACATGGACTGCAGTGTTGAAGAAAACAGCTCACCACCTTATTCTCAAGGGCAGTTAGGTATGGGTACTAAATTCTGGCCTAGCCAGTGATATCCATAATCCATGAATGAAAAATGGCGTTCTGTTGGGGACTTTAAATGTGATCCAGGACCTATAGGAGCAACTGGGAACCTCATTACATTATTTAAATTGGGATCTGAAGATATGAATAAAATCCCAAACACATTCTCATCTGGAAAATCAGATGTAGTATATAGTACTTGGCCTATAGCATTACTGAGCAACAGAAATTGCACATGACTGTACTTATAAAAAGGACACTCAAACTGCAAGTACCCAGATTGGAAGCCTGATGTTGCTTTACTGGGCATTTTTCAAAATCTCTTTTGCGAGACTGCAATCTCTTCTTCCCTCCCTCCTCCCTGCTCCCTGGCATTGCCTTTTAGCACAGGTCTTTCTGCCAAACAATCTTTCAATCTGGCTGGTTGCCAACTGGGAAAAAGATTCAAATTAAATCCAGCTGTTATATATGGTGGGATCTCCACATTTTCCATGTTTCCTGGATGCTACAAAAACCAACTTGTATTCTGCTAGTTAGATGTCCTTTCCTTATTCTGAAAAAGAGAGTTGTGTATCTGTAACTATGACACAGTATTTCTTGGCAGCGAGACTGCCACAGTTGAATAACTGGCAGGGTGTGAAAGTAGACTTGAGGGCAAGACTTGCACCAATACTATGTGTATGAGAGTGAGGTGAAGCATGTATTAGTTATAATTCCTAACTGATAGAGATTATTCATATATCAGTGATAAGGATGTAGTGAAGTTAAAACTTGTGGTGCAGTTGATAGGATAAGGCACTTGAAGATGGATTTACTGACTAATTCTACATGTAACATCATTGAACTTTTAAATCACTGCATTCAGGCTCTTAAGGCTTGGCTCCTGGCACTGGTGTTCCAGCCTTTTTCCTCTCTCAGCCATTTGACTGTGTGTTTGAAGGGCTTCTTTGCCTTCGGGTGGATTCAGGATATGCCTCCTCCTTGCCACACTTTCCACTTTCAACTCAGTGTCCAAAACTCTGAAAGCTCACTCCCTCTCCCCTGTTTTGCTCTTCCACCCTCTTTCCCATGCTAGATTCTCTTCAACCAGGCCTTCCATCATCTGCTCCAGCCATTATGCACCTTCCCTTTAAGAAGTGGAGGTGAAGTTTAAACAATGCAGATGAGCTGACAACACCCAGGAATTGAGAATTTGGGTCCCCAGTTGACTCCAACAAACAGCTCAGATAACCATGGATGCACACAGAAATCATTATAATGAGTCGGCAGCTGAAGGTTGGTGTGCTGACTTTAACCTGTGTTAATAATGTATTGCAATTTTCTGTATAAGTTTTCGGGGCTATCTAATGTAACCCCATTTTCTTTTCACCTTTGTGATTTTCGAGATTAACAAGCAATTTGTCACTTGGTTATGACCCTGGATACAGAGGAATTAGCTTGGTTGAGCCTCTTTACATGTCCTCATAGCACAAGCTCTGTTCTGAATTGAGATTAGCATGGTGACCCACTTTTCAGAAATTTAAATTGCAGCATGCAGAAAACCTGCTTATTTGCTACAATACTTGAATTGTAAGTATCGTTATATGAGCAGTTTTAACCTAGATTTATTTGGAGAAACTGCCTTGGAGCAGATTTTAAATGGAACTTGAGATATAAGCACTTTTTTCCTTTTCTCAGATTTAGGTTCCAAGAACTTTCACTATTATCTTTCAATCCATTAGTAAATGTATTAATTTATACACAAGAAAAGGAGATGAGTGTATAATGCAAAGAGAGTTTCTTATAGCAACTTTTCTTATTGTCAAATGTCTATTATATTTGAATAAACATTCCCCTTTATTATTCTAATGTTCGATAACTTAAGAACATAAAAAATAGGAGCAGGATTGGGCCATTTAGCTCTTCGAGCCTGCCCCATATTTGAATAAGATCATGGCTGATCTGAAGTGGATCAGTTCCACTTTCCTGCTTTCTCTCCATAATCCTTAATTCCCTCATCTATCAGAAACCTATCTATATGTGACTTAAACATATTCAGCGAGATAGCCTCCACCACTTCAATGGACAGAGAATTCCAGAGACTCACCACCCTTTGAGTGAAGAAGTTCCTTCTGAACTCCAATCTAAACTGCCCCTCCCCTTTATTTTGAGGCTGTGCCCTCTAGTTCTGCTATTCTTTCCAAGCAGAAAGAATCTCTCTACCTCTATCTTATCTAGCCCCCTCATTATCTTATATGTCTCTGTAAGATCCTAGCTCAGCCTTCTAAACTCTAATGAATACAGACCCAGTCTATTCAATCTCTCCTCATAGGCTAACCCCCTCATCTCCGGTATCAGCCTAGTGAACCTTCTCTGCACTCCCTCCAAGGTCAATATATCCTTTCACAAATGCAGTGACCAAAACTGCACACAGTACTCCAGTTGTGGCCTCACCAGTGCCCTGTACGGTTGCAGCAAGACCTCCCTGCTTTTATATTCTATCCCTCTCGCTATAAAGGCCAACATCCCATTTGCCTTCTTGATCACCTGCTGCACCTGCAGACTGGGTTTTTGCGATTCATGCACAAGGACCCCCAGGTACCCTCTGCACTGTAGCATGCTGCAGTTTTTCGCCTTTTAAATAATAATAATCCCTCCTACTATTATTTCTACCAAAGTAGATAATCTTACATTTGCTAACATTATACTCCATCTGCCAACTCCTCGCCCACTCACTCAGCCTATCCAGATATCTCTGCAGACTTTTCAGCCTTCCACGCAATTTGCTGTCTTTACCTGGTCTGGCCTACATGCGATTCCCAAGCCACACCAATGTGGTTAACTCTTAATTGCCGTCCACAATGAAACATAAAATCATAGAATCCCTACAATGCAGAAGGAAGCCATTCAGACCATTGAGTCTGCACTAAGTCTCTGATGGAGCAGCTTACCTAGGCTTGCCCAGCCCCCAACCCCATAATTTTACACGTTTACCTTGCTAGTCCCCCTAAACTAAATATCTTGGGACACTAAGGGGAAATTTAGGATCGCCAATCCATCTACACTGCATATCTTCGGATTAAAGGAGGAAATTGGAGCACGTGGAGGAAGCTTACACAGACATAGAGACAATATGCAAAGTCCACACAGACAGTCGCCCAAGACTGGAATCGAATTCAGTTCCCTGGCGCTGTGAGGCAACGGTGCTAACTACTTTGCCAGTGTGCAGCCCCAACCTGAAATTGTTCCAAAATTTGTTAGTGTGAGTTTCACAATGGTGTGGGAAGTCACTCAGTTCAAAGGCAATGAGGGATGAGCTGGTCTTGCGAATGATACCCACATCCCATTAAAGAATAAATGAACACCTGCATTTGAGCAGTGAGCATAGGATGCAATTGAATGGCTGCAGCAGCCATCACTCTGTCATGTGATGTAGGGCAGATGAGATGGTCAGCCATCAAACAAATTGAATTTTGGGCATTCTTTCGGTTAGAACTTTCCGAGAGCTTCCTATTACCTGAAGAGTGCTAGCTCTGTGCAGGGATGCCCATCAAGTATAGACCTGGACTATTAACATTCTAAAGTCATGATGGGGCTGGCGAATCAGAGGCAACTTTGGCAGCGATCCACATTAAACCTGCGCCTGGTCATTTTTGCACAAAGTGCTGCAAAAACAGCAGAAAAACATACTCTATCTCACCATTGTTGACTTCTGAGACGATTCTGCCCTTGGGTCTTCATTTTAAGGAAGGATATACTTGCAGTGGAGGCAGGCTGATGGAGCTTCACTAGGTTGGTTCTGGAAGGAGAATGTTATTCCCTGATGAGAGGCTGAGTAAATTGGGTCTATATTTTCTGGAGTTTAGAAGAATAAGAGGTGATCTCATTGAAACATTATACACTAAGAGTTGTTTTCTCTCACTGGGGAATCTAGAAGGAGGTCAATCATTTAAGACTGAGAAGAGGAGATTTTTTTTTCACTCAAAGTGATGTGACTCATTGATATTTTCTATCCCAGAGGATTGCGAATGTTCCATTATTGAATATATTTAAAGCTGAGATAGACAGGTTTTTGGTTTTTGAGAGAATCAAAGTGTTTAGGAAGTGGCAAGAAAGGGTAGTGGAAGCCAAAGATCAGCCTGATCATACTGAATGACAGAGAAGGGCCAATGAGCCATATAGGCTATTGCTCAAATTCTTATGCTCCTAAATGTTATTTACCTGCCTCACTTAGCAACACTCACCTGCTCTGGTGCAGCTACCAGCTTTCCAGTGCTGTGGGCCATCTCCTTGGGAAATCCCTTCCATTCTTTATAATGGGACAAAGAAATTGGAGGTGACCTGTGAATTGGTCACCTCCTATAAGATTGTGACACCAGGTCACAGACACCAGAAGGGAAGGGTTCCAATTCTCAATTAGTTTCTTTGCTGGGAAGATTCTGTCTGTGATATCACCCTCATCCACACAGATAAGAAGGTTCCAGATTTTACCCTAAATTGTTCTGAAATTGCTGGTTGTAGCCATTGCCTAGTGACTCAGTTCAGTGACCATTGCTGAGAAATCCATGTATGTGGATAGCAGATAAGAAATGAAACTTATGATGTTCCAAATAACCAAATAAACTCACTGTGCAGTGTGAGATATTTCACATTCCTATTTGAGGAATGGTTGCTGACCTCCCAAACTGCAAAGACTGGATTTTGCTCTGCACTTCAAACCCTAAAGGTGGAACTAAATGGATGTCCTAAACTCACACCTACTCGCAGTGAAACAAGCAAAGTAATCTTCCTTAAGGTGGCCATCTAATGTCCTGCCTCCACATTCACCATCTGATTAAGGTTGGCAAGCAGGCTCTGGCTGGAACCTTGAGAGAGGTTGATATGGCTAACATGAGTTGAGGGCAGTGACAGCACCTCAATATGAAGGAGTCCTTGTTGCGCTGCATAGCATGAAGACGCAAACAAGGTCTGTCAGGATGGAAGGGAGGGGTGGGGTCAGCCACAATTGCAGCCTTTCCAACTCACGGCTTTGATATTGGGGCACACAGCCTTCGGTTCCAATAGCCTCCTGGTGATTTTTAAATTCATTTGTGGGACATGGGCATCACGGTTGGCTAGCATTTATTGTCCATCTCTAGTTGACCGAGGACAGTTGAGAGGCAACAATCTGTGGCTCTGGAGTCACACTTAGGCCAGACCAGGTAGGGATGGAGATCTCCTTCCCTAAAGGATATTAGTGAACTAAATGGATTTTCCCAAAAATCAACAATGGTTTCATGGTCATCAGTAGATTCTTAATTCCAGATATTGTTTTTCATTGAATTCAAATTCCACCATCTGCTATTGTGGGAGTCGAACCCGAGTCCCCAGAACATTAGATAAACTTCTGGATTGATCGGGATTAATAGTCTAATGTGTCCAATATGTTTGATAGTCATATTGAGTCTATAATAATATCACTAGGCCACCACCTAGTGCTTTCTGTGGTTTGGGCATCTCAATATGTTGGTGACCTCAGAGGAAGTCATTCCGTGAATGTTAAAATGTCAATAAGGCTGCAAAATCGCCTTTAACTGGGGCCTTACCACAAGTAATTGGCTGCTTGCTTCTGTGGAATGGACAGCCAATTCATGGCCCACTATTGGGATGGTTCCCTGATGTCATAAATGTTTTGGAGTGCTGACGTGATGTGGCTCCCTGCTTTATTTTTCAGCTTTCCAACCTCCAAACCTACTATCGCAAAGCTGAGAAAATTTCACCCCTAAGATATTTACAGCAGGGGAGGAAAGTTAAAAAGAGAAACAAATAGATAATGCAAATTTAAAAGAGACGCATGGTGCCTTATTCACCAATTTCTTTCACAAACACGTAATTATTCTTTTTCAAATTTAATTGGGAACTTGCAGCTGTTTCAATGGCACATTGTATTTGAAAGGTTTGAAAATATTTCAATATTTCACAGTAAGCTGCACTAAATGAAAAGACTACCAAGTCGTATTATGAAGTATCCATGCACACATCAGCTCACCTGAATACACAATTTCAATGTTACCTTTTGTTCTTACAATCTGCTGTCACTAATGTCAAACTGACAATACAATTCTCTGTGCCCAGAGTTACCTGTACATTTTTCAAGTCGTGCGGGAAGGGTAATATTTTGCTGCAGTTTTTTTGAAGTGTTTATTCCCCATTCAAAACAGGTTGATATATAAGTGGATATAAATTGTTCTCTGCCTCAATGGCAATGAGCTACACCAGCTACTGATGCATATCTACAACATTTAATTTGAGTTATTTCTGGCAGAGCAGTTAACTTCAGAGATACATGTATGTAGCCATAAAGTTAGAGAAAATGATGTGAAGATGCCAGCATTGGACTGGGATGGGCACAGTAAGAAGTTTCACAATGCCAAGTTAAAGTCCATCAGGTTTATTTGCTGGTATGAGCTTTCGGACCATCTGAGTGTCACTGATGAAGGAGCAGCACTCCAAAAACTTGTGCTACCAAATAAACCTGTTGGATTTTAATCTGGTGTTGTCAGAGATTATGATAAAAGAACATTTTGTAATTGTAATACTGAGCACATGATCAGACCAATATGCACCAAAATGTTTGACAGAACGAATGACTTTTGTGCTGTGGTGACTGCTTTGTGAGCAAACTTGACCACCTTTCGAAGTTCATAAGTTCATAAAATATGGAAGCAGAATCACGCCATTTGGCCCATCAAGTCCACTCCTCCTTTCGATCACAGCTGATATGCTCCTCATGTTTATTTTCCTGCCTTCTCCCTATAACCTTTCAACCCATTACCAATTAAAAACCTGTTTAACTCCTCCTTAAACTTACTCACTGTCCAGCATCCACTGCACTTTGGGGTAGCCAATTCCACAGATTCACAATCGTTTGCAAGAGGTGGTTTCTGTGTCATCAAAAGGTCTTACACTGTAATGAGAGCCCAGACCTTCTCATCTCATACAGGCTGTACTCTGAAGGTGCCTGGGAAAATGTGGTGGGGAACCCCAGAGGTCTCCATGCAAGGAAGTAGGTATATATCATTATTTTCTGATCAGTAATTACCCTGCACTGGAGTTCATCTAATACTCTGATAGAAATCACGGACTTCTAATTCTTTTAACAGGATAATATCCAGCAAAGGTTAGAAGGATTAAAACTACTTGTAACTCCTGGGTAATCATAGTATTGACTGCCACCCACCCTCTCCTCTTTCACCCCGACCATCCCCACCCCAATCTGGACCAATTGACTAATCCGCTACAATTCCCAATTCCTGCTTCTCTTCCCCAACTACCCCCCTGATCCTCAGGCTAACTCACAACTGCCTTCCCAATGCCCCAGCTATTTACTCAACCTGAACCTACTTCCCTGACCTATATTAGCCCCCTCTTTCACACCAAACATCCTAACTACCTGTCACCTCCTAGTCCTCCCAATTCTATAACTTATCTAACACACTTAACTTGCATCTGGCTCCTCAAAGTGGCTGGTGTGTACAAACCTACCATAAAAAGATGTGGCTTCATTTGTCCCAATTCTGCTACATTGGATGGAGAGAATTCCTGAACAGTACGGTTCTCACCTGCCCTGAGTCAGAAAGTTGCGCCACAAATGTGCAGCTCCATCCCATTGGAGTGGCACTGTGATTATCATTCCTTAAATTCTGGTTTGAGGTTTCTCTTTCAGTGATATTGGTTGAGAGAGGAATGTTGGCTGGAAAACTCCTTACTCTTTGTGCAAGGATGTCTTTATTGTTGATCAACATGGGAAAGATTGCACTCTAGTTATGTTATAATAAGTTAGTAAGTGGAGTCAGAGTAAGAGCAAAGTAATAAAGTTTAAGTCAAGGTTACTATGCATGTATGTTAATGAACCTGCAGGTTTACTATCAAATAAATCAGTTGGATTTAAAATTGGTGTTGCCAGACCTCTTATTGGGTTTACCCCAGTCCAATGCCGGCATCTCTACATCATGTATGTTAATGCACAGAATGCGGTACATAAGATTGATGATTGATGAGTACAGAATGCTATACAGAAATACAATGTTGTGACAATCACTGTAACCTGTCTCAAAGACAGACAGGACTTGGTGTTAAGTATTTCTGGATATAAGATATTGAGAAAATATTGGAAAGAAAGAGAAGGATAAAGGTGGCAGTATTGGTTAAGATGAGCATTGCAGTGCTGGGGAAAGGGAATGCCCCAGAGGGTTCCTGGGACAGAATCAATTTGGCTAGAGCTAAGGATCAAAAGGGCTTTAATTACATTGCTTGCTGTAGTCATCAACTAATAGGAAGGATGTAAAGGAACAGATTTGCAAAGAAATTTAGGCTGCCAAACTGATAACGTCGTCAACATTAATTGTCTGATTATAAGTTGGCAAAGTGGTAGTGTATAGGGCAGAGAAGCAAAATAATTACCTGCAATGTATAAAAGCAAATTATTGTGGATACTGAAATCTGAAACCAAAAGAAAAATACTGGAAAATCTCAGTAGGTCTGGCAGCATCTGTAAGGAGAGAAAAAAGGTGATATTCCGAGTCCAGATGACACTTTGTCAAAGCTAAAAGGCATAGATATGCCTTTTAGCTTTGACAAAGAATCATTTGGACTCAAAGTATCACCTTTTTTCTCTCCTTACAGATGCTGCCAGACCTGCTGAGGTTTTCCAGCATTTTCTCTTTTGGTTACTACCGTGTATTTAGAAGATTTTTTGAAAGCAGGATATTTCCAGTTCAAATAGAAAGAAACCACTGCTGGACCTAGGTTCTTAGTTGGGCCAAGTGGACTAAGAGAATAGTTTGGATTCAGTGATCATTATATCATAGGCTAGAATATTTAGAATGTCGGGATTTCCCTTCCCACCATCCAAAGAGTCAACTGCAAATGTATCTACATAGACATAGGCTGCAACATGGCCAATTAATTCTCCAAAGAGCATTAATTAACTGGGGATGGGACTTACACTCCTCATTTAGGAGGAAGACCGACCCCAGTTGCTAACCAATCTGAAAGGGTATTGATCTGATTTGAATGAATTTAAATTAATTTAAGTATAATTAAACATCTTTATACTGCAGCATCCTGCCCAATGGAATGCATCCATGCACCTTCCATATCCTCAGTGGCATTATTTCATGCCGAAACAATTTACTATTGGTTTTCAAAAACTCGTTAAAATGACAATGTCAGGGATGCAGAGGTTCCTGGAGGCTCCAGGGGTTGACTGCCAAGGGTGGACATTTTTCCCCAGCAGTGCCAGGGCACTGAATTGAGTACTGAGTTGGGCACTGCTGGGGGACTACTATCCTTCATGGGGTGGGAGAGTGGTGAGGGAGAGAGGCAGTGTTTCTATTGATGTGTATTGAAAGTGGAGAGGGGTTTGCATAAATGACATCATGGGGGAGAGCGAGTGAGTACACCCCCATCTTTCCATGGTTTGGGGGGAGGTGTTCACTTGAAGATGTAGATGTGGGGCTCATAGTGGCAGCAACCACACTCATAGAAGTCTCTCAATGGGCATCCAGATCACCAACACTCACTAACAGAACTTGATGCCCATCTTGGACAAGCAACCTGCCAATTCTATCTTTAATGACACTTTGTTGTTAAAATGGAGCAGGCATCTTGCAATGCCTCTTGAATGGTAGGTGTCATGTATTCTGCCACCTGAACACTTATCTTTCTATGGTTCTCGTAACCACTGAGCCAAGCTTTGGCTACTAGGGAGTGGTTCACAGAGGATATTTGATTGAGTTTGCTTTCCCAAAACCAAATATAAGTATACAAGCACCTGCCAAGGGTCACAGATGAAAGAGCGATATGTTGCATGTGGCCTCTGGGTTTTGTTATGACTGCCAATAGACGAGAGGAAACCAAGCGAGTACAGAGAAAAGGTGAAGGGGAGCATGGGAATATGAAAGATGAGTTCAAAGATTCATATAAAGCTGAGGAAATTGGAGGCAGCATTTTCCAGACTGGCAGAGCAAAAGAAATCCAAGTTTATTTATGTTAGGGTTGGCTGGCCTTTATGGAAATAGTTGTGTTTGCAAGAACCTTCCATCAATGTTCACACAATAGTTTTGGCCACTGCCGGTAATTAAAAGGAAACAGCAGTGCTCAGTCAGGGGAATAATCAGCACATTAAGTCAAGTACAAAGGAAACCGTGCAATGCTGCCACACAACATAACAAAGAACTTCTCATTTCCATAAATAAATAGATCACTTAGTGTGCCACTTGTCAGCCTCTTTCTGCATGTTGTTTGTTATTGCAGTAATTCAGGACTCATTTATGATTTTAGAAGCTGGCTTATACTCCACTTCTTTCAAAAGATATGGCAAAATGACTGAGATTGGGGAAAACTGTATAGACTCAAGCTGCCAGCCTCCTTCTATTCATTTCTTCTCTTCCTTATACCTCCGTGGCCTAGCCCAAGCCATCAGTATTCTGCCTTCCCATTCTCCTGCTACTATCCAAGGCTGATATAAACTTCACATCTGTGTCACTCAGTATTTTCCAAAGTACCCATTTGAGACAGCTGAAGCAGTGAATTTGCTCTGTACTGCCTCTAATGCCAGTATATCTTTCCTCAGGTAAAAGGACCAAAACTATTCATAATATTTGGGGTATGGTCTAACTATGTATGGACTTGTATAGTTTCAGCAAGAATATCTTTTTTAAATACTCTATTCCCTTTGAAATAAAGGTCAGCATTTCATTTGACTTTTTTATTATCTGCTGAACTTGCCTGCTAGCTTTTTGTGATTTACATACAGGGACCCCTAGATCCTTTGACACTGCAGCTTTCTGCAGTCTTTCTCCATTTCAGTAATATTCAGCTCCTTTATTCTTTCTACCAAAGTTGAAGTGAAAATTCTCACCTCTATTTTTAAATTCTTTCATGACCTTGATCCTCCCTATATCTGTTATCTTAACCTGCTCTATAATTCTGTGATAAATCTCCTCTGCCAATTCTGACTTGTAGGGCATCCCTTATTTGAATCACTCCCACATTGTCAATGTTGTTTAGTACTACTGAACAACTGAATTTCCCTGAACCTTTCTATATCTCTTTTCTCTCTTAAGACATCCCGTAAAATTTTTGATTAAGCTGTTGGACATTTCTCCTAAAATCTTCTCATGTATTCAAGTTTGGATGATAATGTTTTGTTAACTTATATTAATATAAATTGCTGTTATTTTAAATATGGAGATAGATGTTGTAAGATAATGGGAGACAAAGATGAATCTTCCAAATGTGAGGTAAAGTGATGAAATACTAGTGCCAAAGTGGGCTAAAGGTTAGGGGCAACTCACAGTAAACCAGAAAATGAAACATGAAATCTCTTCTCTCTCAGTCTAACAGTTTAACAATGTGTGTGCCCATTATAAACCAGGAACTCCAATCCTTTTTTTGGGGAGGCTTCACTAATCTCTGTGGATCTGGACACTGTCTACCCTTTATTTCTGTTTTTGCCCCTGAGAACTAAAACGCAGGAATTACTGTGAAAAGCTTTCAAATATAGTTTTCATCCTCTGAATATTTTGTGTGAGAGATTAATGGTTCTCCACTGATATTAACGTAAATATTACCCAATGCAAGCTGCGAGTGAAAATAAATTCTCACACCAGCTTAAAAGGGTTTCAGTTTACAGGGATTTAAATAAGGCTGTTTTCATTAAGCTGATTTGGACCTTGCCTCCCATCCTAGCTTAATACAGAAATTTGGATCCGATTAAGGTTATGTTGGCTGGATGAAGGAAATTCTGTCTCATTATATAGTGGGGATCACTTGGTGCGGTGCAAAGTTGCAAAGTAAAGGAGTCATTTCTTGTTATAATTAATTTTGCATAGATATGCAGCACAGAATATTTTTATTTGATGATTGGTGAGCCAATCTTATAAAGTTACTTGAAACAGCCAAGCTAACGTTGGCTTGGGAGCTGAACACAGGCTATTTCTGAAGTATACGCGAAGCATATGGCATTTTGATTAACATGTTAAATAACAAGATTAAGCGCAATAATTGTTTTAGTGTGAGGCTTGCCAGGCACGACAATAGATCACACATAGTTCATGTGAAAGCTATAATAGCTTAAGTAAACTGGGATTGAGGAAAAGCCATTGGTCTCCTGAGGTTGCTCCTTCCAAGAACCATGCATTACTACCTCAATTGGCAACTTTTCACATCTATATAATCTCTTCCAGGCCCAGTGTGAGTTAAACACATCTATTTCTTCCTTTATAATTCTCAATTCTTCTGGAAAGTATTGATTTAAAATATCATTTAACCCAAAATTGAAATCAATGGAATGAAAACTGAATAAGTTCTATGATAAGCAAGCAACCTGCCCGACTAAATTTTCACTCACATGATGAAGACAAAGATTTACTGCAAATTGCTAAAAAATAATAAAAAAAAACTTAATTCTCCAGTAAGAATGTGACTTTCCAATCATATTCCTGGAATTGGTATTAAAAATATAGGAGTTGATTTTATGTAAAATCAGATATTCTGCTATCAAATAATGTACATGGAATTTTATTTGCCATCAAATATGATTTCTGGAATGTAATTCTAATGTCAGTTTGATGCAGCTATTAAACTGATGTATGGATGAGTTTTGTGTTCCAGCTATTCTGTGCGTGTCTTAAAATAGGACCATAACATAACCAAAACAGCACAGGAGAATTGAAGTACGTGTTTGGTTGCTGCTTATTTGGATTTGCATCCAGAGCTTCCACCAGAAATGGGAGGAAACCTCAGTTGAATTTGCAAATCAAGGTGGGATGATGTCCCATTTTTTCCCAATGTCATTTGCAGCTGTTGACATTCCAACTGCCTGTTTTTGAGTCCAACCACATACTATTTGTCAGCCTATGTGTGCCCTGACAACAGCCGTTGTTAGCCACTTTAACACTTGAATAGCAGGTTAGATGTAAGGATTCGCATTCTAATCAGCAATCTGTAACTGTCTGTGTGGATATGAGTGCTTCTGCAGATCAGAACACTGTATTTGCCTGACGAAGGCTATAAAGTCGAAAGCTCGCGGATTTACTATCAAATAAATTGGTTGGATTTAAAATTGGTGTTGTAAAACTTTACTGAGAACAGCCTGAGAGTCAGACACTAATGGTGCCTCCCCCATTTTTGGTATCATTCAGTCATCTAGCAGCTAAACCCTCAAGCGTTTCTGGCCCATTGGAGGGCCAGCTGTTCTTCAATCTCAACAACTTCACTGTGGAGATAATGGAGTAAATGTGGGGTTGTTGCCATAGTTGTGACCATTTTTGTAGGCGTCCCCTCTTGGGCCATGGAGAGCCTTTTTAAGCAGATCTCCTGAGTCCCCTGCCGGTTGTCAGTGTTATCAGACAGTCTCGCCTTATGGCATAGGACCTAGTAGCCACAGTTAAAATTGCCTGCAGCAACCCATAAAGAGACTCTTTATGGGTAACTTAAGTATTCAATTAGTATCTGGGTAAGAAAGTCATCCTCCAGTCCAGATGTCAAAGAATCATCTGGACTTGAAACGTCAGCACTTTTCTTTCCTTATAGATGCTGCCAGACCTGCTGAGATTTTCTGATGTTTTCTTTTTGGTTTCAGATTCCAGCATCCACAGTAATATGCTTTTATATCTCTAGGCACACTTCTCTTCCTGTGTTCATTTTTATAACAACTGCACACAGCTTTGAATGGAGCAATCATATAATTTGCATTTGATTTGTTGCATCTAATATCCTTTTGTGCAAATAATGATAAAACAGAAATGAAAATGCAACTGCAAATATGTGGATTACTGGAAGCATAATTTAATACCATATATATACATACAAGGAAAGCTTCAGGATAATGTATTTGGCTTATGGCTTGTTAGATTGACAGTTAATCTAAAGCCCATATCTTTTGCTGGAACCAATCCTGTAAGTTAGGATAAGTGACCTACTCAGAAACCAGCATTTTCATTGTATCCCATACCTTTTTACATAAAATGCTTGTGTTTCTTCATATAATAAAAACAGATCCATTTATGATATCTAACATTATATTTCATTTCAATCCTTAATTTGCCTCTAGCCCTCTGAGCTGAAGTTCAGGTAGGTTTTTGATGACTGTATTAGAAACTCAGGACCAGGTTTTTTTTAGTTTTAGGGTCTCATTAATAAATGTGTGCTCTATTTCTGTAGACAAAAGGAATTGGCCGCTAGCCTCTGGAAAACAGGGTTGTTCTTATTCTACTGGCCATTATGAGCAGTCAGTTAATTTTGATGAAGGAGAGTCCAGAGGATTCATGCTATAGGGAAGGGTGGGGTGGTATGGGGAAAAGGGGAGGTCTAGAATGTAGTTGTTGTGGCCTTTTCTTCTTCACTGAACAAAAGGGCAATAGTGAGACCCTTGTTGAGACCAGGTTTTAACCTGCTGGACTCTGATCTACATATTTAAAGAAAATCTCTGTCACATATGATCAAGCGGTTTAGTGAAAATCATGGTCTCTAAGTAAGGAACTCGGCAGTTTGGGAAATGTGAATGCTTTAAATTAATTTGAATCAATGCACTGGATGATGTATTTCAGGATAAATTAACGAGTAATGAATGCTTGCAATACATCAGATAATGTTTATTAGTTGTTCAATGACATAAATTTAACATTGTAATATTCCAATGGTTTTTCAAACTGTTTACTTTGAGAAAATGCAGGAAAAGCATTTGCAAGATGTTTATTTTATTTAGCAATCTTTTTCATTCTTTCTACTGGGGATGTTGATTCTTATTGGTTTTGGCTCTGCTGACAACATTACCTTGCTTTACTCTCCTTGAAAGAGACTAAAGAGAGGATATTGGCAACACATTAAATCATCAGAGAAGATCTTGAGGTGTAGTGATGATGCCCCTATCTCTGGGCGAGAAGCTCTGGGTTGAAGTCCCACTTCAGGACCAGATGGCCATAGTAGGAGCGTTCATAACATGGCCAAGCAGGTTGATTATCAGGCTGGAAATCCTTCTATTATGCCCATTGGCAGGTGGTAAGAACGGGAAAGCTTCCTGATCAGACACACTACAGAATGGGATGGCAAACTACTGCAGTGTTTTGTCAAGTGTAATCATGGTCCAATCCATTAGAAGTCCATGGTTATCATTGTCCCCTTCAGGCATTGTACCTAAAGGAGCAGTGCCCTGGTGACTTCTTCCCAAGCCAACGTGACGAGGTTGGTGGACCTCCTTCTGCTATTATGAGATAAAAAATGTCCCACCATGTCATTACAGCATCCAGAAGCACCCTCACTACATTCACACTGAACATGGGGGCAATAGATTTTTTTACATTTTGGGGTTGTCACACGCCATGATCAGTCGTGGACTGCAGGGAGTGAATGTTTTGCACGGGTTTAAATATGGCATCCGGAAAGTTATTCTGATGAGGTCACGGCATGGCGGATGAATCTCAGCTTTGCCTGTTCCAAATAGAATATGCTTCACATTCATGCATATATAATGAGCTGAAAAGCAGATGGATTGATGTGGAATCCATCATATCGACTGGCGGGAAACTTGTTCCTTTGATCTCTCTTCACCGCACTTTTTGAAACAAAATGTTCCTCCTTTTGCCTCACTAATCTCCATTCTTTTAAAGTCTGCATTAGCAGATTTAGTAGTCAAAAGCACTGCTGCCTCACTGTTCCAGGGACGCAGGTTCAATTCCAGCTTTGGATAACTGTCTGTGCAGAGTTTGCAATTCTCCCTGTGTCTGTTGTTTAAATGTAACCAGAGATAACATTGTATTGGATGTAATGTGACCAATAGGAACAAGATGTAAGGATCAGCTGACCCAGTTAACCATGGAACCAATTACAGAAAGATGTAATAGTCAGCTGACCAGCTGATACACTATAAATAAGGAATTATGTAGCATTGTGGGTAGGTTGGGTTGGTTCAGGGTGAGGTCCTAAGTTTGAAACAAATGATGTTTCTTTTAAGTTGGAGTAAATTTTGCTGCATTTTCGTTAGCTGCATTTTGAAGTTTTCCTTCTGAAGAAACATCAATGTGGGTTTGTTCTGGATGCTCTGGTTTCCTCCTACAGGTTGAAAGACGTGCTGGTTAGATGCATTGGCCATGCTAAATTTTCCCTCAGTGTACCTGAAGAGGCGCCACAGTGTGGCAACTTGAGGATTTTCATTGTAACTTCATTGCAGTGTTGATGTAAGCCTACTTAGGACAATAACAAATAACTCAAATAACAGTAACCATTTGATTACAAAGAACTGGGGGCTTTGACTGCCTTTATTCATGTCCCTAGCTGGCAGTGCTAACCTGCAATCTCTAAGGGCTAATGCACTAAAATCATTCAATTCAGCATGCGAAAAAATCAAATCTTCTTTCAGAAGTACATAGTATAGAAACAAGAAGGTGCTTCATTGTCCCTTTGAGAAACATTGTGCAGTCACCACTGTCAGTGGCTGACTGTACATTCTCAGCTATCTTTGGGGGTGTGAGGGTAAGGTTGTGTACATTTTAAGATATAAAATGTGGGTTGAGGTCAGAAGGGGAGGAGGAAACACTGGAACAATGGTCACACAATAAAAAAGAAAGGAGTAGAAAGCCGGGCATGAAAATAACAGATGAAAGAAAAAGAAATCCAAAACAAATTCAACATAAACTATATGTGACCATATAAAGAACAGCCCAAGCAGTGGTGCAAAAAGAATTTTAGAGCAACTGGAGAAATAGTTATGAAATAAAATATATAGAAATTACACACTGAATGTTGTACAGTGTAAGATATTTTCTGTCATTCCATATTTTAGTAAATGATTTGTTGGCTCCATTATTGCATCTTGAGATGTTCTCTGGCTAGTAATTTAGTAAGATTTGCAAATGGTTGTTTAGATAATTCCCCTAGTTAACACACCGGGGACCCACTTTGATGCAGACCCTGCTGAATGTAGTGAGAGGGATGCTACTGGTGTCCCTGGTGAGAAACAGAAACTTATTCGTTGTTGCCAATTCTACTCATTCAGTGACTCCTCCCATCTGGAGAAAGTCAATTGAACGTGATGTCTGACAGAACGTGGCATGGCTATGATGTCTCATGTATTGCAACACATGGGCAGCACAGTGGCATCGTGGTTAGTAATGTTGCCTCACAAGGCTAGGGACCTGGATTTGATTCCAGCCTTGAGTAACTGTGTGGAATTTACACGTAACTCCCTGTGCCTGCATGGATTTCCTCCAGGTGCTCTCGTTTTCTCCCACAGTCCAAAGATGTGCAGGTTAGATGAATTGGTGAAATTGCCCTTAGTGTCCCAAGGTGTATAGGTAGGGAAATCAGCAGTATGAAGTTACAGGAATAGGGCAGAGGGGTGGTGGGCCTGGGTAAGATGCTCTGTCAGAAAGTCAGTGCAGACATGTTGGGGCAAATGGCCTCCTTCTGCACTGTCAGAATTTTATGATTCTATGTCTGGATAAGGTGAAAGCTGGCTTGAAGCTGTAAGTGAATGTTTGAGTACATTGTCAGTGCTTGCTTTTTAACAGCTGGATGCTTGAAGAATCAGAGGCCAACAGTTGCCTGTGGAAACATATCTCTGTATGAGTCACTAGTCTGGGAGAAGATGGAAGGTGGGGAAAAAAAAAATTGAGTCATTTGAGGGAAAAATTCAATTCATTAATTTCACTAAAGGCAACTGAGATGACTAAGAAATTAATCTAAATTAATTTTATTTACTAACTGAAGTTTTTGATTTTAATGTTAGTTTGCGGAATGTTTCATCAAGACAACCAATGTGTTCACTTGCAATTAATTGATATTGAGGGGAAATCTATCACTTTTTACCAAGCAAAGAGGTTGGCATTGGAAAGCAATGTCACTGTGTAGTCAATCGCTGCAGACTATTAAGTGAAGTAACGTCTCATTAGGCACACACTTCAGTAACTTTCAAGTTCACACTAGAATGTCTGACTCGTATGATACATCTATCATGCGAGTCGGACACTTGCACATCTTTGAAATGTGAGAGGAAACTGGAGCACCCGAAGGGAATCTATGTAGACAAAGGGCGAATATGCAAATTCCACACAGTCACTCAAGGCTGGAATCAAACCCAGGTCCCTGGCCTTGTGAGGCAACATTGCCAACCACTGTGCTGTCCATATGTTGGAATACATGAAACATTGTATATACAGATTCACTGATATACAAGACAGATACAGAGCAGAAAGTTCATTTAACCCATGTTAGTGCATCTATTCAGAAAGATCCTACATTACACTGCAATTATTTCTTCAATTATTCCAGAGGTTTCACTTCTACCTGCTCGAGCAAAGCTCCATTCTCTGTGATGATAACTGTTTTTGTGTGAAGAGAGAGCACTTTAACTCTGAATATGTGTTTTGTAAATTTTAATAAACGCTGCTTGTTACAATTTAATTTGAGATAATGTTTAACATGGGCGGGTTCAATTCCAGCCTCTGATCATTGTCTGTGTGGATTTTGCACATTCTCCCAGTATTTGCGTGTGTTTCCTCCGGGTGCTCCAATTTCCTCTCACAGTCCAAAGATGTGTGGATTAGGTTGATCGTCCATGCTGAATTGACCCTAGAGTTAGGGAGATTAGAAGGGTATAAATGTGAGTCTGCAGGAATAGGGCCTGGGTGGGATTGAGCCTGGGTGCAGACTTAATGGGTCAAATGGCATCCTTCTGGACTGTAGGGATTCTATGATTTTATTTTTTTACAGATAGGAATGCCTTCCACATAGTGCCCGCTCCACTGCTGTAACTTTGCCAGACATGCAGTGGAAATGCCATTTTGTTTTCCATTGACTCTTAGATACTCTGGGGCAAAACTTGATAAGACCTGTTAATGGGCATAGGGATTACAATATCCTGAGCATGCCACCCTGTGCAAATGATGCAGACAATATATAAATTTCAAGCTGTCTGTTAATTTTCATAATTGAAGCCTGCAGTTCAGCATAGACACATTCTCAAGTCACTGTATGCCCAGCAGGGAGCCCAAATTTGTGCAAGACTAGCACCAATAAAAGCTGACCAGTAGTTCATTGGCTGAGAAAGGCAATGGAGCAGGAAGTAACTGAACAAATGGAGCAATGGGCTGGAGGAAAGGATTCCTGATTTCTTAAATGAGCGCTGGAGACCTTAACATATTTGACATGAAAATGGAGAAGCAATTTTTTAGAAGGAGTCTTGGAGATCATTTCGACATTCACAGCCAAGAAACTGAGAGCAGATAGCCACAAAGGTCAATGCTGAAGGAAAAAAACAGAAAAAAAGAAAAAATGTGGTCTTGTAATACTTTAAAATGAAAATCAGTAAGAAGTGGGAAACAAGAAAACTGGTCTGAACTGGTTTTTCCTTTTGGGTGGGAGTATAGTTCCTTGAACCTGGATTTAGTGTTGGATTTAAAAAGTTGAGTTCTCTCACATCACTTGTCAAAGTCAGCGAATGCATCTTTGAATGTTATATCTTATCAACCATATTACCCAAGCTTACACAATCAAGGCACCACCCATCATTCAACCATCAGCAAACTCATGACTAACATGTAGCCCTTTGCATCCCATCCTCGTCCACTAACCATATCTCACATTCACATCACACAGCTTCCACCTACTTTGAACTATTCAACTGTGTCAGGCACACCACCAAAAAACATTAAAAATGGCAGGTAACAGGAAGCAGTAGCAATGAATTGGCAGTGAACAGGCATGGCTTCATGTTCCGAACACTTTGCAGGAGGCAATACTCAATATTATTCACTATGGTAACTGGCACTACTAAAGTCATCCAGGATGATGATGTGGCTGTATCCACTTTACTCTCGTCTTGCAATCTGATTTGATGTAAAGCTGCAATTGGTGTAATCATGTACCTCTTCCTTTCCTTCCATCCGTCTGCCCTCCCCTCACCCTTTTCTTTTCCTCCCTTCTTTTCCTTCTGCCCACTCCTCTTCCGTCCCCCCACTTCCCTTCCCTCTTCCCACTCCTCTTCCCTCTCCCCACTCCTTTGCCCTCCCCTCACTCCTCTTTCTTTCACTCACTCCTCTTTCCTCTCCTCACTCCTCTTTACTCCCACGACTTCTCTTTGCTCTCCCCATTCTCTTCCCTTTCCCCACTCCTTTTCCCTCCTCCACTCCTCTTTCTTCTCCCCATACCTTTTCCTTCTCCCCGCTCCTTTTTCTCCTCCTCCACTCCTCTTCCTCCTCCTCACTCCTTATCCCTTTCCCCACTCCTCTTCCTTTCCTTCCTACTTCTCTTATCTCCCCCCATTCTTCTTCCTTTCCTCCCCATTCCTCTTTCTTCCCCCCACTCCTTTTCCCTCCTCCACTCCTCTTCCTTCCCCCCACTTCTCTTCCCTCATCCTTCTGCCTTCTGCCCAATTCTCCCTAGTGCATTTAGACTGTGATATCCATCTGGCCAGCCAATGGTCATGAAGGCAGATGGCCCAGAAAGACACATCTTTGAGGAAGAAACTTTGTCACTCATTGTGACACTCACAGGCACCAAGCAGAAACTGGCCCTGCACTTACCTTAGAGTTTAGTATAAAGCTGACATTGGCATATGGTAAATCACTGAGAATTATTGGACCAGCATGAGTGGTTAGTTGGGTTGGGGGCGGGGGGCGGATAGGAAGAAGGATAGCACATGATCCGGCTTCTGGATGGTGCCTTTGCAGCTAAATTCTGCTGCAGAGCACTCAGATCTCAGATGAAGTCTTTGATGAGGTAATGTAAAGCTGATGGACATATATACAGAAGAACATTGGCTGGCCTAACCAAGAGCCTCCTGTCACTGTCAAGGAACAGAGAGGAGTTCAGCTCTCACTTTGCACAGGGCTTCATGCAATGCTTGGGAGGGGTGGCCAATTCCATGGGAATTCTTGTGAACCTAATCAAGATGCAATACCTGATGACCAGTTTCTCAAAATTGCATCAGGAACAAAAACTACTCAATGCCTGAGTGCTGTGGTTAAAGATCCAACAACATTCATTCGATTCCTATTTATTGCTGTGCAAACCCAACTTGGTGGCAGGCACACTGCTGCCATTAGGGTTGCAGTTGCCAGTACTCAAGGGGCCTCATAGCAGTCCTGCAATTTGTGCTCCAACAAATTACAGGAGTTGTTGGGGCACTATCCCCCGCCCAACAAAATCCTAAATGATAGCAGCAAATCATCATGAATGTTGTGAGCTATATTTCCAGTGCACACACATCTTACCCATGCTTTCACCGTCCACAATATGGTGATCAATGTTAGCTAACCTGGAAATTGTTGGGAACAAACCCCTACCAGTTTTTCATCTCCCATTTAGTGTCAAAGCCAGTGATGTTGCAGTTTATATTTTAAATGATATTTTCCTCGTTATCATTATTGGCTTTAAAGAGATTCTCATTCAGAATTGCTCTACCTTAAGTCCTTGGAGGAAGAGAGGAATGAACAAAGCAATGACAATCATTAAGGCTACAGGTGAAGTATTCTGCACCCACAGGCCAACAATATGCACACCTGCATCTGCACAGGTAGTGAAAATACTGTGCTTTGGAGAACCATTAGTGAATGAACAGGGTTCAACTCTCAAAGATGCTTCTGATAGCAAACGTGTTGGCAATCATTTTGACTGAATGTTATGCTGGGGGGGAGAAAAAGAAAATGCTGGAAACACTCAGCAGATCAACAGTGCCTGTGGAAAGTACAGACAAATTAACTGTTTGACTGCAGATTATGCTACAAGATTCTTCTTCAGAATCAGCTGAAACACAGTATATCCTGAAAGAGAACACAATTAGGTACAACTGTTATCCCTTCAGTTATTGCTTGTATTTTCACAATGGGGTTGGAATACAGGAGCTGGGAGGATAGATTCAGTTGTTGAAATTTTGACTGGGATGCCCCCTTAGTTTGCATAGAGCCTAGCTCCCTGGCCTATAAGGGCAGCAAACAAGATCTTAATTCTGGGTGGAAAATCAAAGAATTTCCAGTGTCAGAGTGGTCATAAAAGGTAAGAGACTGAAAGGGTGCTTCAATTTGGAGATGTCCTCTAAGGCACTTTTTTTAAAAAAAACTAAAAATAGAACATAACAATCAGGTTGCCACTATTGGGGAGGAGGAACCCTTCGACAGGGTAGCAATTGGCTGGATTATAGGCTGCTTGGAGTACTGGGATCCTCGTCAGCCAGACGATGCTGACCTCCAGTCAATTGAATCTGTTCTCTATCAAATCAGGAAACTGGAAGTTGACTGAAAAATCCCAATCAGCTTCCATTACTTACCCTTAATGAACCTCTTCATGAACATGACTGGCTTCTTTCAGTAAGAGGTCTGACAACACCAATTTTAAATCCAACCGATTTATTTGATAGTAACCTTGCAAGCTTTCGGCCTTTGTAGCCTTTGTTAGGCGAATGAGGTGTTCTGGCCTGCAGAGGGTGGATTGATAGGCAGAGCCCCATTCAATGGGAATGTATGTGAAATTCTTGCGTACAAGCTGCATTTGTTTTTCTGATTATAAATTTATGTGGCTGGAATGTTATGAACAGAATCCCCTCATGAGGCCCCTTGCCAGGATGCTTAGACAGGAAATTGCCCTATATTTGCTAACATAACTTAAGCAAATTGATATCAACTTCTTGTCAACTATTTTGTTTTAAATCTGAGAAAGAATGGTTACTAAGTGGGGAAACAGTATACAGGAACACACACATTCTTCCCAACTTTCTTTTCCCTACATCTGCACTTGCTTAAAACATGTCACATTTCTGTCTCACCTTATTACAATGATCTAGTGAAGTCCAACAGAAACTGAAAGAGCAGCTCATGTTCCAATTTTCCAATGTTTTTGACTCAGCATTGCAATTCAACAACTTTAGACCATGAACTTTGCCCTCCATTTATTTGTTTTTGTCTGTATCTTGTTTTGCTTTCAGGCTGAGTTGGTGTGTATTGACACCTGCTCTGGACCTATGCCATTACCACACTCTGAACCTTTTGTCCATGTTATGTTTGGTATATAATCTCCTCCGCCCTCTAACCCATTTGTGATCTTCCCTTTTTTCCCACCTATCCGTCCCTCCTTGTTCAACATTTTAAAACTCATTACATTTTTAATTTCTCTTCAGTTCCAAAGAAGAGCCAATTTGGACTTGAAACATTAACCTGAGGCGGCTGAATTCACATTTTGATTATTTATTTTAAGAGATTTTTAAAGGACCAGTTGTCTTTGATATAGTTACTGAATAGAAGTTTGTTTTTAGAACAGATTAATCATATAAGGGGATTTAAAATCTTTGAATTGGTTTCATAAATTAGTCTTTTTCTGTATCACTTTCAAATAAGTAAGAGCTGTCTTAGAATATTAGAAGTTTTTTTTAAAAACCTCTCCATGACTTATGAGCTCTGCCTAAAGGAATACAGGATTATGAAGTTGGCATGGGGGAGTAGGGTATGAGCTGGCATGGAGGCAACATTGAGTTGTGAGGGGATAAATAAAGATAGGTGGGGTTGAGGGCTAAAGGGTCAAACAGTCTATTATAAAATTGGATGAAAACCTCTGAAAATCAAGGCAGGCTTTCTAATCACCCCGCCTTATCATTTGCCTGCTTCCATTGCCACATGCAAACAGTCTCCAGAGATGGCAGACTCAATTCTATCATAACCTTGACTTCAGAACAGAAGTCATACTTGTGGGGATCATTTTGATAGTGTTACTAAAAGCATCAGTTAGCCTATATAAAGCACTGGTCGCTATCCTCTTTCTGTGTTTGGTTCTGTATACCATACCTCAGGAAAAAGAACCTAACCTTGAATAAAATGCTAAAAGGATGACAAATGTAAAAACGGAGATCAGAGAGAAAATCTATGTAGCTCAGATGACATTTAAAAAACTTCATGGAAATGTATCAGCTGAATCCCAAAATGAAAACTCTAGGACATGGGAATATGGATTCATCTGAGAGAATGAGACATGAATATGCAGCTCATTTGCTGCTGGTAAATATATAGACGAGCTTATCCAGGGAGGCAGTGAAAGAGGAGAATGGAATACATTTTAAGATGACGATGGTTAGTTCATAGGAAGAGCTATTGAAAGGTAACAGAGATAAAGTTATGGACAAATTCTAATGATCTTTAGGATGATTCTGCATTTTCTCATATTCCTAAGGAACTTGAGACATGGCAGCCAGGAGAATGTCCCTGAGTCCTTTCTGAAGGAGTTTCGTCTCTTCAGTTTTATTTTAGCTCTCAGGAGTTAACAATATAAGTTCATAAGATATAGGAGCAGAATTAGGCCATTCAGCCCTTTGAGTCTATTGTGCCATTTTATCATAGCTGACATGCTCCTTATCACCATTTTCCTGCTTTCCCCTCATAACCTTTCAACCCATTACCAATTAAAAATCTTCTAATTTCTCCTTAAATTTACTCACTGTCCCAGCATCCACCACATTTTGAGTAATGGATTCTATAGATTCACAGCCCTTTGGGAGAACTAGTTTTTCCTCAACTCTGTTTTATATTTGCTAATACTTATCCTAAGACTGTGACCTCTCATCCTAGATTGCTCCAGATTTACTTTATCCATACCTTTTATCATCTTGTATGCCTCAATTTGATCTCCTCTCATTCTTCTAAATTCCAGAGAGTGTAGGCCTAAATTGTTCATTACCAGCAACTTTTTTTTCACATTTGTGACTGTGTTTGCTTTCCCTTTCTCTCCTCAAAGTTTTTTTTTGAGCTGTACTGGGTGTGAAAGGATCGTTTGGTTCTAATTTTTTTGTGAGCAGTTATTTCTAATATATTTTTAAACAGTGAAAACTTTGCTTAGCGTACACAATCTTTTGCCCAGAGCAATTGAGTGCAAAGTACAAATTGCAAGCCACTGTAATGGCTGTCCCCCTAAGCTACATATCTTCAAACAGTCATAGCTTGTTACTGAAATTCCATTAACTATACAGTAATGACCCTAGTAAAAGCCGGGGGATAATACTGAATTACATTGCCTGTTACCAGAGAATTTTCAGCTGTAAAAGGTCACTAAAAGCTTGCATGCTCCTCCACTAGGCACTTCTACTAGTAACATACCTTTTCTGAAGCTAAGTGTTTCAATAGAATATGTTTAATGGAACTTTTAAGTTATACCATCTTGCTCCTTGATAAAATAAAAGGCAGACTACTTTGATATGTCTGATGAGCTGGTGATTCATGCCTTTCTCAGATCAAAGATAAAGGTGATTGAAAAATTTCTTCAGTTGTTAATGGCACTTTTAGACTCTTAAGGGCATCTGATCAACATTGGGTGATTCAGATACACTGTCCGGAATGTTATCATCCTGCCCGCAATGGGAATCAAGGGGAATCACAGAAAGGTCCATTGACCTCGGCAGGATTTTACGGCTTTGAGACAAGAGACACTGTAAAATCCTACCTTTTGAGCTAAATTTTCTCGACAGGAAATAGGAAACAGGAACTAGATTTGCTTTTGGGTCAGAAACCTCTTCCCAGGAAAACCTTTTATTGTTCAGATTTTCATGGATAAGCCCTTAATTAATATGGAAATGGGTTTCCTGTTTCATTAGAACTAGTGAGATAAGTTTGAAGTATAAGTGTCAATTTACTATCATAAAAGCTAATAGACTATAACAACTCTCTGGCAGTGTGATCTTCTATGGTATCAAACATTTTGTTCTGTATGGACAACTCTTTATTGTCAATTAGCAATTTTTAAAATTCATTCATAGGAAGTGAGCATCGCTGGCTGGGCCAGCACTTATTGTTCAACCCTGAGGACGTTTTGAGAGTCAAACACATTGCTATTGGCTCTCAGCCATTTCCAGGTAGCTTCAATATTGGTGTTAGATCCTGTGCTGAGGGTTAGGCCTCTGTTGCTTTCTCACCCTTCCTTCCTTTTTTGTGCCTTCTGGTGCTCATGGATTTGCCCTTCCCATGACAGATGTTGCCCCAAAATTTGACAGAGATGCCCCCATTGCCAGCTGATGCCTTTCTTCTGGAAAAGTGGTCACACAATTATCCTTGGCAGCTCTATCTCTGTTCATCTGTCCTATGATGGGTGTTGACCCCATTTAAAACCCACACCCTCAATAACTATTTTGCTTGCCACTTGTGCCAAGTGGCAAGAATGCTTCCTTATAAAGTGTCCAATCCCCTGTGCCCTCTTTTGGGATTGGGGTGTCACCCTGAAATAACCATGACTGGATCCGAATTCTTTATCCAACTCCTCTCAGCTAAGCAGAAACTGACAGCACCTGAAACTTGTGTATCTATTAAAATATTCCTTTCTCCTTCATCAACAAGCTCTAATGAGCTGTTTAATAGGTTTAATTAGCCTCAAAGGGGTTGAGAGTGGATATCCGAAGCCCTGATGAGTATTACTGGAACTAGGATCAACATCTTAATGGATATGCTGCCAGAAGTTGGTATTTGCAAGTTCCCCTTTCGCTCCATTCCTACCTTTAGTGGGGGTGGCAGCAAAATTTTCAAGTCAATGATGATGAAGTTAGCAGAACAATGATTGTCTTCTAATTTTAGAGAGTATTAGGAAAGTCATAAACTTGCCAAATGTTTTATTAAATGTGGCTCTGGTACCAACCTGAAATGATCACAGGCCTTATTTTAATGTATAGTGAGGGCCCTACATGGGTCAATGCTTGAGCTACATATGCTCCAAATCATATTCTTGCCTAAGCCTAAGCCCACAGTCCTAAAAACAAACTAAGAAGCAAACAGGTAAACTTACTTTAATGTTGAGTCAGAACAAACTCCTTTGTCTTCAGCACAATGGTGAAGACCCTTGCTAACCAGTGCTCACCCTCCTTCTGCTATTTGTACTGTTGCGAAGTGCATATGCAAGGTTAAAACTGTGGTGTTTGACAAATGTTAGTGAAAAGAAATGCTAAAACAAAGAAGAAATCTTACAGCATTGTCTCTTTAAGAAGCATGGATTTTAAATTGTAGAGTGTAGGCTATAGAAGTCAAATTTTGCAACATTTGCATCAAAACCTAGTAGTCAGAGTTCCAACCTAACAAAATAGGCTTTTGAATTGGACTCCACATTTAAAGCAAGCATGCAGAAATACAGAACCAAGGGGATTCAAATGTGAGGTTTGCTGATAGCCTGAAACCACTCAGAGTGCAGGAATGCTGTGAGGTAATTCCAGATAGGTAAATGCAGAGAAAGGGAATAACTGTTAGAGTATGCTTGCCACCACTTGAGTTGGAAGGAGGGAAGGCGAGGCTGTCATGTAAATCCTGCAATTTCATGTGTGTCTCCATAAATTCACCATTTAAATAGAGAGAGGTACCAGCTCAGAGATTGTTCCAGGTGAGAGAATCACTAGAGAAAGTTCATACTTCCAAGAGACACCTGTTTGTATATTATTTGAGGGTGACTGAATTCCGTAATGATTTATTTCATTATTCCTGAAGGAGTCTTGTAATATTTGACTAGCATTCTATTGGGATTTTATTCAGTTTGTTAATTGTTTTAATAAGGTTGTCATCAGTTTAGAATTAAAGACCTGTTAATTGTTCACGATAGACAGTGTCAGATCCTGCTTTAATTTACCAAAACCAGTAATTTCCTACTACCTCACACACACTTGTGCAAAATTACAAGGCAAAGTATATCTTTTTGGGTGGCTTCAAAATTGAGCAGAGGGAAAAATCACTTCCGTGTTGTAACAGTACCCCCATCAGGACATATTTTTGACAGGATTATTATTCACATGGTGTATGAATAGCATCAGATTTCCTGATTGGTGTCCACAACTCATCAAATATATTCAAATGAGATCCGTGGACAAATTTTCAATAATCTTCGGACCTTCCTCAAAGTGGGTCCAAACCATTTTGTGGCTGTTATTAGCTACCATTCAATTAA
The DNA here is from genome assembly GCA_024679065.1 of Sphyrna mokarran. NCBI lineage: Eukaryota > Metazoa > Chordata > Chondrichthyes > Carcharhiniformes > Carcharhinidae > Sphyrna > Sphyrna mokarran. The sequence goes on from JAGIQG010000002.1 coordinate 78,080,775, forward strand.
TTTTTTGTTTTGGAAACTTCACAACCTTACCAAAAGCCTCAAATCAAAATTTTTGCCTGCTGCTAGTAGTAACAGTTCTGTTCAAATCTTATTAAGGGTGTATTAGATGGAATTCCTGTGGTAGTTTTATTCCTACTCCAGGCATGTCTTCTTCATGTAGGAAGTGGGGAGAAGCACTTTTTCTGGCTAATTTTCACAACAGATACTACTTGAAATTCCAATCCTGTTTTAGTGGATTCTTGGATCCCTAGTCATTCTGCCATTAATTTTAATGGGAATTTCAGGACCTAAAGTTTATAGCCTGTAAATGGAGTACTTATCACTTTTGTCAATTAGGCAGCAAACTGGAGGAATGTAATAGTATAACTGCTGTCCAATTGTAATTCGCAATGGTTTTACGCCAGAGATCTTTGGGTAAGGATATTCTGTTCTCCAAACATGCTCGTAGCATCATCCCTGTGTACATCAGTGAATTTTGTTCAGCCAGTTAATATCCCCAGCAATGAAGATGGAAATTACTTCTACTACAGTTCCAGTATTAGATAAAATTTACTGCCTTCAGTATTCTTTAAAATACATAGTTTAATTTGGAACTGAGAAAGAGCTGAATAAATAAAACCAGCCATTGTATTTCATCTTGGTCTCTCTATTGTCTGAGACAGAGCTGTGAATCTCAAGAGTGCTTTGAGGGATCATTGTACGACAATGAGTCGATTTAAATATTCAAAGTCTTCCAAAAGAATTAAGTCTAAGCTGCAGTTTTTTATGCTTTATACTCTTAGTCCTCGGCATCTGGAATCCACTGCAGTCCATCATTATATTCACAATGACACAAGGAGGTCAGGGTCATCCTGTTCACCAACGGCAATCTGCTAAAATAGAAAATTCAAAATTAGCAAGAATCAGACCCATCTCAGGATAGGTATTATGAAAAGGCAAAATCAATGATTCTTGCTAGTATAAACTGGGGGTCTTACATCTTTGTAGCTATCCCTTCGCATGGTGCTGGAGTTTCTGGCAAGGCCACATTTATGGCCCACTCTGATATGACTTTAAGAAGATGCTAATGGACTTCTTATTGTGCTATTGTGGAAAGTGTGATGAAGGTGCTCAGCCAGTGCCGTTAGGTAACGTGCTCCAGTGCTCTAACCCCATGACGATGAAAGAACAATGAGGTATGTCCAACTCAGGATGGCATGTAACTTAAGAGGGAATATGGAAGCGATAGTGTTCCATTACCTGCTGCCCTTGTTATCGTTGCTAAGGTCACTGCCTCGGGGAAAATATTGTCAAAGACTTTGATTTCCAGTGACAGGTTCAATCAGAGAAGAAAAACATCTTTGCTTTGTACTGGAGTATAATCGGAACCCCCCAGGCATCGAGGGTTTGAATGACTTTGAAAGCAGAATCAGCAAAGTTTAAAGTTTATATTTAGTGTCACAAATAGACTGTCATTAATAATGTAATGAAGTTACTGTGAAAATCTCCTAGTCACCATACTCTGGCATCTGTTCGAGTACACTGAGGGAGATTTTAGCATGGCCAATGTACCTAACCAGCACATTTTTTTGGACTGTTGGAGGAAACCTGAGCATCCAGAGGAAATTCACGCAGACACGAGGAGAACATACGGATTCAGCACTGATAGTAACCAAAGCTTGGAATTGAACTCGGGTCCCTGGCACTGATAAGCAGCAATGATGACAATTATGCCACTCTGCTACCCATAATGCTAGTTGAGATTATGTTCACTCTTCTTGTGGTTTTAGTGAGTGTGGTGGCAAGCACCCACATAAGGATCCTCTGCTAGGTTATCCCTCTGCCAATGTATAAATGAGAAACACACTGGAGTCAAACTCTTCTGCAACACTAACCTTGATGTCAATGACTTTTCAGTGACTGTGGGTTAATGACCCTAGTTTCTTTGTCACCAAATCTTCACCACACAAACTCTACACTGTAATATGTGCACTAAGCTGATCCCACTCCCACAGGTTGTGAGTTACTGGGAGACTGCCTTGGCCAGGTGCCTGGATGTGCTGCTTTGAGGCTAAATTCTGGCTTTTTCATACACAGCACTGTAAGACTATTGTGTTTGGAATATCTTTCTACACAAGCAATACAAGATGCCAAGGGTGGTCTGAGGCTTGACTTGGAACTGTCCAGTGCCACTAATGCAACATACCTCAAAAGTTTAGGTGCAATTAATTTGATAATCACTGTGGATAACTGCTAAGCTGTGAGCAAGGAGTTAAACCCAGAATATCAATTCGATTGTTTCCAACTGGCAACATTTTGCAATGTCATTGAGAGACCAGTAATGTATCTCAGCTGTGCCTACCTGCTTATATGGGAATGTCCAGTTTAGTTGGGTGATCGTTTAATTGCATCCCCCACTCTCTCCCTCGCCCCACCCTCATTGCAGTCAGCAGGTGTCCAAGGATCTGCAAAGCTCCCAGCAGCAAGGTTTGGTCTGATGCTACTTTTCATCGGCACAATCACAGCTAGAAGGAAGATGGTAGTAGTTTCTCTGCCAGACCAGCTTGGATTCTGTCTGTGCACAAATGGAATTCTCCCTTTCATTACCAAGGAAGTGATTGTTAATGTTACCTTCCAGCGAGTACAAACCTCTCACTCTCCCACCTATCACATTTGATCCTATTGCTTTTGTGGGTGCTTATCTATCTGTCATTCTTGGTGGAGGGGCCTGTGTCCTGTGTTCACCTCAGCCCTCAACATTATGATGCTGTTTGTACTGTTAAACAAGTACTCAGCCTCCCTTTCAAACACCCAAACATTACAGAGGAATATAGGAATTAAGGACGAGAGCAGGAAATTCAAGCCCACTCTGCCATTCTCGATGATTATGGCCGATCTCTATCTCATCCTAACTCCACTTCACTGCCTTTCCCCAAACACCTGTTTCCCACTTTTGATCAAATATTTCTTTCTTGAATTCATTGATTGATTCTGCATCCACTGCACTCTGAGGCAGTGATTTCCATAGATTCACAACCTTCTGTGAGAAGTAGCTTCTCTTTATTTCTGTCTTGAACCTCCCCCTTCTTACACTACAACTATGATCTCCTGTCCTACACTGTTCTAGAAGGGGGAACATTTGATTAAAATTTACTTATCAATCCCATTGAGCATTTTATACACCTCAATTAAAACCCCCTTCATTCTTTTGTACTCCAACGAGTACAAACCCAAGCTGCTCAATCAATTCTCATACTACACCCCCTTTCAACCTGGAATCAATCTAGTGAATCTCTTCTGAACTGCCCCCAGTGCCATAATATCTTTACTCAAAGAAGGTGGCTAAAACTGCACCCAATACTCCAAGTGTGGTCTCACCAATGCCTTATACAACTGTAACAACACTTCTATACTTTCATACTCTACACTCTTGCAATAAATGCCAAGATTCCATTTGCTTTCCTAATAACATGCTGTATCTGCATACCTATTTTCTGAGACTCATGCACAAAGACACCTAGATCACTCTGCATAGACACTTATTGAATCTGTTTCCCATTTAAGTAATAATTTGCCCTTTTATTTTTTCCAACCAAAATGAATAGCCTCGCATTTATCCACATTAAATTCCATCACCAGATTCTGGCCCATTTCCCTAGCTGTCAATATCCGTTTGTAAACTTTTTAACTCCTCATCACAGCCTGCTTTCCCACCTATTTTCTTATCATTAGCAAATTTTGCTATGTTACACTATGTCCCTACTTGTAGATTATTGATATAGATTATAAGGAGTTATGTCCGAGAGCTGAACCCTGCAGGATCCCGCTTATTACAGATCGCCAATTGGAGAAGAATCCATTGATCCCAACTCTCTGCTTTCTCTGCATCCCCCACTTTCTCCAAGCCAGCATCACCCTCAGCTTCCAAACTTGCCCAAGGCCACTTCCCCCCCCACCCCATGCTAAAATGTCACCCCGACCTTACCATCTATCTGATGGAATTGGGCGTTTGAAATAGCCCCTTGAAACTAATGTGGTGCTGCCACTGAAGCCTAATACTGAATCACCCTGCGCAGTGCAAGACAAGGCTCTTAAATAGAGATGCAAAGTGCAGGTTCCCAGATGCATATTGTTTATGAACCATACTGAAACCATCCTGGGCATGGCTTCATGACCAAGCACTGGGGGATGATGCAATCCTAATATTCACAGGTAGGTAATGCCTTTGGCAGGAGGAACTGACGATTGTGAACTGAATGATGTAGAAAAACATTTTTGCGATCTTGCCATGATGCCTGCCGCAAACCAGAGCAGAAAAGCTCAACCCTTATTCCTTTACTTTCCTGCAGTCACTTTTTTGTGCAACTCTTCTTGATTCATTATTCTGGACCTTGTAGCACAGTGATAATGTTCTTACTCTGAACCAGAAGCTCCAGGTTCAAATCCAACTTGTTGGCGGTGGAAGGAGCAATCATAATGTGGGTCAGTGGACTGATTGGGAATCCATCCAGCATATGGACAATCTCCACTAGTCCCAAACGAGATGAAAACCAGTATGAGTATGAGGATATATGGAGAAAAAGAATCTTTCCTATCACGGTACCGTGCAGTGAAGTCACGGAAGAAAGTGCAATCTCACAGTAGGAAGTGGACGCTCCACAGATCTTCCAAATTATTCAGTTAAGGCTGATCTCTTGGATGAAATTTGTGAATAATGATGGATTCGGAACTCAACCATTTCTTGTTTGAACTGTCAGATAGATAATCTTCTTTCCTACAGGGTTTAGCTTATGCCTGGTATAACAGATGGCTGGGACAGTAACCTTTGCTTTTATTAACCTATCATTTTCATACTTGTGTCATTTTGACATGGGCACATGAGCTAGCAGCCAGTTTTGCTAGAATTTTGTACATATTTTAAACCTCTGGTACATTTGCAGCAACAATTGGAACTTTGGTTCCTTTAATTTTAACCACATGTTAACAAATAAATCAATTTAAACAATCTAATTTTTCATAGTATATAACACTGCTATTCATTAGTTTCTCAGTTCTGTTAGTTTTTCCAAAAGCAGTTGGGAAGATCAAATATTTTGTCAGGAGACTATGACCCAGTTGATATCAGCTGACACGGTTTTGTAACACATTTAGAAAGAATCAGCAATTCTGACAAAGTGTTCATGTGGAGCAATAATCTGCCGAGTTTTAGATGCCAACATACCCGCTGTGTAATGGCAGCATTTTTGTTATTAATTCCAGGTTTTCAGCCTTTGCAGTTTTTTGGTTATCTCATTATATTATATTTGGGCGGTTCACTGGCACAGTGATCAGCACTGCTGCCTCACCGTGCCACGGACCTGGGTTCGATTCCTGCTTGGGTCACTCTCTGTGTGGAGTTTCCACATTCTCTCCATGTCTGGTTTCCTCTAGGTGCTCCAGTTTCCTCCCACAGTCTGAAAAAATATGTTGGATAGTGTATTAGCCACACTAAATTGTCCTTCAGTGTACCTGAACAGGTGCCGGAGTATGGCAACCTGGGGATTTTCATAGTAACTTCATTGCAGTGTTAATGTAAGCCTAATTGTGACACTAATAAGTAAATAATATATTCTCTCAGTATTTTGGTTGATTTAGGGCATGAAAATATATTTAATATAATAAAATTGGACAACATGGTTTCATTCTGACTCTTGATCCACCCTTTCTGCATTATGATAAGTATGTGGCTCTTCCAAATGACATATTGTACTGCTCAAGTCCAACATGTTGTGAGTGGTGAATTGGAAAATCAAGCATGGGACCCAGAAGAGGCACAGAACTCCAATTTAAATAAATTATTTTCCACTTTAAATTTTGCAGTTATGTGCTCGTATTTTCCCTATATGGTGCCAACTGTTTTCTGAGCAAGCTAATTTTACATACCTGTTGGCAATGCAAGCTGCCCTTGCCTGCTCCAGGGTGCCTTTTTTTCTGCTTTTTACTAATATGGCAGATGTGACACTCTTTGGAGGGCCTGTTAGGTGACCATTTTGAGCCTGAAAGCTGGCTACTGCATCATCAAATTTCGAGGCCAACATATAAACTGATTTTTTGCTGTAAAGTATAATGAAAGACCCTTGACCTTTTTAATGACTGAATGTTTACGGCATTTTTTTGAAAGCAGGAGTAAAAATTTCACCCATTTTTTTAAGATTGTCATCTACCCGTGGTATGGAAACTAGTACAGCTTATTCTTTGCTTGCACTTTGTAGAATCTTGCACCCTGCTACTTATCCAGGATTTAATTAGTAAATCATATGACTCATTTTTTCTAATTTGTGCATAACTCAAAAACACTTCTGAAAGCTCCATTATTTAATCATTATTTGTAGAAAATATTTTGGAATAATAATGGACCCAGTTTTACTTTAGCTTCTATATTTCTGAAATATTTTAACTGCGGGGCAAATGCATGCATGATCAATAGTTCCAAAGTCATGCTGACAGTTTTAAGGCCAATGTGTATTAGTATAAAGTCCCATGCATAATTCTACCTGGCTTTCCAAATAGCTGGGGAAGATTGTGTGCAGCCAGACAAGCAGTATTAAAGTAACGTGCCAGCTCATACAGTAAGAAGTCTCACAACACCATATTAAAATCCAATGGCTTTATTTGGTAGCAAAAGTTACAAGCTTTTGGTGCACTCTCCTTCATTAGGTAAGAGGAAGTTCTGTTCACAAACAGGGCATATAAAAACACAAACTCAATTTACAACATAGTGGTTGGAATGTGAGACTTTACAGGTAATCAAGTCTTAAAGGTACAGACAACGTGAGTGGAGAGAGGGTTAAGCACAGGTTAAAAAGATGTGTATTGTCTCCAGACAGGACAGTTAGTGAGATTTTGCAAATCCAGGCAAGTTGTGGGAGTTACAAATAGTGTGACATGAAGATTCTGGCTGTCTTCATGAGTGCGGAACTTGGCTATTAGTCTCTGCTCTGCAACTCTGCATTGTGAAGGCCGTCTTGGAGAACGCTTACCCGAAGATCAGAGGCCAAATGCCCGTGACTGCTGAAGTGTTCGCCAACAGGAAGAGAACACTCTTGTTTGATGATTGCGAGTGGTGTTCATTCATCCATTATCATAGCGTCTGCACAGTTTCCCCAAAGTACCATGCCTTGGGACATCCTTTCCTTCAGGTAGACAACACTGGCCGACTTGCAAGAGCATGTACAGTGTACTTGATGGATGGTATTCTCATGTGAGATGATGGCATCCATGTCGATGATCCGGCAAGTCGTGTAGACGTTGCTATGGCAAGGTTGGATGGTGTCGTGGTCACTGTTCTCCTGAAGGCTGAGTAGTTTGCTGCAGACAATGGTCTGTTTGAGATTGTGTGGTTGTCTGAAGGCAAGCAGTGGGGGTGTGGGGATAGCCTTGGCAAGGTGTTCATCTTCATCAATGACATGTTGACAGCTCCAGGGAAGTACTGGGGACGACAAAGGGTATTCTGTCTGCTGTGTCCCATGTTTGTCTTCTGACGAGGTTTGTGCGGTTTTTTGCTATGGTGTATCGAAACTGTTGATAGATGAGTTGAGCGCCATATTCTTTCTTACGAGGGCATTTTTCAGCATCTGGAGTGTCTGTTGTGATCCTCTTTAGCTGAGCAGATTCTGTGTATACGGAGGGCTTCTTTAATGTGTTTAGGACAGAAGCTGGAGAAGTGGAGCATTCATGGGCTTGCGGTACAGCGGGACATTTCAACACGTGAGGGCAATCCGAAATGACAAGTTGGCAGCAGATATGAACCTAATTAATTTTCTCCATTTGTCACTGATGTCACTTTCAATCAAAAACACACAGTGACATTTGGCAAAAGTGTCAGGCTAATTGAGGGTGCCTTATCTCCAGGATTACCCGAGGGTTCCTAGAAAATTACTGCTTCAAACAACCCAGGAGAAATATCTTGGTGGAAAGCTATCCTTTCTATCGTCTTTCCTTGGGCTTCTTAAAATTAGTTATAATGATGTTGGTGTTGGAATTAAAAGGCTGTTTGGTAGGCAAATTCACCTATTTGGGGAGCAAAAAAATCTGCTTACTTGGTGTGGAAAGACTTTGTGCTTCAAGGTGGATGTTTGATGACTAACTGATGAAGCTTTGCTTGGAACAGCGAGGTCATGCGATGAAACTTTCTTGAATACATTTAAGTAGAGTTGGTTACCAAAGGTCATTTTATATTACTTTAGATAGAAGTAGAGAGGGAGATAAAGGAACAGATATGTCGGCAAATTTTGGCAAGTGGAAGAGTCATGGGGTTGTTGTGATGGCAGATTTTAACTTCCCCTATATTGACTGGAACCCTGTGGTAGGGGCATGGATGGGACAGGATTTGTAAAGGAAATCCAGGAGGCTTCTTAAACGACATGTAGATATTCCAACAGGGAAAGGGACGGTTCTGGACCTGGTATTAGGGAATGAGCTTGGTTAGGTAATAGGAAATGTACAGTAAATGGCAGAATGCTTAAGAGTATTGATAGGCAAAGGTTTACAGGTACACAGGTCATGGAAAGTGGCAATGTAGGTGCAGAAGGTAGTCAAAAAGGCATACAGCATGCTTGCCTTGATGTGCCAGGGCACTGAGTTTAAAAATTGGCAAGTTATGTTGCAGCTTTCTAGAACCTTAGTTAGGCTACATGTGGAATAAGTGTTCAATTCTGATCGTCACACTATCAGAAGGGACAGCAGTGAGTGACAGAAAGTGAGGAGGTGCTGATGATCAGGGAGCTCCGTGGAGAAGGGGGTAATTACGAGGGAGTTCAGGGTGGAAAAGGGTGGAGGGAGGCAAGTCAGGGGAGCGGAGAGGCAGAAAGGGGTGGAGAAGGAGGGTAGGGAGAAAGGGAGGAGAAAGGTGGAGAGTGAGTTGCATGTAGCTTAAATACTTCATCAAAGAAGCCTTATCCGAGCCTGCTGAGGATATGGAAGCAAGGATTGGAGGGAGGGGGGCCCTTTGAAACCTTGTGTGCCCTGTGTGAGGGGCAGTTTACTCAGATTACAGTCCGGTGCCCTTTAAAGATGGTGCCCTGATCATTGAGCAGTGGGGTTTTGCCAGTAGGCTTAGGCCCTACTTCACCGATTGACACTATGAAACATGCATTCTTAATTTTTCATGGCAGAGTATTGTAAGAGCTGGAGAGAGAACTGTTTGGTTTCTCTGGAAATAAATCAGCTGGTTTCCTTGTCAGAAACAACACTACTATTTTTTGGTAAGATTGAGACGGTGATGTTTAACTAAGGGTCTGGGGGATTCTGGGGAAAGTAAGGAGATGGTCTACAACTTTTGGCCAAGGTGCTGGTATTGCACAGCAGTCTGCACCTCAATGTATGGGATTGGGGCACACTTAATTGTGCTCTTAACATTTAGAAAATCTTTACCCTGATAACTGGTATCTTCACTGTGTCATCTTAGTGACCCTACAACTTTTTAATCTTGTGTGGCCTGTTGCTTTGTCTAGCTGCTCCCCCAGGATGCATATCACAGATGGACGTGACCAAATGTGCCTCGTTGCCTGTGATGCCCTTGGTGGCCGTTCCTTGGGGGGCTGAGACCTGGAGGACACGGAAAGCAAGGGTTCAGCCCCTTAAGTATGTAAATAATAAGTCAACTAACTGTTAAAAGAGCCCTTTTCAAAATTCAAAGAACAAAGTACAAACAGTAAATCTTTTAAATGTTATTCGATAGTTGGAGCAGTGACTTGAAGCCTGGAGAGTGAAGGGATCGGAAGCCTGGGATGGAGTAGTGATCAGAATCTGAGCTCGGGAAAGTAGCCAGAGGTCTGGGATGGATTGGAAGCCTGAAGAGTTGGGTCAATGAGCTTCCACTCTAGAATTGGGAGATTGGGGGCTATGGACATATGTCTGATTTCCCTTCCCTCCCAAATTTATAATTCCAGTCCTCCGGTCCCCTACCCGTCACTCCCAACCAACACACTATAAGCCTCAAATTCCCATGCACCTTTCCTCCACACCAAAACCCTGCAGTCTGAGCTTATGACTGTCTCCATAGTCACAATCACTTGATAAAGAGAATTTAGAATACATTAAAACCTTCTAGCCTCTTCTCATCAAAGGCCACTATTGACAAGAGGATCCAAAACCAGATCCGCTCTGCAGTTCAACATTCTACAAATTACAGCAGCAAGTGTTTAACAATGAAAACTCTGCAATTCAACAGAAGTTGGGGTGGCACGGTAACACAGTGGTTAGCGCTGCTGCTTCACAGCTCCGGAGTCCTGGGTTCGATTCTTGGCTTGGATCACTGTCTGTGTGGAGTTTGCACATTCTTCTCATGTCTGCCTGGGTTTCCTCTGGTTTCCTCCCACAATCCAAAGATGTGCAGGTTAGGTTGATTGGCCATGTTAAAAAATTGTCTAGGGATGCATAGGTTAGAGGGATTAATGGTATAATATGTAGGGATATGGGAGTAGGGCCTGGGTGAGATTGTGCTTGGTGCAGACTCGATGGGCTGAAGGGCCTCTTTCTGCACTGTGGGGTTCTATGATTTTTATGATAAGTCCCAGCGTACAATGTTTCTGTAGTGCATTGAGACCTAGACAGTGAATTATAACACATAAGAACACTAGCAAATTTCCATCAGTAATGCCTCTTCTGCATTCTTTGAATTCAATGGGAGCTCCGTCAAACAAAAATAGTGTTCTTCTTGAAGATAGAGCTATAAGCATTCAGGCAAAACTCCTACAAAATCAAATTTGGTAAATTGGATATGTTGTCTGCCCGACAGAAAACCACCTCCCACACCAGCTTCTCTTCTCTCAACTAAGATAGGGCAACACGATGCACAATGATTCACACTGCTGCCTCACAATGCCAGGGATTCGCGTTCAATTCCGGCCTTAGGTGTCTGTCTGAGTGGAGTTTGCACGTTCTCCCCATGTTCATGTGCGTCTCCTCCAGGTGCTCCGGTTTCCTCCCATAGTCCAAAGATATATGGGTTAGGTGGATTGGCTGCATTATATTATCTCATAGTGTCTAGAGATGTGTAGGTTAGGAGGATTAGCTTTGGTAAATGTACAGGGTTACAGAGATAGGGTGGACAAGATGCTCTTTCAGAAAGTCAGTGCATCTGGAAATTTAACTAAGGAATCATATTTTTATTAGAACTGAAATTATGAGCGGCATGATAGCACAGTGGTTAGCACTGCTGCTTCACAGCTCCAGGGTCCTGGGTTTGATTTCTGGCTTGGGTCACTGTCTGTGTGGAGTTTGCACATTCTCCACGTGTCTGCATGGGTTTCCTCTGGGTGCTTCTCCCAAAGTCCAAAGATGTGCAGATTAGGGTGATTGGCCATGCTAAGAGATTGCCCCTTAGTATCCAGAGATGCATAGGTTAGAGAGATTAGTGGGTACAATATGTAGGGATACAGGGGGTAGGGCTTGGGTGGGATGGTGTTCGGTGCAGACTCAATGGGCCGAAGAGCCTCTTTCTGCACTGTAGGGTCTATGATTCTATGATACCTTCTGTATAAAAAACTTGCCCCGCACATCTGAAATGAACTTTTCCCCCTTATCTTGAACTTGTGCCCCCTTGTAATTGTCATTTCTGCCCTGGGAAAATGCTTCCAATTATTCAGCTTTTCTATACCCCTCATAATTTTATAAATTTCTATCAGGTCACCTCTCACCTCTGTCTTTCCAGGGAGAACAATCCCAGTTTATTCAATTTCTCCTCATAGCTAATATCCTCCATACCAGGTAATACCCTAGTAAACTTTTTCTGTACTTCCCACAAAGCCTTCACATCCTTTTGGTAGTGTGGTGGCCAGAATTGGATACAGTATTCCAAATGTGGCCTAACCAACACTTTATATAAACTTTAACATAATTTGCCAACCTTGAAACCCAATGCCCTGACTGATGAAGGCAAGCATGCCATATGTTTTTTTCACCACTTTTTCCACCTGTGCTGCCACTTTTAAGGATCTGTGGACCTGAAGTACCCAATCTCTCTGTTTGCCTATTTTCTTGATGGCTCTCCCATCTGAATTGCTTCAACTCACATTTGCCCCATTAAATTCTATCTGCTATTTCTCTACACAATTTTCCAGCCTATCAGTGTCCTGCTGTATTCTCTGGTAATCTTCATCAGTATTTGCAACTCCAGAATCTTAGTGTCACCTGCAAACTTGCTAATCAGACCAGTTATGTTTTCTTCCAAGTCATTCCCGTATAATATACGCAACAGAGATCCCAGCAGTGATCCCTGCAGAACACCATTAGTTACAGACCTCCACTCAAAAAAACACTCTTCACTGCTACCCTTTGTCTTCTACAGCCAAACCAGTTCTGAATTCACCTAGCTAGTTTACTCTTGATCCTGTGTAATTTAACCTAGGGGTTGGTAATTCTCCTGTGGATGCAATGTAAAGTAATTAATAATCTTTCTTTGTTCTGTAAAACAATCAAAACGAAGGGGAGAGGGGTCACAATCAATTCTTACACTTTCATTCCATCCCCACACGTTGAGATGTTTTCAATTTGCCCTCCCTGAGACTTACTGTGGTGATTCAACATTGATGATTTCACTTAAGTTGTCTTTCTAGAATTGAGTGACACTCCGATGAGGTCTGAGGATGAATTTCTGTTGATTCTTGGTCAGGTTGCTCTCACCAGGTCTACCTCAAGGATTCTTGCTGGGCCTCATAGCCATTACACAAATTATAGAATCCTCATTGCAGAATGAGACCATTTGGTCCATTGAATCTGCACCAACCACAATCCTACCAGAGCCTATACCTACAATGCCATGCATTTATCCTAGCTAGTTCTCCAGACACTAAGGAGCAAATTAGTCTGACCAATCCAATGAACCTGCACATTTTTCAAGTGTGGGAGGAAACTGGAGGATTTGGAGAAACACACACACACACACACACACACACACACACACACACAAGGAGAGCACGCAGACTCCAGCAAACAGTCACCCAAGCTGGGAATCGAACCCAGGTTCCTGGTGCTATGAGGCAGCAGTATTAACCACTGTGCCACTTGCAGTTTGTCTGACTTTGTGCTCAGTATCAATGTACTGGGCAACACGACAGCTCAGTGACTATCACTGCGCTGTGCAGATACATGGATTTGGGCCTGTGTCTGTGAGAGTTTGCGCATTCTCCCCATGTTTGCGTGGGTTTTTCCAGGTGCTCCGGTTTCCTCCCACATCCCAAAGATGTGCTCTTAGGCTAATTGGCAAAACAAATTCTCCCTAAATTGTCTCAAATTTGGTATTCAATTCATAGATCTATAAACATGGACAGGGATTGCGGGTAGAGGTGGAACATCGGGGTGGTGGCGCAGGCTCGTTGGGCCGAAGGGCCTGTTTCCCATGCTGTTTTGTTCTTTGTTTGTTCTTTGTGTACTCTTTTGAATAAAATAAAAATCTATAAATTAGGCAAAAATAAAAAGGAGTGAAATACCCTGCTGGGTCACTGTAACTAAAATAACATGGCAATAAGAAACATAACTAATTAAATCAAAACTTTATTCTTCAGTGGTCCACCCAGTGCACTCACCACCCCCTCGTGGCACTCACCAGTTGTGGAATGCCTGAAGTGTCAGTGGAGTTCCAGTGTGTTACAAAACAAGGGATAATGTGGGTGGGTTCTTTCTGCCATCCTGTTGAACTGCTACGTCAATGATAACGCAGCAGCACATTTTTATCTTTTATCTTTTGCATTCATTATCTTTTTGTATTTCTCATTACCTTTTGTTTATTGAGTAATGACTGGGCAAATGTTCAAATCTTATGTCATCAATAACAGGTTCATTTCAGTTTTAAAGGACCTCCATGCCTTAAAGGAGTAATCTCTTTTTGAAAATGTATTTTACATTTCTTGACGAGTACTTTCTTACACAAATCACATTGAAAAATATGTCATTGTGCTATTTGTACATTTAATGAAAAATTATGCAGCATGTTTTTCCTCAAACATGTACAAGTCTCTCTCCTAATCATGTCTCTTTAATTAATTGCGGTGGTGACAGCATTGCTAATTTGCTTCTTTGTTAAAGTGAATTCCAAGTGAAATTGTGCTCATCCAGCATATTAAGCGTGGGTAGGTCAGGATGACTGAAGCTGCTTGACTCATAACCAAGTAACGATGTTTACCAGGTAGCACATGCTATAGTGATAGATCGGCTATGGGGTCTATTACATCAACTGATCTGCAGGAATGTGCGTGGGGCTGGATTAGGTGTGCACTAAATTAACAATTGAAGCAAGATTAAAATAAACACCGCACTCGCTGGAGACACGAGAATGCATTATATTATTATCTAAAGGAGGGGTTTCCCGCAGTCAGACTGCTAATAGCACAGTTTAGACCCATCATGAAAAATAAATAGTTATTTATTTAAATACAACAGTGCAGTTTCTGCTTTTAGGGTGTTACCACCACAAGGATCTTTAGAAGAAAAAAGAAAGTTTGAGAAAAAATAAAAAGCATTTATGTTTTTCAAAGTTACAGGAAACATTTTAAGGCAATTTTAATGTTGGGAGGAGAATGCGCAGGCAGCTAAAGAGGAGTTACTCACTGCCTGCTGGGGGACTGTTTTCAAGAAAAGGCCCACATGATTTAGATCACTGGATTTCATTTGCATTGTGCTGACAAGCTGGGAAAGCTGACCCAACGTTCACAGTCTGTTGGTTGAGGGGAGGGCCATCATATCCGGCAGCTATTTTACCAAGCAGAGACAAGTTTCAATGTTAATGTGGGTGGAGGTGATGCAATCACAATGGGGATCAGAGGATGCATGTCTTCCTGGCTCAATAAAACTTTTAAAGGGAAAATAGGCTTACCTGTTCTGACAGCAGCCTATAGTAGTTAATTTTAGTAATGCTGCTAAGATCACTCAACACCTAATCACAATTATCAGGGCCTGTGAAGTAAAACAGATAGCTACCTTGGTCACTCATATCTACAATGGATCAGAAATTGATGGTGGCCTTATCACAAATGGGTTAATTATTGGCACACAACCATTTTCAGCTCACTATCATTCCCCTTCTCCCAGGCAGAGACTGTGAAAATCAGAACCTTCCTTAATGAATGATAACTGTACTGAAGCGCGTTGTCCTTTGAATTAAAGAATATCATGTACTCAGATAACTGCTGCGCTAATCTGGTCTTTTGTTGATTTACTCTTGAGAATGTCAACAAAACTGAATCTCACACGTACCCTGCTGCAAAACTAGTGTCACTTCTCACAGAATCAGATGTTTCAGCACAGACATATACTTTTCTAATTCTAAATCTCTGTTCTATTGCTATACCCTTGAACATTTTCCTTCACTGTTTATTGAATCACAAACATGATTAATTTAAGTTCAAAAGTTATTTGTGAGAATGAATGTCATATTAGTGTTGGGTTCATTTTGTATCTTTTTTAAGATCCTCACACTGATCCTAAATTTATTGCCTCTTATTACTGATCAGTGGAAATAACCTTTCGTTATTTACCATCTTTTTCAAAGCAATATGCTTCTGTTCAATTTGCTCACAATCATTTCTGTTTAGTGAACACAGCCATGCTGTAGAGCTGCCGATGTTGGACTGGGGTAAGCACAGTAAGAAATCCAACAGGTTAATTTGGTAGCACAAGCTACAAGTTTTCAGAGTCCTGCTCCTTCATCAGGTGAATCTTGATGAAAAAGCAGCGCTCTGAAAGCTTATGGCTTGTGCTACCAAATAAACTTGTTGAACTTTAATCTGTTGTTGTGAGACTTCTTAAAGAGAATAGAACCCAGTTTTTCAAACATAGTTGCTGCAATTATATCTTATCGTTTATATTACACCTTTTCTGCAGATATAACTTGGGTAGGATTCTCTGGCCATGCTCGTCTTAAAATCAGAGATTCCAATTTGACTTTAACAGACCTTTACATGATCCATACACTACCCCTCTCCCTTGCTAGAATTCCAGTGGCAAGCGGAATGGGAGAATTTCAGCTACTTTACTTTCTATAATGTCTTTGTCTTCTTTATAGAATATATTAGGCTGTTTTTCACTTCTCAGAGTGACTATAAGGGTGTTATTGTTCTTCTCTAATCAGAAACCCCAAACAAAATTCATAGAAGTAAGGTTTTCAACCTAGAGGAGGTGATTTCATCTTTACTGTCCCAGTGGAACATCAGTCTGGCTTTCCGACAAGAGTGACATAGTGCATATTTATTAATAAATAAGGCAAGTAAATCTATAACATAATTCAGCAAATTTCAACAGTTATTTTGTGTGTCATGCAGCAATATAATAACTCAGGAAACTCGACCACAATGATGCTTTTCTGTCAGCAATCCAAGCATGTGATCTATGAACTCTTCTTTACAACTTGTAAAAGAGCTCTATTCTCTTTACCTATACTTTCTTCTTGAGCATGTTAAAATTTCATAGGTGAGTTTTATTTTGTATTGTCCATTCAAATGGGTGAGTCCTACTCATGGTTATTCAATCAGGAATTATCTGGAGGCTTGTGGCAGATATTGAAAAAGTCACTGGACCTTTGGAAGCCCTCTGAGTAGTTTGACATGGCATTAGACATGTTTGGCATTACATTAGACATTTGGGGTGAATTCAAGAATAAAGGATCCTCTTCATTTAAACCCATGAAAACTTACTGCTGATTATTCAAAAGTTGTCCACATACTCAGGGGTTGAAAAACACACACACTTTCCTTTCCAAAAAAATACACTGATTAAGGACAGTAAGAGAAGGAAATTGAGGACTCAATTTTTTCTTCTCTCTGTCTACAACAAAAATATTATCAACATAACATTGCATTTTATTGGTGGAAATATACCAGTTGGCTGTCCTTTTGTTGCATTACATCAGTGACTGCGTTTCCTAAGCTCTTCACTGATACCTTAGCACTTTGGAATATCCTGAGGCAATGAAATGCACGATATACACTGTATATAATATAGATTTCTTTTTTTTAGTATTCTGTCATTGCTGTTAGCTGTTTTGCAGATTAGGCCTTTTTTTGTTATTTTGAGAATTCTATATTAGAGAGATGGAGAAAAAAAATTACTGGAATGAGGATGATTGCATGTATAGTGTGCATGTGCATGGTGAGCTGGAGGAGGACTCTACGTTCTCTAATAATTGCTGGCCTCCCTTGTTAGTGCCATTCTTATTGCTAATACATTGTGTTGTATTTTTGTGGTTGTGACCATTTGGGCGTTCCTTATTAAGGAAGCTTCATGCCACTCCTATATTACTGTTGCATGGTTTATCTTGATTCCCTTATCAGACACATCCTGACTTTTATTGTACGGCACTGCTTAGAAATCGCAGGAAGCAAGAGGACTCACATTAGGAAGTGCACTTGCTATTGTTGCATCAGCAACATGCAGGCTGTCCCACTTCAATTTCTATTGCTTTTGAACTGCTATTGTTATTATTGTAATATTAATATTATTCCTTTCCAGGAATTATTTTGAAGCTCAGTAAATATTTTCAACCCACAAATCCTTTTTGTATTTTAGCTTTTAAAAAGCAGATGTGTCTAAAATTCTTGTTACAAAAAATGAGAATGGTGTTATTTCGTAAATCAGAAAGTAAAACAGAAGACCTTGAAATCTGAAAAATTGAATTTAACCCTTTCCATTCAGGTAAAAACTGGGTAGATTGGTGTTTAAGATGTTGAATCCCCCTTGGAGTGACTACAATCTCACTATTTGTGACTGTAATCTGCTTTCCTGAACACGTGCCTTTAAGATTTTTAGTAAAAGGATTAACTTGAGAATTTCATGATTTGCCTTGCTCACAGCTTATATGAGTCCAGTAGAAGGAACAGGATGAGAAACAGAGCTCCATAAAAATGTTGGAATAGTTCTAGAAATGTTCTGCCTCCTTGCTGCATTCCCAGCATTTTCAATGTTTCCTCCTGAGAAGAAGTCAGAATGTTAAAGTGAAGCTCCAAACATGGTCTGTGACTGATGGCTCTTAACATTTGTTGGCTGAACTCTTCTTTAAGAAAAATGTGCAAAGTCAGAATGTTCTTTGATTGTAATAGACCTCAGTGAATAACAAGCGTAAGCATACAGACTCATAATGGAAGCAATGATACATGTAGGAAATAAACAGTACTTACCATGTTGATTTTTACATGTATGCTAGGCTGTGGGAAAATAAATACTTGCTGGTAACAGTTAGGAGTATAAAGTTCCATGGAGTAATCTGGATATTAACAATAATCTCTTGAAGCACTTATGACAATGAAGCCAAGGTAGTTGTAAGTGATCAGCATATTTAATGCAATGTGGACTAAGACAAGTTAGTTAGCTGTCCTTACCTTGCCTAACTTGGAAAGGGCAATC
Organism: Sphyrna mokarran; assembly: GCA_024679065.1. Lineage (NCBI taxonomy): Eukaryota > Metazoa > Chordata > Chondrichthyes > Carcharhiniformes > Carcharhinidae > Sphyrna > Sphyrna mokarran. The sequence goes on from JAGIQG010000002.1 coordinate 78,099,126, forward strand.
ATCTTCAATGCAGCTTTGAGTTGTTCATTAGCATGGCGATGATGTTAGGACACTTTCTTTCACTGCTCTGGGCAGTTCCACTGACCTTCTTTGAATGACTTCATATAAATTTGAGTCTGCAGTGCTTCGAAAGATGACTCCGAAGACTTGACAGTTCTGCATTGTGTACCTGGATTCTCAAACATTTTACCATTGCTACAATCTGCAGTGGCACGTCACTTCAAATTCATTAATAGGATGTGGGCATCGCTGGCTAGGTCAGCATTTATTACCCATCCCTAATTTCCCTTGAGAAGGCAGTAGTGAGTTTTCTTCTTGAACTCCTGCAGTCCATGTGCTACAGGAACATCCTGTTTGGAAGGAAATTGCTACAGGTTAGAACTTTTACAAACACTACAACAACATGTAGGTGGTCAAAATCATCTAATCTGCATGCTGAATAGTGAGACCTTTAAATAGCAATAACTGATTACTGTTTGAGCCATGTATGTCTAAGAAAAGGCATTGATTGAAGCAGTGAGATCCAATGGGGCATGTCAGGCATCAAACAGCATTTGAAACCATTTAATAATATGAACTTCTCTCACTGTGTGTTTCTGGCAAAAGGATGTCTGTTCTGTTGTCTTCAATAATATGGTGATCAACAGAGAGGCCATGCTGCAAGTTGTCAGAAATGCAATTTTAGCTCAAACAGCTTTGATAAGCAAACTTTTATTACCACAGTTTTTATAGCACTGACCAGAGGTGTACAAGAGAAACACTAAACTGATTGATTAATAGTGATAATTCTAGGTAAAACGTAAGTACGGATAAGGATTTAACTGAAGGGAAGGGATTTTAGTTTATTTATTAGTGTCACAAGTAGGCTTACAATTTCCCTGCAATGAAGTTAATGTGAAATCCCTAGTCACTACACTCCGGCGCCTGTTTGGATACACAGAGAGAATTTAGCATGGCCAATGCACCCAACCAGCAAGTCCTTTGTACTGTGGGAGGAAACTGGAGCACTTGGAAGAAACCCACGCAGACTCAGGGAGAGCGTGTAGACTTCACATAGACAGTGACCCAAGCCTGGGAATCGAATCCGGGTCCCTGGCACCGTGAGGTAGCAGTGCCAACCACTGTGCCACCCTAAGTACTTTCAATAAATGTGGCTTCACTTATATTGCTCACACCCCAAACACAGATAAAAATAAAAAAAAACTTTTACTGTATAGTTGCCTTTGTGAATTGAGCCTTTGAGCTTATTTGTAGGCAGAAATAATTGTGTTTTCTTTTACCATTAATATTTTTATTGTTATTGAGGTTAGTGCTACCTCCAAAGGCAACTGGAAAACGTAATGGAGGGCAATCAGGGATGGGCAATAAATACTGGTCCAGCCAGTGACACTCACATTCCATAATATATAAAAATTAAATTCCAGTTCAGTCTCCCGAAATTCTGGGATAAGTTTATCAATCTGAATGTTTATCAATATTGTTCATCAATAGAATGGTCACTTAAAGTTTTAGAGTATTGAGATAAACCTAGCACTCATCCAATTAGTGCCTGATGGGTGCTTGCTTTGCATAAAACTATTCTTTAAAAAAATTCTGAAGATCTCACTTCTTAATTTAAATCATTGAAAAAGATATTATTTACTGTATTTGTAATTTGCCAGAAAATTCATCTGCACCATCTAATAGTCAGACGTCTTTAGTATTGCAACATTAATATTCTGATTTAAAAAGGAGAAAACATTAAAACACATTACACATGTAAATATATGTATGGTCATTTGATTATTCTACGTTCTAAGGCTTCAAACCTCTAAATGGTTGGCTCAAAAATCCTCCTGGGATACAAAGATTACATTTGGTCCTCTTCTAGACTAAATTGTAGGCCTGTAGGGACAATCATTGTTTGCTTTTAGACATAATCATAAAAGAGAATATCACCCTTATTAAATTAAATCCTCAGTTCTGGATATTGCAGTTGTTAATGTGAAACTAAGATGACCATTTTCCTTTAATTTACGATGATAATAGCTCATGGCAACTGGATGGCATTTACTTTTAACACTTTCCCCTCACTGGAGGAATATTCTTTCTCTTCACTGTGAAATATTCCTTCTAAAGAGACTATTGCTGAAATCTTGCTGATGTTCATGCCAGTGATCTTGGCAGTGTTCATGGCAAGTGGCGCATTCACAATGGTAGGACCAGAAGATCTGTTTGCCAGCAAGCGCGTGCCACTTCCCATCACTGCATAACATGCTGCAGAAGGGGAGAAAATTGCCCTTCATTGAAAATTCTGTTATCGTTGATTTACAAACATATCACATGATAACAGAAATAGTTACTGTTGTCATGCATCATTATCATCTACATATGATAATGAAGGCAAGGTCTGCAAGATGAAGGCATGTAAAATTGCCAGCTCCAATGTACCCCCCCACCCCTGCCACCACCGCACCACACCACCCCATCCCCACACCCACCCAAAAATATGCATTCTATGACTATTTTGAGCAAGAAGTCAGCGAAAACATGACCTCCACCCTGGAAGCCCTGGATGAACCTGTATCTGAGGTCACAACTGCAGATATTGGAGCAGCTTTCTTGAAGGTCAGCCTATGGAAATCGACTGGCCCGGATGGGGTACACGGATGAGCACTCAGGTCCTGTGCGGATCAACTGGTGGAGTACTCGCAGCCATCTTTAACCACTTTTACAAAATCCTGAGGTCCCTATCAGCTTTAAGAAGACAACCATCATCCTGGCACCTAAAACAAAACCAAGCAGAGTGTCTCAATGGCTATTGTCCAGTGGCTCTGACATCCATCCTTACAAAGTACATCCTTACTTAACTACGGCTTTTTTCCACAGGTAATTCGGTCCATACTTGACCAACATTGAGCATGCATTCGGCAGGTGGTGCGGGTACAGCTCTTGGATGTTGATTCATGGGTTGCCTGGTACCTCATGTCGTAAATGAGTGCTTTATGTGGACCATCTGAAGGGCACCATGACAGCTCAGAGACTATCGATGTGGCTGTGCAGACACTTGGAATTGGGCCGGTGTCTGCGGGAGTTTGCGCGTTCTCCCCGTGGTTGCGTGGGTTTTCTCCGGGCACTCCGGTTTCCTCCCACAACCCAAAAATTCGCTCTTAGGCTGATTGGGAAACAAATTGTCCCTATGGTGAGAATTTTCCATATTAGGAATAATATATATATTATTATATAGGAATATTAAAATAGGATAATGGATTTGCTACTATATAGTATGACGGCGGCGCGGGCTCATTGGGCCGAAGGGCCTGTTTCCCATGCTGTGTTGCTTAAAAAAAAAAGTGCTTCGAAAGGTTAGCATAAATCAATTCCCAGACTACCTGGATCCACTACAGTTTGCCTACGCCACAACAGGTCCACAGCAAACACAATCTTTCTAGCCATGCTCTTAATCCTGGAACACCTAAATAACAAAGACACCTATGTCAGACTCCTATTTATTGACGACAACTCAGCCTTCAACACCATTATTCCCGAAACCCATTTCCAAAATCCGTTGCCTGAGCCTCAGCTCCTCCCACTACGATTGAATCTTGAACTTCCTAACTCACAGACCAAATCAGTAAGGATAGGCAACAAATCTCCTCCATGATTATCCTCAACACCGGTGCTCCACAAGGCTACCTTCGCAGCCCCCTACTATACTTCTTATACACCTATGACTGTGTGGCCAAATTCCCTTCTAATTCAATTTTCAAGTTTGCTGACCACCATAGTGAGGCAGATCTCAAACAATGACAAGACAAAGTACAGGAATGAAATAGAGAATCTGATGATCTGATGTGGTAACAATAGTCTCCTTCAATGTTAACAAAACAAAGGAGATTATCATTGACTTCAGGGAGCATAGAGAAGAATATGCCCCTGTCTACATCAATGGGGACAAAGTAGAAATGATGGAGAGCTTCAAGTTTTTAAATGTCCAAATTACCAATAACCTGCCCTGGTCTCTTGATGCCAACGCTATCTCAAGGAAGCTCTTTCTCAGAAGACTAAAAAAATTTGGCATGTCAGCTATGACACTCACCAACTTTAACAGATGCACCATTCTTTCTGGTTGTATCACAGCTTGGCATAGTTCCTGCTCTGCCCAAGACTGCAACAAAATACAAAAGGCCAAGAATGTAGCCCAATCTATCACACAAAGCAGCCTCCCATCCATTGACTCTGTCCTACACTTCTCGGTGCCTCAGCAAAGCAGCCAGCATAATTAACAGTTCCTGGCGCTCCGGACGTTCTCTGTTCCACCTTCTTTTGTCGGGAAAAAAAGATGAAAGTCTGAGATTATGTACCAAGTGACTCAAGAACAGCTTCTTCCCTGCTGCCATCAGACTTTTGAATGGACCGACCTTGCATTAAGTTAATCTTTCGCTACATGCTAGCTATGACTGTAACAGTGCATTTTGTACTCTCTTATTTCCGTCTCTATAAATGGCATGCTTTGTCTGTAGCACTCAAGAACAATACTTTTCACTGTATGTTAATACATATGACAATAATAATTCAAATCAAATCAAAGAGATCTGAATTCAGAATATTGAAGCTTTCTTGCTTCCAAACAAGCAAAATAAAGGTTAGTCAAATTATGATTTTTAAAAAATAAATACTGTTCTTTTCATGGAATCATTCGTCTTCCCCTTTATCCATGATGAGACTAGAAAGGACAATTTTGCTTTCAAAAATATATATTGCTGGGTGATATTACAAAGTTAGAATATATACAGGAGGTGCAGATGTAGCTTGTTCACGTGATGTCATTAATGTCATATTAGCTAAGCATAAAGGCTAAATGTATGCAGAGTATGCTAATAGTTTCAGCATTACAACAGTGACTACACTTCAAAAGCACTTCACTGCCCATAAAATGCATTGAAATTACCAAGGATGTTGTAAGTTTTTAAAAATAAAATTAAAATGACTCAAAGCGGCATCTTGCAAAAAAGAAAACTCAATCAGGAATGAAATGGAACATATCAAACATGTTGGTGGAGCTGATAGCAGTGTTCGAGTGTACCGTGGAGAGAAGTATGTTAATTATGCAGAATGTACGCTGGCAGCTGAACCCTTTAGCTTCACCATGTGGCATGTAGCTGCATGCATTATAGAATTCCTGAGAGAAATGCTGTGCGTGGAGAATATGTCAACACTTGCTCTTTTGCTCTTTACTCCTCAGTCCCTGACTGCTCCCTCAGGTTGTGTCAGCTGCTGGATAATGCTGGAACGCTGCTCTTGCCTACGTTCCGTATCATCTAACTGCAAATTCACCTCCAGATCGATTTTCCCAGCCCTGCATTTCCTGTCTCTGCCCCTTTCAGATGAGAAATGAGTGAGTCACAGGCATCATGTTTGCTTAGATGACCTGTATGCCACAATGCTACTTTCAAATTCATTAAATACTCAAACATTTTAAATTGATCAGCAGTCATCAATCTCTTCAATTTTTTTTTGTTATTTAGATTTATTTCGTGCCAGTTACAAAATTCAGAACTTTTTGGAATTGTCACTAATCAGTTTCTGTTTGAACAGGTTTTTGGGAAGCTATTCATTGAGATCGTTATGAGTGAAAGACAATTCTTTTACACCAAGAAGGGCATGAGCCAGCACAATGTTAATATGGATATGAACCAGGGAAAGAAAGAAAAATATCAGGACATCTGAGCATACTTCATCAACAATGAACCACTTTTGAAGTGCAATCATTGTTGTAATGCAGAAAATTTATGGATATTCAGGAGCAGTTAGAACCTTCTGTAAAGTAGATGTTATATTTTAGAAGCATTGCTATGTGGCAAATTATAGTACCACAAGTGGTAAGTGTTCTCAGGTAACTCCCACAGGTGACTAATATGGAAGTGTAAGATCCTGCAATGAGTTTCAGTGGTGACCAACTTTCTTGTCCTTAGCCAACACTCACACAAACACGTTCTCGCATGGGCTATTGCATAGCAGCTCAGCTTGAGCATGTTTTTGCTGAGTAGTTCTTCTCCTTTCCCAGCTCAGGGCCAATGTATAAATCTGGCTGAGGTCAGCTAACTTGCTCTGAGGGTTGAGCCTGAAATCCTAGTGGTCCACACAGCTGAGTGGCACACCGTGCATTTATCCAGTAAATAATCAGAAATTGTCAAATTTAAGTCCTGAAGTGGCAGTAGAGGAATAATTGAAATTGGTTGTAACTGGTGTTACCTCCTGGAATTTAGACCATGTGCTATTTTGAATGTGCGCAGTCACTGAGTGGATATGTTGCAGCCACAACTTTGTTGCTGAGCTAAATGAAATAAATTATCTTGTCCAAATCTTTGCTCTTATAAGAATGTAAATGTTTTTTTAAAAAAATTGAGCAGCACAGTGCCACAGTGGTTTGCACTGCTGCCTCACAGTGCAGGGACCTGGATTCAATTCCAGCCTTGAGTGACTGTCTGTGAAGTTTGCATATTCTCTCTGTGCCTACGTGGGTTTCCTTTGGATGCTCTGGTTTCCTCCTACAGTCCAAAGATGTGTGAGTTAGGTGGATTGGCCATGCTAAATTGCTCCTTTATGTCAGGGGATTAGTAGGGTAAGTACATAGGGTTACAGGGCTTGGGCCTGGGTGGGATTGGTGTCAGTGCACGCTCAATGGGCCAAATGGCCTCCTTCTGCACTGTAGGAATTCTATGATTTAAAACCAGCAAATATTATTCAATAAAATTTGCAAGGTGAGTTGAAACAATCGTTTTTATAAAATTATTTTTTAACTGTCCAACTTCCTTTTCCATGATTTTATGTCAAAAAATACAAAAAAAAAGTGGCTTTATTAATGAGTGATTCTAAAATCTTTGACAGATCTGAAAAGTGTTGGCCTTCTAATTATCCCTGTTGTGTTGTAAAGAACCTCAGGGATGCAGTATTCTTTTTCAGGCATCTGCTTTCTGTCACTTCATCTTACAAATATTCATTAAGAAATAGACAGCAGCTTGTTTTGCTGTCGAAAATGATCTAATGCCCAAACAGTACTGACTGCAGCTGAGGCTGTAGAAGTTAGGTAGTTTTTTCATGTTACTGAAATGATTGAAAGTGAGAGCACAGTGCAATGCCAGAATAGATTGCTGAATCTAAAACTGAACTGGGCAGAAAATGAAATCATAGAGCGAGGTTCTCCTGCCACCCAGCAGTGTGTTTCCACCCGGCAGTGTCTGAGGTCCTGGATACCAGCAACATTAGGCACTTGTAGTTGATTTGAGCACAAACAGAGCCTGATACCATGCGTAATCCAATGCAAGACCTTTACTGACTTGTGCATGAGGAGAACCACTTTACAATTCTCCTGCAAGTGTTTCTAAAGTTATAGAAAAACAACTTCGCAATTGTAGTCAATAACAGCAAATTAGGAACAAGCAATTTTTCTAATCCTTCATTTGCATACATATTCACCAATTAAATCCTCAATTTTCTTCCTTTCTCATTTGATGAAATAACTGACTTCTGCTAATCCTTCATTTGCATAGCATATCTTGCCTTTGGTATTTCTTATGGAAAAATCTGGTCTTGCTCAGCCTCTGGTGAAGGCTGAAAAGCAGAACGTTATGGGGCCTGCACAGATGAAGATTAGCCTGTTCATGCTGAAATAGCAGACACTGACTCCTTTGAAGGTCCGCAAGCTGATAAACATTTTAAAAACTGTACGCATTTTAAAAACAGAAGGCATGGAACTTTAATTTGAACAATTTAGCTACCGATCACTTTAGCTTCCAAACTATGAAACTTCAATCTGAGCATTTTAACTGCCACAGGAGGAGGTGGCACATTGTTAGCTAACTGGGGGTTTTCTGGTTCTGCCACTGTCAAGGGGAATTCCTATTGATGTTAGTCCACAGAAACTCGTGGATGGGGGTGTGCTGCTGGCGGGATTGGAGAATCTGATCGAAGTGAACGGCCGGAAAATTCCGGCCACAGTTTAAATTGATGAGATCGTGTAAAATGTGAGCTTTGCCATTTTCAAAGTTCATTAGCAGCCGTTAATAATCCCAATTGCGAATGTACCTCAACCACTAGACTCAAGTGGAAAATCCACACTTTTAGTATGTGGTATATTGGCAATGACAGACTGAGGTCTGTCATTGCCAATGGCTGTTCTTGCAAACTCCAACTGTGACTTTATCAGAATCTGTCCATTTAAACAGCAGGATGTTAGTCCCTTTTACACTAGGTCTCATTCTGCACCAAGCATACCCAATGCTTTAATTGTACATGGCTGGAACTACCATCTGCCCCTCACAAGGTCATCAGTGTGGGAGCGCAAGAACTTCAGTTTATGGTTATCACTGAGTATTGGCCCCACTATTCCTGTAGCAGGCGAGACAGTAAATATGTGCAACATGTGTCTGAGAGAGAGCGAGAGGGAGTGTGTGTGAGAGAGTGGGAGAGAGAGTGTGTGTGCATGTGTGAAAGAGAGAAAGAGAGTGAATATATATGTAAGAGAGAAAGGGAGTGTACGTATATATGTCTGTGTGTGTTTGTGTCAGGATCACTCACAGTCTCAGGATTCTCACTCTCATCCCCACACATAAACAAATGCTCTCACTATTGACGGTGCATTGTGGTGAATGAATAAATACCCAAGAGTGGAAGTGAGTTGGATGAATACTCATCTTCTGAAACTCTAATGGTCATTTTCATTTGTTATATTTATTGCTTTGACATTTTTTTATTTTTGCAGAATAAGTTGCTTCTTTTCTCCACGCTCAACTTTTCTATTTCAATTCACGTATCTTATTGAAATTTGCTCATCTACTCCTTGATAGAAATAAAATGAAAATGTGGTCCCCGAGTGAGAAGATTGGACAAGCCTAGTATAGTAGCATCAGTACTTGGAAAGAGAAAAGGTAACTTAACTTTCAGATTTTAAACCCACAAGCAAAACATTTTAATTAAATTATCACCTTTAGTAAGACAAGTACATTTCACAGGAAAATATTAATTACCATTATTCCATTGTGCACTTTCAAGATACATCCTCGGCTGGACATAACTGTTACTAGGGGTCATAACCATGAGGTTCATGGTGGGAGATATAGGAGGGATGTCTGAGGCAGTTTCTTTACTCAGAGAGTGATTGGGCTGTGGAATCACTGCCTGCTGTGATAATGAAGTTGGACACTTTAGGAACTTTCAAGCGGTTATTGGATAGGCACATGGAGCACACCAAAATGATAGGAAGTGGGACAGCTTGATCTTGGGTTCGGAATAGCTCGACACAACACCAAGGGCCGAAGGGTCTGTACTGTGCTGTGTTGTTCTACGTTCTATGTTCTATGTCTTGCGTTCTTTCTGTCTGCTTTCATGCCCCCTCCATCTCATTCACATTGGGATTTAGTCCGGTACAGAAATAGTGAAGAGTATTAAAAATAGTTTTACACAAAATTGAAATAAATAATTTATAAATAGCAAATAGGATAAAAATAGGAGATGAGGGCACACAGTGAATGTATGAACAATGACTTTCTGTTTGATCTTATATAGTCAGCTGTTGGCATATTGATCAATTGCCACTAAATGATCATATGATAATCGCAAAGTAATCTGCAACTATATCACAGCTCTCCAAGCCTATTCATTTAGAAGAAATCAATAAGTTATTGCCCCTAGAGCTCGGGCAAGAGCTAAACATAACTGTTCTATTTTTGTGACTGACAGTAAGAGCAGAAGAGACATGTGTTCCCTGTGAACTGAGTTCATACTTGCCAACACATTTATCAAATAGCACCCGTTATCTCTATCACCTCGTAACAAATGCACATCTGCTTCTTTAGACTTTGTAATAGTTACAGAAATAGAATTGTCTTTATTGGAAACTAACAGAAAAATGGTTAAGAAATATTTTTAAAACCGCTGAATGAAATTAATGGCCTGTGATTCATTGCTGAATACAGGTTTCAGGATTTGTCACTATTCATCTATTGAATGATTCTGATATAATTTGTGTCAAAAATATATTGCTATATGCATAGTTCAACCCTTAAAATGGGTTAAATTCACTGAGCAGAGGTGCTGACAGATTACGATAAAGGCAGATGCATGAGTCTGTGACAATCCAAATGTATTTAATTAGAAACTTTCAGAAGCTACAGTGTATGACCAGTGGAGTAGTGTTTTGGGTAATATGCCAGTAAAACCTCTTCTCCGCCTTTGTTCCCCACTCCCTCAACATAGCTGCTCATTGCCTCCCTGATGTTCAACAGATTTATTTATAGCTAATGTGTGAATGGACATTTCATTAAAAATTAAAACAAAGTTTACCTTTCAATTTCTTCTCAGAGTAGGCTCTGTACTTAATATCCAGCTTGGGTTATGGTGTTTTCTTACAACTCTGTGTGGGGCAGCACAGTGGCACATTGGTTAGCACTGCTGCCTCAAATCATCAGGGATCCCAGGTTCGATTCTCAGCTTGGGTCACTGTCTGTATGGAGTTTGCATGCTCTCCTCGTGTCTGTGTGAGTTTCCCTGGGTGCTTCAGTTCCATCCCCCAGTCTGAAGTGCTGGTTAGGTGGATTGCCAATGCTAAGAATTCTCCCTCAGTGGGGCAGGCATCAGGCTGTGGCGACTGGGGATTTTCACAATGACTTCATTGCAGTGTTAACCTAACCCTGCTTGTGACAATAATAAATAAACTTTAAAACTTTTTATGAATGTAGGAGGGTTAATTTAAACAGCCTCAATTTCTCCACTCATCATAAAAGGAAAGATGTTTTGATTTGCTTCCCCTTTTTTAAATCAGTGGCAAGTTTCTCAACTTTTGACATAATCCAATTTTCTATTAACAACCCCAAATGCAGATAGGATGAACCCAGAGGGTTTATGTATTTGCACACACTCAAATGCAGCAGGAGGGTAGCCATATTGTATCCTTTTCACTCAGTAAAAGAGGGATAGAAAATAAAGTTTTACAAGACAAAGATTACAGAGAAAACAAATGCTGTTTCACCTGAGTTCAATGTTGAGGATCAAAGTGCAATGGTGTATTCCTTCACTGACATTAGCAGGCTGAACTTTCTAATAAAGTTGACCGCCACAATGAGAAAGCCATGCAGAGATGATTCAGTCTTGTAGGCAGTGGAACAAACTGTCCAGTGGAAAAAGTGGAGATGGACCAGGATGTATATCCCTTCGTCTGGGTCCATAAGATTGTTAAGGTTCCAACCATTATGTCTTAAAGGGATGCTGTGGGCACTAAAGTTTTTTTAAAAGTTTATTTATTAGTGTCACCAGTAGGCTTACATTAACACTGCAATGAAGTGAAAATCCCTAGTTGCCACACTCCAGCACCTGTTTGGGCACACTGAGGGAGAATTTAGCATGACCAATGCATCTAACCAGCATGTCTTTTGGTTTTTTCCTCACAGATGAATCAGCTGCGGTTGGTTCATCTTGCTTATGAAATGTAGATTGCCATATAATTTGAACTTGGTTTATGCAAACTAAAGGTGGTCATTAGGGCATCATCTTTTTTTTAGAATAGGTAGCTTTGGCCTCAGAGGTGTTGTGATGCAATGGCTAGCATCCTTGCCTCTGAGCTTGAAACCCTGGTGTTGAGACCCACTCTTGGAATTGATAGCTATGGTACATGCATTCATAACATGGCCAAATAGGTCAATTAAACTGCATAGCCTTCTAAACTATCTATGACAGTCAGCAAGAGTAGACTTTCCTTCATCCAGAACCTTCAGAAGGCATTGACAAACCACTGCAGTACCTTGTCAAGCTTAATGATAGAGTAACACATAGTTGCCCCCAACACATGGTACTTAAAGAGAGAGAGTTTACAAAGCAACTGCAAATTCTTTGATTAATTTTTTTATGATTTTAAACATTCCTTATTTGTCCATTTTTAAATTAAAGATGGGATGTTCTTGTGTGTGTTATTGCAATGAAGTCGTTAACCTATTCACATTTTATTAAAACTGACACATTACCCCTGTCATTCAATTCTGATAAAGTACAGATTTCTATAACATTTAAAGGCTTATAAATTATTGTCAACCTTTATCCCTCACCTCCCTCTTCGCCTCTCCTTCATTCCATGACTGTAATTGGAAATAGACAGCATGCTGCCACAGGCTGTTTATCAGAGGCTGGGTGCTGAATCATAAGAATAGCATTGACAATGGAATCAGCCTGATTCTTCTCAACATCCAAACATGAATTTAAGGAAGAGTGAGCAATATCAGACATTTTACCTTCTAAAGTAGATTGCATGACTACAATCCCTAAAGGGTGATCAGTTCTTCAATTATTAGGCCACAGCTGTCAGAAAAGTTCTGTCTCAAATTCTGCCTGGCGTGTTTTCTTTTGCTACCCCATGGGCAGGCTTACTCTTCTGCGAAAGACTTTACGCATCAGAATAGTTTTATTATACAGCTGATGGATTTATTCAGGCATTTCACTAAAAGCCATCCACAAATTCAATAGCTTCTTTTGCAATTATCTTTTGAAAGGTTTGGCTGTTCATTAACCCTCCAAAAGCTGAGGTTGGTTTTCTTCCCTTACCTTGCTTGAAAGCATTTGAATTTTCCATTTTGTCTTCTGACCACCCATTGTATTCCTGTGTATAGCAAAGTAGCAAATTTAGTGGGAGGGAACAATATAATGATAATGTCAATATAAGCAGGTGAATTTAACTTAGAATTATAGAATCACCTGTAGCATTGAAGTAGGTCACATGGCCTATTGAGGCCATGCCAACAACAATTCTATCCAGGCTCCGTCCCTACAACCCCATGCATTCACCCTGCAAAACCCCCTGACACTGAGGATCAATTTACCACAGCTAATCAACCGAACCCACACATTTTTGGGCTGTGGAAGGGAATCAGTGCACCCGGGGGAAACCCACGCAAACACAGGGGGAATGTGCAATCTCCACACAGACAGTCACCCGAGGATTCCTGGTGTTATGAGACAACAGCGCTAACCACTATGCCACCCATAACTTGCATAAGTTATTGGCTCAATTAAACTGCTTTTTTGCAAACACAAGCTTAATGTGTAACTGAAGACATCATGATATCATCCTATCATTAACCATGTCTGTCTTAACGTTTTATTTCCTGTAACTGAAGATTAAGAGGGAAATGTTGTATTATTAACATAATACATGATTAGTACAGTGCAGCAAACATAGTAGAAAACGCAGTGTGGGTGGTTTCAATAAGGGCTGAATTTTTAGTGAATTCCCTTCTTTTTAGTATCTATTTTTTTCCAGTCACACATGCATGCTATTTCCTTACTGCCTCTGTGGGCATGTTTCCTGTGGTGGATTAATGGCAGATGTTGCCTGTTCCCAATATACATTTTTAAAGACACTTCAAATATATTTTAAATGTTTGCCTTAAGTGTCTGGGCTTATGTATCTAACAAGCAAGTATTGTGATTCACAATGGTGAAGGAGAGAATGAGGAATGTGGGCTAGTGCAGGGCTCTGTACCTTCCCCATTAGTCACAATGTCTTCTCCCCCCACTTCAGAAGTAAAAGTAGCAGAATACTAATAGCAAAGCATTTATTGAGTCCCTTATTGCTGATCCATGTCAAATTGTCCTTTTGCATCATCAGGATGCAACATGTGTGCAGGGCTTTGGGAAGTGATGGTTCTGAAGGATGTGTAGAATGGATGGTAGGGCAAGCACCAAGTCTGGGAAGAGAGGAGATGGGGGAAAGTGGTAGACCAACAGGAAGGGGCAAGTGGTGATCAGTAGTCGTCCAAAGTTTTAATGGAGCCAGAAGAAGAACTCCTTATCTTCTGACTCCACATTTAGATAAAATATTTTCTACTTGCTTTCCTTTCTGTAAAGGTCCATGACTATAGTGATGGCAGCACGTATTGTGTAGTCAATTTCAATCCACGTTACTGTTCGGAATGTTAATGAGGAATCACCCAAAACCCAAAATAAATACTAATATCTTTGAGATTTGGTGGGAATAGCAATACAACTGTTAGGCACAAATACTTGACTAAGAATTAAAATCACCAGCAAATGATCGATCCCATCCATCACATTCTTCATTAACTGACCAAGTTGTGTGGCTAAAGCACAGAATCAGTTTTTCCAACAACTTTTCCAAGCTGGGCAGCATGTTTCACAGCCATCAACACCATTTTTCCTCCAAAACTCATTTCCACACTCTGTGGGGTCCGGGGCTCGGCACCTCCCTCTGCAACTGGATCGTAGACGTCCTAACCCACAGATCACAACCAGTAAGGATATGCAACAACTATCTCCTCCACGATTATTCTCAACACTGGTGCTCCACGAGGCTGTGTCATCAGCCCCTTCCTACATTCCTTATACATCAATGACTATGTGGCTAAATTCCCCTCCAATTCCACTTTCAAGTTTGCTGATGACACCAACATAGAGAGTCGGATCTCGAACAATGTTGAGATGGACTATAGGGAAGAGAGAGGGAATCTGGTGAATTTCTTTGATGACAATATTTTCTCTCTCACTGTCAGGAAAGAAACGAGATAGTCATCGACTTCAAGAAACATATTGGAGAACATGCCCCTGTCTACATCAATCTAAATGAAGTAGAAATGGTCAAGAGCTTCAGGTTTCTAGGCATCCAGATCATCAACAACCAATCCTGATCTCTCCATGCTGACACTATAGTTATGAAAATCCACCTTTCAGGTGAATAAGCAAATTTGGCATGTCCACTACAACTGTCACCAATTTTTACAGATGCATCATAGAAAGCATTCTGTCTGGATGTATCACAGCTTGGTATGGCTCCTGCTCTGATCAAAACTGCAAGAAACTACAAAGGGTTGTGAAAGTAGCCCAGTCCATCATACAAACCAGCCTCCAATCCATTGACTCTGTCTACACATCCTGCTACATTAGGAAAGCAGCCAGCACAATCAAGAACCCCACACACCCAGGAAATATTCTCTTCCATCTTTTTCATTGGGAAAAAGGTACAGAAGTCTGAAATCAAGTACCAACTAACTCAAGAACAGCTTCTTCCCTGATGCCATCAGCTTTTTGAATGGACCTACCTTACATTAAATTGATCTTCCTTTACAACCTAGTTATGACTGTAACACTACATTTTGCATCCTCTCCTTTCCTTCTCTATGAATGGTATGCTTTGTCTGCATAATGTGCAAGAAACAATATTTTTTACTTCAGACTAATATGACAGTAATAAATCAAATCAAAAAGATCGCACTGTCCTATCAAAGTCCACCTTATGCTACAATTGTCCAATGAGATGTCTAAGGAGCCAATGTTACCATCTCGTCTCACTGGTTGATCGACAAGGTGAGCCAAAAATATCGGGCGACTGGTGAAAAATTGGATTTGTGCCTGGTATTTCGCCTCTTGCGACATTACTGGCCATCATGACATCACTCCACTGTGGGCAGATGTTTTGAGCATGGGCTGGAAGTGGGGACTGTCACAGTAAAACTGCTCAGTGATGTTAACTGCAATTTGGTCCTTGAGATTTTATACTCCTATCACCAAACCCGCCACAGAAGAAAGGAAATGTCTTTGCATTTCAAAAAGAAACCAACCTCTAATTTCATCAATTAATGCCAGTTTTTGCAGCTTTCAAAATACTCTGCCTAACACTTAAGCCAGCTGAAATAACAATTGTAAAAATATTTGCAGTTCTGCCATCCTCTAATCTGCGAAGTGCCAGCTCTACCTGATTTTGTGATTTTTGCCTCTCGCCAAATGTTCTACAGCTTTAAAACTGTTACCGACCAATGATTCTGTTCATTTGTCACAAAAGAAAGTCACCTGCAGATTTTAACAGCTTACTTTATTTTAGAAAGCCTTTTTACCTTTGCAATACATGTTGGTAAGATCTGATCAATTTCTGTATACCTGTCTATATTTCAGCCCTTGCTGTCCTGTCTGGGTTGTAAATCTTTGCAAGTCCTAAGCAGAAATTTCACTTAAAAGTGTGATTAAATCATTGCTGAATGGTTTCAGGCTGTTCTAAACTATAATTTACATATACTCTGTGTGCCACAATGGACCCTTCACCACTAATTGTTCGTGCAAAAAATGGGCAATGCATGATTCCAGTTTTAGGTATTCTGTGACAGGTTTAGAACACAGAACATAGAGCAGTATAGCACAGTATCGGCCCTTGATGTTGTGCCAAGCTACGTCCAAGCCCAAGATCAAGCTATGCCACTCCCTATCATTCTGGTGTGTTCCATGTGCCTGTCCAATAACCACTTGAAAGTTTCTAAAGTGTCTGACACCACTATCACAGCAGGCAACACATTCCACACTTCAATCACTCTCTGAGTAAAGAACCTACCTCGAACATCCCTCCTACATCTCCCACCATGAATCTTATAATTATGCCCCCTAGTAACAGCTACATCCACCCAAGGAAATAGTCTCTGAAATAGTTTCTGATAATTTTATCACTCACATAAGATGTCTCACCTACTAAAGTATAACCTGGTAATTCACTGTTCCCAGTGAAAGATGCTGGACAGGATTTTCTGGCTGTGCTCATCCCAAAGTCAAAGAATCCCACTGGAAGTCAATGGACCGTTGCATAGTCTGCCTGCTATGATTCCCATGGTGGGCAGAATAGGAAAATTCTGCCCACAGCGTGGAACTTCCCATTTGGGAGTATGGTGGAAAAGTTAACTAGATGGCAGGCTGGATTAGTCCACACAATTTTCTGCTTTTCAGCTCAAGGTGCATATCGAATCTTGTGCGGTGAGTAGGGATTTGTCTGCCGAGCTATTACCTCATGAAGTCGAAGGTCCTGTTGCCATACCTGAATAGCACCGGCGCAGGCATTCGGTCATCGAAAGATAGGTATGCTTTTTCGTTTTGGTTCTCGACGGTGCCCAAAAGAATAGAACCCTCTGCTCCTTGGGAACTCTCCCACAGGCTAAAGAGAAAGGCAATTTCCTCAAAATTGCATCGGGAGGTCTGTGCAATTTGACCATGTAAGAAGTCTTACAACACCAGGTTAAAGTCCAACAGTTAGTGAGATTTTGCAAGCCCAAGCAAGTCGAGGGAATTACAGATAGTGTGACATGAATCCAAGATCCAAGTTGAGGCCGTTCTCATTGTGTGCAGAACTTGGCTATCAGTTTCTGCTCAGCGATTCTGCGCTGACATGTGTCCTGAAGGCCGCCTTAGAGATGCTGACTTGAAGTTCAGAGGCCGAATGCCTGTGACTGCTGAAGTGTTCCCCAAAGGAAGAGAACACTCTTGCCTGGTGATTGTCGAGTGGTGTTCATTCATCCATTGTCATAGCGTCTGCATGGTCTCCCTAGTGTACCAAGCCTCAGGATATCCTTTCCTAAATCATATCAGGTAAACACAGTAAAAAGTCTCAAACACTAGGATAGAGACCAACAAGTTTATCTGGTAGAAAAAGTCACTCACTTTCAGAGCGCTGCTCCTGTGTCAGCTAAGAAGGAGCAGTGCTTCAAAAGTTAATGGCTTTTGCTACCAAATAAACCTGTTTGTGAACTGAAATCCCTCTGATCTGATGAAGGGGTAGTGCTTTGAAAGGTAGTGGCTTGTGCTACCAAATAAACCTGTTGGACTTTAACCTGGTGTTGTGAGATTTCTTACTATGTTTACCCCAGTCCAACACCGGCATCTCCACTTCATCGTATCAGATAAACAACGTTGGCTGAGTTGCAAGTGTATGTACCGTGTACCTGGTGGATAGTGTTTCCATGTGAGATGTTGCCATCCTTGTCAATGATCTGGCACATCTTGTAGATGTTGCTGTGGCAGTGTTGTATGATGATGTGGTCACTGTTCTCCTGAAAGTTGGGTCTGTTTGAGGTTGTGCAGTTGTTTGAAGGCAAGAAGTGGGGGGTGCGTGGATGGCTTTGGCGTGATGTTCGTTTCATCAATGACATGTTGAAGGCTGCAAGGAAGATGTCGTAACTTCTCCATTCCAGGAAAGTACTGGATGACAAAGAGTGCTCTGTCCACCGTGTCTCCTGTTTGTTTTCTGAGGAGGTCGGTGCGGTTTTTCGGCTTGTTGGAACTGTCGATCGTTGAGACGAGCACCATTTTCTGTTCTTATGAGGACATCTTATAAGGGCACTCCACTCACATTGACTGTATCTTTAAGACTTGATTGTCTGTAAAGATTAACATTTCAACCAGTATTTTGTAAATTGAGTTTGTGTCTTTATATATCCTGTTTGTGAACTGAAATTTCACTCTTCTGATGAAGGGGCAGTGCTCCGAAAGCTAGTGGCTTGTGCTACCAAATAAACTTGTTGGACTTTAATCTGGTGTTGTGAGACTTCTGAATGTGTTTACCCCAATCCGACACCAGCATCTCCACATCATTTGATAATATCAGATTAGGAGGAGGTCACTGGGGAGATCTGTGCCAATGACCAACAAAAAGGACCACCCTTCAACGCAGATAGAGAATGGGAGAACTGATGTGCATTGCTAGGGTAACTTCTAATCACTCCAAATTCATACGTTTAGAAGGATATCAGGAAGCCTAAGAGTTACAGTCCATGCAGTCCACAAGAGATATCACACACTACCATCTGATAGGAACATAGGAATTAGGAGTAGAAATAGGCAAATTTAGACCTTCGAGCCTGCAATCAGATCATGGCTGATGTCTTACTGGTCTCAATACCTTCCCACCCTTATCTCCTTAATGTTAGAAATGTATCTATCTCCTTCTTAAAACCATTGAATGATTCACATTCCACCACACTATGGGGCAATGAGCTCCACAAATTCACTACCCTCTGTGAGAAATAGTTCCTCCTTATTAATCCACCATCTCTCAATCTATACCTGTGACCACTTGTTCTAAATTTCCCATAAGAGGAATCATTTGGTCTACATTTATTTTATCAATCCCTTTCAAAATTTTATATACTTCAATCAGATCCTCTTTATCCTTCTAAATTCCAGTGAGTATCAGTCCAAAATGTTTAATTTTTCCTCAAACATCAGTACTGAATGTCTGCCAGCCATTGATCTGATCTCGCACAAATGGTATGTTAATTCCTTACTATGTTCTGCCAGTGTGAATATATGTACATTGGAGAGATTTACTTTAGATTCAGCTTCACAATCTGGCAATCACCTCACCAATATTTGTCCACAACACACAGAGACAGTGACAGGCGAGGTCTTTGACACTCAGAGGACTGCTGGAGACCAGACCCCTGCTGAGTCTTAATCCAATGACAAGCCTTTGGAATGAACACTAAGAGAAATGTTGGAGATGCGAAGACAGGCAGGGGAACATCAGAGTTATCAGAGGCTGTCAACAGGCAGAATAGAGGATGTCATGGCTCTGGCATGCAAGCGCATCGAGGTTTCCATGGGAAGGAAAGTCAGCATGGTTCTGTCATGGGGAGGTCATGCCTGAAAAATCTGTCAGAATTCTTTGTGGAGGTAATGGGCAGGTTAAACAAAGGAGAGACAGTGAGGTTATCTACTTGGATTTCCAGAAGGCCTTTGACAAGTTGCCGCACAGGAAGCTGCTGAGTAAGATAAGAGCTCATGGTTTTAGAGGCAAAGTACTAGAATGGATAGAAGATTGGCTGACAGGCAGAAGGTAGAGATTGAGGATACAAGGGGTCCTTTTCAGGATGGCGACCAGTGACTGGTGAGTTTTGCAGGGGTCAATATTGGGAACACAACTTTTTATTTTACATATCAATGATCTCAATGAAGGAACTGAGGGCATTACGGCTAAGTTTGCAGATGATACAAAGCTAGGTGGAGGGACAGGTGGTATTGAGGAGGCAGAGAGACTACAGAAGGACTTGAATGGGTTAGCAAGACACTCAGTTGTATCAATCGCTACAAAGTCTCAACAAAGAAATGAAACAAGATGGACCACCTGGCATAGACCTAGGCAATGACAAAACCAACAGTCCTGTTGATCCTTACTAACATCTGGGGGCCAGTGCCAAAATTGGGAGAGCTGCCTCACAGACTAGTCAAGCAACTGCCTGACATAGTCATTCCCACAGAACCATACCTTATAGATAAAATCTTAGACACTGCCATTACCATCCCTGGATATGTTTTGTCTCACTGGCAGGAGAGATCCAGGAGAGGTGGTGGCACTGTGGTATACAGTCAGGAGGGAATTGCCCTGGGAGTCCTCAACATTGATTCTGGACTCCATGAAATCTCATAGCTTCAGGTTAAACATGGATAAGAGATGTTCTTATAGGTTACCACATACCATCCTCCTTCGGATGATGAATCTGTACTCCTCAATGTTGAACAAGCAGACGTAGCTGTTAGACTGGGTCTGCAACAGCTGGTGAAGAAATGAACGTGAGGGAAAAGTATACTTGACCTCATCCTTACCAATTTGCTGGCTGCAGATGCATCTGTCCATAACAATATCAGTAAGAGTAACCTTCACACACTCCTTGTGGAGACAAATTCCTGCCTTCATAATTAAAATAATCTCCATTATGTTGTGTGGTACCATCACCGTGCTAAATGGGACAGAATTCAAACAGATCTTGCAACTCAAGATTAGGCAACGATCTGCAACTTCATGGCCCAGTATATCATCTACTCAACCACTACCATCAAGCCAGGGGATCAACCCTGGTTCAATGGAGAATGCAAAAGGGCATGCCAGGAGCAGCTCCAGGCGTATCTAAAAATGAGGTGTCAATCTGATGAAGCTATCAACCATGATTACTTGTGTGCCAGATGACACAAACAGCAAGTGATAGAGATGAGCAATCCCACCACCAAAGGATCAGATCTAACCTCTGTGATCCTTCCACACCCAGTCATGAATGATGGTGGACAATTAAAAGACTCACTGGAGGAGGAGATTCCACAAATATTCCCATCCCTCAATGATGGAAGAACCTAACACATTTGTGCAAAGGATAAGGCTGAATGAAGCATTTGTAGCAATGTTTAGCCAGATGTGCTGAATGGTTGATCCACCTCGCCCTCTTCTTGGGTTCCCAATATCTCAGATGCTAGTCTCCAGCCAATTCGATTCATTCCATGTGATATTAAGAAACAGTTGAAGGCCCTAGATACTGCAAAGGCAATGGGCTCTGATATTGTTCCAACAATAGTACTGAAGACAACACTGGCATTTACCTGACAATGAGGAAAATTGCCCAGGTATGCTCTGTACACACAAAAAGAAGGACAAATCCAAACCAGCCAGTTATCACCCAATCAGCCTACTCGCAATTATCAGTGAAGTGATGGAAGGGGTCATCAACAATGCTATGAAGGCTTAAGGTTGAAGACATCTTGGATACTCAGTTCTAGCTGTTTCTGCCAGATGTGCGTTCAGACTTGTATCCCAGCACACTAGCCATGGGTGCATTCCAGCAGTGGCTATGCAAGAGGGGTCATAGCACCTCGATCTCCCTCCAAGAAGTCGGGGGAGGCTCTCAGACCCAAAGGGAGGATGAGGGTCAACAAAACAGCTCGAGAGGATCCACCCACGATAATCAAAGGGTGTCCTACCATTCAATATCTCCTCTACCTAGGACCTATGGGGCTAAGGAGTGCTCACTTGTCCCAGAACTGGTAGCCCGAGGTTTCCTCCAGATGCCCCAGTTTCCTCCCACAGTCCAAAGATGTGTGGGTTAGGTTCATTGGCCATGCTAAATTGCACCTTAGCATCAGGGGAACTAGCAGGGTAAATATTTAAGAAGAAATATGCTTATAGAGAATATTCAATTAGGAAGTTAGCAGTGGTAGTGTTATGGGAATAGGGCCTGGATGGTCAGGCTACAGACTCGATGGACCAAATGGCCTCCTTCTGTACTGTAAGAATTCCATTATTCTAAGTGTCATTTGGATTGTTAATAATAACCATGATTGTGCACAAAAATTTGATAAACGCATTAGATTTTTCAGCTGTTGGAGGATTTAAATCTCCTGGTTAGAAAAATGACAGTCTGCAAATTTAAAAAAAAAATCAGTGCTTGCTTTCTTGCATTGCATTTTGACATAAACTTGAGGCTATCATGATAGGTCCGGTCATGTAGCACAAATCATGTCATTATCACAATGGGTGCCTGTCAGTTCATATTTTCATTGATAGCTCCAAGTGCTTGTGAAGCTTTTGGTGTGGGATGATTAATACAAAAGTTTGTTTTCATAAGTGATTAACTAGTTGAAGGAATTTGAATGCAGCAAATACGTTTTATCAATGAAAATGTCTTTTTAAATTTTGAATTCATCCATGAATGCTTAGAACTTTATTCTCTTCAGCATGGATTTTGAGATTTGTCCCTGGTCAATAACTGATGAATTGGCATTAAGGGTGCAAAAGCAAAGGGTAGTGATTGGAGAGCATCAGTTGCATTAAGGTTATAAATGACCATTGGAGTTGGTGGAGGGTCATACATTGTCATTGGGTGAGAAAAGAGCCAGATCTTTATATCCATTGAGTCCCAATGGGATGACATATAAACTTTACTACTTTACCATTCGACCTTTCAAGCCTACACCACCATTCAACATGATCATAAATGATCATGCACTTTCAGTATCCCACTCCCACTTTCTCTCCATGCACTGTGATCCCTTTAGCCATAAGGGCTATGTCCAGCTCCCTCTTGAACATATCTAACAAACTGGCCCCAGCAGCTTTCTGTGATAGATAATTGCACAGGTTCGCAACTCCCTGAGCGAAGAAGTTTTTTGTCATTTCAGTCCCAATGGCTTACCCCTTTGATCCTTAGTTCTGGACTTCCCCAGCATTAGGAACATTCTTCCTGCATCAAACTGTCCACTCCCATCAGGATTTTATATATTTCTATGAGATCCTCTGTCATTCTCCTGAATTCCAGGGAGTACAAGTCTGGTCGATCCAATCTTTCTTCATAAGTCAATCCTTCCATTCCAGGAATCAATCCGGTGAACAAAACACTTCTATATATTACGTAAAATTCTAATAATGTGAACACTACACTGCCATGAAAGGCTATTTACAAGCTTGCGTAAATATGGTACATGACCAATACTGTCTATCAAAGAGGAAACAGAAAGAAATCTCATAACACCAGCTTAAAGTCCAACAGGTTTATTTGTAGCACACATCCCATGCTTTCAGAACACACTGTTCCTCCATCAGTTGGGTGGGAGTTCTGATCACTAACAGGGCATATAAAGACACAAACTCAATTTACATGCATAATGATTGGAATGTGAGTCTTTATAGCTAATCAATTCTTAAAGGTACAGACAATATGAGTGGAGAGAGCTTTAAGCACAGGTTAAAAGGATGTGTATTATTTCCAGAAAGAAGGTTAGTGAGATTTTGCAAGTCCAGGCAAGTTATGGGGGTTATAGATAGTGTGACATGAACCCGGTTGAGGTCATCCTCATGTGTGCAGAACTTGGCTATCAGTCTATGCTCAGCGACTCTCTGCACTGTAGTGTGTTGTGAAGGCCGATTTGGAGAATGCATACCTGAAGATCAGAGGCCGAATGCTGGTGACCGCTGAAGTGTTTCTCAGCAGGAAGAGAACAATCTTGCCTGGTGATTGTGAGCGGTATTCATTCATCCATTGACGTAATGTCTACATGGTCTCCCCAATGTACCAAGCCTCGGGCCATCCTTTCCTGCAGCATATCAGATAGACAACGTTGGTCGAGTTGCAAGAGTATGTACCATGTGCCTGGTGGATGGTGTTCTCACATGAGATAATGGCATCCATGTCAATGATCCGGCACGTCTTACAGAGATTACTATGGCAGAGTTGTGTGGTGTCGTGGTCGCTATTCTTCTGAAGGCTGGGTATTTTACTATGGACAATGGTCTGTTTGAAGTTGTATTTGAAGTTACTTGAAGGCAAAAGTGGGGGTGAGGGGATAGCCTTAGCGAGATGTTCACCTTCATCAATGGCATGTTGAAAGCTCCGAGAAGATGTCGTAACCTCTCTGCTCCAGGGAAGTACTGGATGACAAAGGGTACTTTGTCTACTGTGTCCCCTGTTTGTCTTCTGAGGAGGTTGGTGCAATTTTTTTGCTGTGGTGTGTCGGAACTGTCGATCAATCAGTCAAGCGTCATATTCTGTTCTTATGAAGGCAACTTTCAGCACTTGGTGGTGTCTGTTGTGATGATCCTCATCTGAGCAGATCCTGTGTATACGAAGGCTTGTCCGTAGGGAACGGCTTCTTTAACATGTTTAGGATGGAAGCTGGAGAAGCGGAGCACCGTGAGGTTATCCATGGGCTTGCAGTACAGTGAGGTGCTGGCGTGACCGTCCTTAATGGAGATTCGTGTGTCCAAAAATGCAATTGATTCCAGAGAATAGTCCATGGTGAGTCTAATGCTAGGATGGAACTTGTGTTGTCGTCATACATTTGTTTCAGTGACCGTTCGCTATGAGTCCAAAGGAAAAAAATGTCATTGATGTATCTAGTGCATGAGGATGGCCTCAACTAGGATCTTGGGTTCATGTCACACCATCTGTAACTCCCACAACTTGCTTGGACTTGCAAAATCTCACTAATTCTCCTATCTGGAAACAGTGCTTAAAGCTCCCTCCACTCACATTGTCTGTACCTTTAAGAATTGATTAACTGTAAAGACTCACATTCCAATCGTTATGCATGTAAATTGAGTTTGTGTCTTTGTGCCCTGTTTGTGATCAGAACTCCCATCCACCTGATGAAGGAACAGCGTGTTTCGAAAGCTAGGGGCATTTGCTACAAATAAACCTTTTGGACTTTAAGCTGGTGTTGTGAGATTTCTTTCTGTTTTACCCCAGTTCGACGCTGGCATTGCCATATCAAAGAGGAAACCAAGGTTCCCCCTCCCAGATTCCAATCCTGCAATGCCAATTTTTCAGGTAAAAATCCATAACCTTGAGTTGAATTTCTTCTCCCCCTGTTCTTTTTAAACAGTTGGGTATCTGGACATTCTTTTTCCACTGAATTAAGATCAGATATGGAATCAGATTGCTGAGATCAGATTGGTCTGACATTTAACTTACTCCTCCATCACTCCGAGCTGACTGTAACTTGAAATGTTTGTGTGCTTTCCCTTGTCTCAAAAAGCTCCCCTTACTTAATGCAGTAGTCGAGTCTACAGCTAGTCAACCTGACATACTTCAAATTCTTTGGTGTTATACATTTTGTACAGCTGGGCTTACTAGATTTTCAGCTTTTATTCTGGCTAATCAGCTGTTAGCTGCTTGAGAGGTATATGACAAAGTTTATAAATCGTGTGACATGACTTGCCTTTTTGTTCTGATAACATTAATAGTCTTCTACTGGGAAAAAAACCCTAAATGAGTAAAATTGGAACATATTCAGTACCCAACCAGGCATAATTAATTCTCTGAGGCTGGCACTCATTGTTCAAAATGTTTATTGTTGTAAGATTTTTAAAGCCATAATTTTACTAAATTTTTTGGACCTTCTGAGAAAAGTGATAGTTATGATGTAGTGGTAGTTATAGACAGATGCTAGAGGTGGGTTCTTTACTCAGAGGGTAGTAAGGACGTGGAATGCCTTGCCTGCAGCAGTTGTGGACTTGTCAAGTTTAAGGGCATTCAAATGGACAGTGGATAGGCATATGGATAGCATTGGAATAGTTTAGGATAGAGGGTCATAAAATTGGTTACATTGGTCGGCGCAACATCGAGGGCAAAAGGGCCTGTACTGCGCTGTAATGTTCTATAAGTAGTCATTTGAGCACAAAATTTAGAAAACAAAATCAGCTGGAACTTTTTTAACCACTCCAATTTTACTCATTTCTGTTGTTGACCACAAGAAACCACTGTCAATGGATTTAAAGGAGAAGTGAATACATCAGCAAGCTGAAGCACTGG
Organism: Sphyrna mokarran; assembly: GCA_024679065.1. NCBI lineage: Eukaryota > Metazoa > Chordata > Chondrichthyes > Carcharhiniformes > Carcharhinidae > Sphyrna > Sphyrna mokarran. The sequence continues at coordinate 78,124,988 of JAGIQG010000002.1, forward strand.
TTTCACTCACTGACACACATTGTTTCTACTCAAAATGCCAACGTTGAAGGATAAAACCTCTTGTTTCACTTCGTATCCAGTGGTGAACTTAAATTCAGTGGGATAACCTTCCAAAAAATGGACTTGCTTTGTTACTCAGAAAGGCAACTAGACAGGAGAGGTGCAGGTCACTTTCCTCAACTAATCACGCACTTTATAATTATGTGGCAAAGTGATGCATTTTGTCACGATTACATCATCACACTGTGCACTTGGTAAACAATGAATTTAATTTTTTGCCAAACATTTTTTTTTAAATGAAGATTATATCCTCTTTCATTTTCTGATTCCTTGTGGTTAGTTCTGCTTTCTTAAAGCTAAGGATAAGAGAAAACACACTGGGAAAGTTTTACAGTGTGGCTTCCTCACAATGGGAAGTGAAACTAAATTTGTCAGAATGCACACATACAAAACAATGCCAACCTGACCTCTACTAGACAGAGTAAGGTCAGCAGGCCAATTATGGGCTAAAAGCAAAAAACGTGCTGAAAATATGCAACAGCTCTGGCAGCATCAATGGAAAGAAAGAGTTAAGGGGCTAAGTCTTACCAAAAAATGCCGACGTGTTGTTTCTGGTGAGAAAACTGGTCTGTTTTTCTTCAGGGAAACCGATCGATTCTCTCTCCAGATTCTACCACACTCTGCCAAAAAAAAAGCAAAGGGGCACGATTCACGCTAACATACAGGAGGGTGCCTAAACACATCGGCAAAACCTCACTGCCCAGATTGCGAGTGCGATATGTAAAGGGAATCCTGCTAATAAATGTAATAAACTTCTCCCCAACCCGCCACAGAGGCCTCAAGATCCCCCTTCCTATTCCCAACTGGAGCCAGCATTCACTACAATCCCCCACTGTGCGATCATCATCCTTCCTTCCCCCTGTGATCATCAGCCCCTTTTTCACCCACCCCATTCCCCAAATGGTCATTGCTGGCATCTCCTGTCTCTCAGATGCTCACAGAAAATATTCCTTATCTATGAAACAAATGACTAGATATTCTCAGTTTATGACAATCCGATTAGTTAAGGGATAAATATTGTCCACCATAGTTGCCAAACTCTCCTGATATTCTTCAAATGGTGTCAAGGGAGCTTTTATATCCATTTGAGGGGGAGTTGGCTCCTATCTAGTGTTAACAATCTCTGCCAATATTGCACTCTTTCACTATTGCATTGAAGTGTCAGTTTAGATTATACACTGCAAGCCTCTGGAATGCAACTTGTTCTCACAATCTTCTGACTCAGAGATGAGAGTACTAACGGTAAGTCAAGGATGACTCCTTGATTAATCATATGTACCATGCCCAGCATTGGACTTAGCACGTCAATAACTATTGTGAAAATTTATTTAATGACCCTTCCTTTCCCACAGGCACTCTGTCCAAACATTGCTCCTCCATATAATTTGTTAGCATCAACTTCTTTTAAAGTTCATAAACTTGTTCTAATACTACATAATAGTCACTGGTGTTAGCATGTATTCTTAAAGGCAGTGGTAAAGTGCTATTGTCACTAAAATTCAGGATACTATTCCGAGGAACTGGGTTCGAGTCCCAGCACAGCAGATTCAATAAAAATCTCCAATTAAAAGTCTAATGGTGTCCATGAAATTATCACCATTTTTTAAATGATCTAGATGTGATTGCAGGGTGTAAGATGTGAAAATTGGTGATGTAAATGAGGAGGAGGAAAACTATAGATTACAGGACGATTTAGATGGGCTGGTCAAATGGGCAGAACAGTGGCAAATAGAATTTAACCTGAAAAGTGTGAGGTGATGCAGTTTGGAAGGACTGACAAGGCAAGGGAATATACAATGAACAAGAGGATGTTAGGAAGTACAGAGAGGACCACAGGGACCTTGGGGTGCCGGTTCAAAGATCCATGAGAGCAACAGGATAGGTAAATAAGGTGGTTAAGTAAGCATCCAGGATACTTATCTTTATTAACCAGGGCATAGAATATAAGATCAGAGAGGTTATGATGGAGCTGTATAAAATGTTTGTTAGGCCACAGCTAGAGTAGTGCACGCAGTTCTGGTCACCACAGTATAAGAAGGATGTGATTGTATTCGAAAGAGTGCAGAAGAGGTTCAACATGATGTTGCCTGGGCTGGAGAATTTCAGTTATGAAGAGAGGCTGGATAGGCTGGGGTTGTTTTTCTTGGAGCAGAAAAGGCAGAGGGAGGGACCTGAATGAGGTGTACAAAATTATGAGGGATATAGATAGGGTAGATAGGAGGAAACTTTTCTTCTTACTAGTGCAGTCAATAACCTAGGGCACAGGTTTAAGGCAAGGAACAGGAGATTTAGAGGAGATTTGAGGTTTTGTCATTTTCTGGAATGCATTACCTGAAAAGATGGTAGAGATGGGAACCCTCACAACATTTAAGAAGCATTTTAGATGAGCATTTGAAATGATATAGCATACAAGATTATGGACCAAGTGCTGGGAAGTGGGATTAGAATAGATCTGTGTTTGATGGCCAGCACAGGCATGATGAACTGAAGGGCTTCTTTCTAAGTTGTAAAACTCTATTATGATTCTATGACTGTTTTTCTTCATAACAGCAAAACATTTTGGAATGCAACAGTTACAGATAAAGCTCAGTAGGAAATGTTCTCAGATTTGATAAGATAGAATACTTGTACATAACATTTGGGGAAGCCCTGATTTGTACAATTTAAAATCATCAATAAATGGTCACTCCAATTAGCATTGATAACTCTCAGACCCCCAACATTTTAAATCAATCCCAAAGAGGCTGCCAGAGTTTTATTGAGAACACCTTTCAAATAAGTTTTGAATATTGGAAGTCATTGATTAACCATTTACTGTAAGATGATAGTTAGCATTCAAACTTGGACAGTGATAGCCTTTTTCCTAGGATGGAGAAAGCTAGCACGAGGGGACACAGCTTTAAATTTTGGGGTATGAGTTATAGGACGGATATCAGAGGTAGGTTCTTTACTCAAAGAGTGATTAGGGAATGGAATGCCCTGCCTGCAGCTGTTGTAGATGCGTCAAGTTTGGTGGCGTTTAAGAGGTTAATTGATAAGTATATGGAAGAGAAGGGAATGGTTTAGTTTGGAGGGGCATTGCTTTTTATTTTGGTCGGCACAACATCGAAGGCCGAAGGGCCTGTTCTGTGCTGTAATGTTCTATGTTCTATGTTCTATGTTCTATGCAACTAAATCAGACAGAAAAAAAAGTGATTTTATCATACCCAAGACAGTGAGAAAGATTTAAACGCTATTTTATAACCCTGAATGAGATGTTGCACTGAGGTCCTAATCAGCCAAACACTTGAGATACCACACTAGAAGTTCTGTGATCCTGTTCAGAGTGGTAAACATGTCACAGTCATTTTGACCTGGTGACTTGCCTTCACCATGATCCTGTCCTGAATCACAGGAACATGTTTGCATTAATATCTTGGATTACAGCTCATACCTTTATGGAGAGTGGCATCCTTTCCACCTTAACAAAAGAAATTTGGAGCAACAACTTGCTGCAATATGTACCACTAACAGCTAGAAAGCCCAAAGCCAAAGGTTAATTAATAAATTCTTTCCCCAAGAAGAGAATTCTTAATGGAATGTGGGAATGTTCCAATAAATGCTCCCAAAACACTGCTAGGATATTGGTGGAAGGGGAGGGGCAGAAAAACATTCCCTCCCAGCTCAGAATGTATATTTTAGTATTAGAGTTCCAATTGTAAATTGAAACCCTCTCTACGATGACTTGCCTGGAATTCTGCCCCTCCCACCATCCAAAGAGTTGAAATTTCTACCCTCCCAAATCAATATCTGAGGATAACCAATCATTTTTTCCAGCTACCTCTGTCAATATTCTCTCTGACTTGTTATTTCTCTTGTTCAGCTATATAATGATAGTATTTGAAGTTTGGAAAAAGTGTCAGTCAAACGCACATTATTCTTCATTATTTATCAATGCATTTTGGTGTTAAATCAATTTACATTCAAATATAAGCCAAACTGGTTTATAGCAGTACACACAGCATTATTCCCAAAGTAGAACTGGATTATGTCACTTGTCGAAATGCCAAGTATTTCTTCATATGTTATAAGGCAAGCTGGCCAATGCCGGCAGCTCCACATCATAAGGCAAGCTGAACAGATGCTGAATTCCTTAGAGGAGTATTCATTTTCCCAGCTGTTCGGGGTGAACTTCTGGGAAAAGGCATATTTAACAAGCAACCCACAAACTACCAAACATGCTTGCTATATTTCCATACTATAACATATCTTCTGTGTATAGGCTTGTGCCATTCTTAACATTTGAATATGAAAATTACAAAACACTGCCTTCTATAGCAACTCCTTGATTTCACTTGCTTTTACCTCAGCACTGACTTCTTAAAAATTTAGAATTGATTTCACTGCTATGAAATGGATTTAGATATGCTTGAAATTGATGCCGCAGTGGCTAAGCAAGGAGAAATCAGATAAAGCTGCTGCTATTCAGAGAATCCCACTGCAGAGTGTAAATATGCATATGGCCAGCATGTGAGAAAAGCTTTGAGCTTGGCTGTGATCCCTCCATGACTAAATGGCTGTTACAGATGCTCACTATCTAGGTTTGCACTGAAACAGTAGTCACTGAGGTCAGGAAAGAGGTGGCTACTGGCACTTAACATGAGTCAATGTATTTAGTAGAATCTGGGTAGCTTTAAAATATCCATCTATCAGCAGTGATATTGAAAATCGATTCATGTTAATAGCAAAATAACCAATGACTCTCCCGTGGTGTGATGTGGGTAACTGTGAGAAAAAATGGTCAAAGTCAGCTCTGATTCTCTCCAGAGTAAAGTTCCTAGCCCATTGTCTAGACTACCACAGGAAATAATAGTTGATTGAAGTGATACAGAGGATATTTTGTACACCTGCAAGTATAGTTAGGCAAGGGATGGAGATTTTAGATGTTGAAGGAAGAAAAGATGAGAATGTTGGAAGAAAAATTGAAGAAAGATGTTTTAGGTGCAATGAGTAGATTAATGTTGGCCCATTGGGAAATGATAATTCACTTCCTGTGCAAAAATGCAACATCTGAATAAAAAATGTTGAGAATGAAGTGATAAATGAAGAATAGAATCTGTGAAATTGGTTAAATTCTGGATTGAACTCATTAAAACTTGTTAATATGGGTGAGGAAAAGAATGAAAATACTGCCAAATGATTAGAATTGCGAAGATGACCTTCAGTATGGTAATTTTAGAAACATACATATCACCATGAGTATGGTATTCTATTTATACACATGAGATTTATTTTTAATTGAATTTTTTGAATTGTGGAGCTACCATTTTATAATTTCAGAGGAATATTAGCTTGCTCAATGGTGATGGATGCACTGATGCATTAAGGTCAAATGATACAGTCACCAGAAGGAAATGTGGATCAATGGTTGTTGAGAATCGAGTGAAACAGGTTAGAGAATATATCAGAAGGGATTAAGTAATAGGTCTTTTGATAGCTAGCTTGACAATGTGGCACTAAGCTATCTAGGTCAGAAATCTGCCAGACTAAATCTCTTGTGGAATCTTACTAACCTTGTAGACAGGGTTTAGAGTAAGTCTCAACATTCGCTCCTCTGTATATTTTTGCTGGAGGAGATTAGAAGTGGCAGCAGCTCCCCCACCCAAAAGTTGCAGGCAGACAGTTAGACTAATTTAGATGCAAGCTGAACATTTGAACTGTGTGTTTGGTGATTTTGTGACACCAACTATGTCAGTCTCCTGGCGAATAAGTGGGTGGTCAGAACATTGTTAATGTGTAGACTGCGGAGGAGCCCAGCAGCAATGATTGGCAATATTGCTGCCTGTCCATGTCACTGTCATATTATTGAGCTCTGCAATGATGGAGATGATTATCTCTGATGACCAGATGCAGTTAACTTGCATTTGTTCCACACAGATTAATGGTACCTGCGCTCCCTCCTTGTCACTGTCAGTCAGGCATTCTGTCTCACGTCCATTGGTCTCACATAGGGATAGCCAGGACGTATTGGAGTGGCCCATAATGTCTTAACACCCATCTTATAATCCACCCTACAGACATTCCAGCTCATAGAGGCCACCTTTTAACTGGCTGCCTCCCTCTGTCAACAGATCCCTGACCTGAAATGCCTAAAAGTTTTCTGTGCTGATAATATTCCACCAGCTGAGTCAACAAATCCTGACGAGCAAATGGCTTTGGAAAGCCTGTTCAGAATCCACAACTTGCCACATCCATGCAAAAATAACATGATTCTGAAACCGAGTGGGACATCTGCCAACTTGTTCCCTGCATATCTAATTTGATCTGTGGCTCAGTGATCACATTCTCATCTCTAAGTCAGAATGTTGTGAGTTCAATTCCTACCCCAAAGACCAGGGCCCATAATCTAGAGTATCATTTAAGTGCAGGAGCAATAGAAATCTGAACTGTCTGAAATGAAGTTTATCAGATGAGATGTTTACCAAGGCTCCATCTGTCCTTTTAAGTGGATATAAAGCATATCCCATGAAACAGTTCAAAGCAAAATAAGGAAGTTCTTCTTGGTTTTTAGGCCAATATTTATCCCTCAATTAGCATCAGTCTTGTAAATTTTCTGGCCAGTACCTAACTTGCTGTGTGCAAATTGGCTGCTGGAATTCCTATATTGCAGTGGTGATTGTTAGAAATGGGTTAACTATTTCCATTTTAGACTTAATTTCTATGTTAATTGTTTAATAGTACTCACTGGATGTATAAAGAGGTTACAGGTAGCACATGGTGTTAGATATGTGTTTATAGAGTTGTAAAAGAGAACAAAGTGAGTTTGTGAAGAAGCTCTACTTGCATCATCTTTTATTACTAGACTGCAACTGAGAGGTTAACAGTGACTCTACTTCCCTAAGCAATATAATATCAAAACAAGATAATATTAAAGTGAGGCACCTCAGCCGTTTCAACACGAGTTGATTTGGTAAATTAGAACAGTGAAATCTTCTAAAAGATACCATTTAAAGATTGCATGAATAAAGTTCTTCTTATTGAGTGTTACTGTTATTCAGAAACTAAACCTGCTGTCTTATTGGGAGATCTCAGTATTGAATCTGTGCAATCATTTTTCCATACACTTCAGTTAAAACCTCCAAATCCTAATCACTTTCTAATTGGAAGGGAAGATCAAACTTGATTTTGATGGCCGCAACATCCAAACAAACAGGTTGAGCTGAGGTTTTGTCCAAGTCTCAGGAAAAGACCTGCCTCTCTCCCATGTTTTGATGGTAGAGTGGATTTGGCCTCTTTTGTAGCTTGCTCCCAAAATGCTACTCCATTATTCTCTGGATGAGTGGGAATGGCAATGCCCAGGGGGCACCCTCTCCCCACCTTTGCCTCTCCACTTTCCTCACCCCGGCTCTTCCCTCCCTTCATCCCTGACCATTTGGGGGTCTTCATGGCCTCCCTTCACTCCAATGGGTCTGGCCAGCTGCTTACAAGTGTGGAGTTGTTGTATAATCCGCTGGAGTGAAACAGTCCTGTCAGTGGAGAGAAGGGGGGAAATCTGGTGCCTGGAGACTTGCAGAGGTCGTGTTGCCCAGCAAGGAGTCTGCTAAATGGCCTGTGCTTGAATCTCCTGGACTATTAAAACAATATAGTGGGCTGGGAGAATTGCTTCTTGTCTTTTTATCTACCCTGTCTTTTCCTGTTAGTATCAAAAAACAAAGAAAATTACAAGACACAGGAACGGGTCCTTTAGTCCTCCAAGCCTGCACTGGCCATGCTGCCTGACTTAACTAAAACTCCCCATCCTTCTGGGGACCACATCTCTCTATTCCCATCCTATTTGTGTGCTTAGCAAGACAATCTTTCAAAGTCACTATCGTATCCGCTTCCAATACCTCCCCCAGCAACGAGTTCCAGGCACCCACTACTCTTCCGTGTAAAAGATCTGCCTCATACATCTCCTTTAAAGCTTGCCCCTTGCATCTTAAACCTATGCCCTTAGTAATTGACTCTTACACCCTGGGAAAAAGCTTCTGACTATCTGCTCTGTCCATGCGTCTCACAATCTTATAGGCTTCTATCAGGTCTCCCCTCAACTACTGTCGCTCCATTAAAAACAAAGCAAGATTCTCCAACCTCTCCTCATAGCTAATGGCTGGTAAATCTTTTCTGTACCCTCTCCAAGTACACCTCTTTTCCCTATCTGAAGATTTCGAACTGATCACCCCTTATCCTTGTAAATTCTAGAAAAAAACAGGTCTAATTTGTATAACTGTGCCTCATAATTAAACACCTGAAGTACAGGTATCATTCTTGTACACTTATACTGTGCTCCCTCCAAGGCCAATATATCCTTCCCCAGATCTGCTCACAGCACTCCTTGGGGTCTAACCAGAGTTTTGTATAGCTGCAGAGTAACATCAGTGTCCTTTTATTCCAGTCTCTGGACATAAAGGCTAACATTTCATTAGATCTCTTGACAATTTTCTGGACCTGTATGTGGCATTTTAAAGATTTATGCAGTTGAATCGCCAAGTAGTTTTCAAGTCTACTGTATTTAATTTCATACCATCCAAAAAGTACTCTAATCTATCCTTTCTCAGTCCAAAATGAATAACCTCACACTCTGCCACAATTTTGCTCATTCACCTGGTCTATCAGTATCAATTTTTATTTTGTAATTTTATCTATCACTGCTTACTGTGCCAATTAATTTTGTGTCATCAGAAAATTTGGACGCATGCTTTTTCTATGCCACTATTCAAGCTGTTAATAAATCATGTGAATAATTGAGGCCCCAATGCAGATCATTGTGGGGCACCACTAGTCACATCCTAGCAATTTGAGTTCATCTCCACTTTTTGTGCCAGCTATATCAATAATTTACCCTCAATTCCACGAGCTTCTACCTTAATAGAAAGTCTCTTACGTGGGACTTTGTCAAATATATTCCACACGTCTATACAAGCAACACCAATAGAGATTCCCCTGTCCACTACCTTAGCCACCTCTTCAAAGCTTCTCTAGAATGTTCTCTCTCCGAAGTTTCTTACCAGGTGATGCAATACAACATACTACTGCTAATCTCCAACCCCACAGTAACCCTTGCTCTACTAAGCACTTCTATATTACAATGGCATGCATACAATACTTAATATCAACAAAGTAACAGTTTGGATTAAATGATTAAGTCTCTGCAGCAAGGTTTGAACACACAACTTCCAGAGTTAGTGGTGAGAACATGGCCAATTGAGGCATGTTTAAAACTTTGGGTTTGATTGTTCCTCAGAGGAGTGGAGAAAGCAAAGGGTTTGAATGACAAATTCGGACAAATATACTTTCTTCAGACCCTGTCACAGTTCTCAACAATAAAGGTGATAAATGTTATATGTTGTTTTTCTTTTCAAAGTGCAACACATCACAGTTTTTGTATTAAATTACAACTAACATCTATCTGCTCAATCTACCAGCCTATTTTTTCTCCAGTGTTATTGTCCACAAAGCAATTGAGAATAAGGAATAACTCATTTTGAAGTACTTTAATTCAGTGTGAAGCATAAATTTGATTGTTATATTCATAAATATAAAATATATTGTATAGTAATGTCAGAAAATTCAATTATTGAAAAGGACATAATTTCATTTAATTAAAAAAAGCATTTTGTCATTCATGTCTGATCGTCCTCCAAGGTAGGGTTCCTAGTATCTTTTTCTTGCCCCTAGCTTGGAGCCATTTACAGAGACATGTGAAAAGGTTGGAGTCTGGTTTTTAAACTTGAATCTCCCACCTGACCCAAACCTAACCACAGTTTTGAGTTAAACCTACCCGCGCCCCCCCACCGCCACTTTTATGTCATGGTGAAAAACTAGTGATAGCAAACCAGCAACCAAACATCAGTGGAAACAATAATAGAAAGTGAAGTAAAACAGACTGCTGGTGATGAAACAGTTTGTGAAACGTTATTTATGCATTTTTATTCGATCAATCTCGCATCTCATGTCAGGATAAGGCCTCTGATGTGGCATTTTTAAATAGGGAACGGACTGAAGAATTTTTCATTTATTTGAAATTTCAGGAAGAGAATGAATGTCAATGAAGATAAATAGACTGTTAAATATTTGTAAGTTGAACTCTGAAACCCCTTGATGTCATCACCGTGGAAACCCACAAAGTGACAGACCTCCAGCTGCTTCACTCCACACTGTTTTTTCTCCAAAAAGCCCACTTGGTTTAACCACTGGTAGGAAATGGATTTACAACTAGATTCACTGACCCATGGTTGCTTAGTCTCTGTAGGCAGAAATACCACACAAAATGACACTTCTGTCCGCACAACCAGTGCAGAGCATCATAAAATTCCTGTGCACTAATTCTGTAAACAAGTGGTGTTAATGTTGAAAGGAAAGAAAACCAGAAAGTGAGAGAGAAAGTAGAACAAAACATTTCTATCAATAACTTAAGTGAAGTCAAAAATAAATCATTCTCCGTATATGGATATTGGTTACACCGTATGCATGATTATTAAGGCCAATGCAGCCCCTCATGTCATTTTGCAGGGCTTTACTCTTTGATTTACATGATAAAAAAAAAGAAAAAGTTAACCATATGGCTACAGTTTCTGGATAACTCACTTCCTGCAGTGACAATGTCACGCCCATTAGCTCAGATGTTTCAATTCAAATTTAATTATTGATGATCTTACTGGTTGGGGTGCCTTCAACAAACAAAAATGAAATGAAAAGGAGATTATCTCCTATCCTGTAACATCGCTGTCAAATATTCCATTGAGGATTTAAATGGTGGGAGTAATCACTCTTGAGAATGCATCACACAGCTATAATTGTATTAAATATTTACCAGTGACACAATGACAGTATAATTATATAATTTGTTACTTTGGAGATATTGACAAAATTATTTAGCAGAGATCATAAAAAACATGGAAGGAATCATGATACTTCAATTTCTAATAATAAAATTAATATATTTTTGCCTGATTGACCCCATAAGATCTTGCAACTATGCTCTATTCCCAACTCTGTTGCACTAGTACTTACAAGTCCAGAGCCCAGTTCACATTGCCTGAGGTTCATGTGTCTTATATTTCTTTATGTTCCTCTTTCCAAAACAATTTCAAATAAGAGTAGATGTGAAGCACTTGTTTAATAGAATGTTTACTTACATGAGAGCAGTGACTCAGGCATTCTGAACCACTTAAATGCTCAATAAGAAAGTGCCAGGTAGTGGAATATGTTGCCAGATCAGATATAACTGGCTACATGCTTTCTTTACTCTGCCTCAATAATGTGCCTTGCATTGAAGTGATACTGTCAATTAGTGCCAATAGGAATTATTGTGAGGCTTCCCAAACTCAGTTCACATAGGATATATTATGTTCAGCATTCAGTGGGGGCTTGTATTTCAACACTGCCTCACCCCTCAGGTTCCATTTGCCTCCCCCCTCCTCACCCAGAGCATGGCCTAAATACGCAGATGCAGCAGTGGGGGAATAGGAACATTTATCGTCCCTCGTTTCATTTTTTTACTCATTGGCCTCTATTTGTACGTTTGCCTGATGAAGATTGACAAAGGGTCCGGAAAAATATTTACTGTGAGGTGAGAGAGGCCTACCCAGTCCCTGCAAAGGCCCTCATATAATTACCTAGTAGGGCCCAAGCTGTAGCTGTTGAGATTCTGAATTGTTGGGACTCTTTTGCCCTTTTAAGTTCCCTCACTACCTTTTCTGATATTGCAACAGCAGATCCACCACACCATCTGTCATGGAAAATGACTTGGTTTTAGTGTGGGGTCAGAAGGATTAATGGAAACCTCAATCTTGTACCCTCTCTGCCCAAGGAAAGAGTGACATTTTGCCCAGCATGTTGAACTCAGTATTTTGACCTCCTATGCCATTTTTCTCCTTTGTCAACAACATTAAACAAAACAATAACCAAAGGAGTCCTTTTGATTTTAAATCTTCCTCTGTAGAACATTTTAGGGAATCTATAATGCTTCACTTCACAGTCTCATTACTTAAGCTGCCATGAAAATTAAAATTAAGTTGAGGTCTGTGTGTGAAAACATATAACTGCTGATATTCTTAGAATCTCAATATTGTCTGTGTTAAGCTACTTACTTTCCTGAACATCTGTAGCTTTCTTCATTGAGGTACTAGGTTTCTTTGGAAGGCTAACATAAGTTGATCTTTGTAATTTGATGCTACTGTGCTTACAATTGGAGTTAATGGCTATCAGATGCCATGCTCCTAGTGGAGGTAATGCAACCTCGCTGGGCCAGATCTTGTTCTTAAAATAATGGTGAGAGACTAATGGTGCTCATCCTTATTCAAACAGTTACGTCCAAATGTTGCTGTCTGTGTTGTGCCTGCTTCACCGTTAGCTCAGTGGTTGCAGAATCTCGTTGTCTGCCTCACTGCTGATATGAAATTAATGGTGTGAAGTTGGTGGTTTTGTGTAACAGGTACAAACTAAACTTACCACAGAAAGTTAAGCCTTGCAATTTTATGCCTTTAACAACATAACAAATGCCAATCCATCTGTCTGGCACTATAAAATTATTGCATGAGTGGAGTTTAATTTCTTCAGCTATTGATGTTTAATATCCACATTCTTTTGATCTTTTTCATTTGGTGTCTTTGCCCTTCTCTCTCTCTTAAGAGTTAGTTTTTCCTCTCTATTTTTCACTCTGTATCTGATGTTGAATTCACCAACTTCAGTTTACATTTAGTCATTGTGCTACCAATTTCAGTCCAATTTTTTTAAGCAGATACACATGCCGGAACTCTGACAACTCGCTTGCCATGGAGTCAGAGCGGGTGAGGGGCCAACAATGGAAATCTCTGTTGATCTCAGACAGGAATTTCCAATCTTGTCCGAGCGAGCTGTAAAATCCCATCCACAGTTCCATACCTTTTTCACTCAGGTACTAAGTGCCTGGACCTCCTCTCTCTGACTATATCACATTGCAGTTTTAGCAAACATATCGCTAAACAAACTGTAAAAATCTAAGCATATAAGGGCACTTTTAACTAATGGAATATGCTGTTAGGCGACTCGCTATTCAAAATTCTGGGCCAGTACGCAATTATATAAATATCTCTCAGATGTCATGTTTTGATTAATTTCAATCCTGATATCTGAAAGTGGGTATCACAATTATTAGAAAGAAGAGCAGGGAATTAGAAAATAGCTCCAGTGTGCAGCAACATCATCACTGTGATGGGCAGAATAGGGTGTGCATTAAATATTTGGCTGTCAATGTCTTTAGTGCTGCTCTGACTTTTGCCAGATGTGTAGAGTAAACTTCATTAATAAAGCAAATACTTGACAGATCGTTGGTGAAGTTGTAGTGGATTTAACTATAACATTACTCTTAGTCGATAAGACTATGACCAGAATTTTCTACTCCTGGTTCCTCAGGTAGGGTTGGTAATGAGAGTGGAAAAGTGTACAAGAAATCCTGATCTCATATCACAATCAAGTAAATATATGAAGTGAATGTGCCCTCCACTCATCAGTGATGTAGCGCATTTCCCAATGTTCAGCACTGGGAACATCATTTGAATATATTAATATTTAATTATCTAACATGTATGCCCAAATCAAACCCCCACACCTCCCACCCCGCTGTAAGCTACTTACATTGCCTGTTCCCCAAGATGTGCATAACGTGAGCAGACCTTTGCAGGGGAGTTCAGTTGAGTGAGGTGGAAGGGATCATGCCCAGGCACTACCTAGGCACTGCCCCATGGCATTGCCCAGCAGGAGGGATGTTGCAGGTGATGGGGCGATAGATTGTGCCTGATGAACTATTGTGCATTTGTTCAGCCTTTAAAAATTGTGCCCTAAACTTTAAGAAACAAAAATTTGGGGCTTTCCTGCCACCATTACATTATAGGATCTGCCCCTTGTGAGTTTTTTTTCTGACCAAGTCTCAAGCATTACAACATTTTTTATATCTGGTAAGGAGAAATGTTCAAAGAAAATAAAATAAACTTTTTGAATGTCACCAAAACTTTACTCCGAGAGTGCATAAAACAGTGGGCTGGAGATTGGTCATTAATTTCTGGAGAGTCCAGGCCAATCCTGGAGGGTTGGCAATCCTGTGCCATATAGGTCAGTCCAGCTAGCCTGTTTTAGCATTTACTCTCAATTCGGACACGTAGTCTCATGACTGGATAATTATTTGATTTGCTTTAGTTATGTCAATGTCAATCATGTTGTTCGGTTATAATCAGTCTATCACACATTGTCTGTATGTTCAATGTTCATTAGTGTTAAATTATCATCATACATGCATCAGCAGTTAACTTGCTAATGAGCTAATTCATTTCATTATTTTTGTGACAATATTAAAATATGCATGAAGCCTGCAAAACTGAGCAGTAGGTTCATATATAAGTTCAATGTATTATTTTAATTAAAATGAATGCAAGTAATGTCGATCTTCTTTGTCACGATCAGTCACATTATTCATTTCAATTACAGGAATGAAAAATAATTTTTGATTAGCATTGTTAGATGCTGAATAGCACATTACTGTAAATAAAGCCACATGAGAACTACAGCACACGTGTTATTAAATTTAATAACATTCTAGCTCCATTGAACATGATGTTAGGTAGGTCATTATAACATTATTGCCTGTGGCGTATCTGATTAAAGATGCTGTGATGACCATAGAACAGTGACAGAGTGAGAACCAAATTGTCTTAAAGGCGAGAAGCAAACCAATCCTTTCAATTTGGATTATTTTTAAGTTTTGTACTTCCGATAAAAATCTCCATAGGTTTGGTTTTAAAAAAACTTTCAAGTGATGTGGCGTCACTGGCTAGGAAACACCTTTTGCCCATTTCTAATTGCCTTTTCAGGAGGTGGAGGTGAGCCTTCTTCTGGAACTGTTGCAGTCCATGTGTTATAGGAACAAGCACAGTGCGGATAAGAAAATGGTTTCAGGATTTTGGTCCAGTGACAGTGAAAGCATGGCAATAGAGTTTCAAGTCAGTGTGGTATACATAGATACACATGTACATACAATCCTACAGTGCAGAAAGAAGCCATTCGGCCCATAGAGTCTGTGCTGACTCTCTGTATAGCGTCCTACCTAGGTCCTATCCCCAAAACACCTTGTATTTACCCTGCTAATTCCCCTACATATATTGTCACATTAAGACAAAATTCAGCATGGCTAATCCACCTAACCTGCACATCTTTGGACTGTGGGAGGAAATCAGGACACTTGGAGAAAACTTACACAGATGCAGGGAGAACGTTCAAATTCCACACAGAAATGAACCAAGTGAGGCAGCAATGCTAACCACTGGACCACCTTGACACCATGTGTAGCTTGAAGGGAAACTTGAAGGTGATGGTGTTCCTTTGCATCTATCGTTCTTGTCCTTCTTGGTGGTAGAGGCCACAGATTTGGAAGGCACTGTCGAAAGAGCTTCGAAGAGTAGCTGCAGGGCATTTTGTCGATTATACATAATGCTGCCACTGTGGTGGTGGAGGGATGATAATTTAAGTTGGTGGATGGGATGCCAATCAAGTGGGCTTTTTTACATTGGATGATTTCAAGCTTCTTAAGTGTTGTTGGAACTGTACTCATCCAGGCAAGTAGAGAGTATTTCAACATTAATTTGACTTGTGTCTTGTTGATAGTGGTCAAGTTTAGGAGGAGTCAGGAGGTAAGTGACTCACCATAGGATTCCTGGTCTCTGATGTGTTTTTGTAGCCCCAATATTTATCTAGCTAGTTCTGTTCACCTTCACCTTGCTGGTGATTACAATTGACCAGAAACTGAACTGGACAAGCCACATATAAATTTTATGGCTACAACAGCAGGTTGGAATTCTGCGGTAAATCACCTCCTGACTCCCCAGAATCTTTCCATTCCCTACAAGGCACAGCTAGCAATGTGATAGAATACACTCAACCTGATGGAATGAATGCAGGTGCAAAAACACACAACAAGTTCAAAGCCATCCAGGTTAAAACAACCCACTTAATTGACTTCCTGTACTGCCACTACACTTCAGCTGTGGTGTCTAATGAATGCACCGCATCAAGGCTCTTCAATAGCATCTTCCAAACCTGTGACCGCTGCCTTTTTTAATTTGTTCATGAGATGTAGGAGGCAAAGATGCTCAGTGAGCTAAAGGTATTATGATTTGCTTTGCTGATATATTTTATATTACTTTTATTTTTTTCCTTTTCCAACATCTAGTTGGGAATCAGTGTACTAATTGTGAAGAATCAAGCAGAATTTTAAAGGAAGATTGTTGATGATTCGAGACGTGCCACCTATTATTTTCATCACAATTATATCGAGCAGAAACAGTGCTGTGGCATTTCTGGTGACAACAATATGCTTCAGTGAGAATTGCATTAATGTCTGTGTTTGGGAAACAAATTAAAAAGCTTTCACGACCAGTTCTGAATGATTATAACATAACCCTAAAATGAGGATAAAACTAAATAAATAGATGGCAGCACAGCACCACATATTTATAGATTATTCAGGCCTTTCACTACACATTACTAGAAAATGATGCAAGTGCTAAGTTGTCAGGATTCAACCATGTCAAATTATTTACTCATTACTCTCATTTGAATGCATTACAGTATTTGGTGTCATTTCCCATTGCTCATTCATTTTCCACAAATTCCTTAGTGTACCATGCATCCGGGAGTATAATTTGTGCTGTAAGGCTATCACATTCCGGCATAACAATGTGCAAAGAATTAACAGCAGCTCCCCCTACAGCATATATCACTCAACAGCAACATCATTACATCAACATGTAATGCTTAATTTATTGAAAATTGTTAAATATTGGAGCCTTGTTGAATCTATAAGTCTCAAAAAAATTACAATTATTTCAAAGATAGGGTATAAACACACTGGCAGCAAATTCTTCAATATTTCATTGTGTTACTGTAAGTGCTCTGATTCTAGATTGAAAGATTGTGTGGTTATTAAAAATATTGCATTTATTTTTAATCTTCTTCCAACATTGGATCTTTCACATCACAGAGCTGCCAAAGTAGCAGCAGGCAATTAATCCCAAACCCTGAGGTCAACCAGTAGGAAGCAGAAAGCTGCAACTGGACAGCCCTCTTCCGATTGCTTCTCTTCCTTCTTGTTTCATCGATGCTGTCGACTTGATGTTGATTGCTAATGATTCGAGCTGTCGCTCGATTTGAGGATGACAGTCTACTCAGGGTTGCAAGTTGCTGAACAGATCGATTTTTGACCCACGGATCACTGGGCACATGAGGCAGAATTTTCCATGACGCTGTCAGTCTGGATTGCAGGATTTGTTTCATTTTTGGTTTGTTTCCTTGACGCTGCTCTGGCTCATCATAAAGACATTGCCAAAATTTTCTGGCCCTTCCTGCTGGCAGGATCTTCTGACCAATGGTGGGCGGCCTACTCTGCTGCAAAACACTCCATTATGTGCGCAAAAAATTCTCCCAGGGAACTCAAAGCATGATGCCACTTGATGGACAAGTTGCTGCCATTTTGAATGGTTAATGACTTCCACTCATTAATGCCAATGAAACTATACTTTAAGGAAAGCTTCAGTTCATGTTAAAGATCAATTCTGGAGCTCTTCCCATACTTTAGCAGCCATTTCTCTCCAAAGATCATCATTGATGAGGAAATCCAACACTGGGAGCGTCATTCAACAAACTGAAGCCAGAGAATATGTCAGAGACATGGCTGGTGGCATTTCTGTTAGTGGTCTTTGCTGATATACAGTCCGGGTCTCACTGCAATACAGTACTGTAGTGAATACAGGACTTCTTGTTGACTTGCAGAGTAGGACTTTGCTGTCAAACACTTATTGGCATCATTTGTCGAAAGCTGAGCTGGCACATCTGATCTGGTTGTAGGCGGCAGATGGTTGGCAAGCATCTCCCTGTCCATCCTACATTCTCAACTCTTGACTAGTGTTTCGGGGAAGGCAAATAAAATGCTTCCTTCTCAGATGGAACTGCAAAATAAGGTTTGTGAATTAAATTTCTTTAACTTACTTGGAAAATACAGTGGAAAAAGACAGATGGTGCTTTGATTGTGATTTTCACGGGTCTCACAAGTTGCTGTCATGTCTCTGCTTAGAACTAAGTTTACGGAGTTGTGCTTCTTCCACCTTAGCCAACTAAAATGGAATTTTAACGTATTTTGATTTGAATTGAACACTGACAGCAAGAATAATAAGATTTACTTATAGAGATTGTGAATATTTAAGCACAATTTCCTTATCTCCCAATTTAAATGTAAAATTGCGGGGAATTGAAAATATGGGGGCAATTTTGAACCCACACTCTCTGTCCATGGGAATCACAGTGTGCATTCAAAATCTGGAGAGAATCAAAGTGCAATTTGCAGCAGTAAATTTCCAAGTTCAGATCTTCCAGCCCCCTCACTGGTAGAGTAATGTGAAACATGCCGCAGGACACCAAGAAGCTCATTTTAAACATTAACATGTCATTAGTGAGCAGTCTTGCCAGCCTTCACCCCTTACCAGATATTCACCGGAACTTGGCATGACATTATACTGATGCCATTTACACCAGGCTCACAGAGATGTGAACTTGCCATGGAGGTGTTCCCAGGGCATAAAGATGAGTATAGCCCCTGGAGGAGAGGAACAAGGCCAGGCAATGGTCTGGCAATGTCCACTGGCACTGCTCTTTGAACAGGCTGGCACTACCAATTTGGCACCATACCTCAGTGGAAGCCTCAAGGGGGAAGGGCAATGGGGAGATTTATTCAGATTTGGTTGTGGGCAGGAGAAGGTAAAAGAGCAAGGGATTAAGCAATAGCCATTATGGGGGAGTGGAGTGTGTGTGTGTGTGTCTGAATGTGACGGTGGCATGCCAACTCTGTGTGTGTGTATATGTGGACCGGGGACTGAAGGGGAGAGATCAATGAACAGGGGAAAGGAGCCAATAATGCAAAGGGGCGTTGGTGGGAGGAGCGGGTGGGAAGCAAAATGCTGATTCTGATTGGGGGTGGGTAGGAGAACCTCTGAGACTTTCCTGGTGGGCTAGAGAAAAAATTTGTACCCATTAGCATTCTCTCAATATAGACATTGTATGCGATGCCAGGAGAATTATTTAATCTATAATCTGGATTGGGAGGCATGCCTTATGAGGATAGGTTGAGGGAGCTAGGTCTCTTCTCCCTGGAGAGACGAAGGTTGAGAGGTGACCTGATAGAGGTTTATAAAATGTTGAGAGGTATAGATAGCCTCCGAGAATCCCTATTTCCCAGGGCTGAAATGGTCACTATGAGCAGACACAGGTTTAAGGTGCTCAAGAGCAGGTACAGAGGAGATGTCAGGAGTAAGTTTTTCACTCAGAGGGTGGTGAGTAGTGGAATCGGCTGCCATCGGTGGTTTTAGAGGCGAACTCACTGGGGTCTTTTAACAGACTTCTGGATGAGTACATGGGATTTAATGGGATTGAGTGTTATAGATAGGCCTGGTAGCTATGGATATGATGTAGAGATGCCGGCATTGGACTGGGGTAAACACAGTAAGAAGTCTGCAACACCAGTTTTAAATCCAACCGATTTATTTGATAGTAAACTCGAGTTAGATGTAAAACTGGTGTTGCAGACTTCTTACTAGGTATGGATATGATCAGCCCAACTTGTGGGCCGAAGGGCCTGTTTGTGCTGTAGTGTTCTATATATTTGATTTCAAAGTACAAGAACAACGTGGAACAACATG
Source organism: Sphyrna mokarran (assembly GCA_024679065.1). Classification (NCBI taxonomy): domain Eukaryota; kingdom Metazoa; phylum Chordata; class Chondrichthyes; order Carcharhiniformes; family Carcharhinidae; genus Sphyrna; species Sphyrna mokarran. Next base: position 78,144,784 of record JAGIQG010000002.1, read on the forward strand.
GTTGAAATATGACTCTAAAAGACAGATAGTGGTAAGAATGAAACTTCTACAGTTACACAAACTTCTAGACGATGTGTGCACAAACACATACTCTGAAATGCCAGGATAAACCAACTCACAAAATATTTGATCCAGTCCACAGCATCACTCCATTGTTAAATGCATTTGAAATGATGAAAGGAACAGTAAAGAACTTCTAAATCATACTTGTGTTTTTTTTTAATTGAGGAGCAGACTATGGATAAGTTATTAATATATATAGATATTCAGAAAAACTGGGAGAAATCTCAGTTTGATTGATAATGACTTTGTTGCATGACACTGAAAAGTATCCCGTAGAATACCAGGAACATTTGAGTGCACAACTAGGTAATGCCTATAATAATTTAAACTACACTCTGTTATCTAATCAAATTATTTTAAATTTGTTTCACCAAATATTCTAGCAGCTTTTCATTTATTCCACTTTTGTAAATTACAAAAATCAGATATAATTTAGATTCATGAGTCTCCCGTGATGTTTCCCATGGTAACTTGGAGAGTATGCAGGTTGAATTATAAAATACAATCACATACATAAATGCACACACACACATTCTGATGTTCTGACAAACATTCCATTCTTATCACCTGTGTCGCACAATCTTAGTCAATGGTTGGAGTTTTCCAGCCATTCATGCCCCGCCACTGCTGTAAATGAGAACGGAGAATTTGGTGCGCAGCCAAAATCTCCGTTCACTGCAGCAGGACCAGAAAATCCTTTTGGCGTGAACAACCGGAAAAGTCCGGCCTGTATGTCACAATTTTTGTCAGACAATGTGAAATGTAGGCAGGTTCCTCTGGACCCACCAAAGTCAATGGGGATTTAAATGCATTATCGCATCTGTCCTGGGAAAACCCACCACAGTGGGGCCAGAAAGTCTCGGCAATAATCAGCAGTGCCTGAGGTTAGGTCTAAAATTCATCATTATGTATAATGGCCCAGTCTTTTTGGTTAGCAGTGAATGAGCAGTGCCAGCTATTCATTACACTGAACCACAAATTTTGTTTGTGATCTTGCTGCCATATTCTATCATGAGATGAAATTCCAATCATATGTTCATGTCATCATCAAGACCAGCTGCTCCTATCTCCATAACATAGATCAGCTCCACCTCTGCCACAGTTCATCCACTCATTCATTCCTTTGTTATCTCTAGACTTCATTATTCAGACACAGTCTTAGATGAGCTCCTAGCTCCATAAATTTGAGATTATCCTAAACTCTGTTCTCTTGTCCTCACTCACATTAAATATGTTCATCCATCAATCCCGTCCTTATCAACCCACATTGTTTTCCAGCAGAGCATTGCCTCAATTTTTTAATTTTATTCCTTGTTTTCAAATTCTGATGTAGCACCATCCATCCCTCTATCTATAATCTCTTTCTTACAACCCTCTAAGATATCTGTATTCCTACAATTTTGGCCTCTTAAGCATCCACTATTTTAACCTTTCCATAATTGGTGGCTGAATTTCAGCTATCAATGCCTTAAGTTCTGGAATTTGGCCATCTTCTACACCCCTCTTACCTCTTTTAAGATACTCCTGAAAACTACCTCATTAACTAAGCTTCTGGTCATCTCCTCTCAGATTTCCTTATTTGGTTCTATGTCAAATGCTGTTTAATAATGCTCCTGTTAAGTGCTTTGGAATGTTTTACTACATTAAAGTGCTTTATAAATACCAACTTATTATAGATATCATTGATTAGAAAGCTATTTTGATGCAAGACTCTCTACAGAGAATTTTTGACCTATTTGGACAGGGCAAATAACGACATATCTCCTTAACCAATTGGATTAAGGAATTTGTGTGAGGAAGTGCCAGTCGTAATGGCTAATTTAATATTTAGAAAAAAAGCAAAGGGAGGAAGATTGGATTCAGGGAGAAATAAAATACATGTTAGAGAAAAAAATATCAGCAATAAATAATTTCTGAAGGAATGAGATTCCACAGTTGAAAAAGTTCATTTTCAACGCTGGAGATATTGTTTGGCAGTAATTAAGACTCATCATAATTTACTTTTTAATAATGGCAAACAATGGTCGTATTGCAATTTTTACCGCAGAATCAGGGCCAACACACATGAATCACCTCAGAGCCTTGAAGTCCTTTCAGGAATGTTTCTTTCCCTCACTATTTTCAGTTTGGCACTCAGGAGTTGTCACTTTTTACATGTTTCTGAGCAGTAATACTTGGACTTCACTTTGCTTGCTTGGCGCATGTAACATATTAGAAAACTATTTGATGTCACTCAAACTTAGTAACTCTTGTTTCTTTGATTGTAAAGCTTCATGCCTTCAGTGTACTGCTGAGAAGCCTCTAACTCAAATAAGGATAATTCCACAGATAAAATGAAGCAATAATCTTCATACATTGATGGCTATTTTCTAATAAACATCAAATTACTACCTTAAATAAAGCCAACTGTTGCTTCAGTGCGGCTGGCTTTCAACGTCTCTATTGGATTGCAATTTCTAATTGGAACAGAAAGAAAGTATGATTTTGTATCTAGAATCAAAGAATCCCTACTGTGCAGATGGAGGCCATTCAGCCCATCGAGTCTATACCGACGACAATCCCACCCAGGCCCTATGCCCGTAACCCCATGTATTTACCCTGCTAGCCACCCTGACACTAAAAGGCAATTGAGCATGGCCAATTCACCTAACCCCCACATCTTTGGACTGTGGGAAAAAACTGGAGCACCTGGAGGAAACCCATGCAGACATAGGGAGAATGTGCATATTCCACACCGAGAGTCACCTGAGCCTGGAATTGAATCCAGGTCCCTGGCACTGTAAAGCAGCAGTAATAACCACTGTGCTGCCCAATTTATTCAAATGTTCCGTCATGAAGTTTTCTAGAGAATAAATCATGTTTGTCAAGAAGACGTAGACTTAGAGGAGATCTAATAGAGGTGTACAAGATTATGAGGGGCATAGATAGAGTAAACAGGGTTAAGCTCTTTCCTAGGATGGACTCTAATAGCACGAGGGGTCACGGGCTTAGGGTGAGGGGGGTAAAGTATATTTTGGATGCTAGAGGGAGTTTTTTCACACAGAGGGTGGTGGGGGTATGGAATGCGCTGCCAAGTAAAGTGGTGGAGGCAGGTACTCTGGAGTTATTTAAGAAATACTTAGATGGGCACATGAACAGAATGCAAATGGAGGGGTATAGAAAACTGATTTAAAATAGGGATCATGAGCCTTGGGAGTCCCTGGGAAGCGTGTAAATAGATGATGATATTGATGTACTTGTTTTTATCCTACAGGTGCTTTGGTCCACCTTGTTGTCTAATAAGGGGCATACACGCGATGGGTCGTGAGAGGGCTGCTCTTGGATTTTTTTGAGAGTATCCTAGTGCTTCACGTCGTTAGTGTACGCTTGACCTGGACCATTTGATGGCAACACGACAGCTCAGTGACTATCGCTGTGCTGTGCAGATACATGGATTTGGGCCTGTGTCTGTGGGAGTTTGCGCATTCTCCCCGTGCTTGCATGGGTTTTCTCCGGGAGCTCCGGTTTCCTCCCACACCCAAAGATGTGCTCTTAGGCTAATTGGCAAAACAAATTCTCCCTAAATTGTCTCAAATTTGGTTTTTAATCCATAGATCTATAAACATAGACAGGGATCGCGGATAGAGGTGGGAACATCAGGGTGGCGGCGCAGGCTCGTTGGGCCGAAGGGCCTGTTTCCCGTGCTGTTTTGTTCTTTGTTCTTTGTTCTTTGAATAAAAAAACCTTGAAGATACTGAGCTGAAATTACTGGCCATTCCCAATGGTGAACCACCCAACCACCTTTTCCGTAATGGGCAAACAATGCAAAACACTGTAGATATCAGTGGAACCAAAGATCTCATTGCTGGCCAATGGTAGCTGCTTTCTCCGCTGCAAAACAGGCTGGGGTAGGTGGGGGGGAGATGGAAAATCCAGCCCATTATCTTTTCATTAGCAGATTCATCTTTCTCTGCTTAAGCACTGAACTGTAAACCAGGAAGGAGTCAAGCAGTGCTGTTCAGTATCTCACCCAATAACCAATATGCGTGAATCCAAATACTGAGTGTTTGCTGGTTATTCAATTGCATTGGACAGAACAACCAAGCCCCCAATCCCAAATATGCAATTTGCAGTAAAGATCACCAAGTGTTCAGGAAGAATGAAAAGTTCTACCAGTGAAATGTCTAAGTGATGGGCGAGTACAACATTGGTAAATGTGAGATCATCCGTTTTGGTAGAAATAACAGCAAAATGGACTATTATTTAAATAGTAAAAAAATGCAGTATGTTGCTGTGCAGAGGAACCTGGGTGTCCTTGTGCAAGAATCTCAAGGACTTACTTTGCAGGTGCAGCCGGTAATTAAGAAGGCAAATGGAATTTTGTTCTTCATTGCTAGAGAGATGAGGTTTAAAAACAGAGAAGTCATGTTTTAGCTGAATAAGGTCCTGGTGAGGCTACACCTGGACTACTGTGTACATATTGCTCTCCTTACTTGAAAAAGGATATAGTGGCACTGGAGAGGGTGGGGGTGGGCAGAGGAGATTCATTAGGTTGATTCTGAAGTTGAGAGGGTTGGCCTTTGATGGAAGACTGAGTAGATTGGGGCTATACTCGTTGGAATTCCGAAGAATGAAGGGAGATCTTATAGAATCATATTAGATTATGAAGGGAATAGATAAAATTGAAGCAGGGAAGTTGTTTCCACTGGAGAGTGAAACTAGAACTAGGGAGCATAGACTCAAAATAAAGGGAAGCAGATTTAGGACTGAGTTGAGGAGGAACTTCTTCACACAAAGGGTTGCGAATCTGTGGAATTCCCTGCCCAGTGAAGCAGTTGAGGCTACTCAGGCAAGGATATATAAACTTTTGAATAGTAAAGGAATTAAAGCTTATGGTGAGCAAGCGGGTAAGTGGAGCTGAGTCCATGAAAAGATCAACCATGATCTTATTGAATGGCGGAACAGGCTCTAGGGCCCATTGGCCTATCCCTGCTCCTAGTTCTTATGTTTCTATGTTCTTATGAAATCAATCATGGAGCAAAAACAGAAAATTCTGGAAAATCTCAGGATTGGCAGCTTTGGTGGAGAGAGAAATAGAATTAATGGTTCAAGTCTGCATGATTCTTAATCAGAACTTGCAGTTTGCATGACACAGTCACACATCTCTTTTTCCAATTGTTTTAGGAGTTTGCTATCTAGGGCCCTGAATTACTGTCGGTTCTAAATATGGAAATGAGATGTTGTGGCCACACTGGGAGTGGAGGGGGATTGGGAGAGTGGGGTCAGAGGGCATCGAAGCCTCTAGTGGTCAAGCATATGGTTGGGCAATGTCCACCTTGCATTACCAACCTGGCAGCCTGGTAGTCCCAAAAGAGCACTTGTGGATCTATTTGGGTACTGCCAAGTTGCTGAGCAGTACCAAAGGGGTGGGATCTGAGGGGGATGATGGGAATGGAACCTCTGGGATCAGGAAGGGTGTCAAGAAATAGGGGGGCATGAAGGGGGTCCTGAAGGGGTCATGAGGTGAGGGGGTGGGTGTATTAGAAACAGCACCTGATCTCTGTGAAGCTGGACTTGCTGTCATGTTTAGGCCCCATCCCTTACAGAACTGGAAAAAAACCTTCTCCTTTCCCCCCAAAAAATGACTATGGAAGCAATTTTATCATTTTGATTCCACGTGATGAATCCAGGCATGATTCAGATCCAAGTTGTAAACCTGTTCTCCGACGCCTGCATACTGCCTAAAAAAGAAAGCAGCAAATCTGAATCACACTATGGACGGGGCTTAACGTGCCTGAAACACTGAAGCTCTGATCGGAGCCTTCAATTGCACATGCGCAGTAAACAAAATTGAGGGGAGACTGAGTAGATTGGTGGGAGAGGTGGAAGGGCCTACCTCCCCCATCACTCACCACCAGAGAATAATCTGGCATGCGCCCACCAACCACCTCCCCCCCCCAACAACAGGTAACAAAAACTTACCTGGAAGACATCACCCCACCCCACAACATAACTCCCCCTCATCCAGTCACACCCTCCCGCTACCCAGACCATTCATGGCTCCCTGATCCTAGAATGGGAACAAACCCCCCCATCGCTTGTCCCCCCCCCCCCCCCCCCCCCCCAACCCCCCATGCCAGAATCCATCTAGTCTGTCCTCCCCCCCGCTAGAGAATGATCTGGCCCATCTTCCTCACCCCTACTCAGGATCAATTTGGCGTCTCTCTATCTCCATCCTCCCCTCTCAACCAGAGCTTCCCTCCTACACACCCCCCCCCCATCAGAGAATGACCTGGCCTCCCTCTTCTCCACCTCTGCACTAGAGAACAATCTGGCTTGCCTTTCTCCGCCGCCACCAGAGGTACATCTGGCCCCTCCTTCCCCCACCACCCCACTACCAGAGAATGATCTGGCATGCCCCCCCACCACCATCAACGACAATAATCTGGCCTGCCTCTCACGACCCCACTCCCCTCACTAATCATTTGAGTCAGAGACCCTATGGAAGCTCTGACCTTACTTCAGAAGCTGGAGTGCCCAAAACAGATCTTTGCGGACCATGTCTGTTTCGCGCTGAATCTGAACAGGCGAACACGATGGTAGAGGGGGAAGCGCCGGTAAATTTGGGCATCCAGCCCATCAAATCAATTTAGATGCATGCAAATGCATTTAAATTGGGTCATGCCCATTTCGGGCATGGTGACGTTCACGGGCATTTTCCGGCCTTGGTAAAGGGGAAATCAGCACGGGCACGGATCATGCTATTCACCTCACATCCGACTTTATCAAGTTTTTGCGACTGAAAACGGGCTTAACGCAATGAAAAATTTAGGCCTGATGTGTGAAAAAATTGTAATCTGACTAGTGCCAGCATCACACCAGCTTTCTCATTCAAATTGAGCCAATTTTTGGGAAAATTCCACCCTAGATTTATGCTCATTTAAAGGGAGCTAGTATAGTCCATCCCCTAAAATGCATCAATTTTCATGCACCTGATAAAAAATAGATTTTGAAAGCATTTCACATTTGCCTGTCTCATTCATTTTACAGTACACAATGAGAAAACAGGCAGGCCCCAAATTCTCCTCTCAAATCAAATATTACCTACTATACAATAGTCGTCTGGGGACCACTGTAAGGGGGAGGAGGAAAAATGTCAGAAATTTGAGGTCGGATTCTGGAGCTGGGGTTGCGGGGAAAGAGTCAGTTAATGATAAACTTTCATGGAAAAGCCATTTGTTAAACCTATTCTAATGGTAATTTAATAAATGCCAACAGCAGCATTGAAGCAGCATGAATAACATTGTGAGACATGACAATGGCACCCAGGAGATATTGCGATAAAGGCTCTGCTATTTCCATGCACACTATCCTCCAGGGGACTACGACTTGGAATATTTTAAAGATAAATAAAAGGAATGGGACAATTTTTAAGCCACACATTTTCTTTGCAAGCATACTGCGTGCTGTAAGTTGCCTGAGTATGCAGAAATAATGATAAACTTCACCAGCTGTTAGTGCATATTAGAGTGCAGGCCGATCTCACAGTTGAGGATGCTTGTCATCAGCATTTTACCGGACAAGTTTTACCCTTTGTTGCTGTACTTTGGTGACATTTCCTAGGCAGTTAAACGTTACATAAAGTAAATGTCTGGCTTGCAAGCAGAGATGAAATGGAAGTGAGTTCAAAGCAAGCAAGTCATTTGAGAAGGGAATGTCAGCTTGATGAAATTTACTGCATTTCCCTTGCCCCTAGCAAAATTCTATATCCCAGCTTCCCTTGTACCTGGAACTGGCTGGGACAGGGAATGGAATTTTAATCATAGAGCACTTTGTTTAGATTAGGCTCCCACAGTAGGGGAGTTGGGGAGGGAGCCAAAGGGAGTAATTTCCAGTGTCAGGCCTCCCACAGATGTAATAGCAGCCAAGTGAAAGGGAGATTTATTTATAGTGATCAAAATTTTGACAGAGCCTGAAGGAATCTTTAGAAAGCTGCAGGTAAGGATATGTTTCATGGACACAGCTGTGTAAAAAAGGGAGGTGCTCTGTTTAATAATTTAGCATACCCTTACCACAAGGGAATGGCCCATGCTGCAGAGATGGGGGTAGTGCAGAGAACTGACGTGGTACATCAAGAGGCCTGAGTGAGATGAGAAAAAAAATTAATTGCTTTGAGAAAGTCTGCTAACATAAAGTTGTCCAACTATTCCCTACTTTCCCTGTACCAAGCAATGTAGCATGAGTTGAAGCATATAAATCAATCTGGCATATAAAATGGTTCCATTTTCCCAGCCCCAAAAAATCATGTTCTTCCACGTACTCGGATTAAAAGTTGTCTTTGCTGCCACAGCCATACTTGCATTAGTCATCAGTCTCAAGAAATTAATAGGCAATTGTGAGCTGTGTTGAGAATATTAATTAGAGCTTAATTCATGCCCATTTTCCGTCAGATGTCAATGATATTTCAAAATAGTGATCAACCCACATCCATGCCAGCCATTCACGTTTGTACTCAGTATAAAAGTTAAGCCATGTTTTTGGGGATTTTTCGTGGCTTTAAACATTGAATAATAGGCCGACATCTATGATACTGTTTCTCCTAAACTGACTATATTGTGGCAGAAGTCACAATGCAAAGAAATGTGAAAGCTAAATGACTCTTTCACTCATATTCTACTTCTTAAACCCATCATTGCACTAACTTCTGCAAAGATTTTCCCAGAAAGCAATATCCTCAAAAAGAAAACCTAGCTGAAGGATATATACTGATTCACTCACACACTAGAATATGTCAAACATGTCAAATTCACCCTCTTAAAAATCAAAAGGCATGTTTTTAAAAATCAAGAGCTTTTGGTATAAAAATCAGGAATTGCTATTTTTTTAACATAAAGTAATATAGATTGACATCTATATTTTATAAATTTATATAGTTTATAAATTGGGGTTTATAAACCCCAAACTTATTTAATCTCTAAAAGATCACATCTCTTTAGAAAAAGCATATTGATACATTTGAAAATGCCTTACAAAAAAAGGATTGAAACAAACCCACTTGTTATCTCCCATGTGTTAAAGAAGGATTAGCCCTTCTACCACAATACAGTGCAGGTTTGCTCTTCAGGAGCTTGACCTAATGACATTAAATTTCATGGGGTCCAGAGCCAATGTTGAGGAATCCAAAAGAATCCCTAAAATAAGCAAGATCCTGTGGATGCTGGAGTCTGAAAGAAGTAGAGGATCCTGGAAAATCTCAGTGGGTCAGCTAGCTGTGTACCACTATGCCATTGCTTCTGCTTGCCCTGTCTTGCTGGTGGGAATGACATATCCAGAATAGTGGTGTTTAGGATATTGATTGTAAGATATGTTTCTGTGAGTATGACTATGTCAGCTTATTGCTTGTCATGGACAGCTCTTCCATTTTTGAAGTTGCAGAGGGCAATTAAATTTTTACCAAAAAATGAACAGAAAATTCTGGATAAATTTAGCAAATATGGTAGCATCGGTGGAAAGAGAAAAACAGAGCTAATGCTTTGAGTCCATGGGGTTGGTTTTCAGTCTACGTTCGCTGTCAGAGTTAAGTATAACGCTCAAGGAGAAAAAGACATTCCTAAGCCACTGTCCCTACATTTTTGGCACTATCACATTGGCATTGTTGCAATCTGTGCCAAGGGACAGCGACAGGAGTGGGTCCGCGTAAAAGCCCCATGGTGATTCTGTGGAGTGGGAGGGAGTCTGTGGTCAGTGAAAAGGGAACAGGAGAACAGGCGAGGGCGGGGTGGGGGGTGGGGTTTAATGTTAGCAATGCATCTGAGATGGTGTAAGGGGATAGATGTGAGTCCCCAAAGATTGTGCCATGATGGAGAGGGAGGATGAAACTTCTGAAGATTGTGCCATGGGGAGCTTTTAGCCTCAGAAGATTGTTCCAGGGCAGGGGAGCCCCCAGTGCCTGCTTGGAGATTGGGGGATATTTGGTTCTAATGCTGATCAGGGCATCCTAATCCCTGAGGTGCCAGTTTTGCCTGCTTGACCAGGGTCTGCCCTACTAGCTGCCTGCTCATTTTTTGAGAGGCTCAAAAACTGTTTGGAAAACTGGGTTGTGCTATATGCTGGTTTTCACTCTTGAGCCTAACGCTTTGAAAAGATGTGGTAAGACTCTTCTGCACAAGCGCATGTGATCCTGATGTCACCTGGAGACCAGTGCTGGTAAGGACAGCAGACTTCCTTAAAATTAAAGCAAAATACTATGGATGCTAGAATAAAATCGCTGAAAAGAAATTTAGCAGTACTGGTGACATCTATGGAGAGAAACAGACTTAATGTTTCATGTTCAATGTGAATCTTCTTTAGACTTATGGCATGTTTCTCTTTCCCCACAGATGCTGCTAGAACCAGCTGAGTTTTCCCTGCATTTTGTTATTATTACAGTAGTTAAACAGATGGGCTTTTATAATAAGTCAATGGCAATCTATGGTTATTATTAAGCAAGACTAGCTTTCCATTCCAGATTTCATTCATTAAGTCTAAATTCCATAGCTCCCATGTTGGAATTTGAACTTGTGACCTCAGAGCATGAGTTGGAGTCCATGCATTGTCACTCCAGTGATATTACTATTACGTCACTACTCCCTCATAGTGGTGGTACAGTGGTTGATACAACTGCCTCAAAGCACCAGGGACCTGATTTTGATTCTTTGGGTGACTGTGCTGAATTTGCACATTCTCTCCATCTCTACGTGGGTTTCCTTCGGGTGCTCTGGTTTTCTCCCACAGGCATGTTATTTAGGTGGATTGGTCACACTGAATACTCCCTCAGTGTACCCAAACAGGCACTAGAGTGTGCGGACTAGGGGATTTTCACTGTAACTTCATTGCAGCATTAATGTAAGTCTACTTGTGACACTAACAAATAAACTTTAAACCTTAATTCAATAGCTAATGAGTGAAGATACTACAAGGAATACTTACAGATGATCACAAGTTTCCTTTTGCTGTTGTTGGAGGTGCTAATCCATTTAAAGTAAAATCTAAGCAGAGCAATATCCCTTGAATGTGTTCTCGGAAATCATTATTAGTAATTCCTGCTGTTAATGTTCTTACATAATGTAACTAATAATATAAAACAAATACAGTGCATGTCACTATGGAAGAGTGTGATCCACAAAACCAACACATGAATAAATAAATCTTATTTATATAACTTATCACTGATCTACTTTTTCTTACTGAAACTGCTCAACCCTCATGCTGCACGATCAGTACTGTAAAATGGATTGCTACAGCCCTGCACATTGTTCAACAATCAGTTGCAGTTTGAATCCCAATAGACCATTTTTATTTTCCATCATTCTCCCAGGATGAGGTATTTTGAGAATCAATCATGTTATTGGGATGTTTGGTCAAAAACTGTCTCAACTCAATACCAAACTAAGTTTGAATGACAGGCGGTGCGGTGAAGTTAATCTTTAACCAAAGAAGCCATTCTCGAGTGCATGTGGATACATGCTCAACATTAGCAGAATAATTGAGCCCATATGGTTTCTGGAGGCATTCCTCAGGTTTCCAGGATACTTTTGAAGTTAATTTCCAAAACTTACAAATACATTTCTTAAAAAACTAATGAGCGACAAGGTACAACAATTTGTAAAGAACAGCAGCAAAAAGCAATGTTACAGGAATAAATGATGGCTTTGACATGGGGAATTAAGTGAACGTGTTTAGAATAGGTAGTTGGCTCGAGGAGAAAGCGTGTGATAATCACAACATCATATTCCTCCCACCAAAATTAATCACATTGAACATTCCTCATTTACACACTACTCAAGTATCAGCTTACCTGTGCTGGAGGGAAGTGAAACCGCAGCAATCTGACTCAGATGTGAGAATGCTCCATGGTCTGGGGGGCTATGGGGAAGCAAAGCTAAAGGAATATGACTGACATGGAACCATAGGCGCCAGCTCACTTGTCATTCAGAGTAGAAGGCATGCAAACCAGAGGCAATCAAATAATAATCAAAACCTGACAATCAAATAATGAACAATTAAATTAATCATGTGCTCAGCAGCTGCCAATAGGGCTCTTTTATATGCAAATTGATCAAATATATCTACCTAATCAACTTTCCCCCCGGTCATAATGTTGAAATAGACTTCATCAGAATCACTAATAACACTCTGACTGTTCACCATGGGGCATGACCCTGTTCATGTCTCACAATGACAATATATATTTATATCATTTATAAAGAACTTCTAATGTAAAACATTTGTCAGGCCTTTGTAGGTACATAAGTAGACAAAAATTGACACTGAGGCTGGAATTCTCCCATTGGGTTGCTGTGAGGAATCATAGACAGAAAATTTAGTGGACTATCTAAAGGTCCATTGAGCTTGGCCAGGAATTTCTGCTCTTGGAAAATGCACGTGGCCAGATAATCCTGCCTTCAGCCTCAGAAATATTTTGACCAGCATTCTCTGATACCATTTGTGCAGCGAGAACAGAGAATTTGACGCTTAGCCAAATCTCTATTCACAGAAGTGGGACTGAATAATTCCAGCTGTGGACAAGGTTGGAAAATTCTGGCCATTATAATGGATGACTAGAAGCTTAGTCAAGAAGGTAGCATCATAGAAGTTTACAGTATGGATACAGGCTCTTTGGCCAACTTTTCCATGCCACTCAGTTTTCACCATCAAATTAGTCCCATGTGTCTGAGTTTGGCTCATATTCCTCTATACCAATCCTACGCATGTAATTGTCTAAATGCTTTTTAAGAGACAAAATTGTACCGACCTCTGGCAGCTCATTCCAGCCACTCACTATCCTCTGTGTGAAAAAATTGTCTCTTTGGACCCTTTTTTATCTCTGCACACTCACTTTAAACCTATGCCCTCTAGTTTTAGACTCCTGTATCTTTGGGAAAAGATGTTGACTATCTCCTTATCTATGCCCCTCATTATTTTATAGACCTCTATAAGATCAGTCCTTGTAAAACTTCAACAAGGCATCTATACCCCTAGATCTCTTTATTCTATAATTCTCCCCAGTACCCTACCATTAACCGAGTAAGTCTTGTCCTGGTTCAATATACCAAAGTGCATCACCTCACATTTATCTAAATTAAACTCCCTGTGTCATTCATCAGCCCACTGGCCCAATTGATCAAGATCCCATTGCAATTTGAAATAACCTAGTAGGTTTTTAAGGAGAGCCTTAATGGGAGACAGAGAGAGAGAGAGTGTGTAGTACAGAGAGGAATTTTTAGTGTCAATGAGGGTTTTGATGACTAAAAGCAGGATTGTTATCTATGGGGTGAATTAGGGACTGAGAGACATGCAAAGAGCCTGATTTAGAAGAATACAAAGTTATTGGAGTGTGTGCAGGGTCTTATGACTGGTTGAGATTGGAGAGATTAAGAGGTTATTAAATATGGAAAATGGCAATTTTGAATTTGAAATGTTCACAGTCCAGAAATCAGTAAGTACAGGAATGATGGGTGGAAAGGATTCAGTGTGAATTAGGATTTGAGCAATGGAGTTTTGGATAAGCTCAAATCCATGGAGGATGGAAGAAGGGTGGTTAAGCAAGAGATGCTTGAATTGCTAAGTTGGTTGGTAGTAAAGAAAACTCCCTCTCTCTGTCCACCTACATCCTGTCGACAGTATACCTACCAGCCAACTCTTTATCTTTGCCTGAAATTAATAGCTAGGCACATAAAAATAGCAGTTAGTTAATCAATTCCTTGAACCTGCTCTATAATTCAATAACATCATGACTAATTCCAAATACCTGCCTTTGCATTATTATATCTTTTAATACATCTGGCTAGGGAAAAAACCTAAGGGTCAAGAATTTTAAATTGCTCTTTTTTTTGATGGTGAATTGACAATAACTCATAGCTCCTAATTACAGAATGACATACTGAACTTAAGTTTTTAAACAAGGACATACAAACAAAACTGGTTGACACTACGAGGTAACCACTTGCTAGAATTTCAATGTGGACAATATTCAGTTCCAAGAGAGACAAGAGAATGTCATACATGTTTTCAGTCAGAGACATCTTATGGGATGAGATGCAATACAGAAACTGAACTGTAATCTCCTGTGGATATAATGGAGCTTATTACCATCTCCTGTGAGCGAGATCTTAGACACATTTGTAATTTTCCTGCTGCAAGAATACACAAAAAAGGGTTAAAATCAACTGCAACTTTGGCCTAGGTGCGTAGTCTGGTATTATTGTGCTGGCATGTGCTTGGAAGAACAATGATCTAGGCATTCCTGCTGCTTGAAGGTAAAAAGTCTCTCTCTGATTGCTGAAAGCAGGTCAAGTCAGCAATGACATAGAAGTAAACAAGACAATTCCTTGCATCTAAACTCCAGAACCAAGAATCTCCAAACTAACTGCTCAACTACCAATGTCAGCACGGCCAGAATCATCTAACTTAATGGCTGCAACATTTCACTATCTCTCCTCAAAGACAAGCCAAAGGTTTATCTGTATGTCTTCTTAACTTTCACTTTTGGATCCGCTTCTCACTTCTGATGTGTGTGTACTTATATTGTGTTTTATCGTTTTCTTCTCACATTTTAATAACGAGTAAACACACCGTTTCTTTAACTCAAGAAAGCTTGGTTAAATTGGCTCCTTTTAAAACATAAATACATTTTACTGGAAAAAGGATTCCTAAGAGAAGGAATTCTTTTCAAATGAACCTTATTGTGATTGACTGATGGGGATGAATAAAGATGGGGAGCCAGTTCATCTCTCCTCGCCCAGAGGCATAACAATTAAGGGGTCTCATCTGGAATCAATACAAAAATTCTGGGAATCTCACCCGGGGATTAGTTGTAACAAAGTGAGTCTTCCACACTTCTTCCACTCTTTGTACAAAGAAATATTTTCTAACTTCTCTCTGACTAGTCTGATCCTGATTTGTCTAGGATGTACATTTTGCTCTTTCTATCCTGTAAATTCATTTCAAAAGCTCTCACTTAAATCAATTCTTAACTTTACATATTCCAAGAAATACAAGTCAAGTTTATGTAATCATGCCTCATATTTTAACCCCTGGAGCCTTTGTAACTTTCTGATGCTCTCTCACTGGCGCTCCTTCCAGGGTAATATATTCTTTTTAATTTGCATTGCCCATAATTATGCACAACACACCATATGTGGTCAAAGCAAAGCTTTGCCTGGCAGTGGTAAACATCCTCCCCTTTATACTCTAACCTTCTGGACATCAAGACTAAAATTCCATTGACCTGTTTGATTGAATTTGGTACCACAGTACTGCATTTTAACGATTTGTGTAGATGGACCTCTAAATCTCCTCAGCGTTCCACTGTTCCTAGCTTTTCACCATTTGAAATGTATTTGGATCTAAACTTTTTGGTCCACACTTACTTCACATTTACTCCTATTGAAATTCATACTTTCTATCTTCGACTGTCTAAGCAATCTGTTAACTAACTCAAAAATTTATTTTCAATTCTGTTAGCTTAATTTCTTCTGTGGAATCTTATCAAATACCTTATGAAAGTCCAGATAAACTACATTCGTAGATAGATTCTTGCCTACCACATTAGTTCCTTCTAAACAAACAATTCAAGTAGCTCCAATAGACATGACTGTACCCTTTTATACATTTATGTGCATTCTCTTCCAGCAGCTCCATTAGATTTTGATGACTGGTGCATATTAATACAATGGCAGTATCTGAACTGTGATCAGTTAAATCAGCATGAAATAGAGATTGAATGTGGGACCTTTCTGATCCAAGTGGCTTAACTATTCATTGCTTCAACCAACATATGAATTGGGAAAGCTCAAGGGATTATTATTTTTCAGTCTGGAGTCTGTATTTCAGCTGATGGTTGCTATCGTGAAGGCTGGTATGCTCCAATTTATCAATACCTCATGACATCAATAAAAGATTAGTATTCTCATTTGTTACTGCAACTCTCAGTGAATCAACAAGAAAACAATACAATCAGTAGATATTTTAAAAACAGATTAGCTAGTAATCTATTTTTTATGATATTTTGTCAAAGTAAATAGAATTAAACCATATCTATAATTCATGTAGTGATGAATAAGATAATTAATCCTTTAGAATTTTAATTAAGGACTGTCAATAACCTCCTGGAAGTGCTCGCTGAGTTTATTTAGAGAGTTGCTGTATAACACAGATCTAGATGATCCCAGGTTTAATTCACAGTTAGTGTTGAGCTTGCTGACATTAATCAGGAGGCAGTGCTAGTGTTGTTATCATTCACTTCAGTGGACAAGTGGAAAGTAAATTAGCCGAGGTTGTCTCTCTTGATTGCCAACCAGCAACCCATTAGGCGAATGTTAGGATCGGAGTAACTCAAATAGTTAAAGGAACTGTTGATTCTATCAATATGCTCTCTTGAATAATATATTTTTGGATAAGGTACTCAGATTCCTCCCCATACAAGGCCAAACAGGAGTTCTTAGAGTTGGCTGGGATTAGGTGTATTCAGTCCTAGGGCGGAATCTTCATCCCGCTCATCACAGGAATCGTAGCAGGCAGAACAAGTCCATGCAAAGATCCACTGACGTCAGGTGGGATTTTTTAGTCTTGGGGAAAGTGCGGCTAGAAAATCCAATCCCCTGTCTTTTTTTCAGGACATTTGAAATGAATCAAAATAATTTGAGGCTTTACATCTTCATGGTGGCAACGGGAATTTTCTTTAATTCATTCATGGGCACCACCAGTATGGTCAGAACCATTCCTAACTGCTGTTTATAAGATGGTGGTGTTGCTTGGCATAGCCAAAGGCAGACATTTTACTTCTGATTTGGTGCTTGAGTGAATCCAGGAGAATGGAATCTCAGGAAAGCTAAATGTCACGTACTGCTATCACTCTCTGATTTTCTCAGCTCTCTTCTGCGCAGCTCTCCTCAGAATAACATAACTTACAACTCAACTCATTCTTTTCTTTCCAGGCACTTCCTCAATTCTCTATCTCAACATTCAACACTAATACTCAGCCAGATCTTTGCGTCCTCTCAAACCTATGCCTCATAGTTACTTCCATAAATCTTTTCGTCCCATCCCTAACATAAATTCCCTTTCCTAAACTCAGAGCTCTTAGCTTTCTCTCAATGTTTTTTAAAGTTTAAGTTTATTCATTAATGTCACAAGCAGGCTTATATTCACACCACAACAAAGTTACTATGAAAATCCCTTAGTCGTCACTGCGGTGCTTGTTTGCAGACACTGAGGGAGAATTTAGCATGGATCATTCACCTAACCAGCGGGTCTTTCAGACTGTGGGGGTAAACTGGAGCACCAAGAGGAAACCCACACGGACACAGGTAGAGCGTGCAGATTTAGCACAGACTGTGATCCAAGCCAGGAATTGAACCCAGATCCCTGCCAATATGAGCAAAGTAGATGGCCGGAGAATGAAGAGTTCAAATTACGTACTTTATTGCAGTAAATAATACCCATGGACATCTTTAGAACCACTTTAGTGAATCTTCCCGTGCAACAGGAATGTGTTTTCCTATTTTCTTTCTGTTAGTCTTATGTGGTGCTACCCCCCATGGATAAGCAGAGACAGAAGCAGGCTGCTTGTTCCCCTATTTTGTCAGATGAGATAGTGTGGCAAATTCACTCTTGGTTTTGAGTGCCCCCTAAAGACTGCTTCATCTGCAGAAGAGGGGCAGACTCAGTTATTGAGCATGAGACAGCTTGTAGGGTTTTATCTAGGGGAGATGAGGGGAAGGGGTAATGGGGCAGTAAGGCAGATGCAAGGGACAAAGGATGAAAAGTGTGAGTTATTTATTATGTTAAATGTGCTCTGACATGTTTGGTACTGATTCATGTGATACAGGTTAAGCTTTTCCAGTTAACCTGAATTGTGAGTAAGGTGTTTGGTCTTAGCACAACTATGTAATTGAAGGTTGCCTCCATCTATTTATTGGTTTTTATTCATAGCAATATTTTCACTCATGTTGGAGATCCAGCACAGCTGTTATGGGATCAATAGTCTCCAGTATTGTAAAATTCTATAATGCATAACACTGACCTGTGCAACATTATATCCTGGATGTTACTGTTAATGATATGATCTGACAGACGCTTAAAACATTCTAACAATATTCTTCTGTCTATTGCTTTAATGGGGAGGTTAATCTATTTATTTCAAATGGATTAGTGCTTCACATAAAATAACAAGAAAAGTGGTTACCTGTGAGTATCACAAACAATGACTTATTGGCTTGTACCTTGGAATAAGTTCGACCAAAAAAGTTAGGAATGCTGAAATGTGGGGCCTGAATGCACAGAATTATGGATTTCAGAAAGGCTTTACCTTCACTTTACCTTTAAAGGTCAGATTACATGAGTCCTGATATTATAATTTAAAATGTTTATTGATGTCATCAACCCTAAGGTTAAATAAGTCTAAAGTTATTCTCCCCAATGTTTAACATTCAAATTCTATCTTTATTGGACAAAGCACACTGACTGATGTGAGGCAAGTAAAACAAGCAAAACTCTGAAACAACAGCCCAGATGTTCCGGCCTTCAGATTGTCAGAAACCAGATGGGTCTGCACCAACCCCTACTCGCCCAAGACATGGTGATATTGCCATCAGACTAGTAATTCAAGTGGCCAGGTTCAGGGCATTACAGTGCCACAGTAGTTAGGACAACTGACTCACAGTGCCAAGGATCAGGGTTCAACGCTGGCATTGGATGACTGTATGGAGGTTGCATGTTCTTCCCATGTCTGCATGAATTTCCTCCCATAGTCCAAGGATATGCAGGTTAGGTGGATTAGCCACAAGCAATGCACAAATTTATGGGAGTAGGATGGGGCAGTGGGCCTAGATAAAATGCTTTTTCAGAGGGCTGGTGCTTACTCAATGGGCCAAATGGCCTCCTTCTGCACTGTAGGATACAAATGGGAGGGTTGCACATGGCGTCAAGTCAAACATGGACTCTGACCACTGCTTCTCGAACTCCTTGCCATCAGGAATATCCTTCCTGCATCTACATACTCTAGTCCTGTTAGAATTTTATAAATTTCTCTGAGATTCTCTCATCATTCTTTTATCTGACTAAATCTTTCTTCATCACAGACTGAGTACATCACTGCAGGAGTTTCTCGTCTTTCCTCATTAGATGTAAGGGGCAAGTATTTCACACAGATAGTGGTGAATACCTCGAATGCACTAATGGAGGAGGTGGTGGAAATAACTTTCAAAGTCTATAATAACTTTCAAAGACATCTGAATGATTAGGCAGGGAATACAGGAAAATGGACCATATATAGGCAAGAAAATATTAGAAAGGCATCAGTGTCAGCACAGACTTGGTGGGCCGAAGTGCCTGTTCCTGGGCTGTCCTGTTCTTTGTCTGCCAATCCCGCCATCCTCGGAATCAGTCTAGTAAACCTTTTATAAACTCCTTTATAGCAAGAACATCCTTCCTCAGATAAGAAGACAAAAACTGCACAAAATATTCCACCAAAGCCCTGCATAGGTAAAGATAAAATCACTACAGTCCCAGATAATCATAGACTATGTTTGGGAGGATTACACCAATGAAGATGAACATCACACCAAAGCCATCCCCACAGTCCCAACTCCCCGCCCCGAAATAATGGCACAACCCCAAACTGATCACTGTCCACAGCTAACCACTCAGCCCCCAGGAAAACAGCAACTGTGACACCACATAATCCCATTACAGCAACCTCTGCAAGATACATCGGACCACCGACACTAACGCCACCTTTCCATACAAGAACACCATCCACCAGGCACACGGCACATCTCGTGACATTTGCTACAAATAAACCTGTTGGACTTTAACCTGGTGTTGTGAGACTTCTTATTGTGTTTACCCTGTCCAATGCCGACATCTCCACATCATAGCAAAGAAAAATAGCAACGGAGTGGCAACTTGATGGCGATTACCACTTCTCACCAAGATTTGGGCCAACGTTAACTTAGATTAGAATTGTTTGGGTTCGCTGGGCAAATGAGGAACTTTAATATGGATGAAGCTGATGTATGCAATTGAAACAGCAAGAGTTCCTGACACTACTAAAATAAAAGTAAATAAAGAAGCTTTGATCATGTTCTGAGAGGCCTGCAGTGGCCCCCTTAAGAGCCCGTTGCTAGGTTTCACAGTACCAATACAGATTGGTAAAGCATGTGTTATGCAGGCTCCACTTATTATACCTCAAACTTCTAATTTGTGTATTACTAGTACCCCTACAAGCAGATGCGTGCCCCAGCTGCCCATCTTAGGAGTGTATTCAAGTCAACTGAGCACATGAATAGAATAGTTAAGAAAACAGATGGGACACTTGCTTTTATCAGTTGTGGCTTAGAGTATAAGAGCAAAGAGGTTATGTTGAACTGTACAGAATGTTGGTTAGACCGCAGCTAGAGCTCTGTGTGCCATTCCAGTCATCTCACTATAGAAGGGTGTGATTGTATGAGAGGGAGTACAAAGGAGGTCCACTGGGATGTTGCCTGGGATGGAGCATTTGAGCTAGAAGGAGAGACTGGACAGGCATATGTTTGAGATGTATAAGGTGATGAGTGGTATGGACAGAATCAATGGGAAGCAGCTGTTCACTTTGTTTAAAGCATCATTCAGGAGGAGGTATAGTTTTAGGGTAAGGGACAGGAGATTCAGAGGGGATTTGAAGGTGGTGGGAATCTAGAATACACTGCCTGGGAAAATAGTCAAGGCCACAACTTCTAAAATAATAATTGGATGAGCACTTAAAATATCATAACATTCAAGAATTTGGAACAAGTGCAGGGAAATGGGATTAATGTGCCTTTAGTGGGAGTTGTTGTTGATGCAGAGCCGATGGGCTGAAGGGCTTTTTGTGCACTGTATGACTCCATAAATCTCTAAAGTAACTACCATTTGTGGATCATTACCTCTTACCCCAGGAGGTGGCAATTCAAATCACCCTGCCTCACTCACCCTGAGACTTAAGCTGCTTTTTGTTCCAATTACTGATTAGGGGCTATCACTTTAGCTTCTTTTTATAACTTTTCAAACTTTATAGCTGTTTAAAAACAATTTTTCAAAATAGCCTGTAGCTGCAGACTGATTAGTTCACAATGCAAATGCCTAGACTATTAACCATATCCACTCATGTCATTAACGGTTTGCAAACTTTCTCACAGGGAAAACCACTTCAGGAAATAAATGAAAATGTTTGTTTTATGTGTCCTTCCCTGTTCAGTGTGTTCTAATACTCTCTTCTATTGGAAAAGGATGAGAGGAAACAGCAGTACCACAAAGTAAATACATGATTAAGCGGGTGGGTCCATCATTTCCTCTTTTGTCTTGACAAGTAAGACATTTGTAATGAATGCTGTTACCTCAAATGAAAACAGAGGGGATGATCTCATCTTTGTGCAATAGTGTAAAATCAGCAGCAGTGAATTAACAGCCCACTTTACAAAATCAAATCAAAAGATGTTTGGGCAGGCAGGACCTCAGGTGGGATTTCAACCCTTTCACCTACTGAAGCCCTAATGTGGCCACCCAATGGCATTTTCCAACCCAGCCTCAATTATTAGGTTGGCAGGAGCAAGTGCGAGTGTGGCATGGAAAACAGAGCAAATTTTTTTCCTCCATTTCAGGCAGGAAAGGGCCTCAATGTGAAAGCCCCTTCAGAGATGGACACCCTCCCCTCTGGGACCTTGGAGAACCCTACCCCCCGATCTAACTTTGATATTAGGACTGCTCTCCCCCGATCCCTCAGGGCATCACCTACCCTCCTGTGCTTGAAACTAACCTTAACATTAGTCCTGATACCTGACTTCAGGAGGAAATTGATCACTGCAGCGCTCTGTGTGGCCAGATTTGAAGCTGTTAGCCAATCAGATAAGCTGACTGATGAAAGAGGTGGGACTTCCTGCCAAGGGTGGTGAAAGCCCAGCCCACCACCAATCCACTGAATCCGCACAAATCAGAAGAGACCATTCAGCCCATCAAATCTGCACTGACTCTCCATCCCTGTAACCCCGCATATTTGCCATGGCCAATCAACTTAACTTATACATCTTTGGACTTTGGAGGAAACTGGAGTATCCAGAGGAAACCCATGCAGACAGAGATAATGTGCAAACTCCACATGTCACCCAAGGCCAGAATTGAACCATGGTCCCTGGCACTGTGAGACAGTGCTAACCACTATGTCAGCATGCTGTTCAACCAATACTTATGTGAGCATTAAATAGCAGAAGGTTTCTGAGAGTTGGTGAGAGTTTAATAAATGTTTTTGTCTTTTGTTAAAAGTTAACTATCAGTCCTGTGACATCATATATGCCTTTAAGCAGAAAAATCAAAGTTACAGTCTATCAAAGCAAGGTTCCATTCTGGGGCTTGACTGTCCAGTAGAGAATCAGCTGAGATTGTAATAGTGAGAAATTAGTTGTCAGCCCTATTGGGTATATGTTTTTCAAACCAGGCATTCCCAAACTCCAAAAATGGCCAGAGGAAATTGGAGTGAGGTTGGGAATGAGGAATGGAAACAGATTTCCTGCAAAAAAAAATAAACATGACGAGTCACACACTGAAACGAGTCTCTGTACCTTGATGAAAATTTGGCCCACTCCAATTTATTTTGCATAAACAGTGCTTATTTTCAAAGCAATATTATTTGTTACCATTTCTGCAATTACCTGGCAGGTTATTCATGTCAGTCTTGCAGATTTTAAGGTCAATTTTTAACTTGCTATCGAGGCATAAAACTGATGATGAGGTTGGACACTGTTTCAGAAACTGCCTGATTTTCATTGATTTCAATGTCAGTTTTTGTGGGTGGAATTTTTCCATTCCGCCGGCCATGGAAATCATAGCAGGTAGGACAGGACCATGCAAAGGTCCATTAACCTCGGACGGGATTTTCTGATTTTGGGACAAGCGCTGCTGGAAAACCCTGTGATTGGATGGCAAATTGATAATCAGTTTCATAATGAATCATTGCCTAAAAAGTGATAAGTGAATGCAGCAGATTTTCACTGTTCTACATAAAAACAGAAAATACTGGAAAAATCCAGCAGGTCTGGCAGCATCTGTGGAGATGTGGATTTTACTCCACAATCAAGGCCAATCTATTCTGAAAACGCCAATTAAATGTCACAATCACCTTGGAAATGTACTGCATAATAGATGCTGTGTCTGCCACAGATAAATCATTGAATTGCAGTTTTTTGTTTTAGTACTAATGTTCAATGAAATTTTACATTAAAATCGACATTTTAACCAACCAGCCTGACTATTTATGAAGCAATATTATCAAACAAGGCACTACTAAGCAACAATACTCCTTTAAATGGTAAAGTACTGAAAATATTAGCATAGCATATTTTACTAAGAAAATTTTCAGTTGCCAGTCCACTGTGATTAGACTTCTTGCAGTTCATGAAAATTATTAGTATAAACAAATAACCAATTATTTGTTTTTCACTAATCAGGTGGTTAGCTACTGGAGTTGACAGCAGACTGAATAATTGCCAGTCCAATCTCACTGCTGACCAATGGTGTCCTGGGAAAGTCAATCAGCTGAAAACATTGTATCATATATCACAGAGAATAATTGCAATTTAATGAGCAGCAGAACAAAGGAAAAAGAATAATTGGAGCTGATTTTTAGCATTATGTGTCAGGAGTGCCACTTCTCCAAATTTTACTTCAAAGAAGCAATCGTCTCCCACTGCGCTTCTGATCAGGAGGGCTTTGAAAAATTAAATTTTCAATGAACTCTTGATATACAATGTATTGCTCAAACATATTCCTGATCACTTCAATATTATTCAATGCATGAACACTCAAAGTAAAGTGAATACTTTTTGTTTATGATCCAACATTTTTTTATTCAATTATGGGACGAGGCTGCTGCTGGCTGTCCAGCATTTATTGCCCATTCCCAGTTGCCCTTGGAGGGCAGTTGAGAGTGAATCACATTGCTGTAGCTCTGGAGTCATATGTAACCCAGACTGGGTGAAGACGGCAGATTCTCTCCCCTAAAGAACATCAGCGAATCAGATGGAATTTTCCGACAATTGACAATAATTACGTGA
The DNA here is from genome assembly GCA_024679065.1 of Sphyrna mokarran. NCBI lineage: Eukaryota > Metazoa > Chordata > Chondrichthyes > Carcharhiniformes > Carcharhinidae > Sphyrna > Sphyrna mokarran. Next base: position 78,168,930 of record JAGIQG010000002.1, read on the forward strand.
TTAGCAGTAGATTCTTAATTCCAGATTTTTTTTACTGAATTCAAATTCCATCATCTGCAGTAGCGGGATTCAAACATTCAGAACATAGTTGAGTTTTTGAATTAATAATCTAGCAATAATACCATAAGGCCATTGTCTCCCTCCATTTACTTCAGTATATACGCAGTTTAAAATAATGAAATTATTATTATCTTTTTGTTTACTGTCACCAGTAGACTTTTTTAAATATTTGGTCCATTATCAAACTACCTTGAGCAAGATTTCCAGCTTTCCTGCCAGCTGGATTTTTGGGTCTGCTGAAGACGGCACTCACCTCCACACTACCCCTCCCCCCCTCCCCTACAAATGCAGCAGGTTCTCCTGTGGCAGAATGGGCAAGCCATGCAAAATGTCGCAGACATTAGCGATTGGTGAGCCATTTCTGTCACTGGAAAACAGGCCACAGGGATGGGTGGCTAAAAAATCTGCCCTTTAAATAAATGCTATTTTAAAAACTGACAGGAGTGTGGTAGAATTTCTCTCTGATAGTTCTTGGCAATCAGAAGTTGACTTGTATAACATTGCAGCTTCAAACTGATGCTGCACAAAATGCTTGTATTTTCTGCAATGTTGTGCTTAAACATGCTTAGGAAATGTAATTTTCTGGTAGCTCTGAGGGAAAGGCAAAGGAAAGGTAGACTTTTCTGTACTTACTGAAGTAATTAATCAGAAAAAAGTTACCAATGTTACAGCACCATTGAACTACTACAAATTTTTCTATCCTGAACTTCCAATCTGTTGGAAGTGCTCCTCAAATCATGAGAAAACAATTGCTTTAATAATATAGACAGGCATCCTGACCTGGCACAATAGGGTCACTTGATCCTCACAGAAAGTGTGATCTCAGAGGAGCACTCTTACGGCCGTTCCAAGAATGTTGCAAGGACATAAGTGGAGTGGGCAGAAAAATCATCCATCCCTTCTCCAGTGACAAGATTTAATGCAAAGTGACATTAAGGAAGAGGTAACAACATAGATCCTGCCATGAGCATATTTTCTGATTGGAAATATTGCTGCACAATTTTCCTGTTCATGCCAAAAACAGTGTCTCAGTGAATATGTTATAGTAGTAAGTGAGCACCATAGTTTCATAGATAAATATTAGGATCATTTTATTCACGATTAATGAATGAATTATACCCATTCACTTCCATCTCAGAGGTGAGAGTGTTAGTAATGACCTAACCTGACAATATAAATCAGAATACTTAAATATTTACCACAAAGTACAGTTTCCATGTTAAATGTAATTTTTTTAAGCTCCATTGACAAAGATAGGAAAAGAAACACTGGGATTAATTCGAATCTAACCTGCTTAATGGAAGATGAATAGGTTTAGATGGGCTGCCATTTTTGCATTCCACCATAAAATCAGGCCAGATATACCTGATCCAATCCCATTTATTTACAGGCAGGCTTAATGGGTTAAAATTATGTGGATCTTTGCTCCTTTGTGATAAATTAATACCTTTACTGCTTTTTCAAAGATGCATAGACATGAAGTTCAACAGTACATCATATTCTATTCACCTATTTGCAATGCCTCATTGATATTTTTATCAACCCATTAAATTCTATATACAGTACTGCCTTTCATCTCATAATTACACACATGAGGATGAAAATGTACCAACTCTGAAATTTCTGCTTGGCTTTTGATTTTACATTATCAGCCGCAGTCTCAAACTTCTAACTTTCCTTGCCAACATCCTGCGTTATATTTGAAAGGGATAGAAGGATATGAGTCAGCCTAGTTTACAAAATATGTTGTCAATTAAGGCTGTTTTATAAAGATACCAACTTGCCTACGGTGACAGTTTTGTTTTCCAGTCTCCAATCTCTGTTACTGCGTATTTTAGTTAACCCTCGGTCTTCAGTAGGATGTATCATATTGACTGAATTATCCTTGATTCATCTCAAGAGGGAATTAGCCACACGCATCTATGATACATAATTCATGAGGCACATGTCTGCAATTAAAAAGGAATTGGTTTAAAGATGCTGAATTTGTGTTGGAAATTTTTCAAGTAAAATGACAAGTAAAATCAACAGGGACTTAACTGTTTGGGATACAGTTTCAAACCTATCTGAAATAAGGAAAACATTTGTGTCCTCGAATATATAAGGATAAAAATGGATACAAAAAGAAAATAGACTCTCAACTTATAATGAATGTAACACTTAGACAAGAGTGCAGCCTCTAAACTAACAGTACACATATATTTTTAACAAAGAGATCCAAAAATTAGTTGTAATTGATCTAGGAAAAGATATTACATATCCTTAAGTGGAATATCACCTTTTAATTGTACATCTCAAAGTTCCTCATAACAAAGTTATTTTCTGTGAATCATATGTCACATTATTATGAGGAAATTCCAATTACATTTTTGTTAGCCAAAGGGATGCTTTTTCTGTTCTTATTTAATGCACACTTGGAAGTGTGCCATAATTACTTAGTTTCATGCTTTGTAATTATGCTAGATGTCTTCCCAGACAGTTTCGGTTCACAGATTAAACAGGCGTTTTAATATGCCGAAATTCCTCTGAATATTCTGCAATGAATTACATATTATATAGTTGATTGTACCAGGAACATCTGTGGTTCAATAGAAATAATTAAGAAAATGAATGGACTTCTTCCAGAATGACTACAGACCAATGTCTGAAATAGTTGAAAGAAGATGTTTAAAAATTTCATAAACTAACTCAAAAGTAACAAATGCCAGTACAGTAGGGTGGTCACTTTCAAGACTGCTGCATCTTATGTGATGCAGATTTATGTTACAGGAACGTTAAAGGGGTGTTCAAATTTTACAAACTAAAATACCTGGCAGGCATGTTGAAAAACCTTATGTGATTCTTGATAAAATACCCATGTTAATTTAATTTTTTTTGTCAGTTATGTGAACAGCAAAATTAAGTACACTTACACGGACAGTCTGCTTCTTTGGATTAGTGCACAGCAATGTGGAACAAACTAACAGTATGACTGTGCTATTAGTCTTAAGATTGTTAAACAAGAAAACAGTTTTTGTCAAGTTTCAAAGCAGTTTAATTACAAATTCCAAACTTCAAAACAACTCTATTTTTTAACACTTATGTGTTGGCTATAACATTTTTTGTTTGCAACTATAATAGTTACTCTTTGTTTGATAGTTTAGAGCTAAAGACATGAACATCATAAGAATAAACTATAATCATGAGATATTGGACCTATAGAAAGTGGGGAGGGGAGCAGTTTCTGGATGGTGAACCCTTAAGTCTTTTTCTTAGGCAGTCCCTTAGTAATGGAGGGTGACTTACTTCCACTCCAGTTCAATGGGTTCTGAAATGGCTTCTAAGTTCATGCATGATCTGCAGACTCTATCATATGAGGGGTAAATGGGTGAGTGGAGGTTTATGTGTTCTCTCCTATGTTTTGACTTCTCTGTGTGGTTCGAAAAATTCCCTCAATGTGTCAGGAGCTTTTCCAAATGAACCTTTTCCATTTTGCTTGGTCACAAGCTAGGAACTGCCATTAATTGATAAGGATGTTTGATCTCTTCAGGGACACTTTGAAGATATCTTGAAAGTCTTTCTGTTGTCCTCCTACAAGTCTCTTCCCTACGTCAGTTAAGATCAGTGATGAGATTGTGAAAAATGCAAACAATTTATCATAACATGGGAGCCTCTTCTCGATGAAGACAGAAATAAATGATGAAATTCATCATTGCTTCCAATGTCCCAGCTCAACCTTTGGCTGACTGAGGAAAGAGCATTTGAGGACCAGGATCTCAAACCCAAGACTAAAATCATGGTTTAGTTGGCAGCAATGAAATTCTGAAGTACAGATTTATTATAATTGATTAAGAGAAATTGAAATTAAGAGCCAGGTTACTGCAGGTATTCTGTTTGAAAGTCAACCTGAATGATAGAGTGGAATTTTGTGACACAAAACGTTGGGTTGCAGGGAGCCAAAGTTCTGAATGAGCATGATAATGGGACACTTTCAGACGTGTTTAATTGACAAAAGAAAAAAAACAATGATAATAGGACACTTTCAGACCTTTTTTTTGGCGAAAGATAAAAAATCAGACCTTGTGATGCTTACTTCAAAACATGAGCCACAATCTGACTCACGCCAGGAGTGGGAAATAGCAGGTCTTAAGATCACTGAGAAGCCAGCTGAAGACTGCTAGAGGGTGCTATTGCACATGTGCACTGATCTCCCAGTGCATTGTGTCAAGACCACATTGTGCGCTGGGAGATTGTATTTACTTTATCAGCTGCAGTCTCAAACTTCTAACTTCAAATATAATGCAGGATGTTGGCAAGGAAAGTTAGAAGTTTGAGACTGCGGCTGATAAAGTAAAATCAAAAGCCAGGGCATTGCACCTCCACCTGCCGGATTGCCTTCTGCCGATTGCACCCCTTCTCCGGCTGATTGTTACCCCTGATTCCTTCCCCATTGCTGATCACTGCCCCCGATCGCAATTGACCGGCATGACAAGCCAAAAGATTGGCCACAAAGATTCAGCAGGGAAGAGCATAGCAATAATTCCAGGGAGTGAATCTACTGGTGGGGTGTGCAGAGATTACAGATGCAGCTCCTGGAAGTAAAATTCGGAGATTTTGTCTTGAGAAAAATCACATGGAGGTTGGAGAAGATCATAATGTCAAATGGAGATCACACGGAGTTTGAAGGATATTGTATCACCCAATGGAGATCACAGAAGGAAGATCTATTGTGAGAATGACCAGTTTTCTGCCTGTTAACCAATTCTTAACTAATACCAGTATATTGCTTCTTATACCAAGTGTTCTAAATATTTTTATCAAAAACCTTCAGGTAATCTAAATATGTTACATCCACCGGCTCTATTCATCAATTCTATTAGTAACGTTCTCATAAACTGTAACAGGTTCCTCAAACATGATATCCCATTCATAAATTCATGTTGACCATGTCCAATCAGATAATTATTAATTGTCCAAGTATCTATTTATCATTTACTTTATCACTGATTCTCGCATTTTCTTTACAACTGAAATAAGGCTAACAGTGGTATGTAGTTCCCTATTTTTTCTCTCCCTCCATTTTTAAATTGTGGGCTGACATTTGTTATCTTCCAACCTGCAGGAAAATCTATAAAACTTTGCAAGGTCATTGCCAATGAATTGTTATCTCCATAGCAAACTCTTTCAACACTCTGGGTGTAGAATATCATTTCACGGGAAGTTATTGACCTTCAGTCCCATTAATTTATCCAATTCAAACTTCTTCCTAATACTAAATTATTTTAATTCCTCATTTTTCCTGGTCCCTTGAATCTGTAATTGCAGCAGATTTCTTGTGTCTTCTTCAGTGAAGACAGAGGCAAAATAATAATTTATATTCTCTTCCATTTTTCTATTCCCCATTATAAATTCTCCTTACTCTGTCTATAATGGACACACATTTGTATGAGCTAAGCATTTTTTTATATACATATAGAAGCTTTTACATTCCACTTTTATGTTTTTTGCAAGATTGCATTCATATGCTATTCTCCCTTTCTTTAAAGGCCTCTATTCTGTATTCTAAAATCCTCCCAATCATCAGGATTGCTATTCTCTCAGGCAATTCTATAGATCTTTTCTCTTAACCTTATACAATCCTTAACTTCTTTTATTAGGTCCAGTTGACTCTTTGGGTTTTTATGCCTTTAAAGAATATATAGTTGTTGTTAACATGTAATAATTCTTTAAAGACTATCCATTGCATATACGTAGTCATATCGTTTCCTGTGTTTTTCCCAATCCAACTCAGCCAATTTTTCCCTCATACCTTCTTAATTTCCTTTGTTCAAATTTAACACTCTGGCTTCAAATTGAACCTCCACACTTTCAAGCATAATGTAAATTTCTATTGTACAGTCACTCATCCCTAAACGTTCTTTTGCAACAAGATTATTAATTAGTACTTCTTCTACATAATACCAGCCTAAAATAGTCTGTGTTTTATTTGTTCCTCAACATACTGCTATGGATATTGATTCCCTAATACACTCCAGAAACTCATCCTTCACAGCATTAATTCTCATTTGCTTTAACCAGTCTATGTGCAGACTGAAGTCACAGTGTTTACTGTGTTACCCATGCTAAACTTCTCTAATATTTTTCTAATCTTCTGATTAATACCATGCCCTACATTATCGTTACAGTTTGATTGTCTATAATCAATTCTACCAATGTCTACTGTCCCTTGTTCTTTCTTTGCATGATCAAAACAGATTCCACATTTGTTTATCTGATCTGAAATCCTCCCTTACTAATATACTGACCACATCTCTTACCATCTACACAACACTACCTCCTTTTCTTTTTTGCCTATCCTTCCTAAATATTGAATATCCTTGAACATTCAGCTCCCAGTCTTGTTCACCCATGTCAGGTATCTATAATGGCAATTAGATCATATCTGTTCACTGTACATTCCCACCATTGGCGATTTTCCCTTTTGTGAATTCACTTATCCACATAAAATTCTTTATACATCCAGTTACTCATCCTTAGTGTACATGCCTGACTGTAATAGCGAACTCCTTTAAGAGGTGAGGTTTTGGAGGGTCATTTAGATTATTTGTTCAATTGGACCAAATAGAACAAATCCTTGAACTGAAGATGGGTTCTCCCAGGCAGTCTGAAGACTGGAATCAAAGTAGATCTAGATCATTCTCTGTACATAGTTTCTGTACCAGTAGTAAATAGTCTTTTTTTGATAATTCACTTAGCGGTCATCATTCTTTCCATGATATTACATATAGTAATGAGGATCAATGGAGTACTTTCCATTTGCCATAGAGAACTGCAGGGCAGACCTTATATATAAGTTGTCGAAAACACATCTATTCAGCAGCCAATGAATTTTCTAAATGCTCTTATTTGGAAAATTTGAGCCATTTGACACTAATTCGGAGGATTGGGTTCAATAAGTTGAATACCTGGGATACTTTTTTAAAGCAAACAAAGTGTGGAGGGAGGGTGTGTGGGGAGGGGGGAGGAGAAGCAGAGGGTAGTTCTGTTATTAACCTGCATTGCCCAAACCAAAAGGTTGATAAAGAGCGCTACTTCTCTGAGTACCCCGACACGAAAACCTTTGAAGAGCTCACAAAAATACAGCATTATCATCCAAAGCCCTGGGTGACTATACAGAGATATAAATTTAATTTGAAGGCAAGAGCCCCCAGGCTGGTGATAGCAGCTTTCACGCAAGGATGAGGCAAAAGCTGAACATTATGAATTTGGTTCTGCCCTTAATGAGATGTTGAGACTGGCTGGTATGTGGGGTGAATAATACTGCCATTCAGAAGAAATTGTTGGCAGATACATAAATAACCTTTGCTAGAGAAAGCACAGAAAGAGGCACAATGGAATGTCAAGATGCGTAAGTTGGCGAAGTCCCCAAGTTTGGAGGGAAACTACTAATGGGAAAAGTGCCAGGGATATGGGTTTAATGAGCCAGGAATTACAGAACCAGAGAGAGTGCAGAGGTATACAGGATTCAGCTTATAAGCCAAGAACTGTGAAAAGCGCTATCAGTTTGGGGGGGCCCATTCCCATCAGAAATGTAGTTCTGTGAAGATGTGTGTTAAGTCTGTGACAGAAAGGGACACATAAGCAGCAAGTTCAGGATTAAACAGGACCTGTCCGATGCTAGATGAAAAAAATCAGGCTTCCTGCACAGCATCGAGGGTAATTCTGAAAAAATAACTGATGTATATGAGCTGAGTAGTATCAAAGTAAGAAAAATGGCATCCATTACAATCATATTGATGGTTAACAGGCATCCATTGACAATGAGGGTCAACAGCAGAGCCTCTACCTCAATCATGGGAAAACAAACTTAGTGAAACCTACATGGAGAGGTCCAGCTCCTGAGGTTAAAAATATCACGGCAGCCAAGCTTACATCATATACAAAAGAAACTATATGGATTTTAGGAACAACAGCAGAATCTATCAATTACAGATAGCATTCTGCCCAAAGGTCTTTATTGTAGTTGAGGGTTCAAGAGCCAAGCTTGATGAGACAAGGTTGGCTTCAAGAAATAAAATTGAATTGGCTAGAAATTTTCAAACTTTAAGTAGGAGACCTATAGAACATCTCAAGGTCAAATACTAAAGAAAAATCTAGATCACTTGAGAAGAAAGGATGCACATAATGATGCAGTGGGGCAAGCTGCTGTGAGTGTGCCTGTCGGTGATGTTGAAAGCAGTATAGAGATAGTCCGTCTGAGGAAGGATCGGGTAGTGATCCTGTGGGAAATGGGGAAGTGATCTGCACCAGTGCACCTTTATAAGTTGGAATTCCAATTTCTGGAAGTGAAACTGAATCTGCCCCTTGAGGAAGCACCTCCTGTTTAACTGCGTCAATCCAAAACTGACAGGAAGTCCCCCAGCAGACTGACTTCATAATGGATGGTGCTAAAAAATAATTTACAGTGTTATGCTGTAAATAGTTCAACTTTTGACGGCATGTATTCTGAAAGATATTTAAAGGGGGAGAGATGTATTAGCAAACAGCTTTAAGGGGTGAGGTTTTGGCAGGTCATGTGATCTGTTCTACCAATCAGACTGAAGTGGTGGATTCTGGAGCCCCAGGCAGTCTAGGAGCCGGAGACAAAATAATCAGTAACATCTAGTTCACTCTCTGTTTATAGTATTTTCCACTGTTAATAAATGTTTATTTTTCTTACGCCACTTGGTGGCTAGCACTCAATTCAAAATCTTACCCTGACTAACTCATGTCCTAACTCTGTAGACCAAACAGCACTGAGGAAGGCCTGCAGTTATTCTTTGCAAAAAATACCTGAATTAAGCTTCTGAAACACAGTTTAAACTAGCTACATATTTACCTAGCTGCAGCTGCTCTCAGAGAGCTAGTATATCCTTGTTTAAGGTTGGAATAAAACATTAAGTAAAGGATTTGATTTGATTTTTTTTATTGTCAAATGTATTCGCATACGGTGAAAAGTATTGTTTCTTGTGCACTATACAGACAAAGCATACCATACATAGAGGAGGAAAGGATCGAGTTCAGGATGTAGTGTTACAGTCATAGCTAGGGTGTAGAAAAAGATCAATTTAATGTGAGGTAGGTCCATTCAAAAGTTGATGGCAGCAGGGAAGAAGCTGTTCTTGAGTAGATTATTATGTGTCCTCAGACTTTTATATCTTCTTCCTGATGGAAGGTAGAAGATAATATATCCAGGATGAGTAGCGTCCTTCATTATGCTGGCTGTTTTACTAAGGCAGCAGAAAGTGTAGACAGAATCAATGAATGGGAGGTTGGTTTGCATGAGTGATCTTTAGTTAATTTAAAAAAAACTAGACTTTAGATAAATTTAACACTTAAAACCCCCTCACTCATCAGACTCATCCATTTTCAATGCAGGTCATGGAGGAGATCATGGTAGGGAATCAATGAGTCTTAAGGGGACATTATGGAAGTCTTGGGGGAGTTCAGGTAGGTTGGGAAGAAATGGAATGTTGGCCATTCATGGTGTCTGAAAAGTTTTGCTTGCAATATCTGGAGTAAACACTTTCGCTGCTCCCAGTCCACAAGCAATGCTGTTCAGACATTTACTTTAAAAATCTCAGCCCATCTCACCTTCTTTGTGATTGGAAACATGGTCAACATTATTTAAAAATAAACCTAATATTAGATTAGAAGCACAGTGCCTCCTTAAAAGATTTATTTACTCATACAGTTTTTGGGATCAGGTGAATGGATATTTGCTGTTCAATGCCCTCCTGGCAAAACTGGATGCGGGTGGTTTCGAAATGGGGATGTAACTTTCCATTTTTTTGCACTTTCCACCTGGTCCTGGGTTTTAAGGTCACCCCATTGTTTCTCTATTTTACAGACGGGTGTTAGTTATATATTATATCATTGCTGAAGTAGACTTAACCAATGTTACTAATGAAGAGCATGCAATCTGCCAGAGAGAGGGATTACTGCTGCAACAAAGTAAATCGTTTAGTGCATACATCAGAAAGTGTAGTCCTCTTCACTAATGGATTAAATCACGTCATTCACTATGTGGATAGGCACTTATATTAATTTGGAAGAAACTTTCTCTCAATTGGGGTATGGGGATTTAGAGATACATATATTCATGACCAATGAAATATAGGAATTTTATTTTAGTGCCATTGCACTGATGGCCTACTTGTATTGAATAACATTATTTCTTTGTCAGTGTGACTAACTGAAATATTTACACTATTTGGTGTTACTCTTACTCATTTATTCTGCACCTGCCAATGCCTAGTAATCAACTGCAGATTATTTCACTGTAGCTCTTCAATAATGCCACTCCAACCATCCTTAATGCTTAATGTATCAAACATCTGCTGTCAGTTGACATGGACAGTTGCAAAAAAGAAATGGGCAGCTCCAAGAAGTATTTATTTAAAAAAAAATCCTCTTTAGTTGATTCCTTTTCATTGTTAGAGTTGATCTTGAAACACAGGCTGGAATCCTCTAGGCATTCGTGCCCCACCGCTGCTACCAGTGAGGACAGAGAATTTGACACTCAGCCAAATCTCCATTCATTGCAGTGGGACCAGAGAATCCCGCTGGCAGGAACAGCTAGAGAATCCTGTCCATAAAAATATAGAAAATAGGATTAGGAGTGGGTCATTTGGCTCTTTGCTCCACTATTCAGTATGTTCATGGCTGATCATTCAATTCAATAATATAAAAACAAAATACTGCATATGCTGGAATCTGAAACAAAAACACAAAAATACTGGAAAATCTCAGCAGGTCTGACAGCATCTGTAGAGAGAGAATAGAGCCAACATTTCACGTCTAGATGACCCTTCGTCAATACAGTAGCCTGATCCCACCTCCACATCTCCCCTCCACTCCCTGAAATTCTTTATTCCTTTTATCCCAAGAGCTATGTCCAACTCCTGCCAGAAAACAGGCAATGCTTTGGCCTCCACTGCTTCTTGTGGTAAGAAATTCCACAGCCCATCAATCTCTGGGTTAAGAAACAGAGAGAGAAATTCATATCAATTGCAGGACTAAAAAAGAACTTATTTCCAACTGCTCTGATGAAACACATGATCATATTTCCTTGTTTACATGAGTGTCAGGCATAACGAAAGACTTGGACCTTTCACAACACAGGACATCCTAAAGCATTTTACAGACAGTGAAACTCTTGAAGCACTCAGGATAGGCACTGTTCTAATGTAGGCAATGCTACCACCGATTTGCCCCAGAGCAAACTCCCCACAAAAAGCACTATGAATAGATAGTCTCTTCATTAAGATGTTAATTGAGACAAACATTGATCATGGAACCAAGGATAACTCCTCTATTCTTCTTCAAAATAATGCAACCAAGACTTATACACTCACATGGTGAGCAGGCACAGCCTCATAGTTTAACATCTCATCCAAACAATAGTACTTCTAACAGTGTACATCTGCATCAATATTAAATTGGATTGATGGCCTTGCTTTTTGTACTCAGATCTCTGCAGTAGGACTTGAACTCATAATCTTTGGCTCAGAGGTAAAAGTGCTGTCAGCTTAAACAACAATAGTCTACTAAATGCCAAAGTGTAGGACTGAATTTTCCTGACCCATTGGAAACAGACTATAAGGTGGGAGCGCTGACAATAGGGCAAGAGAAGCGGAGTCCCACATCTTCCCATCACCACAGCATATAGTCAGCAATGGGAGCTTTAGAGGTGCAACTGCCCATTGGGTGGTCAACTTTTTTTTTTAAATTCATTCATGGGACATGGGCATTCTGATGGCCAGCATTTTTTGTTCAACTCTAGTTGCCCTTGGAGGACAATTAAGAGTCAACCACATTGCTGTGGCTCTGTTGAGAATCAACCACACTGTTCTGGCTGTGGAATCACATATAGGCCAGACTAGGCAAGGATGGCAGATTTCTTTCCCTAAAGGACATTAGTGAAACAAATGGGTTTTTCTGATAATCGACAATGGTTTCATGGTCATCAGTAGATTCATAATTCCAGGTACTTTTTTTTATTGAATTCAAATTCTACCAGCTATGGTGAGATTTGAACTCGGGTCCTCAGAACATCAGCTGAGTTTCTGGATTAGTAGCTAGTGATAATACTATAAGGCCATGGGCTCCCTACAAGCCACATAAAAGTCCAATTACAGGTGACTTCCCACATGTGAGCACCGAGTGGCCTCCAATTGTGCTTTTTCTGGGGTTCTCCTTGAAAGATGTTGCATGGCTGATGCAAGGGTTCCCTGAATCAATGGCTGCCTCTGCACCCAGTGCATCCAAAACAACATAGTTTGCACTACCAATTGCTGGGGACTGCCTGCCCAGAAAATAAGCTATCTGTTTTTTGATGTCTCAGGGCTATTAAGATCCTGTCATTCTGGAGTTTCAGTCTTAGGATTGGCCATCAGGAGTGGAGGCACATCTGATACCGCTGAACACACAATCCTCTGATTGGGCTGGTAGCTTTTCGGGATGGGCCAACATCTTCAATGGTGGCAGATCTATTAATTGGCAGAACACTGAAATCCGAAAGTCCTGACACCTGCCAGAGTTGGATCATTTTCTGCTTTCAGTTCCGACAGCAAGATTTCAAAATCATCTGAAAAACTAAGCCCATAATCTTAATATTTATGAAAAGAAGGTATCTGCACAGGTAACTGGGCTTCAATCAGTTATTCAAATGACAATTTACAATGAAATACAGGAATTCATAGCTTTGAAACAAACAAACAAACCTTGGGAATGAAATGCAGGAGGAATTGGTCTCCACTAGACTCAATTACTGGACAAGGAGTGGAAGGTTGAGTGGGAATGCAATCTCCCTGAATCTAATCGTAGCAACACCCGCTCTGGCTCTCCTTCCCTCTCAAAAGTGGACCGTCTGGCAAATTGCTGAGGGGCCAGAACATGCTAATATTTTCGGATGCAGGGACCAAATTCCATGCATGCTCCATTTAGTGTCTACAGTATGTGACCTAAACAGCAATAATTTTAAAGATTGTTAAATTAATCTCCTTAATTTATCTTAATGGGGAGTCAAGATGAGTCTGAAAGCTTCTCCTGCTTTCATTGCAATAATACAGACCCCTCAAATTTGCCTTCCCTCTCATCACCACCCACATTTCCCTCATGCATTCCCCCACCTGATACCTGTGGATTAGCTCGATATCAGAATTGCCGACCATTACCATATAGATTAGACACAAAGATAAATGGCAATAATATTTGGGCTTTCACCTTGTGTTGCATGTTGTAAGCATGCTCCATTTTGCCCCAATTTTCCAGCCAATATCAAGCAAGTGAGCACACTTGAAAAGTACTTAATTGGCTGTAAAACACTTTGGGGCGTCCTGTGGTTATGAAAGGTGCTTTTTCATTGTTTGGAGCAATGCTTTTCTGCACTATTATCTTTTCAGTCCACAATCATGTGACCTCTGAGGCAATACTTGTTGAAACAAAAGATTAAGGCAAAAGCCATTTTAAACACCACATGGATGGTATCAGATGTTTGTAGTTAAGACTGAATGGATTTTGGCAGCTGCAACAGAACAAGCTGCTGTAAAAAAAACAGCAGAGAATAATTAAAACTTCAGTCTGCAAATTTGTACAGGACATTGACTGTTGTTGAGTGAGTATGGCTTTGAATATTCCAGTATTGGCTCCTTTGGAGATAAAGGCAGATGTGAGAATGAATTGGAAATTTGTCCAGTCACAATGACAAGGCAATTAAATTGTCATTGAGTTAAACAAGAAACCTAAACAAACAAAAGTAACAAAGAGGGATTTAGGTGTCCTTGTGCATAAATCACAAAAAGCTAGCAAACAAGTTCAGCAGGCGATAGGAAAGGCAAATGGAATATTGGCCTTTATTTCAAAGGGATTGGAAAATAGGAAAGTTTTACTAAAACTATGTAAGGCATAAGTTAGATTGCACTTGAAGCACTGTGACCAATGCTTTTTTGATCAGTGGATCAGGAGACTGTAGTGGCAGCCAATTCATGTGATTCCCTGGACGTCCCGGCCTCCAGCATTTCCCAGCGCCATATTTCCGGTGTCATCAACTCCGTCAAATCAGTCTGGAGTTGCCTAATATATGCAGCCTCCCACTTAAATCCATTTTGAATCTCATTAGCGGGCCTGCGACTGAAGTCTCCAGTGCTTCAAACTGTATTTTTCAACCACATCAGAGAGCAGAAAATCAGTCTTTTAAAATGTTGGAAGTCTTGAAAGCCCACTTTAAACCCTCTGCTCATGTTAAGAATATTTTCAGCAGCAGAGCTCAGGAAGATGGGGAGAATATTGATCTGTATGTGACCGCAATGAGATGTCTAGATAATCAGAAACAGGATTATCATAGAGACAATTAAGAGATCCCATTGTACGAGTGCAGAGAAAGGAGAATCTTACTCTCAAGAAAGCTATTGATGTTCAGAAGCTCTGAAAGGATTAATCATCAGCTGCAGAGTATTGATGAGAGAACTGATGAGACATTAACTCTGCTGAGAGACAGTCCAGGTTTTCCAAGCTCAAGATAATGGATAAACTGAAAAACTATTTACAAAAAGGTCAGCAAAAAGATCAAGGCTAGAGAGCTGGATGTAAATATTACAGAGACAAAAAAGAAAAGGAAGCAAGCACAAAGTGGGGAAAACTGTGTTTGACCTGTAGGAAGCCGAATCAGTGTGCACACAAGTGTTTTACTGGAAAGATGTAAAGTAAGCCTTTGAAGCTGATTGCTGGAGGGACGTCAGACAATGATTCTGTCAAATCACTCTACACCCTAGAACAGGTTGGTGCCGTCAAGTCTGAAGGTAAAATAAATAGTTTGTGACTTATGAAATGAACACTGCAGAAAGAGAGCATCACACTAATGTGAAATGTCAGATGCTCACCAGTGTGATGTGAAGCATGATGAGAGTTACATCTAAAGACGGTTGGGCCTAGGACACTATCCTGAGAAACTCCTGCAGTGATGTCCTAGGACTGAGATGATTGACCTCCAAAATGATAACCATCTTCCTTCATACTAGGTATGACTCCAACCAGCAGAAGGTATTCTCCCTCATCCCCTGCTTTGATGTCAAGGGTACTGACTCTTACCTCTTCTCTGGAACTCAGTTCTTTTGTCCACATTTGGACCAAGTTGATAACACTGTTAGAAGCTGAGCAGTTCTGGTGGAAGCCAAACTAAGCTTCAGTGAATGGTTATTGTTGAGTAAATGCCACCTGATAGCAATGTTGATGACCCTTTCCATTGCTTTGTTGAGGGAGTGATAATTGGCCATGTTGGACTTGTCCTGTTTTTTGTGTACAACACATACCTGGATCATTTTTTACAATACAGGGTAGATGCCAGTATTGTACTTGTACTGGAACAGCTTGCACAATGAGATTAAAAACTGCATGGGCAATGAAATTAAGGGCCTTATCAGTTTTGCTGAGCTTGTAAGGAACATCAAGCTAAGCAGTTCATGACTCATGACATCCCACAAAACACCAGAAAGAACAAAGAGATTTTCTATTAACGTGATGATTTTCCTTTATAGACCATGGATATGAGTCCCATATAAGTGTGAATGATGGTGCATGCAATTTGCTTTTTCCTTTCATGAAAAGGGGGATGTTTGGTGAAATACGTTTCTGCACTGTTACCTTTTTAGTACTATGACTTGTCAATTATGTGAACTCTGAGGTTATCTGGTGAAACAAAGAATGAGGCAGAAGCTACTTGTGTTGTGTCTTTATAATGACATAAAAGCACTCATTAGCAATTGTATAAATACAAAAACACAGCAGTGACAGAGTTGTGTGTGTATATGTGCTCTGCTCTAATCAAAAGCAGAACTAAAACTGAATTCCTTTCTCATGATGTGATGTTCCTACCCATTAAAGGCATATTACAACAATTTTAAGCATCAGATGAAACAATAATCACGAGTATTTTGGGTTAATTGATTAAGGATAAAATAGACTGTCCCCATTTTTATTTGCAGAGAATTTCATTTCTTCCTCCTTCACTCCTGGATATCTCATACATTCTATTCATAGTGTTGGTGAAATTGTCCTGCAAGTTGCTGGTATTGCAATTTTTTTCCTGTTTATAACATGGGAAAATCCAGCATATATACACACACACACCACATTTAATCACTTAATTTGCAAGTGACAAGATTGCACACAATTTACTTTAATTAGGAACAGAGACTTGCTATTTGTTCTCCAGATAACAAAAAAAGAGAAAAAATGAAGTTTATCAGAAGATAAATAAATTAATGATGGTGTAGATTTTTCCTGGTGTGAACAGATTCAGCTGAAAATCTTTGGTATAATATATATGAGTTCTGCAGGCCTGACCATAGTGAAATCTCTGGGTGCAGCCCTAACTAAATATTCAATGCGAGCTTCCAATATTCAATACTTCAGTTGCTGGGAGTTTATGGATTCCAAAGTGTGATATCCGTTACTGTTGAAGCTAATTAAAGTGAAGGGACCTTTAGGATACAACTTTTTTTTGAAGGGTGTCATATTTTGTTGGCATAACGAAGCAGCACAATTTTTGCTCTTTAATCAGAAGAAAACTTTGTTGAGCAATGTGCTAATTTGAGAAGTGTGCTGACTTGAAAAAATTGCTAATGGAATATTCAATGAGGAGAAGGCTATTTTGAGGAGTCAATGCAAAGTGATGGGAATGCTTAATATATAACTGTTTTTTGTACCTTTAAAATAATTTCATATTTAAATCTTAAAACAGTTCATGACTAACAGGGTGCAATCTTGTCCCCTTCCCTGTGATGAGTTTGGCAACAGGAGGTATTTAATCAGGTGGGAGATTGTCAGGCAGGGACTCCACCATTGTTGCTTTGTTTACATCCATGATTGGAAAGCAATTAATGCCCACTTACTGAATTTATCCCACCACTATTGTGAGTGGAACATCCATCCCTCAGGGCCAATCCAATATCGGACAGAATCTCATGAAGGTGAAGAGGTCTTGATCTCTGGCTGAAGAGCTTTTGAGTTCCTTTCATTAGCTATGTAAGGCTAGCCTTTCCTTGTGTCACTGAGGCACTTAATAGGCCAATGCTGGGTATTATCCTGAGACTGAAGTCGTGTTTGCTGAGATCTGTTGACCAATTAAAGTCCATTGAATGAGGGGTGAGATGGTATACTTCTTAGACTCTTTATTCCATTGAAAGTGATGAAACTTTCAAATTTGTCACTTGTGAAAGCAGTTTCGTTATCTGATATGTGAACTTCAGATGCTGCATGAGACATGAAACATTGGCAAATTTTCTTGACTGTGACATATATGTTGTGAATCTCATTTTAATTACCTCCATCCATTTGAATTGGGTGTTAACCAATAGTAGGAACATGATACCCAAAATGGTTCTACACAATCTATATGGGCACAAGGGGGATGTAACAGGCTAACTTCTGCTGTAATTGACATGCATGTTTGATATCTGATTTCACATATGATTATCCCCCAGTCAATCTTCCATATAAATTCCCTATCTTTGGGAGAGGGTATTTGTCTAGCTTTGCAACCTGATTTACTGTTAATTCATAATCTCCACAAGTGTGGACTGTTTTGTCTGGTTGCTGGTGCTGCTCATTCTGCAAACTACATTGGTTGAATGATACCCAATTGTTCAGCTTTGACTTTCTCCAACAAAGTGTAGGGAACAGATCTAGCCCTAAAAAATATTTGATTTCCAGATTTATATGATTTTTTTTCCTTCAAGCCTTTAATCTTTCCAGGTTTCAAAATGTCCTGGTACTTCCAAATTACTTGATGTAGCCCTCCATCCTTAATTCTGAGAATTTCCAATCAATTGAGTTTAATTCCTTAGAACCGGTCAAAGTCCATTAGACTTGGCCCTTACTCGGACACCACGATCTATGGAAGTTGGGCAGATTGCTGCTGATAGCTCCCAGGGTTATGTCCACAATCTTAGTAACTTCCTCCATGTAGGAAATGTGGAATTTTCCACATTTTAATGTGGAAAAGTGTGAGGTAATGCACTATGGCAGGAATAATAAATGTGTAGAGTATAGGGCTAATGGTAGGATTCTTAATAGTGTTGATGAACAGAGGGATCTTGGTGTGTATGTGCATAGATCCCTGAAAGTAGGCAGTCAAGTCGAGAAGGTTGTTAAGAAGGCATATGGAGTCTTAGCTTTTATTGGTAGGGGGATTGAATTTCGGAGCCGCAACGTCATGTTGCAACTGTACAAAACTCTAGTGCGGCCGCACTTGGAGTATTGTGTGCAGTTCTGGTCCCCGCATTATAAGAAAGATGTGGAGGCATTGGAGAGGGTACAGAGGAGGTTTACCAGGATGTTGCCTGGTATGGAGGGCAGGTCTTATGAAGAGAGGCTGAGGGATTTGAGGTTGTTTTCGTTAGAAAGGAGGCGGCTAAGAGGGGACCTTATTGAAACATATAAGATGATTAGAGGTTTAGATAGGGTGGACAGTGATAGCCTTTTTCCTAGGATGGAGAAAGCTAGCACGAGGGGACACAGCTTTAAATTAAGGGGTGATAGTTATAGGACGGATATCAGAGGTAGGTTCTTTACCCAAAGGGTGGTTCGGGAGTGGAATGCCCTGCCTGCAGCAGTTGTAGATGCGCCAAGTTTGGTGGCGTTTAAGAGGTTAGTTGATAAGTATATGGAAGAGAAGGGAATGGTTTAGTTTGGAGGGGCATTGCTTTTTATATTGGTCGGCGCAACATCGAAGGCCGAAGGGCCTGTTCTGTGCTGTAGTGTTCTATGTTCTATGTTCATGTAGGTTGTCAGTTTCGTTGAGGTATTGTTTAATTTTAGAGACTTCTCACAAATATCTATCAGTCTGTTCTTATGTAATGGTAGCAGAGGCTTTTATATCAATTTACCCTCTCAATGGACTACCATTAACTGATGATGGGGACTGCCTTGCTTTCCACTATTTAATGACAGGATGTTCCATTCATCCACAGGAAAATTTTTCATATTATGTACTGGTGCCAAGTCGTTCATTCTACTGCTATTAGGTAGGTTCTGCTTACTCTTGCATCTGTGCCTCAAATAAACCTTCCTGTGGCTCTTGAACATTCTGTCTCCTTGAATCTGCAAATTTCTGTGCTGATTTCCTCCACACCTGCAACACCTTGTAATGGTCCTAAGCAGTTGATTCATTCTCTTGACTAGCTTCTGTATTTGTTTCTTGGTTTAAACGGGCACCCTTACTTTTGGTGCAGCTTCCCAGCTAAACCTGAATCTACCTGAACTGCATCATTTTGGGCACTTTGAGGTTCCTGAGGTTCTCAGTGCTCTCCACCACCACTATTTCCAGCACCTTTTTAAGATGAATCTTAGTTTCTGCCAACAACTTCTTCTGTGTAGCCTCATCATTTACCCCACATACCAATCTATTTCTCAGCATGTCACTTAGTGTTGTCCTGAAGTCACAATGCTTCATAATTTGCCTAAGCCTTGCTGCTATGCAGGTTGAAATGGTCTCCCGGGCCTCTCCGGGACCCTGGGTTTCGCCAGGGTCACTCAGCTCCTGATCTCAATACAGCCTTGGTTCAAACATGGATAAAAGAGCTGAATTCCAGAGGTGAGGTGAGAGTGACAGCCCTTGACATTCAAGGCTGCATTTGACCGAGTGTGATGTCAAAGAGCCCTAGCAAAACTGGAATCAATGGGTGTCAGGGAGAAAACTCTCTGCTGGTCCATTGGAAGATGGTTGTGGTTTGGAGGATCAATCATCACAGTTCCCTGACATCTCTGCAGAAGTCCCTCAGGGTAGTGTCCTAGACCCAACAATCTTCAGCTGCTTCATCAATGACCTTCCCTCCATCACAAGGTCAGAAATGGGGATATTTGCCAATGATTGCACAATGTTCAGCATTATTCCTGACTCCTCAGATACTGAAGTAGTCCATCTTCAAATGCAACATAATCTGGACAACGTCCAGGCTTGGATTGACAAATGGAAAATAACATACACGCTATACAAATGCCAGGCAATGACCATCACCAATAAGCAATATTCTAACCACTGCCTGGTAACAGTCAATAGTGTAACCATCACTGAATCTTCCACTGTCAACATTCTTGGGGTTACCATTGACCAGAAGCTCAACTGGGACTCACCACATATACACAAGAGCAGTCACAGGCCAGGAATACTGCAGCAAATAAGCCATTTCCTGACTCTCCAGAGCCTGTCCACCATCTACAAGGCACAAGTCAGTACTGTGATGGAATACTCACCACTTGCCTGGAAGGGTATAGCTCCAACAACACTCAAGAAGCTTGACACCATCCAGGACAAAGCAGCATGCTTGACTGGCACCACAGCTACAAACATGCAATCCAATCACCACCAATGCTCAGTAGCAGCAGTGTATACAATCTACATGCAGCAATTCACCAAAGATCCTTAGACAATGTCTCCCCAAACCCATAACCACTTCTAACTAGAAGGACAAGGACAGCAGATAAATGGAAATACCACCATTTGTAAGTTGTCCTCCTGATTTGGAAATATAATGCTGTTCCTTCGCAATTGCTGGATCAAAATCCTGGAAGTTCATCCCTGACGGCATTGTGAGTCAACCCACAGAACATGGACTGCAGCGATTCAGAAAATCAGCTCACCACCACCTTCTCAAAGGCAACTCAGGAGATGGGCAATAAATGCTGGCCAGCATTTGCCATTCACCCATGTCTCATGAATGAATTAAAAAAAAAATCTTTGTCCATCGATAAAAAGATTATTGATAACGAAACCTGCACTGTCGTATCTAGTCTTAATAAATATAAAGGATTAATTTTGGAATTTACTTTTCCTAAGCGAATGAAATAATGGAAAAAAAAATTAGCCTTGAGAACAAGAGTAGTGTTCTGTGATTTAACTTGAGCTGTTTGGAGCATAGGAATTTTTATTAATCAGATGTAGAATTTTAGCAATGCATCAGATTTAAAATTGACACAAGATTCCGTAAAAGTATAAGGGTTAATTTTTCCATTAAAATAACAAATAGAAGAATGAGTCAAGTGGTAACATAATATATTGAAATATTAAATATTAATGCTAATATCATAATTTCTGTACTTGGGAATCCTATTTTAATTAACAATTATTACTTTACCGCACTAAATATCCAGCAGCTTTATGGCATTTTCATTTTTTAAAAATGTCAATTATGAAATTAAAACATTAGGAAATAAAAATAGAATAAATCAGTTCACTCATTAAAAAAAATTATATGAAACAGTACAGTCAAAACTCACCAATATTGCTACTGTGATTGTATTAACACTGAGATTTCATCAAGTAAATTCAATTTCTCATCACAGTGAAAGAGAGAATAATGTGACTGGAACTGACATTAAAAAAATCTGGAAATGGTAATCATACAAGTGAAGTCAGGGATCACAATGTATGAGTGGTCACAGATCTGATGGTTTGCTTGAAAGAGCTTCTTATGATTTACCTAGAAATGATCTTGGTTATAATGGCAGCAAAGTAGAAAGATCTTCAGATCTGATGCGACAAGGAATCTACAACTGAGGCAATGTAGCCCATGAGCCCACATAGGTGATTTTCACCTTTGCATACCTTCTATTTTCACTTAGATCAGGATAGTTTTCTTCCACTGTGAGCAGAAATTAAACCTACCGGGGGAATTCCCACTGGCTGTCAGTGATAACACTATCTCCATTATAAGACTAGTGAGCTTTGCCTTTCATCTTTTCATAGCACGTTTTCAGTTATCATTTGGCAGATTCACTGCTGGGTCTAATTTATTAAACTTGAACATAAAAAAATACTTTGACCCTAAACAGTGTGTTGTAGTGAGATTAGAGTCCATTTAAAAGGTGCATTAATAAATCTGTGCATATCAATATAAATAACCTCCAACCTTTATGTAAAGCACAGATAGAGAATTACACTTAATTGACTGATAAATTAAAGGTATGTTTTAATGAGATAGATATAACACTATTTTGTTCAAAAATTAATCCCTACTTGAATATATACTTTCAAATCACAGCCTGAAAATAAATCTTGAATTAATTGTGTACTGTGGGGAATGTATGATTCAGTAAATAATGACCAAGGCAACCACAATAAAGTAATTACTTTCCACTGTGTGACTAAATGCTGAAATTGATGACCAACCTCCAATGAAGGTTACTGAATGAGGTCACGCATGCAATCATTGATTAGAACTAACTTAGTTCAGTGATCACACTCTTGTGTTGATTTAAAAAGATAATGGGATCAAGCCCCACTCTAGAGGACAGCACATGGTACAAGCTGATACGATGTAGAGATGCCAGCGTTGGACTGGGGTAAACTCAATAAAGTTTCACAACACCAATTTTAAATCCAACCAATTTATTTGATAGTAAATTCGCGAGCTTTTGACACTATGGCCTTCGTCAGGCAAAATTTTGCCTGACGAAATTGGTGTTGTGAAACTTTACAAGCTGATACTCCAGTGTTGTCATTCACATGAGATGAAAACTTCCCTTTTCCCTCCGGACAGTATGGTAGCACAGTGGTTAGCACTGCTGTTTCACAGCTCCAAGAACCTGTGTTCGATTACTGGCTTGGGTCACTGTCTGTGTGGAATTTGCACATTCTCTTGATGTCTGCATGGGGTTTCTCCAGATGCTCTGGTTTCCTCATACAGTCCAAAGATGTGTGAGTTAGGTTGATTAGCCATGCTAAAATTGTCCCTTAGGGTCCTGGGATGCATAGGTTAGAGAGATTAGTGAGTAAATATATGGGGGTCGGTCTGGATGGAATTATGGTCGGTGCAAACTTGATAGACCAAATGGCCTCTTTCTGCACTGCAGGGTTTCTATGGTTCCCTCTTACATGGATATTAAAGATCCCATAGCACAATTCAACAGAAAAACTGCTATTTCTTCTTCTTGTCCTGACCAATATTTGGCCCTGAACAAGTTTCACTGAAACAGGTTAGCTAATCATTACTAAATTGTTTGCCAGACTTTGCTAAGGCTAAGGAAATTTTACATGTCCGCTACAACTCTCATCAATTTCTACAGATGCACCATGGAAAGCATCCTTTTCAGATGTATCACAGCTTGACATGGCTCCTGCTCTGACCAAGGCCACAAAAAACTACAAAGGGTTATGAATGTAGCCCAATCCATCATGTAGGCTAACTTCTGTTCATTGATTACATTTAGTTTTTCCACTGCCTCAGAAAAGCAGCCAGTATAGTTAAGGACTTCACGCACCCCTAGACATACTCTCTTTCACCTTCTTCTATCAGGGAAAAAATACAGAAATCTGAAAACCCATACCAACCAACTCAAGAGCAGCTTCCTCCATGCTGTCATTAGACTTTTGAATGGTCCTATCACACATTAAGCTGATTTTTCTCTTTATCCTATTGGTGACTGCAACGTTATATTCCGCACCACATCTTTCTTCTCCCCATCTACTCTAAGAATTGTATGTTTCGTCTGTAACACCTCACATGAAACAATAATTTTTATTGTATCCCAATATATGTGACAATAATAAATCAATTCACATAATTAATTCAATTCAATGTAAGTTAAGTGCAAGTCGGCTGCAGTTTTTCTGCACCACAAAAAGGCTTCTTTAAAAAAACCTTAAAACATTAAATCAACTTGCTGCATCTTGATTCCACTTGACAGATACCTTCTCAGAATGAAAATTGTACGTTGAAGTTTGCAGATCCTGCTGTTCATATTGAAACCTCTCCGCAGACAGCCAGGAATCTTTTGGGAGTTTATCTAAGTCTTTTGTTAAATCTATAGCCAGAAAATAAGCCATTTATGTGGGGCAGGAAACACTCAGCCCTCCTCAATTTGGAGAAACTGCAGATGACTGAGCAACAGATCAGTGCCGTATTCACTTAGAAATTGATAACTGTTTGAACTTTTGGCTCAGATTTTTAAGGTTGGTGGGAGCTCTATCCCGACCTTCCAAATAGTTGTTAAGGAACACAGCCCTGCCAACTTCAGCAGGATCACAATCTAATGAGCAATGATACGCAAAAAGCAAAACTTTCAACCTCCAGCAGGAGAAAGTCTCCCCTTGGAGAGCAATCGCCAATAAATTGATTGACAGTTCTCCAATCATTCCAGGAATAGCGCCACAGTGGCCAGAAGAAGTACTGCAGGGAGCTGCCTGGAACTAAGTGTCAGGAACCACAGAAAAGGTACGTGACAGAGGTTAAGTAGGGTATTGCTGGTGTATATTTTGGAAAGGAGATCAATATATTCCCTTCCAAGCCAAATGTATTTACTTACAAATAATACACTAATATTTAATGCATTATTGAAAGCACTCTGGTTAAATACAGGATTTAACTGGATTTTCAATATGCATAAATACTGACAATTTACTGCTGGAAATTTATCATTGTCTGACCACTTTTTGGAAAATCATGCCAGATTTAATTAATTTTAAACAACATGTAGGAGGCTTAGTCAGATTTGAAAGAAAATATAAATGCCTGACAAAGGCAACTACGTGATAGTTTTCACTGAACCCTTGCTTCACATTACAGACACACAACTCATATTTCCTCACATTGTTCTCTAAATTTGCTTTGTTCCTGGGCTCAGAATTCACATTCAATTAGAAATACTTAAAGCGACATTGTTGTCACATTGAGGAACTTTCAGACAGGCTTTGTTCCCGGCAAAGCACTGTCTGATTAAAGTTTCGTTCAAACACGACTATGTTATTTTAGAAGTCCACTATATCTCTACCTGAAATTATCTGAATTGTTACTGTAGAGAGATTATCTTTCACTCACATTCCCTCCCTTTCTTTGCCTTACTTACGCTAACTCATGTTGGCATACTGTTTCTATCCGCCTTGACTCTATGGCCATTTTTCCACCATGATGGGATAGTAGTCATTCTTAATTTTGTCTTCAACCTCTGTGTCTCCCTGTAGTAGCCTGGATGGACTCAACCTCTTCTGATTGAGAGCAGGAGCCCCAGAGGGTCTTTCCCTTTGGAGCTGAGAACCCTTTTTCAGGTGAATTTCATAAATTTTTTGTACCATATATTTACAATTCAAGACTTTTAGTTATTTATAATGTTGCAAATGTGTCCATATGCTCCCAAAGAGCCTGCCATGTAGAATTGGGAAAGTGAATAAGTTCAACCCCTGACTGTGCATTATGCTCATTGCTCCTAGTTATGAAGGAACATGTTCAACTGAGAGAATTAAAATCAAACAAAATACATTTATGAAATAACTGACATTTGAGCTCTATTCCTGTAATGCTTTTTCTGCAGGAGCTTCAATGATCAAATAATGATTTCCAATGTGATCACCTCGTATTAAAGCTCGGTATTTCAATGCATCAAACTCATAATAATAACTCATGACCTCTATATCCAAGCTGACCAAAAGTCCAGATACTATTTGAACATTAGCTGCTGTGAACATGTGTTATTCTTGAAGTTACTGCATAATTCAACGCCAACTATTCATTATTAGTTAAGTTTATTTTTCAGTTTTATTTTCGTTATGTAAGATCATGTCTCCTTGAGTAGAAGAACATTATGTTAATCCAAAATTTCTGTGCTCAAAGTTTGTTTTCACATAATTGTTGGAGTTGATAGCTTCCTGATAAAAATCAAGGAGCCTCAAACAACTTTAAACTCTGGCAAGTTATTTTTGAGAACAAACCTTATTTGTCATGCGCACATGTAAATGAGAAGATGAATTATGTGACTGTAATTTGGTGGAAAATCTGTTGTCCATTCAGAGACAATTTTGGTTGGAAATCATGGGACCTCCCTTTTCATTGTTGAATGGAAACATCTTTCTCTTTTTCTCTACTTTGAAATTGAACTGGCTCATTCTACAGTGATCCGTAACTGTAATCTTCAGTTCTGCACCACTGAGGGTCAGATCTCTGTAAAATCAGGCTGACATTACTACCAGATCCTATTTTGCAGTTGTCAAGAGAAGGATGCAGGGAATGAATCACACAGCCAAGAAACCCAAATTCCACAGGAAAGTGACCTCGTTTTCACAATTCCAAGGGCTGCAAACCACAGAGTGACAGTCATGAATTGATGGAGGAGATTTAAACACTCTGTTTTATGTCACAAGATGAACTTATTAAAACACCAATCTTTTAAACAGCAAAACAAAAAGCTGCAGCTGTCTTTTAAATTAGATTGGGGCGGCACAGTGGTTAGCAGTGCCAGGGACCCAGGTTCGATTCCCAGCTCAGGTTACTGTCTCAGCAGTTTATACGTTCTCCTTGGGTCCACATGGGTTTCCTCTGAGTGTTCTGGTTTCCTCCCTCAGTCCAAAAAACGTGCCGGTTAGGTGCATTGGCCATGTTAAATTCTCCCTTAGTGCAACTAGAGGATTTTCACAGTAAGTTCATTACATTATTAATGTAAGCCTACTTGTGACACTAAAAATAAATTTTACTTCACCATAAGCAAACATGCATTATTGGAGTGTATTGGTTAGCTGACCATTTGAAGTAGTTTAGAAAAATTCATTTTTATTTGTTCCTGAAATTTCAATAGAGTTAATTGTCGATATTTTCCATAATTTATTATTACAACTGAACCTGTTACGAATACTTGACTAAGTTTCAAAAACAATTTATCCCAGCAGGGAGGGTGGGGGCAGTGATGAGTTTACATTTTGATTGATAGTTTTCAGACGCTAGATCCTTAAAGTTTTACAGCACAGAAGGAGACCATTTGGCCTATCCTGTCCATGCTGGTCAACAAAGATCTAACTACACTAATTCTATTTTCCAGCATTTGGCTCATAGCTCTGGAGGTTATGTCAGTGCAAGTGAATATCTAAATATGTAAATATACTAAGTGTAATGAGAGTTGAATGACTGAACCACCCTTTCAGGTAGTGAGTTCCAGAATTGGACCACCATCTACATGGTCTTATTGATTTACCATGCTTCTAATACTCTTTCCAGCACTGTACGAGGCAAAACCATGCAAACGCTACAAAGGGAGACCACACAACAATCACCAGCAGGAGTGTTCCCTTCCAGTCAGGGAACACTTTAGCAGTCAAGGACATCCATCTTCTGATCTTTGGATAAGCATTCTCCAAGGTAGCCTTCAGGACACATGACAATGCAATATCACTGAGTAGAAAGTTTTAGCCAAGTACCGCACTCAGAGAACAACCTCAACCAGGATCTTGGGTTCATGTCACACTACTTGTAACCCCACCATACTGCCTGGGTTTGCAAAATTCTACAAACTATCCTGGCTTGCAGAAATTCACATCTCTTTAACCTGATTATCTCCCTCTCTATGCACACTGTACCTGTGAAGATTTGATTACCTGTAAAGACTCAAATTCCAATCATTCTTCACATTCCAATCTGTAATTATCTTGCAATTGTGTCTTTGCTGATATATGCTGTGATTGTGAACCTAACTCCACTCACCTGAGGAAGGAGTAGCGCTTCAAAAGCTCGTAATTCCAAATAAACTGATTGGACTTTAACCTAATGTTGTGAGACTTCTTACTATGCCTGCCCCAGTCATCTATGAAGTTCCTCTAACAATCTCTTCCTAAACCTTGGCACAACAATGACTTTCAAAACGTATCGGAGATTGCTTTGATCTATACTGAATTCATTTTTACATGTGAAATACTCCTGTAATTTCCAATTGTTATTTTGTTTTGGCCAGCCATACACGACATAATACAATAGTTTATTGAGTACTTTAAATTTCTTCTTCACAAGAAACCTTGACAGTTTCTTCCTCAGCTTCTCTGGCTGTCACTGGCATGTCGTTTGTTTATGTAAAATAATTCACAGGTAAATCAATGACTTAGAATGAATTAGTCTTCGTGAGAAACCTCAAAAGTTCATTCACATTTGCATGATCTGTATCCAAATAAAAATCAGAATGAAACGTCACTCTCTCGGGAACTCCACACAGTCTGCAAATTATCACATTCAAAATGGCCAAGAAAGTGTGTCTCTGCGGGTCCAATTTTACCATTTTGATCCTAAGTGCTGAATCTGGGCACAATTCAGACCTGACTTGGAAACCTGCTTTCAGGCGCTTGTATACGCACTCAGCCTGGAAAAAAAGTCACAGGTTTGAATCGCACTACGGGCAGGGCTTATTGCATCTGAAACAGAACTTTGAACTGCGCATACGCAGTGAGAAAAAAATGTGAAAACGCGCCCGTGTGACATCGCTCTGGGATCACAAAAAGTGGATAGGGTGGCCTGGGAGTGAAAAGTGGGAACGATGGCCCCCACAGACATTACCTCCACCCTCACAAAATAATTATCCTCCTTATCCACCCATCCCCTCTCCCCCACTTCCTACCTATTGATTGCCTATAGACCGGCAACGGATGCCCCTTCCCCCAAACCAGAGAGCGATCTGGCCTCCCTCTTCTCCCACAAGGGGTACCTCTAACCCACTCTCCCCTCCCACTCCTCACCAAAGAGTGATCTGGCCTTCCTCCCTCCCTTCCCACCACCAGAGAACCATCTGGCTCCCCTCTCTTCCCTTTCCCCCACCGCACCTCACCAGAGAATGATCGAGCCTACCCTCACCCAGCAGAGAGCGATCTGGCCCACTTCCTTCCACCCCACGCCACGAAAGAACCATCTGGCCTTCCTTTCTCCCCCCCGCACCTCACCAGGGAATGCTGTGGCCCACCTCCTTCCCCTCTTCTCCCACCGATCTGAGTCATTCGAAGCTCTGAACTTACCTCTTCAGAAGCTGGAGAACCCAAAACAGATCCTTGCCGAGCATATCTGTTTTGCCCTGTATCTAGATGGGCGAAAGCGATGGTAAAGGGGAAAATGCAGGTAAAGTTGGGTGGGCAACCCATTAATTCAATTTAAATGCGTGCAAATGCATTTAAATAGCAGTTGTGTCATTTTCAGGTCTTGGTAAAGTGGGCATCTGCATGGACACACGCTAATGGCCTAATGCTCGACTTTACCAAGTTTTCGGGCCCAAAAATGGGCGTGATGCATTGGTAAAATTGGGCCCATAGTTTTGAATGGTTTTCACAAACACTTCTTATACAAGATCTTGGGCATCTCCTAGAGAGACAACATTGCTAATAAAGAAGTACTACAGAGGGCTGGTCAGATGTATCTATGAGACATTGTGATGGAGAGATGATTAAGGCTGGCAGGACATGTACTCCCATTCCTGATTATGCTCTGACATAGAGCCAATAGAGTGAATTCCATCAGGCGGTTACATTTGTAATCTAGCAAGTTTTGATTGGAAAATTATATCCATTACTGCTATAATTTCCACCTGTACTTGCCTCAGCATCTTCATATACACCCATAGAACTATAGAATCCTTGCAGTGCAGAAGGAGGCTAGTCGACCCATTATGTCTGTGCTGACCCAGGCCTGCATTGTCCCCTTAATTTTTTACACTTACAGTGGCTAATCCCCTCAAACTACACATCTTTGGACTGTGGGAAGAAACTGGAGAACCCAGAGGAAATCCACGTAGACATGGGAAAATGTGCAAATTCCGTCAGATCGTCATCAAAGGCCAGAATTGAACCTACATCCTTGGCGCTGTGAGACAGCAGTGCAAATCACTGTGCCAACGTGCCATTCCTTCTGGTCCTGTTGACATATTGACTTTAATTACAGCCATCTTTTCCCATACCTCCTCTTCCACAATTGCCCTTGTAAAACTTGTTGACTTCCAAGCCTGCATGCTCAATGTATACTCCTGTGTGTGAAATGTGAAAGTCATTGTCCAATGGGGTAACAGAGTCAGAAACCCTCAATTCATCTGAAAGGTGTCTGGAAATGCACCTTAGATGCTGTAACCAGCAGCAGGGCTATGGTTCAAATGCTGAAAACTGGGATTAGGCTGGGTTACTCAATTTTGACTAATGCAGGCATGATGGGCCAAGTGGCTTCTTTCTGAGCTGTAAACTTTCTATGATTCTATGAAGTCTGCACCAGGAGCACAAACTCATAAAAACAACCCAATGACGTTATTATTTTTATAACTTTCTTAGGATAAAAATATTCTCTAAGTAGCTTCAGTTGTCTAGCCACTACTGCTGTAATCAGCAACAATAGTTCTATAATTAGAAACAAAATTTCCAAATCAACACTACCACCTTACACTTGAACTGAAATAAAAATAATCCTTCCCCAACTAATAAATGTAATCAAAATAAAATTGAATACAACAGGAGCACAAAACTGGCAAGCTTTAAAGAGAGAAGCTTGTTTAAAAAAAAGCTAATTGGAGAGCAACCAAAGTCAGATTATTACACAATATTTAATGTTAACTCTTTAAACTGCTGGCAGATTCAGAGAAACTATAGTCTCTTGAGGCTGTTGGTTGGAAAGGGGTTATTTTTGAACTTACACAGTGGATAATTTTGCCCTAGTTTTCTGATCCAGTGACAGTGAAGGAATGGCTATTTGTTCCAAGTCAGGTTTGTGTGGCTTAGGGCAACTCGCAGATGGTGGTGTTCCCATACATCTGCTGTTCTTGTCCTTCTGGATGGTAGGGGTCACAGATTTGGAAGGACCCATGGTGAATTGCTGCAGTGTACATGTATATCGAACACGCTGTTGTTGCTGTGTGTCAGTGGTGGAGGGACTGAATGTTTAATGGTGACAGATGGGGTTCTGTGCTTCTTTGTTCTAGCTGATGTCAAGCTGCTTGAGTGTTGTTGGAGCTGCACTTATCCAAGCAAGCAGAGAATTTCGTTTGACTCCTGACTTGTGTCTTGTTGACCGTGGACAGGATTTGGAGAGTCAGAGAATGAGTTATTTAATTATACTTGATTGTATTTTTCACGACACATCTCAAAACTTTCGCATATAACAATATATTCACTAAAGCTCACTTCCCCAGCACATGGATAGAATTGACATCACAGTTTTATAGTTTTTTTCCTTAGATCCATATTTATTTTGAGTGTGGTTTCTTCCCAAAATGCTTCATATATTTGGCAGATCTTTCTGAGGAGGGTGGAAGAACATTTTCTGTTTGATATTCCTGGTTTTTCATCTTGTGGGACCACCAAATTCTTGGGCACAAAGGTCAACAAAATGAGCTTTGAGACCATTTTACTCTTTCAGGATTCTCAGAAATCTCTGGAGATTTCATCTTAGTGAAGGTCCTAAGCCGATTACTGCAAGGTCACTAAACTGGATCTGCACTAAATTGTTCTCAAGCCACATCACTAGCCTGATATGAGATAGTCCAGCAGTCCTGGTGACCTCTCTCCATCAAACAGAGCATGGTAAGGGCAAAATGTACAAGTTGTTCTTTTCTATTCAACAAGCTCCTCAAGGTTTTCCTATCAAATCAGGGCATCACAACACTGCAATGAAAGTCAGCACATCAGAACTGACATTTCAGAACTATTTTAAATCTGGTCTCCCAATATAAAGTATTTACAGCATGGGAACAAGTCATTCAGCCCGAGAATCATAGAATCCTTATAATGCAGGAGGAGGCCATTCAGTTCTTTGAGTCTACATCAAAGTTCTGACAGAGTATTTACCAATGTCCACCCCCAATCCATCTCCATAACCCTACACATTTACTCTGCTAATCCCCCTAACCTGTACATCTTTAGACACTGAGGAGCAATTTTGCATGGCCAATAAAACTAACCAGTACATCGTTCAGACTTTGGGAGGAAACCAGAGCACCCAGAGAACACCCATGCAAGCATGGAGAGAACGTGTAGACTCCACACAGACTGGAATTGAAGGCTGGAATTGAACCCGGTTTATTTGTCCTTTGAGGCAACAGTGCTAATTACTAGCATTGTGCCACCCTCAAAACCAAAAGTGGTGTTAATGCCCACATAATCCTCCTCCCACCCATCTTCATCTTCTTTAAAGGTGGCACCGCAAGTGGAAAAGATCATAAAGAAGGCATATGGCATGCTTGCCTTTATTGGAAGGGGCACAGAGTATAAAAATGGGCGTATGATGTTGCAGTTATATAGAATGTTGGTTAGGCTTTATTTGGAATACTGCATCCAATTCTGTTTGCCAGAAGGCTTTGGAGACAGTGCAGAAAAGATTTACCAGGATGTTGACTAATATGGAATGCCTTAGCTATGAGGTGAGATTGAGTTAACTAGGGTTGTTCTCCCTGGAGAGATGGAGATTGAGGGGTGACCTAATAGAAGTTTATAAAATTATGAAGGGCATAGATATTGTTAACAGTTGGAAGCTTTTTCACAGGTCAGAAATGACAAACACAAGGGGTCACAAGTTCAAGATAAGGAGCAAGGTTCAATACAGATATGCAGGGGACATATTTTACACTGAGGGTGATGGGAGCCTGGAATGCACTACCAAGCAAGGTGATTGAGGCAGACACGCTAGGATCATTTAAGACTTATCTAGATAGCAACATGAACAGATTGGGAATAGAGGGAAACAAACAGATGGTTTAATCAGGAACATATAATCAGTGTAGGCTTGGAGGGCAGAAGGGCTGTCCCTGTGCTGTATTGTTCTTTGTTCTTTAATCCCATCTTTCTACTTCTTTCTCCCTGTCAGTAAGAAGTCTCACAACACCAGGTTGAAGCCCAATAGGTTTATTTGGAATCACGAGCTTTCAGAGTGTTTCTCCTTCCTTAGGTAAATGGACCCAGCCTGGTGCTCCATTCTCCTGATATCATGCAGATATCCCTTCAAGGCATATTATAACAGTAACCTTTACTAGCAATGTTTCCCAGAGCCTTCCTGACATCTAATAGAATGAAGTAGAGATTCTTCATTCAAACTGGTGGTTACCATCACATCAATGCTGATGATTGGCCGGAAAATCCGCAAGTTTAATTGTTAAGTTAGTCATGGCAAAACCTGCTTTAATTAACAACAGGTCCCTGACCTGCTACCAGCCACCCTGCTATAACCAAATTTGTTCCAATAAAGTATTATCCTCTGTGTTTATAAGTCCCAAATGCCAGCCTCTGAAACCTGCTACAAACCTATTATGTATACGTCAGGACTTTACAGATATCCCTGTGGTGCATCTGAAAGAAATTGTGAGAGTCATAGTGGACATAATTTCCTTAGCCTTCTGAGAAAGTAGACATATTGGTGGGGTTTCTTAAATACAGGTCAGTGTGGAAGGACAGATTGTTGTGACCTAAAGACCTAAAAATTTGAAGCTCTCGACTATTTCTACTTCATCCTCATTGTTGTCTTCCACTATGCTTCCTGGATTCATTAACTATCTCCTTTGTTTTACTGACATTGAGGGACAGATTATTGTTGTTGCGCCAGTTCACCAGATACTCCATCTCTTTCCTGTACTGTGCTGCTTTAAAAACCTGCCATTGTTTGGGGGCATGAAGATTAAAGTCACCTGGCCACTTCAGATTTTTACAGCTAACAGGCAGGAATGACGATGTTGATCACAACACAAAGGGTGATTTCAGGTCTGCCAGCAACAAGAACTCCATCCCAGGGGAGAATGGCAAGGCCCAGCTTCTCAGGACCCTTGTGGGACCCTTCCTCTGCTATGTGGCAGCTGCAGAGGACAAATGCCCTCTGAACCTATCTTCTTTACAACTCTTGGGGTCCGAAGGGCCAGGCCAATGTGTTGGCGCTCCAGTGCGAGGGGATAGCGCACTATTTGTATTTTCAAGACCTAATGTGGGGCCTGAGTGGAGAGGGGGCTGATTGGGGGTCTGGGGGGGGGGGGGGGGGGGGGGGTGTGGTTAGGTCACCCTTGTGCCTGCATGGTGTGTGAGGGAGCAACCTGTTTTTGTGAGTTGGAGCGGAGGGAGAATGTTCCTCTTTGCTGAGGGGTGACTGGTGCTCCCCAGGTGAGTGGGGGGCAGGGGTGAGGGTCACTGCCACTATCACATTTTGTGGGGAGGGGGACCTGTATCCACACATTGAGATACCACTTCCCCAATTTCTGACCAGTGGCCAGTAAGTTTTTCAGGATGCATGAATTTGCTTCCATCACATGGGTCAGTCCCGCCTGACAGATGCTCCCAGCACCAGCAGGAAGCATTTCAGTTTTCCCACTGGCAAATGCATTTCGTCTCAATTTCGGAGAATTCCACACATTGTCTCCATTTCTCCTTTCAGAGATGCTGCCAGACCTGATGAATATTTCCAGAGTTTATTTTGATGACCATATTTATACCTTGGTACCTATATTATGCCTCTCATGCAGGTGCAAGGTCAGTCAATGTCTAGGTGCATGTGTGCAGGAAGTTGCTTTTTCTGGTGAATAATCATATCACTTGCAACTAGTTTTTTCTAATATAACCCAATTTTCAAGAAGAGCACTGCAAACCTGCTTAAAAGTATAATCCTGGCTGTGTTATTGCACTGCACTATGTTATGAAATGTGCACCAGTCAAGAAAAAGTAGGTCACGGATTAGACACTAGGGGATAAGTGCAGTTCTGCCACTCTCAAATAAGGCAGTTGTTCTATTTTAAGTCTAAGTTCTGAACGCAAGCGATTATTTTTATTTGAGTTGCACAAGTCAGTGCCTCAGATGTTAAACAAGTGTGTATGACTTGTCAAAATCAGCATGATGCAGCTTTATAACATAACACTGAAATAATGATAACAACTCCCACGTTTATAACAGGTCGAAAGGTTGTTTTATGTCTGGATAAATGTAATCTTTTTTTATCAGACTGAGTGGAAGAGTTTCTACCTGAACAGAGTTAACAGGTCTGGTGATGCTGTGTCTTGTGGAGCCAAATGGCCGATGGCAAAGAATTTATCATTTTACTGCAGTGGAGTTAAAAAAAAAACTGATTGGATGATTTTCTGTGCAACTTTAATTCTCTAAGGTTTTTGTGGAACTGACCCAGATATGGGAGTTTAACCTTCATAGAATCCCTGCAGTTGCAGAAGGAGGCCATTTGGCCTATCAAGCCTGCATCGACTCTTCGACAGAGCATCTTACCGAGGCCCAACCACTTCCTATCCCTGTAACCACCATCCCCACCACCACCACCACCCACCCCCCCACCCCCCCACCCCCCACCCCTGGCATTTAACCTGCTAATGCCCTAACCTGCACATCCATGGTTATTCCAGCAAGGTCAAATTCCATGTCGCCCTCCTTTCTATGTAAATTGCTAATATTTGCTGCAATTTCTTTTAGTTTTTTGTTGGTTGTCAACTTAAACAGAATACAATTTAAGTAATGTCTTGCATAGATGTACAATTTTACTTTGAATCCTAAGTACATGAAAGATATGACACATTGAGCGGTGATGCTGAAGGTTGCTCACAATTTCTGATATTTGGGGTATCCGATTTGGTGGAGAGTATCAAGAGATGTGGGTCAGAATTCTCCAGTCATTCACGCCAGTGGGATTCTCTGGTCCCACCGGCAGTGCACCCCCACCCGCGGGTTTCCCGTCGGTATGGTGGGATGTCAATAGGAATTCCCATGACAGCAGCGGGATCAGAGAATCCTACTGTTTGCAAACAACGCATCACCTCCCACTGGCATGAGACACACAACTGGAATGCTAGGGATTTCGTCCCTGCTATGGAACCTCCTGTCACCCACTGCCCACAGAGTTCCCCACAGAGGGATTGCATGTCAATTGCCCAGGAAGCCCAAACTTCCAGTGCATAATTACCCTGTACTGAAAACCATCCGATACTCCAATTTAAATTGCAGTCTTCTGATGGTGCTGACTTTCTTACAAAAATAATTACTCAGAAGAATTAAAACCAGTTTTAATTCCTGGATAACTATAATATAGATCAGTCCTGACTACCCCACAGGACTCTATAATTACTCCCCCGTCACCCCACCCCATCTACTCTGTTGATCCCCCATGGAACCTCTGACTACCTTCTCCACTCTCCAAATACTAACTCACCAATCTTATAAGAAACTATCAAACCATCTGACCACCCCCAAGCCCTCATTACACCCCCATTTCCCATCCCTCAACCACCCTCACAGGTCATGTACCCCACTGACAATCCCTCCCACAGTGACTAGCCATACTGTCCCTTCAATGACCATCCAACCCTCTCACTTGCCATCCTCCTCCCACTCACCACCTCTTCCACTGCCCAGGTGACAGCTGGTTAACAGAAGCGAATGCCACAAACAAGAGACTATGATTCCTTACCTCTGACTCAGCTGCCCTCAGGTTCAAACAAGACTTCTTCACCACACGAGATCGTCAACCAAGGCTATATACTAGATACATTGATGACATCTTTTTCCTTTGGACTCATGGTGAACAATCATTGAAACAACTGTATGATGATATCAACAAGTTCCATCCCACCATCAGACTCACCATGGACTATTCTCCAGAATCAGTTGCATTCTTGGACACACGCATCTCCATCAAGGACGGTCACCTCAGCACCTCACTGTACCGCAAACCGACAGACAACCTCACAATGCTCCACTTCTCCAGCTTCCACCCTAGACACGTTAAAGAAGCCATTCCCTATGGACAAGCCCTCCGTATACACAGAATTTGCTCAGATGAGGAGGATCGTGACAGACACCTCCAGATGTTGAAGGATGCCCTCGTGAGAACAGAATATGGCGCTCGACTCATCGATCGACAGTTCCGACGTGCCACAGCGATAAACCACACTGACCTCCTCAGAAGACGAACACGGGACACAGTGGACAGAGTACCCTTTGTTGTCCAGTACTTCCCCGGAGCGGAGAAGCTACGACATCTTCTCCGGAGTCTTCAACATGTCATTGATGACGATGAACATCTCGCTAGGGCCATCCCCACCCCCCCAATTCTTGCTTTCAGACAACCGCACAACCTTAAACAGATCATTGTTTGCAGCAAACTACCCAACCTTCAGGAGAACAGTGACCACAATACCACACAACCCTGCCACAGCAACCTCTGCAAGACATGCCAGACCATAGACATGGACGACATCATCAAACGTGAGGATACCATTCACCAGATACACGGTACATACTCTTGCAACTCGGCCAACGTTGTCTACCTAATACGTTGCAAGAAAGGATGTCCCGAAGCATGGTACATTGGGGAGACCATGCAGACACTACGACAGCGGATGAATGAGCATCGCTCAACAATCACCAGGCAAAACAGTTCCCTTCCTGTGGGCGAACACTTCAGCAGTCATAGGCATTCGGCCTCCGACCTGCGGGTAAATGTTCTTCAAGGGGGCCTTCGTGACACACGACAGCGCAGAGTCGCTGAGCAGAGACTGATAGCCAAGTTCCGCACACATGAGGACGGCCTTAATAGGGATCTTGGCTTCATGACACACTATCTGTAACCTCCGTAACTTGCCTGGGTTAGCAAAAAACCTCACTTACTGTGCTGTCTGGAGAAAATACACAATTCTCTAACCAATGCTCAGGATTCTCTTCACACACATTGTTAGCCACTTTAACACTTGAAATAGCAGGTTAGATGTAAGGATTCGCATTCTAATCAGCAATCTGTAACTGTCTGTGCTGATGTGTGCTATTGCAGACCAGAACACTGCATTTGCCTGACGAAGACACAGTGTCGAAAGCTCACAAATTTACTATCAAATAAATCGGTTGGATTGAAAAATTGGTGTTGCTAAATTCTTACTGAGTTCTCAGCTGCCCTGACAGTCAGCCTCAGGAACCCATCGCATTGCACTTTTCTTAGCCAGCCCAAATGAAAAGATCAGTCAAGAAAAGTGCAACTACACTTCAGGGAAAGTAACAATAGCAATCCACTGAGTCTGTGGTCCATTGCAGGACCGCAACAATTATTGCAGGGCACAATGTAGATTGGAGTTCCTCGAGGTGGAGATGGAGATCCACCAATGCTAATGCGACCAAGATATAAAGTATGGCTCTGTTTCCAGATACATCAGGCCAGTCCTACAGATTAATGCAAGCCTCCCCATATCTTCCCTCTTAATATTTCATGAGGATGTTTCAAGTGGACAGCATCATTTTTACTCACCTTATACTCTTTACATCTCTGATCCATTATTCATGCCTCCATTCTGCAGGTGCAATTTAGAATGGCTTCTCAGATGCCTCCAGCTCACTGAAAATTCCACAAATTCCGAAACTCTTACTTCCAGAATGATGCTGGCAATATCTAAATAGCAGCAGGTGAGGTTCTGGCAACACCGGCTTCTGCACTCCGCTCAAATTAGCAGAGGACAATTCTTTTTTCCTCATTCCCAGCTCTGTGCAGCCTCGAAACAAGATCCCAAAATCTGGCCCTGAGCTCCACGTTACAAAAAGGATATAGAAAAGATGGAGCAAGTGCAGAGGAGGTTTGCACAGATGATAAAAGTTGAATAGGTTGAGAACCAGATTCTCTTAAAAAACAAGGTTAGAAGTTAACTTTTTGATGTCCTTAAATTTTTGGAAGATTTGTTGGAAATTTGCCAAGAAACTGTTTCCATTTGTGAGGAAGTTAAAACTGGAAGCTATAAATATACGATAGTACTAATTAATCAATTAAGAAATTCAGGACAAGCTCCTTCATTCAAAAAGTAGGGGAAGGTAAAATTTGCTACCACAACGAGTAGGTAGGATGAATAGATGCATTAAAGGAGAAGCTAAACAGGCAAGGAGAAAGGGTTTAAAGATTAAAGTTTATTTTTCAATGTCACAATTGGGTTTACATTAACATTGCAATGAAGTTACTGGGAACATCTCTTAATCGC
Source organism: Sphyrna mokarran (assembly GCA_024679065.1). Taxonomy (NCBI): domain Eukaryota; kingdom Metazoa; phylum Chordata; class Chondrichthyes; order Carcharhiniformes; family Carcharhinidae; genus Sphyrna; species Sphyrna mokarran. Next base: position 78,207,700 of record JAGIQG010000002.1, read on the forward strand.
CACGCTCTGGCACCTGCTTTGGTACACTGAAGGAGAATTTAGTATGGTTAATGGATCTACATTTTTGGACTGTAGGAAGAAACTGGAGTGCCTGGAGGAAATCCACAGACTAGAGAGGAACATGCAGACTCCGCAAAGTGACCCAAGCTGGGAATTGAACCCAGGTCCCTGGTGCTGTGAGACAGCGGTGCTAACTACTGTAAAAATAGAAAGTGTTGAGAAAACTCAGTAAGTCTGGCTGCAGCTGTGGAGACAGAAACAGAGTTAACGCTTTGGGTCCAAATGACTCTTCATCTTTTGGGAAAATGTGATTAAGTAGATAGAGAGAGGTGGAATTCATGTGGAACATGAGGACCAAGTGGCCTGTTTCGATTCTGCAAATTTATAGAATATGTAACATTATTATAATTATGTTAAATGTGTCGTAAAATATGTTATAAAATATACATTTATGATCTCATGACACCTAGCACATGAAGAAAGTATAAGACCACTGTAAACGGCAGAGCGGTTCAAGGGGTTGAATGGCCTACTCCTGCGCTTTGTTCACATGTAAGAAAATCTTTCTCCATAATTATTTAGCATTTTATCACAGAATTTCAAAAGTGTACCATAGAATTTGCTAAGCTTTACGTTAGCATTTGCTTCTTTCGTCATGAAATCCCATATGTTCACTTAGACACAACAGAATTCATTTAACGTTTTATGCAGAACAACAGCATGGAACTTGACAGCAGTTAAAAAAATCATTCTAGGATTTCCTACTTGACACTAGTAGAAAGTTTCAGTTCACATTTATTACTGTCAAGTGCTGGACACCATGGTCTGTGGCCGAGTAACAGAGATGATTATTTTTCAAATCTCAAGCTGTGAGACACTGAAGAAAATAGTTGTCATTTATCTTTGGAAGCATTTGATCAATGGGTTCTAAGCTTCATTATATTTTCCATTAAATCCCTTGAGTCCTGGACCATATCATTCACATCTGACCAACACTGGTTTTAAGGAGATGATTTTTCTCTTTGTGGTGAAGCATCTGGCCAGTTTCAATTGTGCATAATTACTCTCTCTCAAAAATGCAACAATGCTTCTTTTAGATTTTTAAATGTATTCAAACTAAATCAATGCTAATTACATTTTTACTGAATCTCTGACGTAGAATATATCAGAACTATTTACAATGAAGAGCAAGTAATGTGAAGATTTCATGGTGTGATTTTCAAATTTGCAACCTTTCCGGTTTGTAATTGGAGCAGATGGCTTACCATTTAAGAAACCCAACCGATTCCATTGTCAACAACGGGTGGGCAATCCATCCTGCCAGACTATCACCCAGGGGCTAAAGATGAAAATTACCTTATGACTCAATGGGATTGATTTGTAAAGCTTCTGAGGATGGGAAAGAAATATCAAAGAAATGTGGTCTAGGGAGAGGCAAAGGGAATGCTGAGAGATTCAAAACAGAAAATGCTGGAGAAACTCAGCAGGTCTGACAGCATCTGTGGAGGGACAACAGAGCTAATATTTTGAGTCTGGATGATCTTTCATCAGAACTGACTAAGAGTCATCCAGACTCAAAGCGTTGGCTCCGTTCTCTCTCCACAAATGTGGTCAGACCCGCTGAGTTTCTCCAACATTTGCTGTTTTTGTTTCATATTCTGGCTGACTAGGGATGTGTGCTGAATGGGAGTGGTCTGAATGGGGAGAGGGACAGAATGAATGCCTGAATGGGCAAGGGAGGATGAGCGGGGGAGGGCTGGGTGAAGTGGGGGGGGGGGGGTCAAATCACTTTCATGCCTATGTTGTGTGTTGTGGGGGACAGGTGACCCATTATTTATGGGTGGAGGGAGGATGTTCCTCTTTGGTGAAAGGTTGACAGTGCTCTCTTGGTCAGTGAAGGGGGCACTGTTGCTATTTTGGGAGGGATGGTGACCTATCTCCAAGCGTGGTGGTTGGAATGCCTGTTAAATACGGTGCCCAGATCCGAGTAGTCAGATAGCTCGGTGGATTTCTTGAGATGTGTTAATTTGCATATGTCAGGTGGCTTTCCAACTGAGATGGGCACTTAATTCCAATTTGAGGGGGAATCACAGCTGCAGTCTGTCTGGTGCAATGACTGGGTATACAGGGATATGGGCAAATGAGGGCAGTTGGGATTAGCTTAGAGGTTTTAAAGAAAAGAGTGGCATGGACAAATTGGGCTGAAGGGCCTGTTTCCATGCTGTAAACCTCTATGACTCTATGACTATCACATCTATTAGATACAAGAATATATCTCTGGCAATAACTTTTAAATTAAGGAGATTTTAATCTAAAACTTGCTGTTAATGGTAATTAATTGATCTTTTAAGATTTTTCCCCTCACAAGAAAATTGTGAGTAGGAATTGTTATTAATAAAATAATTTATTTCATTTTCAATTGTAGGTGATCAGGCCCTGTGGTACATTGAATAATCATGCAACAAATTGTATTTGTACTGGTGTAATGATTGTTTACATTATTTATTGTTTCATTTAACCAAATGCTGGGAATGGAATATTATTAGATGAAGACTGACAAACTAATTGATTTAATTAAGTTGTGTTTATCAGTTTAATCCTTTGACATATTTCTAAGTATATTTTAAACAGAAAATTGTTTGAATTAAAAATTATCTATTGTGTATCATCAATTCTCCAACTCACAATTTTTGAGACACCATTGAATGCATTCTTTATGGAGTAATGTAAAATGTGCAATAATCCTTATTTCCAAGTGAAAACAACAGCTTACAAAGTCAATAATGTGCTATAACAAGCTATACCTTTGGACCACAGACCAAAGTGATTAAGGATGGGATCTTGAGCCTATTCTCTTCCAATGCGCGAATGGTGACACAGGCTCAAAATGTGGAGAGTTGGAAGAAACGCGAATCTCACCTGCGAGGTCATGTTTCCCAATTTTGAGCTAACCTCGCCAGTGGAGAGATGTGGAGCATATTGGGTAATGGGTGGCTGAATGCATCAGCATCTCATTAGTGAGCTCTCACTTCAGATGTTGAGGCTGCACAAAATATTCAGTTAGCTTTGGCGCAATGTAATGAGAGTGCCATTTACAACAAGTCAATATAAGCATGAGCCAGGCGCCTTCACCTCCAGGGCAGTTACTGGAGTTGAGACTCAGGTGGTCATTATTTCTCTGGCAGTTTAACATTCAAGAGGCACAAGGGAGAATAGTGGGAATACACAGAAGTGTAGCTTGGGGCTGGTAAAGTTACTGTCCCATTGGGCGGACTGAGGGGTTGTGGGTAGATAGCTCAGAGACCTTAATTTTCCTTTATATCAGGTCACCGCTTGCTCCAAGGGAATCTGCTAGCTACCAAACAGGTATTATTTCCTGGTTTGTCCATGCTGAGTTTTGTGTTCAAACAAGTGAGTGCGTGTCCTTCCTTGAAGCTGCAAACTGGATGGGAGGCAGCCACAACTGAGGGGCTATATTAGATGCGACTATGAGGCCCTGGGATCCTGATTTGGGAGAGGTCGGGCTGCAAGGGCAGTGTGGGGCAATCAGTATCAATTCTGCCTCATGAGTCATAAAGACCCTCTCATTTGGGGAAGAGTGAATGCAGTGAAACCTACAACACTGTTAATAGTGTGGGACCAGACACATGTTAAATCCATGTTTCTGAAAATTCTGGTTGTTGGGTAGAGCAGTTATTGTTCTCATGCAAGATTGCTTAATTGCACTTCATTGAAGACCTGGAAGAATGAAGCTGCCTTCTAGGGAATCACTTCAAAAGCTAATTTCAAACTCTCAGGATGTCAGTTACATCTTGACCACCCAGCTGTCTTTGAAGGACACTGCGGCTGGAGGGATGGCTCTCGGAGACAAGGAGTTCCCATTTTAGGAGGGGTGGCTGATGAGACAAACAGAGGCCACAAACACCAGTGGAGAATTGATATAGTGAGACTCACTTCAATGTACGTTGGTGGACAGGCAATCAGACTGTTAAAGATATAGTTCCAGTGTCTGGACTGGTCAGGCAGTGCCCTACAATTCAGCCCCTGGAGGGTGTGTCATATTTTGTGATCTGTTGTGCCTCCACAATCTAATGCAGCAGAAGGGAAACAATCTAGACATGGAGGACATGGATGAGGGCCAGATCTCCTCAGATGAGGGGGCTGTTGAGGAGGGTGGTGTGCCTGAAAATACCAAGGAGAAGGAAGAATATTGGGCAGTAAATAGGGCCAGAATTGACTGTTGAAAATGGGATGCCCTGATCGCCTCTAATTTTGTGGATGAGTGGGAACAGCAGCCGTGAGGTAGCCTACAAGATGTGAAAGGTCAAATCAATGATGTAGTGTCAGTATGACCCAATCTTTTGGTGCACCTTTTCAATGGCATGGGGCTGCAGTCGTTGGCCTGCCTGTGCCAGGGAATGATTTGCAGTGAGGACAAACTGATGTTTCCCTCATCCTTAGCGATGTGTCTGATTACTGCCTGAAAGAGAGCTGAATGTGCAATGCCAGTGATCACACACATCAAAGGGTTCATCAAAGCTGAATAAATAGTCTCAGGCTCTGCAGATATGTAGCCAGGTTTTTACTTTCACCTTACACATGGGCAGCCAATCAGCTCCTCAACAGCTCCTTGGCCTCTGCCATTCAGGTGAAGAGATACAAAATTGAGTTGCTCTGGTCTGGATGGTTCCATGAATAGAATCTTGGGAGGAGTGGCCGGATGTCGGGGGGATGTGGGGGGGTTTTCCTGCAACAGGGGTTCTTTAATCTGTCCTCAGTGTGGGAGAGACATAGCATAGCCATTCTCACACTCCACAAGAATGAAGCGTTGGATGTATGCATGGATTGAAGTTTGGTGACATGAAAACACATGGAGACTCTTATTATTTGTAACTATATGCAGTGGAGACTTGTGCCTACTTTCTACCCAGGCCGATTAGGTTCCTATCATTTCTTAATCTTCACACTCCTACAAGCTCTATGTGCTTCCCTAGATCCACAGCTATGATTGAGGAAGTCTGCTGACTTCCACGCTCTATTATCTGAGATGGTGGGCACTCCCTGAAGACTTGGATCTTGGGGGCCCTGGCCTGCTTTCAGGCAACATGACAATTGCAGTGTTGCCTTCATTGGTGTGTGGAACTGACGATTAGTCGTTCACAGAAAGAATGAACTCGTATAGGCTGGACATCTTCAGGGTCCCCTGGGTGGAAGGCCCAAGGCTGTGAACCAAACGACCATCATCCCTTTGGTTGCCCGATGGGCTGTTCATGCTCCATTTGATAAAGGGGCAGTTGCAGTGAGGTCCAGAAGCCCCACCATACTTTGGCACGTACTTGTAGATTTTCACCCATGCTTGCAATATGGAGCTAATATCTCAGACAAGGAGATCATGAAGTGAACCATAGTGCAGACATTTGCAATGGGCTGCATGTCCTACGTCAATGTCCATGTCCATTGCAGAATAAACTTCTGTTGGCCTCATTGTGCTGGAGTGACAGCACTATCTCCTTGGACAGAAGGCAATGGGACTCTTCCAGTTAGCCTTGCAGTACAAGGAAGGACGTTGTCATGCTTTCCTAATGATCATGACTCTGCTTTTGCAGTTCCATCAACTCTGCGATGACTAGACCTAGGGACATGTCATTGGCCATGGGCCCATCAGAGTCCTGGCCTCCAGCATCACTCCAAGTGCTGGTTCCTGAGGACATCCCTGCTCCACTTATTGCAGGTCATCAGATGTGAGTGCCCACCAATGAGCGACCCAAAAGCACGACCATTTAATAATCCCACCAAGGTGTGAGTATCTGCACTGGTGCCAGGTGTGGGTGACAGCTGTGATGTCTGAGAAGTCCTCCTCTATCAAGTCTGGTGAGTCCATAGATAGTCCAGTCGGCCAACATAGAAATGAGATTACATTAGTGCATCATAAAGAGGAAAGGAGGGAACATTGATTACTCACTTGAGACTTGGAGAATGACAACCTATCTTCAGTGTTCTCACATATGTTTGCTTCCCCCACTTTAACAGCAGTGTAGGCACATTCTTCCTCTCCCCAACCAGTCCAAGAGGTCCCTCCTCAAATGGCCTGAGGATTCTAAGCTCCATCATTACTCCGGCTGAGGATGCTTACTTGAGCTTGAATTTGTCCTACAATGACACAGATAGGGAAAGTGTAGCCCAGAGTTTTGACATAATGTGGCGGGCATGGGTTTTGAATTGGAGCTGGAGTGTGAGGTGCATTGCAATGAGTAGAGGGGAGGGAATATGATGATTGCAGGAGGAGGAAAGAGGGCCTCCTTATAGGTGTTGACAAAGCTTGAAGTGTCTGGGTGAGGGAATGAATATAGAGGTGGGAGAGGTGTGCAACGAGGTGCAGAAAAAGACTGTATGAGGCAGATCAGAAGCCACTACAAGCACAATGTGATTTTCATGGCCACAAAAATGTTTGTTCATGAGCCTTAAGATTCGATCTGCAATTACACTGGAGCCATCAGCATGATTCACTCCATTTTCCTCCTTGGAACAAACATATTGCCAAATTCTGGTAAGATCACCCCAAGATCTTCAATATCTTGAAGAATAAAATCAGAAATAAATAGAATGAAAGCTGATAACATAAACCTGACAAATTCAGAATGAAATGTACCATTGAATAGTAAAGTGTGATTTTCCCATTAGCAGCAATACAATGTGAAAGGATATTTGCACAGCTGTCTGATAAAATGTGACTGCTTAATAGACCATTCATGTTACATCACAGCACAGATTGTCTTTTAAATCTTACAGCATTTATTATACCAGCCTTCTCGATCCTCCATTATAATAAAGTAGCTTAATCTTTTTTAATGGTCTGCCTCAACAGAAGAAGATTCAAATATACAACTAACTTTATCAATAATGGTGTGAGTAAAGAACGGAATTGAATCAGAAACTAAATTTTTCCATTTACAATTGGGTCTTTGTACATTCATGTTTTTTAAAAAATGCAAGTCCTTCAGTTCTATGATTTTATGATTCATTTCTGCTTTCTGGACACATTTCCATTTTAACAATCTCAACACAGGCACTTCCATTGACAGGGGGATAGGTTGGAAGATTTTTGCTTCAAGGCTTCTAGGCAAATTCATTGTAATGCTAATAAATTAATCTCTCTATACTAAAAGCTAAACATTTTTACTATTCTTTCTCCTGAATCAATCTGTCAACTGATGAAAGACAAGATTTTAAGATTGGGATTATTATGATTCGAATCATCATGAGACTTCAGATCTAAATCAATAAAAGACATGATGAAACAGAGTGCTGGAAAAACTCAATAGGTTTGGAAGCATCTGTGGAAAGTGAAACACTTAGGGTGGAATCTTCATGTCCCACCCGCCACGGGAATTGTAGTGGGCGGGATGGGGCCTTGCAAAAGTCCATTGACCTTGGACAGGCTTTTCTAGCCTAGGTGCGAGTGCAATCGGAAAATCCTGCCCTTAAAGTTTCAAGTCTAATATGATATCAAGAAATGTCGGAAGGCACCAGATACTGCAAAGGCTGACAACATTCCAAAAATAGTACTGAAGATTTGTTCCCCAGAACTTGCCATGCCATAGCCAAGGTGTTTCAACGCAGCTACAACACTGGCATCTGCCTGCCAATGTGGAAAATTGCCAAAGTATGTTCTATACACAAGAAACAGGACTAATCCAATCCAGCCAATTATACCCCATTAGTCTACTTGATCATCAATAAAGTGATAGAAAGGGTCATCAATAGTGCTATCAAGAGGCATTTACTCAGCAATAACCTGCTCATGGGTACTCGGTTTGGATACCATCAGGGCCACTCAGCTCCTGGCCTCATACAACCTTGGTTCAAACATGGACAAAAGAGCTGAACTCTAAGGGTGAGGTGAGAGTGATTGCCCTTGGACATCAAAACAATGTCTGATGAGTAAAATCATAGCCAGAATTTTCAGTTCACAGTTATTGAAAGGATTTAGGTGAGAACAACGGGATAATTGAAGGGATGAAAAATTCAAATATGAGCCGCAAATCTCCCATAAAGCACTGAAAGGCGAGAAAACTGTTCTAAATCCCAACTGTTTGGTCAATTCAGCTTCTTATCTGAATCTCTGCACTCTGTGCAATGCAGAGGGCCCAGTGGTGAATCTCACTAAAAACCCAGGGGAGAAGGGCCTATTCATGTCGGAGTCTGACAGTTGAGAAATTCTGCGCATGTGCAGTGGTACCAATCTGTTAGACTCCCCGTTTGCTGGCCAGTTTGATTGCTCGCCAGCCTAGGACCCCCACTGTGCTGTCCCTCCAGCCCCTCCCATCCCCACAGTCCAATCGCGGCCCCACAGCAAAGCCTGAGCCAGCCCTGACACACCCTGCCCCTGTGTACCCTGATGTCCAGCCCCTCCCACCCAGCAGTGGTGTTCCTCCTCATCCTGGCAGGGTGCCTCCCTACTAACCTCGCAGGATCAGACCGCCCCCCTGTGGGCAGCCTCCCTGGTACTTTGCCCCAATTGTTGCCCTCCTTCCATCCCAGAGAGATCCTCATGTAGAATGTCAAAGGGACCCCCCAACCCCACCAATTGCTGCTGGTCCCCACCTACAATAGGCTGCACCCCACTGGCACTGCCCAATTCCTGATGGGCAGTGCCATGGTTCCTCCTGGGTAGAGACACTTTGCCCCTTGGGCAGTATTAGTGAGACAGGCTGGCACTACCAGGGTGCCCATGGGTACTATCTCCCACCGCCTGACCCCTGGGGGCCCGATTGCTTCCCCTTCATTCCGGCGGGGTCTCCCACTAGTTCCCCAAACATGGGGAGCTGTTCTAAACTCCACCGGAATGATGTACTCCTGGCAAGGTGGGAGATTCAATAGGGACTGGTCAGTTCCTGATAATCACATTTAGAAGATATTTAAACCATATTAAAAACAAATTCAAATTACTTACCTGCCTTTCCGCTGGTTTCTAGTGTGGTCTGAATGACAACTGTTCTCAGGCAATGGGAGATATGTTTGCATTCCCAGCGCATGTACAAATCCCAGTACAAACCAGCGACGTGCATGTCCCATCTCAGAAAAGTTGTGGGCTGGAATGGGAGAATTGCAGACATGAGGTGTGATTATGTAAACTCTTTAGTGATGAATTCAACTAATACCGGGAGCCATCCTAGTGAATCTTCTCTAAACTGCCTCCTATGGGGACCAAAACTGCTCACAGTATTCAAAATTTAGTCTTACCAGTACCTCGTACAGTTGTTGCAAGCCTTCACTATTTTTAGGTCTGGTGCAGCCGCACTTGGAGTATTGCGTACAGTTCTGGTCGCCGCATTATAAGAAAGATGTGGAAGCATTGGAAAGGGTGCAGAGGAGGTTTACCAGGATGTTGCCTGGTATGGTGGGAAGGCCTTATGAGGAAAGGCTGAGGGACCTGAGGTTATTTTCATTAGAGAGAAGAAGGTTACGCGGTGACCTAATTGAGGCGTATAAGATGATCAAGGGATTGGATAGGGTGGATAGTGAGAGCCTTTTTCCTCGGATGGTGATGACCAACACGAGGGGACATAACTTTAAATTATGAGGTGGTAGTTATAGGACGGATGTCAGAGGCAGGTTCTTCACACAGAGGGTGGTGAGGGCGTGGAATGCCCTGCCTGCAGCAGTTGTGGACTCGCCTTCTTTGGGGGCATTCAAATGTTCGGTGGATAGGCATATGGATGATATTGGAATAGTTTAGGTTAGAGGGTCCACTGGCTGGCGCAACATCGAGGGATGAAGGGCCTGTACTGCGCTGTAATGTTCTATGTTCTATGTTCTATGTTTTTATAGTTGTGTCCTGTTCCACTTTTCTCTGATGCCTTCCTTGATCCTTTCAGCAGTGAGCTGAGGTTCAGAATATCTCAAGATAATGGAGTAAGTTACTGTAGAATATGGGTTTATGAAGAAAATGTGGCCTTCAAAGATATTGGGCTAGATTTTTATGATGTCAGGAAGATTCTATAGACATTTAAATATGGTAGAAGATACCCACATGCAGAAACCATTCTCCAAACAAGGGAAACATTTTTCCTGCATCCACCCAGTCGAGCCCCGTAGGAATATTGTATGTTTGAATGAGATCATCTCTCATGCTTTTAAACTCTAGAGAATAAAGACCCAACTATCTATTCTTTCCTCATAAGACACCCCTCCATTGCAGTGATCCGTTTGCTGAACCTCCATTGCACTCCCTCTATGGCAAGTCTTTCCTTAGCTAAGGAGGCCAAAGCTGCACACTGTGTGATCTAACCAAGGCTCTGTATAATTGCAGCAAGATTTCTTTACTTCTATATTCAAATCCAAATTGTGCCAATCAAGTGCCAGGCAATAGCCTGTTCCAAAAAGGGGGAATCTACCATTACCCCTTGACGTTCATAGCAACATGGAAGATAGGAGCAGGATGAGGCCATTTGGCCTTTCGAGCCTGTTCCGCCATTCATTATGAACATGGCTGATCATCTAACTCAACAGCCTAATCCTGCTTTTTCCCCAAAACTTTTGATCCCATTCACTCCAGCTGCCTCTTAAATAAATTCAATATATTGGTATCAACTACTTCCTGTGGTCATGAATCCACAGGTTCACCACTCTTTGAGTGAAGTAATGTCTCCTCACCTCCATCCTAAATAGTCTACCCTGGGTCCTCAGACTATGACCCCTGCTTCTGGATGCTCCACTATTGGGAATATTCTCCCTGCATCCATCCTATCAAAACCTATTTGAATTTTTTAATTCTCTAAGAGATTCCCCCTCATTTGTTTGAACTCCAGCAAAAACAATTCTAAACTAGTCAATCTGTCCTCATGCATCAGTCCCGCCATCCCCGGAGTCAGCCTGGTAAACCTTGGCTGCATTCCCATGAGAGCAAGGACATCCTTCCTCAGAAAGGGAGACCAAACTGCACACAATACTTTAGGTGTGGCCTGACCAAGGCTCTGTATAATTGTAACAACATATCCCTGCTCCTGTATTCAAAACCTTTTGCAATAAAGGCCAACATACCATTTGTTTTTTTTACTCCTACTGCACCAGCATGCTAATGTTCAGTAACTGATGCACAAGGAAACCCATGTCCCACTGCACATTCCTCTTTGTAAATTTACATCCGTTCAATAGTAATCTGCCTTCTTATTTTTGCTTCCAAAGTGAACAATCTCACACTTATCTAAATTATACTGCATCTGCCATTGATAAGCCCACTCACCCAACCTGTCCAGATCATTCTGAAGGATCTCTGCATCCTTGTCACAGTTCACCTTCCGACCCAACTTAGTACCATCTGCAAACTTTGAAATGTTATATTCTGTTCCCTCATCCAAATCATTAATTATATTCTGAATGGCTGGGATCCCAACACCTATCCTTGTGGCACCCTGCTAGTTACGGCCTGCCTGCCAATTTGAAAAGCATCCATTGATTCCTAATCTTTGTTTCCTCTCTGCCAACCAGTTTTCTATTCATTTCAATACACTTTCCCCAATTCCTTTGCACTTTTAATCTTGCCTGATAATCTCTTGTGAAGGATTTTATCAAATGCTTTCTGAAAGTCCAAATATAACCACATTGACTGGCCCCCCCTTGTCAACTCTACTAACTACGTTTTCAAATAATTCCAACAAAATTGTCGAGCATGATTTCTCCTTCATAAATCCATGCTGACTCTGTCTGATCCTGTCACTGCTTTCTAAATGTTCTGTTATAAAGTCCTTGATAATAGATTCAAGAATTTTCACCTCTACCAATGTTAAGCTTTTGTCTATAATTCCCTGTTTTCCCTCTACCTCCCCTTTTGAATATTTGGGTAACATTCACTGCATTCAAATCTGCACAGTCTGTTCCAAAGTCTATAGAATTCTGGAAGATGACCATCAACACATCCACTATTTCTAGAGCCACTTCCTTAAGTACTCTGGGATGTAGATCATCAGGCCCTGAGGACTTATCCACCTTTAATCCCATCAATTTTCCCAGTACCATTTCTCTACTAATATTGGTCTCCCTCAGTTCTTCTCTCTCATTAAATCTTGCATTCTCCAACATTTCTGGCATTTGATTTGTGTTCTGTTTTGTGAAGACAGAGCCAAAGTATATATTCAGTTGCTTGGCCATTTCTTTGTCTCCTATTATACATTCCCTTCCTTTCTGTCTGCAGGGGACTTACATTTGTCTTCATCAACCTCTTTTGCTTCACGGATCTATAGAAACTCTTAGAGTCAGTCTTTATGTTCCCCGCAAGCTATGTTTTTCCCATTCTTAATCAATCCCTTTGTCCTTCTTTGCTGAATTCTAAACTGCTCCCAATCCTCAAACCTATTATTTTTCTTGGCCAATCTGTACGTTTCTTCCTTAGAACTGATACTCTCTAATTTCTTTTGTAAGCCATGGATTGGTCCTCTTACCCATTTTGCTTTAGTGGCATTACCATTGCTGAATCCCCCACTATTAATGTCTTGTGGGTTACAATTGACTAGAAGCTAAACTGGGCCAGCCATACAAACACTATTAGAGTAGATCAGAGGCTGGGAATTGTGTAGCAACTGACTCCCCAAATCCTACCATCATCTACAAGGCACAGTTTGGGAGTGTGATGCAAAACTTTCCACTTGCATGGATGAGGGCAGCTCCACCAACACTCAAGAAGCTCACCATCATGCAGCACAAGGCTACCAACTTGAGTGGCAATCCATCCACCACATTGAACATTCACTCTCTTCACCACCATCACACAGTGGTAGTGTACTATCTAGAAGATGTACTACAGCATCTCACCATTGCTCCTTCGACAACAACTTACAAACTTGCAGCTTCTATCATGTGGAAGGACAAGGACAGTAGATGCATGGGAATCCCAAGATCTGCAAGTTCCCTACCAAGTCACACCATCCAGAATTAGAACTATATTGCCATTTCTTCACTGTCACTGGGTTAAAATCCTGGAACACAGTTCCTAACAGCACTGTGTGTGCACCTATACTATTACTGGACCTCAGTGGTCCAAGAAGGCAGCATATCACTGCCTTCTGAAGGGCAATTAAGGATTGTAATAAATGCTGGCCTAGCTAGCAACAATGCCATGAATGAATATTTAAAAATTAGATTGTTTGAAGTTTTTTAAAATTTTCACATGTCTACTGAAGTTTGTGAGAAAATACTGTGAGAGATTATAGGTGACATGGGGCCTGTGAGGGCACTTGGGTGTGGGCAGGGGACATGAGATGGCATGGATGTCATATGATTATGGGGTGGCCATGAGGGGGCGCTACAGTTAGCTGCAAGAAGAATTTTATACTGCTACAACACAATTTAACTTAGTTCACACTGCATAATTAGAACACAGTCTCAGGTTCTTCATGTGGAAAATGTTAACCTACTTATTAAAAGTATTAAATGTAAATTTGAATATATTTGAGGCTAATATTAGATTGTAAAAACTCAGAGTACTGGAAATCTTTTGAAGTTTTAGACTAAAGCAATAAATTCCCAGCCTTGACAGATCTACATTAATTCATGAAGTGAAGAGAAACTAGCAGTGGTAAAGACCTAGTGATTTTTTAACACATAACATCCACACCATCAATCTTCAGAACAAAATATTTTTTTGACTCTATCATCAGTCTTCACCATCATCTCGTAACTGTCGTCAGTCTCTAAAACCCATCATGTGCCAGCACCATTCCCAGTCTTCAATACCTTACTTAGTCGTTGACAATAGTCTCAGCCACAAGCACCATCTTCAATCATCAGGACAATTATCCTCCGAATTCAATACAGGTATTGTCATCAGCTGTGAGCATCACAATCCATCTGTTTTGTTATAAGCTTGGTCCCGTTTTGATTGATGTTATTTTTGACCTAGGACTTTTGGAGAAGCAACGAAATAGCATATCTGACAATTGACTTTCAGGTCCCACGGGTGGGCAAGGATATTTTGCTATTGATAGGGTTGTGTTCAGAAGTATCATTGTTGTCCAAACTTGTCACAATGTTTAAGTTGAAAAAGCTTACACAATATTTTTAAACATTTGTAAATATTACGAGGGCAATACTCAATAATCCCTGAAAATGGATTTATTGGGATCATGATATAGAATTAACTACTGCCTACTCATTTAAATGACTATAGTGTGCAGCCCAGCATTAAACCCACTAATGAGTGACCTCAATGGCTCAGCAGGGGTCACAAGTGCATGTGAAACTGACACCTCTTAAAGCTGGCCTGTATTCCTTAAAGCTAGATCGTACTTCTAAAAAAGGAGGTGCATTCTAGCCCCAGGAAGCATCTGAGGAAGAGTGTCTGAACTGCAAGAATAATGAATATGCTGCAATATGATAATAAATGTATTCCAAAGTTCTCTGGAATCCTGGAAGTAAGAAGTCCTCTAGCCATAGGGGCTAGGAGGCCCCTCGACAAATTGCAAAGACAGTGGGAATAGATAGCCATCACTTTCAATGCAGTCAGTATGACACCAAAGACCTAGTGTTGGAAGAAGTTTAGGACCTCACATGACTGCTCAAAGATAATGGATTTATCTCCAAATGTCTTATCCTTATATTTGAAGCACTAGCCTCACATACTGCTTAATTCACCACTCTGCTTTACTCACGTACCTGTGAACATTCTCAACAATGACCCATATCTCAAATGTATGGCTTCACCTCACACTCATGCACTTAACACGGCAGCAAGCCTCACACCCATTTCTCAAAGCTTGCACGTACTGCTAGTTGTTCATCACCCAACGTTCTGCTAAATACACTGATGCATTTCCTTCACTCTTACAGGGTATAATGGCAGGCACCGGGGCAAAAAGTGGGCAACCGGTACAATCTCACCTCAAAGGAGAATGATCTCACCTCAAAGGAGAAGGCAGTGTTTGCCACTTTTGCAGTAGTCATTACTTGATCATCAACAAAACAAAAACCAATGTCAATGACAATATGTTCAGAGTTGATTTTCCTCTCCACATCCCATTTCCCCATTATCATAAAATCTCTTTGGATTTCCAAGGAGCAGATGGTTTAAGAATGGGCCTCCAGTTGTCCTCCCCTCCCCTCACCACAAGCTTAAGCTGGTGCCTTTCTATTTTCATATGCTCAAAAGCTGGCCATGCATTGTAAAAGGAAGACAAGACTGATGATAAAGAAATACAATGGGGCAAATTTTCCCATTCTGCCCACCAATGGTTTCAGAGCAGTTGAGGGGTGGACCGTGGGAAGGCCCATTGACCTCAAGCAGGAGTTTCCACTTTCAGGGTGAGCGCAGCCGCAAAGTCCTGCTTAATGAGCGGAACTTTGCAACTTTTTGGAAAATTGTCATCTTGGACAGGAAAAATGGAAGATAACCCATGCTGGTAGCATTGCTGGGTTTTCCCACCTTAAATTTAAATTGATTGAGAAAAGAAAGATAAGGGGTCCCATGATGTTATGCTGACAGGGTGGGCATTACCAGAACTCCGATTTTCAAAAGATTGGAGTGCCATTTTGAATATTTTACACTTATTAAACATTGGAAACAGCAGCCGAACAAATGGATCTGACTAAGAAAACACTGTTGCTCCAACAATATATAATCTTCCCATTCTCTGCAGCTCCTGTCTGCACCTTTTGCTCCAGAATTGACTCAGGGCTGCAGGCTCCGAAGACAAATTCTAGTTATTGCACTTGATCAAACATTTTACATCCAGCAGATTTTATTCTCCCTGCGAGGAGCAAATGTCAGGTCGAACATGCAATTAGAACCTGCGGTGATCCAGTCAGTGAACTGAAATGAATTGAAGAGAGAAGGATTTGGAGAGGGTGGACTGCCTTGTGGAGAGGATGACATTGAAAAGGTAAGATGGAGAATTATATAGGAAGGAAAGTCTGTCAGTGAATTGAGTTGCCTAGATAGAAAAGAAAAAAATTCCCAGCAAATTGGGGTGATAGACTGGAAGAATACATCTTTGAATGGTGGTGGATGGTGGTGGTGGTGAGAAGAAAGAGGAGTACCATGTAAAAGGGAATGTAACAGTTGAATCTATGACAATAATATACCTTTAAGAAATGTACTTTAATCCTGTTCTGTGTAGTTTTCTTCAAGCAGGCCTGGCATTTTTGCTTTGATGCCATGTTGTCTGTAACCAATATCTTTTATTATTGCTGAAGCAGGGCAATTGAAGAAATGTTTATTTTTAATTAGAATTAATGCAGTGTCTTAGAGTTTTTTTATGATCCTGTTGAATTATTGGTGGCAAATAATTGACCAGTCAGGTGGAAGGCTGTTTTTTTCACAGCAAAGTCTCAGGCTCTAGTTTCACTTTGATACAGAAGCTGTTTGATTTGTGACAGAATGCATTATTTCTTGTTTCTCTCCCTGGTATTGTTGTCTATAAGTTGCTAGCTAGAAGCTAGAGGCAAACAGTGACTTTATCTATCTCTTTCCCTTGAGGTGTGATGAAAATTCCAGGACTGGAACATCTCAACTGTAATCTAATATTCCAAAGGATCAATTCACATCAAGTGTTAGAAAGTTCAAAATCTATCATCACGTAGTATACTTGCTTTTTGTACCAAACCTAGAAAGAGTGTATGTTTGTGGGTGTTGTTTGACTTGGAGTATTTTAGTTAGTTGTCAAGCTTTATACAATATCATGGGTTTATTTTGTATTTGGTAAAAGATATGCTTTTTTTAATTATATACTAACTGTCTTCTTAAATGAACTGTTTGAATAAAGCTTCCTAGTGAGTCATTTTAATCATGGAGTGAAACACCTTATGCTCACTCATGTCAAAATCAAAGTGCAATACTTATGATCTAGGCTGACTTTGTAAAACACGTTGGAGTTTCTGGCCTGAATCATAACAAATTTATTGTTGGGAAGTGATGTGATTGCTAGCAGCATGTAAATCAGATGATTTATTTTATTTATACTTATAGAGAAGGCTGTGAGTGCATATTTCAGCAGGCTCACAGGCAGATATCACCAATAGTAACAGCCCTGTTCTTAAAGCAGGATGTTCACCCTGTGAATCTTAGCCAGATTCCCAGATCTTTGCCAGACCCAGCCCTTTGAATAATATCATCAGTCAAAATCATTACAGGATCTAAAAAGAGAAGTGCCAGACTGTCTAAAAGAGCAAACATATGCATAAAGGTTAAATTATATTTCTTTTAAAAATATATTCATACAATACAACAAGCATTTATACCACGGTGTACTTTCTGAGATAAAACACTTGCTATTAGTTTTTACTGTAAAAGGACATCCTGAGGTTATGAAAGATATTATATAAATGGAAGCCTTTCTTTTTTACACAGTTAAATTATAGAAGTTTTTGTTGTTTCTGAATTTTAATGTAAAAAAATCAGATTAATGCACAATGTGAGATTTGTAACATCAGCACACTGCAGTTAAATACAACATTGGAACTTTATTCAAATGCCATCCTCCTCAGATTTATTACTACTGTAAGTATCTGTGCAGTTACCAAGCAGTTGTCCATCAAATGAATATCTGACCTTTCCACTCATTAAGATTAACCAACGTAGATGCCTAAGATAATTATCAGACGCCTAAGATAATTATCCAATAACACTGTCCCTTCTGGACTGATGCAAAAACTGTCAGATTAACATTGAAATGGAATAAGCTTTTGAGGCATTGAAATGCAGCTCAATAGAATCAGTGCATTCCCCAAATAACCATTTCTTGCAGATGAAGTGGGGAATTATCTCTCCATGTCCAGATATTACAGACAGGGATCAAGTGAATATGCTTCCTCATTAAATGAGTGAAAAAGACTTAGATGCAATCATTTCTGGATTATACTGGATTAATCTCTCTGAGAATTGGTATTTTGTGGCTTCCTGTGTACACAAACACAAATACACACACACAAAATGCTGTATAAATTCCCTAAATAGAAATAAACATATTAATAGGATATTAAATTGTTACTTGCTTATTGGGCATTTTTCATTAAACTCCATTAGCTCTGTAGTTACTTTGCTGTATTCAAAATCCTTTTAGAATTCAAAATGGGAATTAACATTACTGTATTGATGCAGTGATAAAGGTCAGTTTGACATCGTTAGTAAAATCATTTTAGTTCCAGTAATGTTAGAAGACAAACACAAGCTTCCAGCAGCCCAATCTAGCCCTGCAAGTGCTTTGCTCCCTTCCAAAGGTTTTGTTTCGCTATTGTTGCTGCAAGAAAATAACACACTAATTACTTGTGAAAAGGGAAAAAAAGATGCTGTAATTTCTGGGGTGGGGAGGGCAGAGGGATGATTTTACCATTTTGATTCAAAGTGCCGAATCTGGGCATAATTCAGATCTGACTTGTAAACCAATTCTCAGGTACCCCCATACACGCTCAGCCTGAAAAAAAAGTTAGTCTGAATTGTGCTGTGGGCTTATCATGCCCAAAAGGCTGCTGCTCCGATCAGTCTTCAACTGTGCATGCAGAGTAAAAAAAATTGAAAAATGCTCCCCTGTCACATTGTTTCTGGGTTGCAAAAATTGCATAAAGCAGCCAGGGAGTGACAGCCCTCACAGACATCGCCACACTCCCCAGCCCCAATATAATTGCCCCCCTTATCCACCCACCCAATTACCCAGACCAATCGCAACCCCTTGCACCTTTGCCCCACACTGATCACCCACAGAGTGGCAGTGGACACCCCCCGCCGCTTCTGCCTCCCCCGCCAACCCCTCCCCCCTCTCCAACCAGAGAACAATTTGGCCTCCCTCTCTCCTCCCCCACCATCAGAGAATGATCTAGCCCGCCCCTTCCCCTACAGTTCTGAGTTAAAGAGCCACTGAAAACTCTGAACTTACCTCTTCAGAAGCTGGACCTTTGCCGAACATGTCTGTTTTGCACCGAAATGCAAATGCATTTAAATTGATATCACACCCATTTTGGCCAATGTCTGACTGCAGCCATTTTTGGGCCTTGTAAAGTGAGAATCTGCACAGATGTAGGCACAGATCACATTATTCACCTCAAGCCTGACTTTACCAAGTTTTCACACCCAAAAACGGGCATAACACAATGGTAAAATCACCCCCTGTGTGTCAGAACAAGCAGTGTTGTAAAACATATAATTTACAATTTAACCCTCATTTGCATCTTCAGCATTTGTTCATTGGGTTTGATTTTACTCAACTCTCTGCAAATGAGCTGGGACATGGGAGAGCTTGTAAAATGATGCAGGAAGATACAGGAGTGGCGCCTAACACCCCACAGCCTCTATGGGATATTAACCAGCAACAGGAATCTCAGTGGAACAGAATACTAGCAGGCAGCCTATTATTGGTAATTTCCCACTCTGGCCAGTATTTTTCCCATAGATAGGGCATATGATAGGGCATATCATTTTAAAACCCCTAAAATGATAGGGGTTTTATCACTGCACTACGGTCCACAGATGGTCCCCATAGTGGCAATGGCCACCTCCATTTATGGTGCCACTGCTATATGGCATCCCCCTCCCTAACTTACTTTGCCTTTCAGCGCCCTGCAGTAGGGAGGTGTCTTCTTTTTATAGCATCTACAGCAGTCGCTGCAATTGGTGCCCTCTAATGGGGCAGCTCTGGGAGGTGGGGCATCATCTCAATTGGACAATGATCCCACCAGTGAGTAGCTTCTTAATTGTCTGTTAAATGACACTCTTGGTCCCCATGATCTTCTGCATCCTGCACAATCCCCTCACCATCATGAGGGTGTACCAGATCTATGGTGAGCTGCTGAAGAGAGAGCACGTGCACTGTTCATGATCAGCTCATCTGGCTACGATACCAATGAACTCAAACCCCAATCCACACCTTACCTTCCTTCTGCTATTGACTATCACAATGTCCTTCTGATTTCAATACTGAAATAAAAATCACCACACAACAATTGTTTTGAATAGGCACTAACTTTCATTAGAGGATGCTGCAGATGGCCTGCAGGATGACTTTGAGAATCTGTGGCCCAAGAACACCAGCTTTGGTCTGCACCATCTTTTCATTGGTAGCAGCAGCCTGGACTGGTTGGCTGGTAAGTCATGATGTGGAGATGCTGGTGTTGGACTGAAGTGATAAAAGAGCAGCGAGTGCTCTGAAAGCTAATGGTACCAAATAAACCTGTTGGACCTTAATCTGGTGTTGTAAGACTTCTTACTGTGGCTGGGAAGTGGCATGATGGGGTCACATGCTATTCCGAGGGAAGGCAGCAGGTGTGTGCTCTATGGAACCATTGACACTTCTTTAGGTAGTTCTTCAGTAATATTAGTAATCAGTTGTAGGGCAGATAGTTTGACTGCTGAAACAGTCGGCAGCCACTTTGCATATTGGTGTCTATAATCATAATCGCAGCAGTCTTTGCCACATGGCAACAAGGTGAGCTCATGTGACTTCAGTCTGACCTTCCACTGCAGTATTCAGATTTTGGGTATCTTCTACTAGTGCTGTAATGGAAGCCAAGACAGCCTCAGATACTGCACTGGGTCAGCAAATGTTCACATAGAGGGGCCACCACTTGCACACTGGAAAGGATGGGCACCAAGATCTATGTCAAGTTTGTGTTGGAGACCATCTAGATTCTTGACAGTGCTTTCTGACTGGCTTTCCAGTGCATCAAGCATGTCCATGTGAATACTAATCAATCTTTTCCTACACTCTGTGCTATCAAAGCTCTCAACTGACTTCTCTGCAGCAGAACTTTTACATGACCATTCCTTTCAGAGAGCTAGCACATGCACCGTCCTTTCCCCCTGCTTTTACAGTAGTTCCCTAGTGCCTGTAAACTCACCTTGCTCTGCTGCAATATAAAGTACTCATAGTGCTAGTACCTGACCTGGAGGCTATGAGTGCGACTTTGAGTGATAATATTTCCTCTTCATTGTCATTTTCTTCTTCCCTATCCAGTTCATGCATGTGCACTGATGCCTGGCCATTGGGAAGCTCTTGGGTAATTGAAAGGGAAATGAATGCTTACAATCCAGGGGATCAGACCTGGATATGATAAGACGGAGGTAGGATGTAGGAAGGACGAATACATATGAACATATCATAATATTTAATCCCTTCAGCCCCAAAACCATCCCTCCCTTCCGACACCTCCACACATATGCACATGCACACATATACAACATAAGCACACACCCAGACCAAGACTGCACTCATAGCCGCTCCAGTGATAACCAGCTGTTTCTGTGTGGATCATCTTATCCTGCAGGAGAGGGAATGAAGTTTTTGATGAATCTATTTGAATGATGTGGCTGTCATGTGAATAAATTGACAGGTAGTTGTGAAGGTTTTCGAGTAGTACAATATGTGTGAGAGTACACTGATTAAGCAGAATTGGAATTGTGAAATTTGCAGTTGACACAAAAATTAGCTGCGTAGTTGATGGTGAAGAGGATAGCTGTGGATTGCAGAATGATAACAATGGGTTGGTTGAATGATTGTAGAAATGGAATTCAAACTGTAAAAATATATGAGGTAATACATTTGGGTAGAGCAAACAAAGCAATAAATGGGAAGATATTGAAAGATGTTGAGGAAGTGAGAGACCTTGGAGTATCTGTCCATAGTTCCTTAAAAGTGGCAGGAAAACTGACAAAGTGATCAAGAAGGCATATGGAATGCTTCCTTTATTGGGTAAGGTATTGAATACAAAAGCAGAGATATAATGATGGAACAAATTAAATGTAGCTGGAATTTTATATAAGTCTGGTCACCATATTATAGGAAAAACATAATAGGTCTGCACAGAGTGCAGAGGAGATTTACAAAAATGTTGCCAGGCCTTGAAAATTGCAGCTATGAGAAGAGATTGGATACCATAGGGTTGTTTTCCTTAGAACAGAGGAAGAAGATCAGGTAGACAGGAAAGACTTGTTACCCTAGTTGAGTAGTCAACTAAGAGGGGACATAGATTTAAAATGATTGGAAGAAACAATGAAAGACGACACGGAGAAAAGCTTTTTCACCCCGATGGGCATCTAGAATTCATTATCTAAGTTGGTGATTGGCCGCAACTCATTTAAAAAGGTAGATAGCGCTGTATCCATGATGGGTTGTAATCTGCAAGGTTAGGGGCCGATTGTTGGAAAGTGGGATTAAAATAAGTGGCTACTTTCTTTTTTCCCTTTTTTGACATGATGGACAGAATGACATCTTTTTTCACCATAATTTTCCAATGGGGATTGAACAGTGCATGAGGCTAGAGGATCATTTTTAAGGATGTGATGTTTGAAGATAAATACACTGAGCTTGACCACTCATGTGAGGTCTATTATCTTTCTAAGCTATGAATCCAGTTCTCATGACTAGAATACTGATATTGCATGTGGTCATTATATAATCTCACTGCCGTTGCAGTATCTTTTTTGAGGTTCCACGTGGATAAAGGATCTCTCTTTTCCTGGTCCCACTGCCTCACACTTTCCACATGTTCAAATGTGACACTAAAATGGAGCAAAAGGAAGGTAGCTTTGGACTTTTTGACAGGATCCTTAATAGAGTGGGTGGCACACTGGCGTGGTGATTAACACTGCTGCCTCACAGCTACAGCAACCTAGGTTTGATTCCCAGCTTGGGTCACTTTCTGTGTGGAGTTCGCACATTCTCTCCATGTCTGCGTGGGTTTCTTCCAGGTGCTTCAGTTTTCTCCCACAGTCCAAAGATGTACGGGTTAAGTGCATTGGCTGTGCTAAATTGCCCCTAAGTGTCCTGAGATGTGTTGGTTCGAAGGATTATTGGGGTAAATATGTGGGGTTACAGAGATAGGGACTGTTGTCAGCACAGAATTGATGGTACGAATGGCCTCCTTCTGCACTGTAGGATTCTATGATTTCTATGAGAAATGGTTTTATGATCAAAGTGCAGAGCTGCTGTATCAAATTAAGCCCAGCTAATTTCTGTCACTGAACCCTATCAATGTAAAACGAGATACATTTTTTACTATCATCGCCGTCTCCATCCCCCACTACTTATATCAAGAAATTCTCCATTGGAGAAGGTGAATTGCAAAAAGAAGGAAAAAAATGAAATCTGAAAAATGTAAATGTGATAGGATGAAAGGCTATGAATCAATCCACAGGAAAAAAGATACCTTTAATCTGGATGCTAAAATTGAAAACCTCTCGGGACAAACTCTTGGCATATTCGTAGGCACATCTGTTTGATCAATCATTTACAAGCTGCACCTTCCCAAATGACTTGACAATGGCAACAGTTTCTCCACTGCAGAGAAAACAAATAGGTAGACATGAGCAATGTGCAATCACAAGACAGTGGAACTCACTTAAGTGATAACCCACTTGTCAACTGAAATTATTTAAAGTGGGCTTTTGGAATAATCAGTTTTCCCGTTCTTTCATTTACCCCATTGCTTCTGGGGTCTTTGTTGCTACAACTCAGTGCCACAGTTTCCCCAGTGTTAACAGTCCTGTGCACAATGCCAAAGCATCAAAGGAATTTCTCTTCAGGCACATTCGATCGAAATGCGGCAAGTGAACTGCATTGATTGACATGCGCCTTTATTCATACTAGCTACACTCAGCCAAGCAACAGAACATCCCTCTAACAATACAACTAACTGAAATGCAGTAGGCATTATTAAAATAACTACTTTCCAGAATAGGAAATAAATGTGCCAAGGCATAGTGATTATCTTTTGCTTTTAATTTGTTTAAAAAATATATATTGTACCTCTTTAGCTGATAATGTAATTGTCGAGACTCAAAGAAAGGATGTATTATGAAATTGTTTTTGGTAGGCTAATTATAATCAGATATTCATTTAAGTGGATCTAATATGGAAATTCTCATGGCCAAGTATCTGAATTCATAGTTTGGTTTTCAAAATGACAATTTAGTCAAAATTGTTTTTGTTCCCTCACTTAATATAGTTAAGTGACATGTTAACATGCAGAAGAGGATCCAATTACTCTCCTACAGGAGCTAATGCCATTTAGTCAGTAATATTGCATGACAAACCTGGTTTCAATTCCATTTAGATAACCAAAAAACTGACTCAGAAATTGCTGGATTGTATTGCAAGCAGTGCTCCCCCAGGATTCATACAGCTTGGTTGGTTTTCTATTCACTTTGCTATAGGATCATAAAATCCTTTAAAATTTACAACACAGAAGGAAGCCATTCAGCCCATCATTATCTGTGCTAGGCCTCTGCAAGCACTATTCTGCTAGTCTTATTCTTCTGGCCTTTCCAAGTAGTCCTGCAATTTATTTTTTCCTTAGATGCTTATTCTATTGAAAGCTACAATTGTATCTTATTCTGCCACACTCTCAGTCTGTGAATTCCAGATCCTGTGTAAACAAGCTTTTCCTCGTGTTGCCATTGATTCTTTTGTCAATCACTTTAAATTAGTGTCTCTGGTGTTTGACATTTTCATCAATGGGAACAAGATTTCCCTATGTACACTGTTCAGACACCTCATGATTTTGTACACCTCTATCAAATGTCTTCTCAAACTGTCCTTGTTGCAAGGAACTGCAAAAGGTTATGAATGTAGCCCAATCCATCAAGCAAATCAATCTCTCATCCGTTGACTCTTCTGCACTTCTTGTTGCCTTGGCAAAGCAGCAGCATAATTAAGGACCCCACGCACCCTGGACATTCCTTCTTCCACCTACTTCCATTGGGAAAAACTACAAAAGTTTGTGGTCACATACAAAGCAACTCTTCCCTTCTTCCCTTCTGCCATAAGACTTTTGAACCTTGCATTAAATTGATTTTTCTCGACACCCTAGCTATGACTGTAACACTACAGTCTGCACTCTCGCATTTCCTTTTCCTTGAATAGTATGCTTTGTATAGCATGCAAGAAACAATACTTTTCATTGTGTACTAATGCATGTGACAATAATAAATCAAATCTAATCAAATTAAATCATGGTGCATAGTCCAACTTCTCTAATCATAAACAGAAGTCGCCCATCCTTGGCATGATTCTCATCAATACTTTTGGACATTTGTCCAATATCTTGATGATTATGATAACTAATAATATGCACATACAATTGAATGGGATTGCAAGTGTTAGATCCAAACAAAACCATTAGAACTGGCATATAATTGGTAAAATCTCAAACATGTAGCATAGCATTTGAATGGATAGTGCTCACTCTTTGACTTTTTCTGCTGGTCTGAAAGGTTCACAATTTTGTCCATAGTAATGTGAGTCCACTCGGGTATCATATTGGTGAGATAAGATTTGATGCTGACTCAATGGCAACTCAATGCTTCAGCCAACACCATCATATGCAGCTGATCATATTTGATTTGATTTGACTTGATTTATTATTGTCATGTGTATTAGCATACAATGAAAGGTATTGTTTCTTGTGTGCTATAAGACAAAGCATACCATTCATAGAGAAGGAAATGAGTGAGTGCAGAATGTAATGTTACAGTCATAGATGTAAAGAAAGATCAACTTAATGCAAGGTAGGTCCTTTCAAAAGTCTGATGGCAGCAGGGAGGAAACTGTTTTTGACCTCAGACTTTTATATCTTTTTCCCAATGGAAGAAGATGGAAGCGAGAATATCTGGGAATTGTGGGATCCTTAATTATGCTGGCTGCTTTTCCAAGGCAGTGGGAAGTGTAGACAGAGTCAATGGATGAGAGGTTGGTTTGTGTGATGGATTGGGCTACATTCATGACCTTTTGTAGTTTCTTGCAGCCTTGGGCAGAGTAGGAGTCACACCAAGCTGTGATACAACCAGAAAGAATGTTTTATATGGTGCATCTAGAAAGGTTGGTGAGAGTCGTAGCTGACACACTGAATTTTCTTAATCCTCTGAGAAAGTAGAGGCATTGTTGGACTTTCATAACTATAGTGTTGGCATGGTGGGACCAGGACAGGTTGTTATTGATCTAGACGCCTATAAACTTGAGGCTTGCGACCATTTCTATTTTATCTCCATTGACGTATACAGGGGCACATTCTCACTATGCTTCATGAAGTTGATGACAATCTCCTTCATTTTGTTGATGAATTGTTGTCATCACATCAGTTCACCAGATTCTCTATCTCACTCCTGTACTCTGTCTCCTAATTTTTTTGAGATCCAACCCACTATCAGCAAACTTGAAAATCGAGTTGGAGGGGAGCTTGGCTTTACAGTCAATAAAAAGTATAGTAGGAGGTTCAGAACACAGCCTTGTGGGGCACCAGTGTTGAGGATGATTGTTGAGGAGGTATTATTGCTTATTCTTGCTGATGATAGTCTATGGGTTTGAAAATTCAGGATTCAGTTGCAGAGGAAAGAGCTGAGGCCCATACCATGGAGTTTGGAGATGAGTCTCATAGGAATAATGATGCTGAAGGCTGAATTGTAGTCAATAAATATGAGTCTGACATAGGTGTCTTTGTTACCTAGGTGTTCCAGGGTTGACTGCAGAGTCAGGGAGATGGTGTCTACTATGGACTTGTTGTGAATTGTAGTGGATCCAGGTAGTCCAGAAGGCTGGAATTGATTTGTGTCATGACTAACCTTTTAAAGCACTTTATAATGATGGATGTCAGAGCCACCGGACAATAGTCATTAAGGCACGCTGCTTGGCTTTTCTTTAGTACTGGGATGATGGTCGATAGATGATACTCAGTAGGAAGGAGTCACCTCTCCTCCAGCAGTGCTACTTAAAGAGATGGCCAACGGCTTTCGGGTTAGTTGCTGACTGGTGTCAAAATAAGGAGTTACCTATTTCAGACCAAGGTGAGGAGGATTTTCTTCTTGCAGTGGCCGTAAATCTGTGGAATTCTTTACTGCAAAGGATTCTAGAAGCTGGGTCATTAAGTATGAGATCATGGCTAGTAGTGGGGCTGAAAGCTTTGAAGATGACACTTAAATTCTGGAAAAGTCCCAGAAGATTGTCAAAGTAAGGAGTTACCTATTTCAGACCAAGGTGAGGAGGATTTTCTTCTTGCAGTGGCAGTAAATCTGTGGAATTCCTTCCTGCAGAGGGCTCCAGAGGCTGGATCATTAACTATGTTCAAATCTGAGACAGACAGATTATCGATCAGCAAGGGAAGTAAGGGCTACAGGGCTAAGATGGGAAAGTGCAGTTGAGGATTATCGTAATGAATCAGTCATGATCTCATTGAAAGGCAGAGCAGACTCAGTGGGCCAAATGATCTACTTCTGTCCTCGTATCTTATGGCCTTATTATCCTGATACCTAATCCTCCTTCTCACATCTAACTTTTCTTTAATTTACAAGCTGCAAATGATGTGAGTATACCCTTCCTGTCTTTCAGCATATCCTCATCACAACTCTATCATCCACCTAGCCAGACTTAAAAAACACGAGAATGGGAACACAGTGATGATGAAGAAACAGTCGCTCTCACACCATCATCCACCAGCCTAGATACTGACACTACACACCTACTTTAGAGTTTGGCTTTGAGTTGAGATCCACACATAGTGAGACACCAGACATGTGTACCTTGTATTCAGAACAGGAAGCTAGAGCAGCATACATGCCAGCTTAGCAGAGGAAAAGATGTACGTGAGTGCTATGGCAGAGGTTTCAAAGAGGCAATTATTAGAAAGGATTAGAGAAGGCGGTTGATAGGTATGCACAATGAAATGCTTGGTGCATTTGCAGCCCTGCCTTCCTGAATGTAATATCAAGGAGAATGGAGAATCCAGAAGGGACAAGGCCACCCACTTCCTGGTGTGGATCTCCCTCTCCATGCTGGAGTGTATTATTCAGCACATTTTCTCTCAAACAATAATGATCAGATTGTGTTGTTGGTTGTTAGATTTTCAATACAGATTGTGACAAGAGTGAGATCAATTAGGTTGAATGGTTTCCTTCATTTAAGCCTGTCAGGTGGTTTCTGTATGAATAGCAAAATATCAGCAAAGAAATCTTTTGAATTTAGGACATTAAATATGCAAGTTAAGAAATGTTTATTGCAAATTTAGTGCTGAAATGTGGGATAAGTTTTAGTAGAAATTTGGAAAAAAAATAATGTCCAGCTGTTTTCTGTATATAAACTGCTTTTAAAAAAGCACACTTGAAGACTGAAAATCTGTTTCACGCTTTTTCTCCAAGTTCATTTCTCTCCAGTGACTCAAGTCATATAAAAATCTCATTATCCTGCCAGTTAAATTTATTAGGTATTATATTAAGACTGTCTCAACATGAATTTATTCACTGTAGATATTCTATTCAATATCAATTTATGTACACCAACATTTTTATACATCTTAATTTCTTGACCCCAGCTTCAGTACTCACCCTCAAGTGCCGAGATACTAAATTACACGGACAGAGGAGGTATCAGCTTGAGCAGGGTGAACCTTCATAAAGGTTGACTTGACAATATGATAGAAAGAGCACAGGGAGGTGGTATATTGAGCGATGTGAGACAAGTCCCTTAAAGAGTCTGAATGGGATAGAGAGAAAGGAACTCATAAACAAAGCAGCAGGAGCAACTTGACAGGGAATTCAAAAAGGCTCACTTTCAATTTGAGAATAAAAATTAACCAATTAACTCTTTCCTCTTCTTTTTGTTCCTGAATTTAATTTTTGGCATTTTTATTTTTATTGAAGATTTTTTTCATCCTATATATAAAAAAAACAGACTGAACTCTCAACTATTGGTGCAATATAGTAAGGTCAGTTTCAAACAAATACGAATAGTAAGGAAAAGTGAGAGAAAAAAACAACTACCAACACAGTTAGTTTGGAATATTTATTGTATCCAGTGCCACCCACCATACAAATAGAAAAAGGTTAACGGAAGATGTTGGGTGGGGTTGGAATATCAGGATGAGAGCATTGGGAACATTTTACTTTGTTAAAGGCAGTACACAAATACAAACTGTTGTTGATTTCTTCTTCCTGTGGGATAGATTTTCATAGGGGCTGGCAGAACTTTGTGCACAAAACTCGAGTTTATGCCCAATTATATTTTGGACAACTTTAGGGAGAAACTGGTTTCTATCGTTCCTGAGGTTTAGGTAATATTTATGGTTAGTGGGACCAATTTCTGAGGATAATCTCATGCATGTAATCTTCTCTGGAAATTTAACAACCTGATAAATTTGCAATGAGCTACTCCTAAATATTTCGGAAGCTGACCTCTCACAATTATTCAACCTTTTGGATCATCTGATCAGGATCCTTATGATTATTGTAGGATTCCACACCCAAATTCAGCATAAACTAGGCAGTGAATGGACTGCTCGTGCTATGCTTAGTTTTGCCATTTCTAAATTGGCATGACTGGTGCTCTTCCAGGCTGAACAAAAATACTGAAGACCACTGCCAGCCCAGGATCTCATCCTGTACCAACATCTATACCACACCTCAATTACCACCTCACCAGGACTTTCACCTACAGACTAGGTTAGCATTGGAATCCATTGAATTTCCTAACTCTGTAACCAGTATGTTGCATTGGGATGATTAATTGGCATCCCAGTTTGACAATTTTATGGAAATGCAGCCTAAGACTCAATTTCCAGCATGCCTCAGACTTAAGTCAATGGGGAACAAAGACAATGAGGGTAATTTTACATCTGCCCTGGGAGAGATGTGTAGTCAATGGCTCAATATATATCATTTATTTTATACCATCACAAAAAAGGCAAATTTATGCCTGCTTTTAGTGATGACTAAGTAAGATACTGGATGGAATTTTACCCCCCCCCAACCCACCAGGGAATCGGAGTGGGTGAGGGGTAGAACACAGAAAGGTCCATTGAGCTCAGGCAGGATTTTACAGTTTTGGGACAAGAGAGGCTGTAAAATTCTGCCCTACACCACATTTCAATAATCAAAAACAAAAGGGATCTTTATTTGACTTCTTCATGATGTTAAAGAAGTGTGCAATAGGGTGGCTCACACTGATTTATACAGAACTAGACAAACTAATAAGCACAGAGGTTTATAGGTCCTTTGCTGATCTATTTATGTGCAATGATTACTTAGTTGAATTAATGACACCAGATGATTAAGCTGTGAACTAAAGCTTCAGTGTCCCTTGAATGTGAAATTAATTACCTGCAGAACACTGACCTTTTCTTAATTCCTGCTTGGTATTTGGTCAGGCTTTTATTGAAGCACCTGGGGATGATTTGCTGTATTAACAGTCCTTTATAAGTGAAAATGCTTGAAACTGTCATCTCTCCAATACAAGTGAATGAAAATTCTGCATATCGATAACTGAAATAAAACCTTGTCCCTTGTCACCTCCTCTAGCTATCCTTGTGGCTGAGTTTCAGTGAGAAGGTTATTTATAAGTCAGCGCCACTTGATAGGACTATTATCTACCCTGCTCCAAATAGTTGGGAGTATTGATGGATATTGACTGCATTAGATTTGCTCTGACTAGCTTGGTTTACTTCCAGTTTCATAATTCTTCATTCTATCAGTGGGACTGTATTTTCAGCCATTACATCCCAGCAAACTGGAACTCATTCACTTACCAGCTCTTGGTGGTCCACAGCCTCCTTATTTTCAAACCTTTCTAAAAATTATTCACTTTTCCATCATGTTTCATCATTTTTTCAGCTTTCTTCACCTTCTCTTCCTCCTATTAAGTGTTCGCTTCTTCAAAACTATCTGTCTGTAAATGTGACGGAGAAAAAATATGTCTTATAGTGATATGGCATCTTTCATAGAATCACAAAATGGTACAAATCAAAAGGACACTAATCAGTTGATCATGTCTGCAGCAACCCTTTGAAAGTACTGAATCAGACAGCCGGTGCAGACACAAGGGCCAAATGGCCTCCTTCTGCATTGTAATAATTCTGTGATTCTGTGATCTAATTAGTCCCACTCCCCCTACTCTTTTTCCATCACTCTACACTTTTCAAATTCCCTCTTGAAAGTTACTGTTGAATCTGCTCCCATTACAATTTCAAGCAGTGTATTCAGATCACAATAACTTGTTGAAAATAAGGAATGGTCCCAGCTTCTGTAAGTGTTTGAAGTTTCTTCTCCAGTATATGCTGTCAAGAAGAGGAACTGAAAGGATACAAGGTAATTCACGTTAAAAAAAGGAGTGACATCAGAATACAAGTCATTCAGCATTTCTCTTATGTCCTTCCTAGCAGGCATCACGATGCTAATCAGGAGTTGGCACAAATATCTGAATTAGTGAGTAACAGTATCACATAGATTCTACAGTCTCTCCAAATAAGATAACTCTTTTACCCCAGTACCATTTCATGAACAATTAGTTCCAAACTTTTTCTGAATCAAATAGCAATGTAACATCTTGTTTTCAATAAAAAATGCCTCTTCATATGGGAGGTGGCGGCATAATGGAAATGTTGCTAGACTAACAATCTAGATGCCTAGGTTGCCCTGTCATATCAATGATTTAAGTACATATATAAGGTCTCTCTGCTCCTGCACCCATTTAGAATTGTGCATTTATTTTATATTGTCTCTCCACATTTTCCTACCAAAATGAGTCGCTTCACATTTCTCTCTATCGAACTTCATCTCTCAATTTTCCACCCATTCTACTAACTTGACAACATCCATTTGTCGTTTGACACTTCTCTCCTCCTAGTTCGTAATGCTTCCAAGTTTTGTATCATCTGCAAAAATTGAGATCTTCCTGGGGAGAAAAGATATTGCTGTGATTTAATTAGCAGAAAGTGATGATTCTTCCCAATTTCACTGTGGACTTTCACTATCAGCAGTCCCAAACTCAGTGAGGCACAGATGCTCTTCAAGTTCAGTATGTTTATGCTGTACCCCACAGAGCAGAGGATTAAAGCTCACCAAGAGATTGATAATTGTCATCTGCTCAAGGGAAACCCTGAGCTTGTAGCAAAATTGCTAGAGAAAAAACACATAAGAGCAGTCAAGGCTGAGGATATAACTATTCTCGAAATGCAATTCACATGTACAAGAACTGTGCTTAGAGCCACAATCAGTTTGCTCTGAAAGATGTCTTAATTTAGTAAATTTAATGTTTTGAGATTGCCTCACAATTAACAATTTTACTAGATATTGGGTGAGGACCGCAAAGCACTAATTAACATTGAGACCTGGAGAGTTCCTAATTTCAATATTTAGGTTATTAAAAATCAGGATCCATGGAGATCAGTGAAATGTGCTGACCTGTAAGGAGAGTCTTTAATTCTGAGACACAGCACGCAAGATGCGTCCAGGTCTGATTTATTATTATTTGTCATTTTTATCTGCAATATCATACTGCTTAAAATTATGGCGACTATATTATTAATAGACAAGATTATGACTTTCAATTAAGTGATTGTCCCTGTTGGAAAAGACTTTTTTAAATTAAAAAGAAAAGTTAGATAAGGAATGCTGTGAACTATTTCTGCATCTTGTTCTTTCATAAGCTTCCAGCAAAAGTCATTATTGTGCATGCTCTGAGAAATGAACAACAAATTATTTAGCTGAGGATAGAATCATAGAAACTTTACAGTGCAGAAAGCGGCCATTCGGCCCATCGAGTCTGCACTGACCACAATCCCAGCCAGGTCCTATACCCATATGCCCACATATCCCTTTAACTACACATCCCAGGACACTAAGGGACAATTTAGCATGACCAATTACCTAACCCATACATCTTTGGACTGTGGGAGGAAACCAGAGCACACGAAGAAAAGCTATCCAGACACAGGAAGAATGTGCAAACCCAACACAGACAATGAGCCAAGCCAGGAATTGATCCCAGGTCCCTGGAGCTGTGAAGTAGCAGTGCTAACTAGTGTGTTATCATGCCAGCCCACTGTGCTACCACGCTGCCCAAAATCAATAGATCACAGTGAGATAGCTGCTCGGCTACTTACAAAACCCTGAGCCAGAATCAGGTCATCTACAAATATTTTAGCACCAAATTCCCGACGAACATGCTGTGTGTTAACAGGAGAGAGGTGGTGCCTATTTGGCCGCACTCCACCCCTGAATCAAGAGGCGCTCTGCACCAACTGGAGTCAGCTATCCCAAGTCAGTCAATGATCTGCGGTACTAGGGATCATGATGTTTAGGCAGGATTCTGTCTTCGAGGCGTTCAGCCATAATCCCATGAATAGTAGCTTCATACCATTGGCTTCTCAGCCAAGCACTTACACCAAATGTCCAAACCTACGGTTCCTCTCGTACTAAGCAGAATTACTGTTGCAACAAGACCTTGTAATCATCAGTAGGGTAAAATTAACCTGTCTCATGACAATCTAAGGTATTGAAGCTTCTTTTAGATAAGAATAATGGTATGGAGGGAGAGAGCATCATTGAAAGATAATATGACTGAGAGAAGAGCAGAAAGTGGGTATAAATGTTTTGAACTTCTGCTTGAATGCATGAACTATTTAAGGACAGCTTCTCCTCCAAAACTTACCCAAGTCACAATAACGTAAATGGTACAAGACTGGAATTTGTTAATCATGCAATGTCCAAGGTTCCCATTCATGGGCTTTTAGTAATGGTTAGCAAAAAACTCATCAAATGTAAACTTAGCAAAGCAGATCAGTTTTGAGTCTGAAGGTACTTCAAAACAGCTGACTTCTTAAAGATTCCCAAACTACTAATTACTAATCAAATAGAGTTTGATTGGTATGGTAATGACACAGTGTAAAAAAAACAGTTGGTTATGCACACAATTATGCACATGCAGTCATTTAAAGACATTTATTGTCTGGTCTTAACATTATTAATATGGGGATCAGCTCTGTACAGGCTGTCAGTGTGAAATTTATATTTTCTGACCTTTTTTGGATGGATTGCAAATTTAACTTAATTGTCGAAGGAAAATGGTAGGTGGCAGTACAGTGTGCCTGTTGCATTTCTTAATAACAACACTACTACCTATGTGAAAACTTTGAGAAACTACTTCCTGTAGTTATTGTTGGTTCTTCAGGCAGCAACACATAGTTTATTGTTTGTAATGTTGGCGCTAAGAAGGGCAATAATAGATGGTATTGCTGTTTAATCAAGGACAGAAATGTCTTGCTTTATTGCTCATGTGGCAGATATTAGGAAAACGTTTGAAGCCTGACATGTGGGGAGAGATTTTAACTCTTTCAAAACCTCACTATTTACATGTACAGTTGTTAAAATCAGACCTAGCAGTTAAGTGATGTTTCACTTTTGTATGAAGTCATCTTCATGCTAATAATTGAGTGGACCCTTTGTACAACTACAATTGACAACAGCTGAACCTTCAGAACTGTGCCACATTGAGAACCATTATAAAAAGTGAGCTAATCTGGAAGCAGAAGCTCTGGCTAGAAATACAAACAAGGTGGCACAGTGGTTAGCACTATTGCCTCACAGTGCCAGGGAACAGGGTTTCATTTCTGACCTGG
The DNA here is from genome assembly GCA_024679065.1 of Sphyrna mokarran. NCBI lineage: Eukaryota > Metazoa > Chordata > Chondrichthyes > Carcharhiniformes > Carcharhinidae > Sphyrna > Sphyrna mokarran. The sequence goes on from JAGIQG010000002.1 coordinate 78,242,053, forward strand.
GTCACTGCCTGCGTGGAATTTGTATGTTTTCCCTGTGTCTGCATGGATTTCCTCCGGGTGCTCCAGTTTCATCCCATTAGATTGAATATTGTGCTGGTTAGATGCATAGGCCATGCTGAATTCTCCCTCAGTGTATCCGAACAAGTATAGGAGTGTGGTGACTAGAGGATTATTACAGTAACTTCATTGCAGCGTAATGTAAGCCCACTTGTGACACTAATGAATAAACTTTAAAAAAAACGCACCGATATGGATGAGGGAAATGTCACCGTAGCCTTCCCGGATTAGAAGGATTGCAGAGGAAAAGAAATTCATTGCATCATACATGTTGAGCTGCCAGTAACAAATTTGGAGCAATTGGCCTGGACAGGAGGTGGAGGAATGGCTCAAGAAAAAATAACTTGCAAACTATTTTAGCTCCTAGGATACTTTCTTGGGATCAGTGCAGATTCCATTCTCCTCTCAAGTGACCTGTTTTGCTGACCTCTGTGGAGGACAGAGCAAGAAAAAATCCTGGAGTAGCCTGGGAATTCTGTCAAAACATACCTCCCTTGATGGGGAGATGAGTTGTTTTTCCCTCCCCTAAAAGACACAATTGAAGCCAATCACTGTTACTGAGATTATCTTTTAATTCCAGATCTTATTAATTGAATTTAATTTTCATCAGCTGCTGCTTTCACTCCTCACAATATTGTCCCCTCCACAATGGGGAGACCAAATGCAAATAAGATGAGTGCAAGCCGCTTACGTCCATGTGGTCTACAAATATGGCGTCTATGTTTAGTTGTGCATCCTTTTAATTTTCCACCTTTCTTCCATTCTGACCTTCCTGTCCTTGGCCTGCTGAAGTGCTCTAATGAAGCGCGAAAGCAAATTCAGTGAACAGCACCTCACAGTTGGCTGGGAACTTTACAGCCTTTGAGACCTGACATTGAATTCAGCACCTTTAAATCATACTTCTGTCTCCATTTTGTGTTGGTCTTTTTGCTGGTTTGTTTTTCTCACTCAATTCTTTTCAAATGCACCCTCCCTATGTCCTCCCATGCTTCATATGTACCATGGCGATGAGTGGAATGTTCCATTCATTCAGCCCCATGGCCCCTTTTGTGCTCCATGCCAAGCTGTGTCTTTCCTTCTAAAATATTGAAAACAGCTGGTAAAACTCTGAAGCTATAAATTATTTCTTTGAATTTTATTCTGAAAAGAAATTAAGACATACAATGTTGAGTATATTATTCTCAAAATGTAGCTCCCTAACAGAGCCAAAACGTGGAAAACTTTGGATCTGATGGATGAACAATGTTTATGATGAACAAATAAAATATCTAAGAGAATAAAAATCATGTACAGGACTGTCTACTATTATACTGAGTAAAATGCAGCAAAGATGCAGTAAAAACTTACGAGTTGAACATTTTAAATAATCTTAATCTTCAACAGCATGGTAGCACAGTGGTTAGCACTGCTGCCTCATAATGCCAGAGACCTGGATTCAATTCTCGGCTTGGGTGACTGTCTGTGTGGAGTTTGCACATTCTCCCCGTGTCTGCAGGAATTTCCTCCCGATGCTCCAATTTCCTTCCACAATTCAAAGATGTGCAGCTTAGATGGATAGGCCATAGTAAATTGCCCCTTAGTGCCAGGAGGGTCAGGTACGGTAAACACATGGGAGTGTGGAGAATGGGACTGAATAGGATTGTGGTCAGTGCAGACTCAATGGGTTGAATGGCCTCCTTCAACACAGTAGGATTCTATAATTCTAACAGAAAATATTGCACCGTCATCATGAAGAAAATATATCAGAATGCTGGAATTTAATTCTTTACTGCAAGCAATTGCTGCTGTGAAGGAAGTGGGTAGGACAGTTTAACACTAATTTGTTTAGAATTGGAAACAGCGCTCTGTTGAACAGAAGTGCCATGCATTATATACATCATTAAGCATATGAAAGCAACATTAAATAGTCATTAATCAAAATGCCTCTGCAGAAGCAGCTTTAAAAATATTTATAATTACGGGAAACCGTGGGGATGATTTCAGTGATATACTTTAAGCTCTAAAGTGTTTCCAAGGTCACCGAGCTGGGGTTTTGAAGCTGCCATCTTGGTAAATGAGTTGATCTGCACGCTAGAAATGATCGCCTGGAGGATCATTAAAGGGTTGACTGATAATTAAATTGCCTGCCGGTGCTCAATAAAGAGACTTCACGCAATTTTGGTGGGTAAAGCTTCATTTAATGACTGCCTTGAACTGTAACCAGCTGAACAGAGTAAACAAGTTATTGCTGAAGATTTTAGGAGCTACCTGAAGCCATACTCAGCTTTCAGTGTTTGCTTGCTGATTGAGGTCAGATGACTGTACTGCATTTCAAGAGAACCTTTGAGGCATTGCAAAACACTCTAACACTTGATGTATTGTCAAGACTTCTGCAACATTTGGCCAACATTTTCTTCAGGTATTCGCTCAGGAATTCATCTATATGGAGTCAATGTTGCTTTACTCTATCTTTTCAGAGTCTCTGGGAAAAAGGGAGTGCTTGGTCTTGGGCACCTTAATTGGGGTTTTTTTTTTCTGGATTAGGAATTAAAGGAAGAGATAAGTTTAAGGTTTATTTATTAGTTCCACATTACATTAACAGACTGTCGGAGGAAACTGGAGCACCCAAAGGAAACCCACACAGACACAGGGAGAACATGTAAACTTCAGACAGATCTGATAAAGGTCAGGTAGAGTACTACAAGCTGGAGTATAGGAAAAGAAGGTGAAGGGAGCTCAATGCCCTATTGACCTAAGCACTGCTACAATCACAGAACCCAAAAAGCAGTACATGAGACTGCAGTTTACAGAAGAAGTTATCTGTGGCCTCATGGAAGAAAGACTTAAATATCATAGCCAGGACTGCATGATCTGTGGCAGTCAAGGTTACAATAGAATACAATTTTTGACGTCACTTGAACTTTCAGGGCTATAATGTTTTATTTTTCTGTGCATTACTGTTTAAAGAAAAGCCCTGGTATCTCAATACACTCCAATGAGCAACTATATTCCATTTTCTCATGTTAGAGAAAGCTAGAGGCAGAAAAGTTTAGGGACACCATCTTACTTGTCATTCACACCACACTCCCGTTGCAACAAAGTCAGAAGCTTTGGTAGCCAGCCAAATCTCTGTTCACTGCATCAGGATGGGAAAATCCACCAGCATAAATGGTGGTAAGTTTCCAGCCTCAGATTCAACAGAATTATGTGATTCCTCATGGTTCAGAGAATCAATGATTGTTTCCTTTTTAATCTTTCATAGGATATTGACATTGATTGTTCATCCTTAGGTTTCCTTGAGAAGGTAAAGATAAGCCACTTTCTTGAACTACTGCAGTCCATCTAGTGCAGGTACACCCACAATGCCCTTTGATTTGGTTTGATTTGATTTACTATTGTCACATGTATTGAAATACAATGAAAAGTATTGTTTTTTGTGCTACTGAGACAAAACATACCATTCATAGAATAACTAGGAGAGAAGGAAAAAAGATGCAAAGTATAGTGTTACAGTCATAGTTCGGGGCTAGAGAAAGATCAACATAATATAAGGTAGGTCTATTCAAATGTCTGATGGCAGCAGTCGATGGATACATGGTCTCAAATTTTTGCATCTTTTTCCTGATGGAAGAATCAGAAGAGAGCATGTCCGGGGTGAATACAGTGCTTGATTATGCTGGCTGCTTTTGCAAGGCAGCAGGAAATGTAGACAGAATCAATGAATGGGAGGTTGGTTTGTGTGATGGGTTGGGTTACGTTCGCATCCTCATCCCATCATCTTTTCTGATTTACCAGTTTAGATAGTAATGCTGCACTTACTTTAGAGGATAACCTAGAACCATGATATGCAGATGGTGAAACACTGGGCATAGGTAGTGGGCAGGGGTAGCAGAGCTTGTTAAAAGGCAAAGTTGCACATGAGTGTGTTCTAGAATCTGCAGATGGTGGCTTCAACATGAGGATGGAACACTGTTTACAGAGAAAGACGGATGGTGATGCAGAATGAAATGTTTGATTCACTGACTGGCAGAAAGTGTCTGTTCAATGTGTATGGAGGAGTCCAACAGTTTATTTGATAATAATCTTACAAGCTTTCGGCAACGCTGTTCCTTCGTCAGGTGTGTGGAAAGTTCTGATCAGAGAAGAGCATATAAAATCGCACAAAGTTTACAGAATACTGATTAGAATGCAAGTCTTTACAGCTAACCTGCTATTCAAGTCTTAAAGGTGCAGACAATTGTCTGAAAATTGCAAGTGTTTCCATGTGATGAGCAGGTTGTAAATGCATGGGAACATCTGCAATTTCCATTCCAAGCCACACACCATCCTGTCTTGGAAGTATATCATCACTCCTTTACTGTTATGGGATCAAAATCTTGAAACTCCATTCCAAACTACGAAGGGTTGTAAATGTAACCCAATCCATCATGCAACAGGCTAGCTGTAAAGACTCACATTCTAATGAGTATTCTATAAACTGTGTGTGCCTTTATATGCCCTTCTCTCATCAGAACTTTTCACACAACTGACAAAGGAAGAGCGTTTCTGAAAGCTTGTGGGTTTACTATCAAATAAACTAGTCGGACTTTAACCTGGTGTGGTGAGACTTCTTACTGTGTTTACCCCAGTCTAACACCAGCATTTCTACATTATGGTACAGGATTTTTTGTTGCACTTAAATGTTTATCCTCTCTGGTATGGAACAGGTGACCTACTTCATGAGAAGACACTTACAGACACATCCATGATCTATGTCATTTGATGGTCTATAATAATGTTTAGAAATATTTGAAAAGTTCATAAATTTGTCAGGAAAAAACAAACACTACTTAAATAGCCAGGAGGCCTAATGGCACTGATGGTACCTATCCCTACCAGTGGGCTCTGGGTTCGAGTCCAATGCTGTGACTTATTGGCCACAAAAGGAGAGTTCAATGTGGCTCAGCAGGTTGATAATCAGCTCAGCATCCTTCCATCACTTCCTCTACCATTCTTGACAAGAGTGTAAGAAATATATAGATGTGAAGATATCAAAACAAACAAACTTGAATGGCTTGCCTTTCCCTTGACATCTGTGTTAACAAACCCTGCTGAGTAGAATACATTAGTGGGTTGGAATAAATTTGGTATTCATAATGGCATTCTGTTGAACAACTGTATAAAAAACCCTTGGTGAACTGAATCCATTAGTGGGTTGGAAGGTGGTCATGCATTCATGACATTCACTGAACAGTTAAGACAACAAACTCTCCCTCTTAGCAGAATCTATTAGAATCTTTGAAGATGGCTAGAAGCTTAAACATCTATCAAAACCTTGAAACAACTGAATTGATGCCCAAGCTAAATTTTAAAGGTACTGAAAGCTCAGCTAACAGTTAAAGTTTTGAAAAAATCAAAACAGATAATAGATCTGAAGTTCAATGGAAGAATTAAAACAATGGGCACTTTTCATACCATCAGACTATAGTTCATTATTGTACAATGCAAGATAGCACTTTATCTAGTAGATAATGTAATCTAATGCATCTTAAGAACTTTACACTGTCAGAAGTCCTTTGACAACTTGCCAGTTGTCAGAAGTAAAAACCTGGAGATTACATTATTGAACAGTCACTTATTTTTTCAAAACAAGGCCCATAGATCAATCTCTACAGTAAAGACATATATAATTTGCATGTGTAATAGAGACAATCTATGTTTCACACATTGTTCATAACAGCTCTGGTGTGATTTACCTTGCCTATCAAATTAATACAACTCAAGATGAAATGTTCACTTGTGCAATGCTGGCAGCATAATCAAGACAGCAGAGAATAGTTCCCCCTACCCACTCCCCTATCATATGCTGGTGAACATTGCTGGTGCTGAAAATGAGAATGAGAACCCCAGATTCAGGTTCTACCCACCATTTTTAAAGCCTGCCAATTGTACTTTGATCCAGGATTGAGATTGGAAAATCTAACCCTTAAAGTCAGAGCTTCGTAAGTTTTTATTAGGTAGGGATAGCAAGGATATAGAGCACAAATTAGTAAATGGGATTGGAGATACAGTTCAGCCATAATCTAATTAAATGTTGGAGTAGCCTCAAGGTAGCTAATGACTTACTAAGCATATGTTCCTAATTAACTCACAATGGATATACCATAAACATTGAGTGAAAATGCAGACCATCTGTATTGATGGCTGAAAACACTTTTCAAATATATGACCATTTTATAATTGACCTCTGGGGCATTATTGATAGCTGCAAGATTATAGATGAAACATAGATAAATGATAGTGTAGCTGATCCAGCTTTCTTTAGGTGCCCAATTAACATTTTAAATTAGCAAAACCACCTCCCATGGTTTCGATCCTATTGTTAATATTAAGTTAAAAATGCTTATTTCTCTTGGGAGTTAACCACTTATAAACTGGAATTTGCAGTACAGAAATAGCACAATGTACGTAGAGTTAAAATGCAGTCCAGTTCATACAGTGAGAAAGCAGTAAAGCATTTCATTTGAAGTCATGATAAATGGGTCTATTCTCCCAATTACAAACCTATCAAGGAGGAGATTATGCTTGTACCCAAAAAAATGTTTTATATATAGGGTAAGAAAAGACTAAAATCTATTTGGTAAGTTTCAAGTTTAGTACCCCTCTATAGCTCATTCTCTTAAATTTTTATCTGATTCTCTCAATCTATATTGTCCTATTTCCCTTTACCAATGTAATCCTCTGCATTAAGAGTCAAATCTAAACTGTATCTGCATCTTCTTACTTCAGAACTTGATCATGAGGGCATTTTCCAGCCCAATTTCACACAAAGACAAATCCCAGAAACTCTTGCGAAAAGGTCATAATGGGATTTGCAATAGAGAGGTCTCAGAATTAGATCTTCCCTGCACCTCCCACATCACCAATACAATCAGACTCACGCCCAAAAATGCATGGACCTGATTACCATTTATTAACATGTACTTAAATACTCAAAACAACTGAGCACAGGATTTTCTGGGAATATCATATGTTCCCACGTGCTGGTATGACATAACACTGGTGGGAATCACGACTGGTTCCCAAAAACAGAGAACAGGCACGATTACCATGCCAGGGGCTTGGAGGCTGGTATAGCACCCATGTGGTCAGGAAAATGGCCCTGGCAGTGCCAAGGGGTAGGGGCAGAAACAATGGATCCAGAAGGGATGGAGCCAGAAGGGGAGGATAAGAGAGGGTGTGACAAGCAATGGGGCCATTAGAGGCCCATTGGAACAGTCCTGATACCCTAATTCTTGAGCGGAGTTGATGCTAGAGATCCTTGGGTATGGCGTTTATGCTGGCGAACAATGCTGGGGATGGGGTGAGGAGAGGGTGGAAACAATATAGTGCTGATATCCATTGGTAGGGTGAGGGGGATCTTGTACTTTAGTTTGCAATTTTTTTGGTGCCCCAATCTCCATGGAACCAGGATTGCTAGCCCTGACCCTCAAAACCATGGGGCAAAATATACCCTCCTGCTTTAAAATATCAAAATGTGAAAACATTTGCACAGAAAACCTATCTGTTTCTCTGGATTTTTGGCCTGAACCTGACACTTTGCCCTTTTTTGGGCAAATGTCTCCCAAAGAATTCCACTCCTTGAATGTGCAATTGATTAGTTGATTAACATGTCATACAGATAGATGCCTGGAATTCTAGCAGTGCTCATGACACCCCTATTCTGTGTCGCTTCACTATAGTATTTGATCCACCACATTAAATCAAAGTGTGGTTGCTGGATGGAAAACGCAATCCACTGAAATGATTTATGATTCACAGTCTGCATTTCATGAAATCCATGCTGTCACAAAAAACATCTTAAAGCAGACCAAGCAATGGTCTGAAGCAATGCTTCCACTGTTTGGACAGCTCTGGAGAAGCCCTGTCATACTCAAAAGCGCATGTGAGAAAACCCGTTGTAGTGTGATGTATCCTGTAGAACATTGTGATCAAGAAGGCACAGCATATATATTGGATACATGAGTCAGACAGCTGAGGAAGGGAGAAAGCAATCCGACTCATCCTCTTTCCGACGTTGATGGACAAGATTTACTCATCCAATTATGATACCAGTAAACACAACCCGAATTCCCCTTGGACAACAGTCTCACCCCTTCACTTCTCTCCATTAATGATTATCACTTGGTCACAATGTTGAAATGAAACAAACAATTCTAATCTGATGCTAACAAATAAATCATCAGATATTTCACGCAGGTGTCAACTCCTTAGCTTGCACATTCTCTTAATGTCCACCTCCAAAGTACAGAGTGTCAGTATCTGTGAGAGCGCAAGATTAAGTGATGGTGCTTCTTCATCACCAGTTTCTCCAGTCTCACGTATGTAACTCTTCTGCACCACTGCTTGGCTGAGGTTAAAACTCCTGGGTATCTGAATGGTTATGACGACTGTTAAGGTAGGAGTGTGGGAAAGCAAAGAGGTCGATACTTACAGTTTCTGTAGCTTGTACATTGGAAGAGACCATGCAATATGAGGAAATGGGATAGAAGAAGAAGGATAAGGTATGAACATATCACCTTCCATGGCTTCAGCCCTGTAGCTGGGCCACCACCCCTATCAAGGCCACTCCAGTGCCAACAGGTGGCACGATGGCACAGCAGTTAGCACTGCTGCCTCACAGTGCCAGGGACCCAGGTTCAATTCTGGGCCTTGCGTCACTGTCTGCATGGAGTTTGCACCTTCTTCCCATGTCTGCTTGGCTTTCCTCTCGTGCTTTAATTTCCTCCCACAGTCCAAAGAAATGCCAATTAGATTGATTGGCCATGCTAAATTAATCATTAGTATCAAGGGATTAGCAGGGTAAATATGTGGGGTTGTGGGGAAAGGGCTTAAGTGGATTGTTGTTGCTGCATGCTCGATGGCTGAATGGTTTCTTTCTGCACTACAGGAATTGTAAATGTATTGTAACTGTATTGTAATTGTAACTGGAACTGTATTATTCTATGACATGAGGATGAGCCTACCTTCAACAATTAGAAAGCTGCTGCTTCAGATTGTGCACCAATTTAGTTCTGCAAGAGAGAGGAAAGTGTGCCAATAAACGTGGTGCAATATGTTTGGGTGATATATCCAGTTGAATAGCTGGCAGTGTGTGCAAATTGTGAGTGTGACTGTGATATCTATAATACTGTGAAATATGTGAGGGTACGGAATGCTATGAATGCAAAGAATAAGTCACCTGTTTTCCTAGATTTCTCTTCACTTATCTATTTCTTGCACAGAGGTCTCCGATGCTGCATTTGAGAGCCTCGGACCTTGCTCTCTGACGTTTCTGTTGTTTCGCTACTCAAAGATCTTCCTGCTTAGATTATCTTTCCTAATCATTTCTAGCACAGAATGCTCCAGTCAGAATGCACCTCCCTGCAGCTGGTTCTTGGTGCCAGCTAGTTTTAAGTCGTGCCAGCCTTTGAACAATCTGATGTGTGCAGCTACTCAATGGCACATTCAATGCTGCACTGCACACTGCTTGCTTAAATAAGCAGCTAGCTTAAAATTTGTGTGCTGCCTGCATTGGAAGGTATGGGTACAGATATGCACCATCACCCTCTTTTTTTCAGGACTTAACCATTTTTTTCTTGTACGAGGAAGAGGAACCATACACGCAAGACTAAATGCAAGAAATTCAGATCCAATTATGAAAGAAATTTCTTTACACTGTGGGGATCACTTGAACTTTGGATGACATGTAAGCTGATCAATGGAAATGAGAGGTGGATCATGGATGGCTGGCCTGATAGCTCATTTTACAATATCACACACAATCAAACTGAACAGCAGAGAATTTTGAAGCTGAAGAATTCATTTTGTAGAGTTAGTGGCTCATGCAGAAAATATGTCAACATTCAAAATTCGGCTGATGATAGTAAAGAGTATATTAGAATGTGGGATGGTTGTATCACAGCTTGGTACGGCTTCCGCTCTGTCCAAGACCACAAGAAATTACAAAGGGTCATGAACGAAGCCCAGCCCATTACTCAAACCAGCCTCATTGACTCTGTCTGCCCTTTCTGCTGCCTCGCCAAAGCAGCCAGACTCACACACCTCAGACATATTCTCTTCCACCTTCTTCCATTGAAAAAAAATACAAAATTCTAAAGACACATACCAACTGACTCAAGAACAACTTCTTCTGTGCTGCTACCAGAATTTTGAATGGACCTCTCTTGCATTAAGTTAATCTTTCTCTATTTTGTAGTTATCTGCACTCTCTCCTTTCCTTATCTATGAAAAGGATTCTTTGTATAGCACACAAGAAACAATACTTTCACTGCATACTAATACACGTGACAATAATAAATCAAATCAAATCAAATTAGGGTAGCTAACAGGCAATTGTCTCTTGTATAGGGTGAATGCAGAATGGATATATTGGGTCAAGTGAACTTTTGCCTATTACAACTTTGCTATCTGTCTATGAAGTTTTGAAGCTGCGGAACTGAGAACACATAATCCTCTGTCAATGTTGTACCCTTGAAGTAATTTTGAGAAGATAAATGATGCCACCCTCTAAGCTTCTTTCCTTCCATATGGGGAAGTTTTACTCTCTGGTTAATGTCTTTTTTAGAGCTAGAAACTTTCCAGAGACATGAATTACTTTCACCAACCCATCCACAACCCACAGAAGGATAAGAATGTATATGATCTGAGGAAACAATTTCCTGAGATTAGCTACAAATGCGTGATAGATCATACATGGTCTACTTCAAAAAGTAATATGTGTATTGAAAATGTTTATATGTATTTTTTTTATAATTTATATTTACAGATTTCGCGTCAGGGTCAGCATGTTCTGTGAAGCCATAATGATGGAAAAAATAATTGGTCCATATCATCAGCTTGTGGATATATGTGGCACATTCAAAATTATGTGAAAAACCATTTCCCCTCAACATCCCATGAATAAACAACGTCTGGAACTAAGGTACCATACTGTATTATAGTAGCACCACAACACCCTAACTTTGGACAAGTTAAATAAGAGAATGCAAGACCAAACCATAAGTTGTGTGAGAACTGTGAAGTTAACCCAGCAATGCTATCACACTGATTCCCACCTTTTGCATTGCAGAATAAGTTGAATGCTTTACTTAACAAAATCATTGTGCAATAATGATTTCATATGTGCAGCCTTAAAAAAATAAACTCTACACTGAGATTAAACTAGACGTGAAATAGCCTTTCCAGTTTGATATGTCAGAAACACATAAACCAAATATACAAATAACCAACTTTGCTAAGTGAAAATTAATTCCTAACTACGCTTAAAAAAAAGCAGAGAAATTAAGTTCTATGGTTATTTGTTCAATTTAGTTAACAATCTCCCTCAGACAATCATTAAATGAAATTTTATGATTTTGAGCTGAGATAATCAGATTTATTGTCAATTTAAGTCTAACGAAGTGAGAAAATAATAGCACCTTTGTCCGAAATTGAAAGTATTTTGAAAATTATATTTATCTCCATAATTATGAAGGTGTCTTTGCTGTTAGAAGGAGAAAGAGACAGCCTGCATATTGAAATTTATGAAAAAACTAATTCATTAGTTAAAATGCTTGGAATTTAATGCAAGTGTTATATCTTTCCTTTAGCTGTTAGAATTCTTGCTGTGCCTGTTAGAATTCCCACTGGCTCACTGGTTTTCTCTTTAACAAAGTCTGTCATCATTCTTTAGACTATGCGACTCATCTTGTAGGTTAAAGGTTAGGACACAAAGCACACTCCCACAATACACAGAATTCATGAAGTACATTCATCATAATCAGACTAACAGTGCTGGTAAGTGTTTCACAACAACTTCTTCAAGCTGGGAAATCTTGTAAATAAATCATCTGTTACTGGACTCAACAATAATGTAGCTCTTCCTTTCAATTCTGCAAAATGAACAGTGAATAAAAGATATTTTAATATGTTTTATTATTACCACTATTTCAACAATATTGTAATTCTATCTCACTTATTATTCAACATCTACTCAGCATCAAATCTGAATTTCTGAAGAAAAGTTTGATCGTTTGATAGCAAAAAGCATTAAAGGATGCAGAGTATCAACAAATGTTTGATCTTTTTTCTTGACCAATTTTCTTATCCATCTCCTGATCATACTAAATAATGTGGAGAATCATGGTGTTCCCATGTCCAACATCATGATTTTCAGCAACCTCCCAGTAACAACAGATTTACCCAGAATTGAATCGGATTTCACCTTCTATTGAAATCTCTTTTTAGAAAATTAACACGGTTAAATTTTTCTTGGTGGCTGGAAACTGGAGGAAATGAGCATCAGCAAATTAAGTAATGAAACATTTTATACATTTGTACGACATACAATTTAAACATTACCCAGAAATGTTTGGAAGAGACAAAACTTAAACTTTATGAAGAATACTGTTTTGATTTATAAATGAATACCTGAGGGATTCACAATTACATTTTGGAACAAAAGCACTATTTCCATTCAATGGGATCATGACAAAATTATGACAAAACAGCTTCCAACTATCCAGGGCTGAAATGTTCACAGGCGTCCCTCATTTTCATGAAAATGAAGGCCATTCTAGGACTGACTGAAGGTCAAAGAGCATGAGCTTTCAGTTCCATCCGTTCAGCCCTCTGCTACAGCTGCAGTGAGGAACAACCCTATCCAGCCCATCTTTAATATTCTCCTTGTGATCTCACAGGTCGTTGATATTATGCTGAGATCCCACGATTGCCTTGTTTTTCTAAAAACAATGACTGTAATGACAAGGGTGAGGATATCTAATTTTGTTAAAACAAAATTCTGAAGCTCTGGAAGTAGATTATGTTTTATGTTTATGGGGGCGATTCTCCCAGCCTGCTGTGCTGCTTTTGTAGGGCAGCGGACCAGGAGATACAAGCAGACACTGTTTCGTGGGCTTCCCGCTGAGCTCCACAGCCTCCGCGAATCTCCGGCAGCTGGATTTCTGATGCCGTCAGCTCCGCACCAGAAATCGGTGTGGAGTTGAATAAATTATTTAAATGAGTATTTTAATATGTTTAACATATTAAATTAAGGGGTTTAGGGTTGAAATCTCCAGCCTGCTAGGCTTTCACCCCTGCCAAGAGTGGTTCACTCCGTAGGGTTTACTGTAGCTTCCCACTTGTGGGAAGTTGATGGCCAAACCCGCTGGAGTGAAGGGGAGGCCATTGAGGTTCCCCCCCCCATCCCTAAAGGGTCCAGCACCGGCTGGATGTGCCCTCTGGGCATTGCTACATTGAAAGTGCAGTCTGAGTCCCTAGCATCCCAAGGGGCAAGATGGCAATGTCCAAGGAGACATATTGGCATTACTCATCAAGCATGGGGGCAGGGCCTCAAGGGAGGAAGGTAGTGGGAAATCAGTGGGGATGAAGGGGTCCCACTGCACTCTGCACTGGAATCAGTGACAGAAGGAGGAAGGCCAGAGATCACGGCTGGGCATCAGGGGGGTGGGTGGGGAACGAGTCAGTCTGCTGGGGAGGGTCAGGGCTGCACGGGGGAGGGGAAGGCATCAGGATTGCAGTGGGTGGTTGCAGCTCATGGTTGGTGGGGGGAGCATTGGAAGATAAGGGCAGGCCGGGACTGGGGGAGGGGGGCAGTCGAGGCTGGCTCAGACATGCTCAGGGGCCAGTGATTGGCAGTAGTGGGGGGCTCGTGTAAACAGTGATGTGGGGTTTGTTGGGTTGGCCAGTGATTTAAGTGGTAAGCGATCAGGAGGCCGTCAATATGGCATACTGCACATGCGCCAGTCTCAGTACTGATAGATCGACTTGTGCACAGTGACCTGCTCAGTGCTATGCTGCCAGCCTCTCCAGCGTAAATAGGCCTGCATACTGAATTTTTGCCTGAATCACACTAGTGCACTCTGCAGTGCAGAGTGTGGGAGATCCATTTTGAAACTCCCATTGAAAAAAAATCAGCATGATTTACTCCAATTTTTCGGAGAATCGCCCCCTATATTTTAAGTTTCCTTGCAGCTTGCTCACGCATTCTGCATACCTGAACATGAAGAAAACCAGTGGCTCTCAACAATTTATATTGTTGTCTCCACCAAGAAACTCCCATCTTCTTACACTTCTGTAGGTAATGAAAGAGATATGAGTAGATCCAGATTTGGGAAAACTTCACAGTAAATTCTCTCCTGGCTTATTTACTTCCCCTTCTCATTCTTTGCTTACCTTTCCTTTTGTTTGTCTTTGTGCTTCACACCTCTTCTCTCACCTTCCATATTTCATCTGCTTTGGTTCCTTTTAGTGTATTTCTCTCTTCACTTGTGGACATTTAGAAAACTCACTGCTCCGTGTTTTCTAACCTCACAAACACCTCCCTCACAGTCTTCATGTCCCACATAGAACTCAAATCAAGGCTAAAATCAAAGTTTAAATGTTCAGACGCTGTATCAAGAATTTCTACAAAGATCTGTTCTGTTTCACATTTTGTATCGTTTTACCTTAAACACTTATTATCTTACTTTCTACTCATGGGTGAAATATAATTTGAAACCCTGCTATTATTTGTGATATGTCTCTGTGTTATCTTCTGTTATGTTTATAGGTTTCTTTGAGAATTTTCTTCAATTTTTCATCAAAATTGTTTCCTCTAACCTTCTCCAGTCTTTATTTTACATAGATCCTCTAAACTCATAGTTGTCAATCACGATTGCCCAGTAAGCCTTAGTAGCTGGGGAAAGTCCGGGCAGATCAAAAATAATCAGCAGAGCTATTCAGGTCACCAAAGAAGAATTCATATTAATGTTGATCACCTGGGTGACAATAGATCAACCAGAAGTCAATTTAAAAAAGAATACTGCATTCTTAAAGTTACAAAGCCAATGTTGAGAATGGATTGGGCAAACACCAAATCCATTCCCTGTTTGCTCCAAAAACCAAATTGGATTTTTTTTTTGAATTCGGTTTTTGGCCTTTTTTTAGACCTAAAAGAGGCCAAAAGCCAAACTCAAAATCCAATTGAATCTAATTCACGGTCTCCACAAGAAAGGAAAACAAGTTTCAAGCTGGCAAGATAAGGCCAGCCTTGATCTTGGCCAAACGGCCTAAAAGCCCATTTTACACCTCAGGTGAGAAAAATATATTTATAGCACTTCAGCTCAGAGATATGGAGATAATTGTACCATCCTTAGCACAATCTATCAGACAACAACTAACTCCACACAGACTAGTCCCTCTGTCATTCATGTCGAACATGAAATTTAGTCATTTTGTCATTGGAAAAGCCAACAACTCATTCACTTTTCAAACAACATTCTGGATTCACCATGGGTATCACAGATACCAGCAAATCTGCATAGCAAATGCAGGTTCCCAGCTGAGCATTATGTTGTAAGTCTGTTAATGCTTAGACCATAAGACCATAATATATAGGAGCAGAATTAGGCTATTCAGCCATAGAGTCTGCCCCATCATTCAATCTTGGCTGATATGATTCTTATCCCCATTCTCCTGCCTTCTCCCTGTAATACTTGATCCCCTTATAGATCAAGAACTTATCGATCTTTGTCTTAAAAATAATCAATGACCTAGTCTCCATAGTCCTCTGAGGCAATGAGTTTCACAGATTCATCACCCTCTGGCTGAAGAAATTCCTCTTCATCTCAGATTTAAAGAAGCATCCCTTCACTCTGAGGTTGTGCTCTTGAGTTCTAGTCTCACCCAATAGTGGAAACATCCTCTCCACGTCACATTTTCTAGGCCTCTCAGTATTCTGTAATCTTCAATTAGATCCTCCCCTCATCCTTCTAAACTCTAACGAGTACTGATCCAGACTCCTCAACCACTCTTCATATGACAAATCCTTAATTCCTGGAATCACTTTTGTGAATGGCCTCTGGATCCCTTCCGAGACCAGTTTGATTTCTAAGGATCTATCAGCAATATGAAATAGATAAACATCATGCTCTGTACTAACATTACAGCAACAATAAATATGGAGTTTGACTCTCTTTAATAATTCCTGCACACTTTGAGCTTTCTATGCAGCCATCCAAAATAACTTTGAAGATGATAGTTGTTAATTGATAACTTTGAAGATGATAGTACCAGATGATAATTCTGGCATAAGTTTTGCCAGCTGTTAATTTAAATATTTTTGTATGTATTATGGGGCCTGAAGGGTGCTATGATTGAAATATGTCACACCATACAAAGTACTGTTGGCAGAAAAATTGATCCAGAAGGACCCATCTAGAAACCAGGCTTGGCTGACTTTTCAATCCCATAATGGGTGCACCTGACTGCCAAATCTCCTCCAATGCCTGTTTTTCATGTTTTGTTATATTAGGCTATACATATGAGACACTTACTTTCTTTGTAATTTGTTCTTTTCTCCATTTTGCATTTCTGGGTGCATATAATTGGGAATAGTGGATATCGTGTGCTGTCATTCCATGACTTAGCAACTAAGCACCTGCTCCGAACTTATTAAATCTCTTCTTCTCCTGCTCCTATTTTACTATTGCCGTAATTTACAGAAGCTTTATCTTTACTTTTATTATTCTTAATTTTATTTTTATTCCCTCATTCCTTTCTCTCTTTATCAGTTTGGTTTCTTCGTCCTCTGACGAATCTCTATTTTTAAGAAGTAAATGCAATTGAGTCCACATCAGATGCTGCTTCGCCATGGCTGTCACTTGGAGACTTGTCTTCAGTGGATATGGTTTCTATTCATTTCATTTGCGCAGAATAGGTGGGCATTATGTGTTTTGAGACAACATCAAAGTGCTGCAATCAGCTGTTTATCAGCTCCATGGGCCGATGTCCATGTAAAAAAAGGATATCGTACAGCACCATAAGTTCAGCATCTTAGTAACTAAGGGCTGGAAAATACTACTGTAAAATGTTGGTAGTCCAACAGTACATACTATAGAATTATATACATAGTACAGTAAGGATGTAATTTTCCCAAACTAAACCTAAGTGTCCAACGTGCAATAAAATAAGAGGTTTCCCACCTTTTTTTTAGGCAAGCTGGCTTTTGATAATTTACAGCACAACAGAGGCTGTCAGGTGAATCATGCTAGTGGGGAAAAGAGGCAAGGCAGGGTGGAATCTAATTTTGCTGGAGACACCAGCTGCAGAGTGCTAAGGGTGCCACTGGACATGTGCCGATCTCCAGGTATACTTGTATCCCCCACTCCAATTACCAGTCCCCCAATTGTCATCCCCAAAAACCATTCCTCACCCTTTGTCATTGCCAATAATTCCCATTATTGGCCTCCCACTGACATTTCCCTCTACACTATGCCACTCAACCAGCACATTGAGTGGGAAAATCACATCCTAAATGTCCAACCTGGGAACTGTCACCACAGATGCCTCGAAAACAATTCTGTCCAACACGACATGTATGTAAATGGTACTGGACTCAGCCCTACATTAACCCTTAACCAGACTCTTAAACCACAGATGCAACAACAATTGTAGTTTTTCAGGTCTTATGAAGAGAGGCTGAGGGATTTGAGGTTGTTTTTGTTAGAAAGAAGGCAGCTAAGACGAGATCTTATTGAAACATATAAGATGATTAGAGGTTTAGATAGGGTGGACAGTGATAGCCTTTTTCCTAGGATGGAGAAAGCTAGCACGAGGGGACATAGCTTTAAGTTAAGGGGTGGTAGTTATAGGACGGATGTCAGAGGTAGGTTCTTTACCCAGAGGGTGGTAAGGGTATGGAATGCCCTGCCTGCTGCAGTTGTAGATGCGCCAAGTTTGGGGGCGTTTAAGAGGTTAGTAGATAAGTTTATGGATGAAAAGGGAATGGTTTAGGTTAGAGGGTCATTGCTTTTTCTTAATTGGTCGGCGCAACATCGAAGGCTGAAGGACCTGTTCTGCGCTGTAATGTTCTATGTTCTAATTCCAGAAATAGATCAGTAATACTAAAATATGCTATGTGTAGTCAGAATCCCTCCTTCCTGCAGAGCTGATTTAGCTGACTGTAGCTGTACTTTAACAATGGAGCAAGTAGGGACCACAAGTTGAATTTAAAAAAGCCTATGAATAAAAACTACAAATGAATCGCACTGCTTTAATTAATTGCAAAATAATAGTACAGTTTGAATCTATTCATATTTCTTTTTTATACTTGACTTTATGCAACCACCCTAAACAAGCAATTGTTGAGGAATAATTTTGCTGGAAGGTCAGTCAGAATGTTATCTATTTCACTTTACAAATGAAATATGTCTTTTTTTGATATAAAACTTGGAAATTTTTCTTTTGCTTTTGAAAGGCAAAGCTTAAACATTTATCATGGTGATACAAATTAATGGATGATGCGAAAGGTTTTCTTAATGACTGATCTCATGGGACTATCAACCAATCCATTTTAGGTGTTATCGACCATAACATTTCTGAAAGTTCACAGGAATCATGATTTTTTTTTGTTTGACAAGATATTTCACACTGCAATATGCTCAAGGGCAGCAGGCAAACAGTAGGGAAGCTTGCATGCCAGATTCTACTTGTGAGAGATATAGCACTGAAGATAGTGCAGTGTAGACAACATGTTTTAATTTCAATTACAAAAACCAACAAGTAAAAAAAAAAGTCCTCTGTTTTACACACTTCAGACAAAATCTACATAGCTGATTATTTTTGTGTTTTTCAATGGTACTTCTCAGCTAGTTTGTCTTTTCCATGTAGTTTATGTTGTATATTATAATCATCTACAAAGATGACAAATACAGTCCCTCACTGAACACAGCAGTTGTGTTTTTCTTTGAAAAAAATATACTTTATTGATAAAATATCAGAAAGAACACTACAATTATTTCAAAATGGTCATTAAAGTGCAATAAAATTCAAATTTCTATATGTCATGTTGTACTCCGACATGTTTCTACACAGTCAATGAAACATGAATGTATACATTATTACAATGATCACAATTGTATTGAAGCATCTCAGAGTGCAATTTGATTGATGTAGAAAATTTAAATATCTTTATATACGTACTAACAGGTTTTTCCCCATTATATATGGTGCTGTGGCAACATATATCTTTACATGCATATTACAGTCTGGAGTTATGTATAATGATAGAGACTGCAATATTCTCTGCACCACGTGGCTGACAGGAATCTCTCCTGCTTGAATAGCCTGTTAGTGTGTGCTGGAAGGTCTTGAAGATTGGTACTCAACTTGCTTGACCACATTATGAAAGAAGCTTCTTCAATACTCAGATCTTGGATAGGTCTCATAGAAACATAAAAACTAAAAGCAGGAGTAGCTCATTCGGCCCTTTGACCCTGCTCCACATTCATTTTGATCATGTCTGATCATCAAATTCAATATCCTGATCCCCTCTTCCTCCTGTATCTCTTGATTCCTTTAGCCCCAAGAATTGTATCTAATTTCTTCTTGAAATCAGACAATGCTTTGGCCTCAACTACTTTCTGTGATAGTGAATTCCTCACATTCACCACTCTCTGAGTGAAACCACTTCTCCTCACCTCAGTTCTAAAAGGTTTACTCCTCATCTTCAAGCTATGACCCCTAGTTCTGAAATAAAACCCAAAGATTTTGGATCAGTGGTAGGGACTCTATCCATTGCACCACAAAACCGCTTCCCTGTTATGTGTATAAATAGTAAAACAGTGCTGTAGCAATGAAATAAACCCTGAAAATGGCAACAATGCAAATAGTTGATTGAAACCGATTTTGTTTTTGAATTTTTAATTACTGGACATTACAATATAGTAAGCACTCTTCATACATTTTAATTAATTTCTAATGTAATGTGAAAGCTCCTCCAATTTGCTCAGTGTAGGTGGCAGTTATGGTAAGCATGGATGGTGTAAGATAGGGCATAAGACGAGAGTTTGGAATCACATACAATGGCAATTCTGGAGCTCAGACTGAAATCTGATAACTGAAATTAAGGTCCCTTTAAATCCTTATGACACTTTTGTTTCTAGGCAGGGCCTAATGATTGCTCTTGGGGGCCTGATTTCTACTTCAAAAAAGCCTAAGAATGTAAGCATTTGTTTTTTTTTGGTAGAAAGCCTATTTCTTCAATAATTAACAACAAAGAACAAAGAACAAAACAGCACAGGAAACAAGCCCTTCAGCCCAACGAGCCCACGCCGCCACCCCGATGTCTCCACCTCTACCCACGATCCCTGTCCATGTTTATAGATCTATGGATTAAAAACCAAATTTGAGACAATTTAGGGAGAATTTGTTTTGCCAATTAGCCTAAGAGCACATCTTTGGGATGTGGGAGGAAACCGGAGCTCCCGGAGAAAACCCACGCAAGCACGGGGAGAATGCGCAAACTCACACAGACACAGGCCCAAATCCATGTATCTGCACAGCACAGCGATAGTCACTGAGCTGTCGTGTTGCCCATCAAATGGTCCAGGTCAAGCGTACACTAACGACGTGAAGCACTGGGATACTCTGGAAAAATCCAAGAGCAGCCCTCTCATGACCCATCGTGTGCATGCCCCTTGTTAGACAACAAGGTGGACCAAAGCACCTGTAGGATAAAAACAAGTACATCAATATCATCATCTATTTACACACTTCCCAGGGACTCCCAAGGCTCATGATTCCTATTTTAAATCAGTTTTCTATACCCCTCCATTCCCATTCTGTCCTTGTGTCCATCTAAGTATTTCTTATATAACTCCAGAGTACCTGCCTCCACCACTTTACTTGGCAGCGCATTCCATACCCCCACCACCCTCTGTGTGAAAAAACTCCCTCCAGCATCCAAATTATACCTTACCCCCCTCACCCTAAGCCCGAGAACCGTCGTGCTATTCGAGTCCATCCTAGGAAAAAGCTTAATCCTGTTGACTCTATCTATCCCCTTCATAATCTTGTACACCTCTATTAGATCTCCTCTAAGTCTACGTCTTTCTAAGGAAAACAGTCCCAATTTGCCTAATCTCTCCTCATAACTCAGACCTTCCATACCAGGCAGCATCCTGGTAAACCTCCTCTGCACTCTCTCCAGAGTCTCCACGTCCTTCCGGTAGTATTAAGATAAACTTATATCAATAATCAGGAGCATCATTCATTAATAATGATAATCTGATTTCCTTATATCAATAATGAGGATCCTATTGCATCAATGCTCAGAGTACTACTACATTCATAATCATTTTCCCATTACATTAATAGTCTGGTGCCTATTGCATCAACAAGCAGGATCTTAACCATAGAAATAGAAACCCTAAGTGCAGAAAGAGGCCATTCGGCCCATTGAGTCTCACTGACAACAATGCCACCCAGGCCCTATCTCCGTATCTCTACATATTTACCTGCTAATCTCTCTAATCTATGCATCCTGGACCCTAAGGGATAATTTAGCATGGCCAATCCACCTAACCCGCACATTCTTGACTGTGTGAGGAAACTGGAGCACCAGGAGGAAACCACGCAGACACGGGGAGAATGTGCAAACTCCACACAGACAGTGACCCAAGCTGGGGATTGAACTCTAGAGTTATGAAGCAGTAGTGCTAACGACTGTGCTACCATGTCGCCCAAAAATAATCACAAATAATCAATATCATAATCATAATTATGATTCCATTATACTAATAATCAAGATTTAATTACATTAATAACAACATTTTTTTTAACAATTATCTGCCTATTGTTTTCATAATCAGAAAATTATTACATCACTAATCAAGAGACTAATATATTAATTCCAACTAGTCATCAATGTCCTAATGCATCAATAATTCAGATCCAATTTTGTTGAGGGCATTTGCTAATTGTATGAATAATCCTGATTCTATAAGGTTAATGATCGGGATTATATTGCATCAATAATTAGAGTTCAAATATATTAATAGCCCATTAATAATCCCTCCAGCCACTCAATGACTGAAGTTTTTCCCCTACTCAACAATTCTTGTCCCCCAAAAATTCAGGGTAAAAGAATGTCTGGGGGGTCACACATGGGAAAGATTTGGGAAGCATGCTGTAAGAGGAGGGACTATGTTACAGAATGTGCATATTAAAGCAATATATATTGTATACATATATATATATATGTACCATTTCAAGAATGCAGATCCTTTAAATAATTTGTAATATTCATGTACTTGATGTGTCATTAGAACATAGAACATAGAACATTACAGCACAGAACAGGCCCTTCGGCCTTCGATGTTGCGCCGACCAATATAAAAAGCAATGCCCCTCCAAACTAAACCATTCCCTTCTCTTCCATATACTTATCACCTAACCTCTTAAACGCCACCAAACTTGGCGCATCTACAACTGCCGCAGGCAGGGCATTCCACTCCCGAACCACCCTTTGGGTAAAGAACCTACCTCTGATATCCGTCCTATAACTATCACCCCTTAATTTAAAGCTGTGTCCCATCGTGCTAGCTTTTTCCATCCTAGGAAAAAGGCTATCACTGTCCACCCTATCTAAACCTCTAATCATCTTATATGCTTCAATAAGATCCCCTCTTAGCCGCCTCCTTTAACGAAAACAACCTCAAATCCTTCAACCTCTCTTCATAGGACCTGCCCTCCATACCAGGCAACATCCTGGTAAACCTCCTCTGTACCCTCTCCAATGCCTCCACATCTTTCTTATAATGTGGGGACCAGAACTGCACACAATACTCCAAGTGCGGCGCACTAGAGTTTTGTACAGTTGCAACATGATGCTGCGGCTCCTAAATTCAATCCCCCTACCAATAAAAGCTAAGACTCCATATGCCTTCTTAACACCTTTATCCACTTGACTGCCTACTTTCAGGGATCTATTGACACATACACCAAGATCCTTCTGTTCCTCAACACTATTAAGAGCCCTACCATTAGCCCTATACTCTAAACATTTATTGTTCCTGCCAAAGTGCATTACCTCACACTTTTCCACATTAAACTCCATTTGCCACCTCTCGGCCCAGCTCTGCAACTTGTCCAAGTCTCAAATCGTTAGTAATGATGAATGATGGGGTTTTACTCAACAGTATGAAGGAACCATATATTGCAAAGATATGGGAGGAAATGGTCTTTAGTACAAGTGGACGACTCTGTGCTCAAGTCTGCGCTTCTGGAAGTTAAATAATAATGGAAAGAACAAAACAAAGACCAAAGAAGTACAGCACAGAAACAGGATCTTCGGCCCTCCAAGCCTCTGCTGATCATGATGCTCTAACTAAAAAGAAATTCTGCCCTTACTTGATTCGTGTCCATCTGAGTATGTGTTGGTTTGTTAAATTACCCAAAACATTATAAAGGGCAGAATTTGCACAGTTATTTGTGTTTCAAAAACTGTATTTAGTATTTCAATTTCCTCCAAACATATCCCCAAAGTGAGTAAACTCCACTTCTGAAACTCACATTTGTAGATTTGTATTTGGTAAAATTACTCTTTATATGCAGAAGTGATTTGATTAACTGAAAGAGCTGTCTGTAACTCCCTATCAACATGAGGAACTGAAGAAGGACAATGCATAAAATGTGTACTCGAATAATTTGCAGTTTGACAGCAAAAATCAGGAAGAAACCAAAAAGTGAACAAAAGGTTCAAGGGGTTGGTCTGCAAAACCAGAGACAACATCAGTTATATTAATAACTCTAGTATAATAAAAATATATTTATTTATTAGTGTCACAAGTAGGCTTATATTAACACTGCAATTGTTACTATGAAAATCCCCTAGTAGCCACACTCCAACACCTCTTTGGGTATACTGAGAGAGAATTTAACATGACCAGTGCACCTAACCATCACATCTTTCTAACTGTGGAAGGAAACCGGAGCAGTTGAAGGAAACCCACCCAAACAAGGAGAGAACATGCAGACTCTGCGCAGACAGTGGCCTAACCTGGGAATCGAACCTGGACCCCTGGCACTGTGAGGCAGAAGTGTCAACGACTGTGCCACCAAAAATGATCAGATAGTTCCAACTTTTCACGTTGAGGAATCTGCTGCCATACTTGGATAAATGGAAGAACCGTGATGCCAGGGGAAACCACTATGAAACATGAAAAGCAGAAATCAAAGCTTTCTTTAACTGAGGAAGGCTTAGTCAGACTTCCCCTGGGCAGATTGGATGAACAGAGTCTAGAAATTCAGGTTAACACCACAATGCAAACGTGAAGATTCGAGATTATGCCTATGAGATTTGAACAGTCTGTATAAATGTCACGTCAAAAATTCTACAAGCTTCATCTTGCAGAAAGCAGAGAACAAACACAAGATTGCTAACACCCAGATCATGCTGGCTTCTCAGGGATTAAGGCGATGCTGGTGTGGCTGAGCTGAGATGATGAGTATATCTTTAGGACGTCTGATGGTAGGCAATGTTTGACTATCATCCACCCTCAGTAAGAATTTAGCAACACCAATTTTAAATCCAACCGATTTAACACAGCAATAAATCGCACCGACGTCCTCAGAAGACGAACACGGGACATGGTGGACAGAGTACCCTTTGTTGTCCAGTACTTCCCTGGAGCGGAGAAGCTACGACATCTTCTCCGGAGTCTTCAACATATCATTGATGATGATGAACATCTTGCTAGGGCCATCCCCACCCCCCCACTTCTTGCTTTCAGACAACCGCACAACCTCAAACAGATCATTGTTTGCAGCAAACTACCCAACCTTCAGGAGAACAGTGACCACAACACCACACAACCCTGCCACAGCAACCTCTGCAAGACATGGCAAATCATAGACATTGACGACATCATCAAACGTGAGGATACCATTCACCAGGTACACGGTACATACTCTTGCAACTCGGCCAACGTTGTCTACCTAATACGTTGCAAGAAAGGATGTCCCGAAGCATGGTACATTGCGGAGACCATAAAGACACTACAACAGCGGATGAATGAGCATCGCTCAACAATCACCAGGCAAAACAGTTCCCTTCCTGTGGGCGAACACTTCAGCAGTCATGGGCATTCAGCCTCCGACCTGCGGGTAAATGTTCTTCAAGGGGGCCTTTGTGACACAGACAGCGCAGAGTCGCTGAGCAGAGACTGATAGCCAAGTTCCGCACACATGAGGACGGTCTTAATAGGGATCTTGGCTTCATGACACACTATCTGTAACCCCCGTAACTTGCCTGGGTTAGCAAAAAACCTCACTTACTGTGCTGTCTGGAGAAAATACACAATTCTCTAACCAATGCTCAGGATTCCCTTCACACACATTGTTAGCCGCTTTAACACTTGAAATAGCAGGTTAGATGTAAGGATTCACATTCTCATCAGCAATCTGTGACTGTCTGTGCTGATGTGTGCTACTGCAGACCAGAACACTGCATTTGCCTGACAAAGACACAGAGTGTCGAAAGCTCGCAAATTTACTATCAAATAAATCGGTTGGATTTAAAATTGGTGTTGCTAAATTCTTACTGAGTTCTTACTACCCCAGTCCAACGCTGGCACCTCTACATCATGTCCACCCTCAGCACAGAGGAAGTAAAAATTCCCTCAGTTCAAAAGTGAAAAGTGTTAAATCAAATGCTATATCCCATTGATGAGAAGGATAATCATCAGGAAGCAACAGAAAATCTGCAACGCACTTTCCAATCTTCTATATACGCTATCCAGGATTGCAGAGGAAAAGGGTTAAATATTGCTTGCATTTTGAGGATGTCTTCCATGAGTAGAGAGATCAATGTGGTGATTCTCTCATCCCGCTGCACTAATATTGCGTGAGCTGGGCGATTTATGGGATTCCCGCAAGTGTTCACATTCTGCAAGCATCTCTCATTGCCAGATTTCCGTCACAGTCTGTTCCATGCTGGAAATTGGTGGGGAGTTGGGGTTATTTTATATACCATTTATATAGATATAGAGCGGCCTGACACTGCTGGAATGAAGTGGCGGCAAATAGGATCCCCAGTAAGTCAGGTTCCGGGCAATTACCCCCTGAGCATGGGCACCCTGGCAGTGGCAGTCTGTGCCCCCTGGCCCTTCCCAAGGGGCAAAGCTTCCAGCTGGCACTATGGCACTGCCCATCAAGCACAAAGAAAATGCCAAGAGAGCAGGATGTGTCAGGGACTAGGCCAGCAATCAGGGAAATTGGTGGGGTAGGGTGTTCTGCTGCCACTCTGCCTAGGAATTGTTGGGGGTAGGAGGATGACCAGCGATAGGGGTGGCTTGGAGGGGGGGGTATGCTGGTAGTGGGGGGGAGCGGTCTGCCTGGGGGGATGTCTGGACAGAGTGGAATGGGGGGAATTGTCACTGTGGGAGTAGGGGGCTGGGAATGGTCAGAGGGCCACATTCAGGTGATCGGTAGGGGGAGGTAGTACCGCAGGGGACTGAGGCTGGCCAGTAATCGAGCTGGCCAACAAATTGAGGGCCAGCAGCTCAGTGCCATTGCACATGCACAGCCTCCCAGGCGAGAATAAGCCCTGCCCCCTGATATCTATTGATATTCATGCTACTTGCCTTTGCATTGCAGAGTGTAGGAGATTCTAGTCTAAACTCTCACTGAGAAAAACAACATGAATTACTCCAGTTCCCCCACAAATTCAACACTTAGAATCTTTTTGAGAGAATTCTGCCCCAACTCTTTGAAAAATCAATCCTGGTAATCAAAATTATGACAACAGTCATGCAGACTTTGGATGCCTATATTTCTGATATCTTAAATAGAATGGCAGAAACCTCAGCTTGGCTTTATACTGTGCCACTGATGTTCATCATGCTGCTCTCCAATTGCCAACCTGCCTCCTGCTATCAGATTGGCGGACCAACATGCTGCCTGCATAAAACCCAGAAATGGACAGGTGAAGTGAGTGGAAGACATGGTTCAAATTTTTAAGAATGTTAACTTCTGACCCATATGGAAATATTGAAACTAGAAGCAGGGATAGGTCATTCAGCCCTTCAAGCCTGCTCTACCATTCATTTTGATCATGGCTGATCATCGAATTCAATATCCTGATCCTTCCCTTCCTCTGATATCCTTGATCCTTTTGGTTTCAAGAGCTATATTTAATTCTTCTTGAAATCAGACAACATTTTGGCCTCAACTATGTTCTGTGGTAGTGAATTCTACATGTTCACCACCGTCTGGGTGAAGAAATTTCTCCTCACCTCAGTTCTGAAAGGTTTACTCCTCATCCTTAAACTATGACCCCCTAGTTCTGGACTCTCCATCATTGAGAATATTCTTTTTGAATCTACCCTGTTTAACCCTGTTAGAATTTCATAAGTTTCTATTAGATCCCTTCTCACTTTTCTAAACTCTAGTGATTATAATCCTAGCCATTTTAGTCTATCCACATATGACAGACCTGCCATCCCAGGAATCAGCCTGATAAACCTTCGCTCTACTCCTTCCTCAGGACATCCTTCCTCAGATAAGGGCACCAAACCAGCACATAAAATACTTGAGGTGTGGCCTCACAAACACCCTATACAATTGCAGCAAAACATTCCAATCCTCTTGCCATGAAGGCCAACATACCATTTACCTTCTTTACTATCTGTTTACTTTTAGCAACTGATATAAAAGGCACCAAGGTCTTGCTGAGTGTCCATCTCTTCAATTCATACCCATTCAAGTAACTTCTGACCCGAACTCAACCTTTTTATTCTGTGTGCTAAAATCAATTCAAACTGGTCTCTTAAGACCCCGAGTAGACCAGGTGTGTTTGCTCGGCACAATGACTGCTCCTTCAAGCTTCCCTTCCAGGTATCTCACAGTCCCTGATCTTCACCAATATATGGCCCAATCACTGCAGGAAATCCTGTATAATTATTCAAATGACGCTAATTCAGAAAATACTGCTGGGCATGTTTCTCAAACCCCTGATGAGAGATGCCCTTTATACTGCTCATTCTGTTTTTTACTGTTTCAACCCTTTTGTTTCCTTTGTCTAGTTTATTAGCAACATTATGTTAATGTTTTTGTAGTATATTTTTATACATTGTAAAATTGCACACCCTAAAATGTAAAACAAAATTTTAATTTATCCATAATTATCCTCTGAGAATTAGTCCTCTGCATTCAGGGTTCTCTCTGCCTTACCTCATTTACTCAGAGACTATTTTGTCTTCTATTCAGCTGCCACCTTCACCATTTTATTATATTAGTTCCAGTATAATTTTTTTTTACATAATTCAGTGAGCTAATTCAAATTTCCAGTATACTGTCCAAACATGACCAGTAATCTTCCAACAATTAATTCAGTTTAAATATTGGACAGCACATCACCAGGAACCTGGGTTCATTTCCAAATTTGGGTGGAAACAGTTCAAGTTTGTACATTCTCCCTGTATCTGTGAGGGTTTCCTCTGGGCTCCCCAGTTTCCTCCCATAGTCCAAAGATGTGCAGATTAGGTTGACTGGCTATGCTAATTAGTGCCAGGGGATTGGCAGAGAAAATATATGAGTTTGTGGACATAGGGCTTCGGTGGGGTTGTTGTTGGTGTGGGCTGGAAGGGCCAAATAGGAATTTAGAACAGATCTAGCATCTCAGAATTGAACATCCCCGAGGCATTGTGAGTCATCAGCAGCAGGATAGTGTTCAACCACCATCTGTAACCTCATGGACTGGCATCAAGGAGAGGACCAAGCTTGTTTTAACTAAGAGCGCAAAAGGGCAAGCTAGGAGCAGCACCAGACACAACTAAAAATGAGGCGCCAACCTGATGAAACTACAGCACAGGGCAACACAAATATTGAAAGACAGAGGCAGCATGCTCCTAAACCAATGATCAGACAAAACTCTGCAGTCTTGCTTCATCCAGCCTTGAATGTTGATGGACAATTAAACAATTAATGGGAAGAAGATGTTTCAGTAAAATGCAAAAGACAAAACTGGAGTGTTTGCAACCATCTTCAACCAAGAGATTCATCTTGGCCTTATATTGAAGTTGTCGTATTACAGAAGTCAGCCTTCAGTCAAGTCAATCCACTCCATGTTATATCAAGAAACAGCTGAACACATGGATACAGCAATGGTTATGAACTCTGACAACATCCCCAATGGTGATGCTGAAGGCGATGAAGTTCTTTATAAGAAATATCCAGTAACAGATCTATATGTGCTGCTAGAACATGGCTGTTTTATCTTCTGACTCCCTCTACTGGGATATGCTCCTTAAGACAGTGCAATAGCAAATGAGAGATATAGATTATTTAGTTTCAAAAGTGCAAACTACAAAAAACATAAACATAACTTGAACACTCAATTTTACCAGTTGCACTTTTACACCAATATTCTTGTCCAGTTTTTATTTTCAAGCCAGCTTTATAGTTAAGTTTCACTACTGCATACACAATCCTTTGCATTAATTTTAAAATGCACTCAGTCATGTACAATGAGATGAAATGTATGTCACCAAATGAATATTATTTATTTTGTCATAGAATTGCTTAAGTATGCTGGACACATTCTCTTATGATTGGATATCTACACATGAAAACATGTGGCCAGAATTCTCCTACTGTTTACGCTAGCAGGATTCTTTCCTCCTCTGCTGGCACACTTCCTGCTGTGGGATTCCTGGCAGCATGAGGTAGCTTCAATGGAAATTCCATTGATACTCCACCTCCTGTCATCAAGAAAACCCTGAGGAGAGGCCAGAGAATCTTGCCCATTGTCTCATTTCACTCATGTTCTTCACCTGAGAGATTGATGTCTAAATTATACAGGACCTTTTGCTTTCCATATGACCGCCACACATCTCAAGTAATTCATCTCTTGGCTTTAATGGTGCAGCTCATTCTACATTTACTTTCGTTCAGTTCTTCAGTTCTCAATCACATTCATATAATGCTAATCATTAGTTTTGCGGAGGTAGCAGAAAGATGTGTGCACATGGGATTTACAAAGGTGAGTGTAACTGGAGACTTTCCAGTAGTAGATAGGAGTCACCCTGTAATTGCAAAGGAAATTGCTTCCATGACATGCTCTTAGCTGTAGCTGTACGTATCACTTTTTTCGAAGTTCATATAAATCTCATGGCTTTTGCATTAGCTCTTGGCAAATAGAGCATGAGGCTTCAGTGAACAAAGCCCAGTTACTGACAAATTTGTCAAACTTATCACAGTTGAATGGGAAATCATTATCAATTCTCACCATCGGAAGGACTTCAAATAAAACTAAAGGCTTTGGAATGATTGCTTTTGTTGACATAGGTGTAACTATTTCTACAACTGGGAATCTGCTGAAGTCAGAAATCAGTGACAACAAGCATGTGTTTACCAGTGGACAGTTCCATGAAGTCAATACTAACTTCAATCCATGGGCCTGCAGACAGCTGAGACATATTGGGCAGGTCTCAAAGTTTTGACACTATGGCAGTTTGACATAGTAAAAACTAACTGATCTTACTCAATTCCTGGCTATTGTTCTCTTGAAGTTTGTTTAGTTTTGAAAATGTCCTTATGGCGTTCATATGCTGTGCATACATCTCTCCCTAATTATGGAATGGTGTTACTGTTACTGCTACTGCTTAACATGGGATATGAATAGTTGCAACTATAAGCTGATTTCTAACACTATGTGTGTCAGTGTGTGAGCGATATTGTTTCCAAATGCTCTTTTGATCATATATTTCCAGTTGTATGCTTATAGAATAGAATTCTATAGTACAGAAGGAAGCCATTCAGCCTATTAAGATGGCACCAACCACAATGCCACACAGAGCCTATCCCTGTAACCTCATGCATTTACCTGAACTAATCCCCCGAGACTAAGGGACAATCGACCTACACATGTCTTTGGACCATGGAAGGAAACCAGAGCACCCGGAAGAAACCTACGCAGACACAATGAGAATGTACAAACTCCACACAGAGTGACCCAAGCCAGGGATTGAATGCAGCTCCCTGGCACTATGAAGTAGCTGTGCTAACCACTGTGCTACCATCCCATATAAGCTGGCTTACGTAGCTGCAACCCCCATCTTGTTTCGTTGCCACTTTGATGTCAGCTGATTTCAGTCACTTTAGCCTTACATATAGGCTTGTGTGGAAATATGTTACTCAGCAAGCTTTTCCTCATGAATGGTAGGACTGACCTGTTGACAAAGAACAGTGCAAAAGATAGTCCACTGAAATGATTTTACCTGAAAGATATTCAACAAGGAATTTGTACCTTTGTAGTTGTGCATCCAACACAATATTCTAGGAAGTCATTTTCTATACTGATTGTTGAGTAAGCTTACCAATGGCACAGAATCAGTTATCAGTTCAGATTTCAATACAAGTGGAAATAAAAATGTATGATACCCCACAGAGTGCTTCTCTTTCTCAATAACATTGAATTATATGGGTGATCTGCTTTTCATTAGAATGACTGGCGGGTTATTTGCCTTGTAGTTTTTGCAGCAGAATTGCTCCTGGATCAAATGGGTTGCAGCCATGTTGAGCTGAGTGGTTTTTTTCAAGGTTAAAATAGGTACAGCTGTCAAGTATTGTTTGATATGGTGTGCAATCTGTATAGGTTAGTCAATATACTCCTACTTGGCGGTCCTTTTTTGTCAGATCGCATAAGGGGATAGACAACATAGCAAGGTCAGGAATGAAGTGAATACGGTATACCATGAGCCCCAGGAGACTCCAGTGCCCCTACTTTACCACCTTGTCCACTCAGAATAGAGGCAGGCGAGGTTTGCAGAATAGCATTCTCCATTGGCGTAGGGCGCAATCTTACAAGACTCATTCGGGCAAGGTGGTAAAATTGTAGCACAGATTTCCTGCACATTTGTAGTTCTGCAGCATTTACAGTGGCTTCAACTTGCCATGGGTGAAATAATGTTCCTTCACCACTAAACATGTAATTAAAGAATTTGATTCTGCTTTCACTGAACTAGTACTTGTCTTTATTCAAGGTCAGGTTATATTCTCTGAGACATTGGAGACATTCATAGGAATTAAATATGGATTGTGATGGAGAGGATTGGCAGCTTCAATTTCAGTAATTCTGAATTCTAAAAGGATATTGATATTCTAGCTCCAATAGCTCTAACAGCTCTCTGTTTTTCTCTAGTTCTTTTCAGCATATAGGATAACCTTTGATTATTTGTGCTTTGATTTCATGTTGAACCTGTTCAACATCACCAAGGTCTCATTTGTTTGCTAATTGCTTCAATCGTGCACAATATTGATCAATTGTCCCAACTGCTTGTTCTTGAATGTGAATTCTATCGCTAGTGCATTTTTCTTTTGCTGAACTGTAGTTCACATGCCAAGACAAAAGTGTCTCAAAAATATCTTCCAGTTCTTCCCTTCCATAGTAAAGAAGTAAGGCCTTTTTTCTCTTAACATCTGTAATTGCAAAAATTACAATTTTGCCTTCATCTGCCAGAGTAGGAATACAGATGATGGCTTAGAGTACACATTAAGATGTGGCAAGTTGGCACAGAAATTATTTGTCAGCAGTCCAGCAATCGTGCGAGATGAACAATACTGGATAACTTTCCTGTGCCATGTGAATGTTACAGTTTCTATGCTTGTCAATACTTCCTTCTGTAGAACAAATTGCTATCAAGTTTGCTTAAACTGCACCTCTGTCTCTACAAAATCAAGCTGGGAATGAGAGCAAGGTGTTTTCGTAAGTCTATAATGCCCAGCTATCTTGCTGATTTGCTACTCTCTTAAGAGGCAAGGCAGGAAATCTGTCCATGTTGGCTGTGTGCTGAATTAATGTCAGTTAGCCCCAATCATGCAAATCATTCTTTCAGACCTTCAGCACTGCTTGTGCAACATGTACTCTACACGAAAAGCACCCCAAGATCTTTTTGTCTTGACTATTCAACTATTTGACTTCCTAAGCTGCTGTTGGCTAAACGTTTCTCACAAAATTGTCTGAAAACATTCTCCTTGCCATTTTAAACTTGGTAAAGAACATTTAGAAACATATCTGCATGTGTTGTTAGATCATATCTGCTTTATTTATTCACTCCATCGACTGGCATCTGTTTCTTTGCACCAGTACGGTGACTTCAAATGAACAATACTCACATTGCACAACAAAGATTTGTGCTCAAGAACTAGCCAAATCTCCAGCCACACTTTTCCAATACAGTTCTAACTCTGGTATATAGATGACAAAGTAGAAAAAAGCCCAGGTATGTTTTGTCCACAAAAAACAGGAAAATCCCAAGTCAGCCAATTACCATCTCATCAGTACACTCTCATCCAGATTTTTCAATACCTGTTCCCCAGTTGAGTCCCAAAAATGAAACAATCAGCTGATGAAAATGTAATTATTTTGTTACTGTTGTTAGCATGGCCAAAAAAATGTCTGTGCTTCAAAAATTGGCACTAAAGTTTCTGACAAGCTAGATGGGCAGAACAAAAAAACAGAAAATAAGATTAAAACATTGCCTCAAAAATCTCCCACAAATGGTTGTGTCAACAATGGTAAATAATACCGTACCTAACAATTCCAGGTTATTGATTTTAACCATTTATTTTTGTTTCATAATATCCTCATAGCAATACTGGGCAATGAGGTAATTGTATGATTCCGACATCCTTTCAGTGTTATAAATAGCAAGATGACTGGTACTTCCACTAGTAATTATTATCCCAAGAACATCATTGCATGTCCTAAATAAATGAAAAACTGACATGTTGAATTCATTCCTATTTCTGATTCATTCCTTTTTACTACCATTATCAAAATCATGCCAATGTACCATACGAAAAATAAATCTTTATGGAAGCAAATCTTTCTAATGAAATGTTAACTGGAGCAGCATGTATTCTCTCAGGAGGATATAAAAGATTCTTTTGGCAATTATTTTAAAAAGAGCAAGAGAACTCTCCTAGTGTCCCAGCCTCATTTATCCCTCAACTAGAAGGTGATAAGGTACTCCATATATAAGGTTACTACATAAAATAAGAGTTCATGGTATAGGGAGTTATATATTATCATGGATAGAGGATTGGTTGACCAAAAGAGAGCAGAGCATAGGGACAAAATTGTCATTTTCAGGTTGGCTGCTGTAAGTAGAGGAGTGTCACAGGAATCTGGGACCTCAACTATGCACAATCTATACAAATGACTTGAATGAAGGGACCAAATGTGTGGTTGCCAAATTTGCTGATGATATATAAATCACAAGAAGTTAGTATGCAGGTACAGCAAGTGATTAGGAAGGCAAATGAAATTTTGTTGCTTATTGCAAGGGGAATGGAATATAAAGATGGAAAGTCTTGTTACAATTGTACAGGCACTGGTAACACCATGTCTGGAATATGATATATAGTTTTGGCCTACTTATCTGAGGAAAGATATAATTGAAGCAGTTCGGAGAAGGTTCACCCAACTGATTGCTAGGTTGAAAGACAATCTTATGAGGAAAGGCTGGAAAGGGTGGGACTATGCCTCTTGGAGTTTAGAAGAATGAGAGGTGATCTTATTGAAACATAAAATCCTGAGGGGAATTGATAGGGTGGAGGTTGTGGATATTTCCCCTTACAGAAGGAGGGACACAGTTTAAGTTAAGAGGTCTGCCTTTTAAATTATAGATGAGAATTCTTTGCCTCAGAGCGCATTGACAGCTCATGGAACTGTCTTCCCAAGACAGCAGTACAGGCTGAGTCACTGAATATTTTTAAGATTCAAAAGATTATTCATTGACAAAGAAGCCAAATGGTTTAGGGACAGCAGTTGATGCCACTATCAGTTCATGACCATCACAAATACAAGGCTTGAGGACCTAAATGATCTACTCCTGCTTCTAATTTATATGTTGATATGTTCATATGTTTGTATGTCTCTCTCCACATTACAACAGTGACAACACTTCCAAAGTATTTCACTATCCTTGAAACAATTACGAATGTCCTGAGGTCATCATTGGAACTATATAAACATCAATTCTTCCATTGAATTGCAATATTTTGTTACCACTAATGGAGTAACTTAAAAATAATCACACTTTACGAGATGATCAATAACTCTGTTGGAAGTAAGCAATGAAAATAAAAAGCTGAATGATCATCCATATCCATCGAACTCTATTTACATCTCCCAGCTCTGATAAATTACTTACATTACCTTTGAACAAACCTATAAAATAAGGTTCTTTAATAGCTATTGATTAACTATCGTATTTTGTTCAAGTTATGCAATGACTTGTTGATCAATATACATAGAAAGACTGACTTTCGACGGAAAAATACCATTAAAATCACTTGAAAGAACAAATGAATCCAATACAATTGGTTTTGAGACTAGGCACTTTGGTCTATGATGTAATAGTTGACCTGGAGCATGTAAGTAGTTTCAGCTAATGGTAATGCACTTATGGTTCAGAATATCGTCAACGTTTTTAGTCTATAATGAAGATATCTCCCTGATTGCAGTACTAATCTGAACTGATTGTACAAATGTTAAAATTATGTTTAAGTCTATGACCTAGGACCTTGATTGTACCAAAAACAGGTTCCTATAAGACAGAAAATCCATTGAACATACCTCCTCAGGATCCAAGCAGTATTTAAATTTGGTGCTGAAGGTTCAATATAATAATTTAGGCATGCTATATAATACGCAATATAATAATTCAAGATAATAATTCAGGATAGCTGTATGCCTGTTTGTGTTGAGGGGGGAGAGAATGTGTGGTATGGAGCTGCAAAATCAAATGGCTCTAAAACCAATTAAACATGGCCAGTACCTTTTGAAGAGAAAATAATTTGCTTTTCAAGTTCTGTGGATAACATGGAATCTCATGGGATTGAATAAGAGATTCCAAAAGGTTCTGAGAGGTTATCCAACTTCTCAGAAAACATGCTGGAGCACTGGGACGAAGCAGTGAAAATATTGAGGAGGATCTTGTACCAGACCGGGGGTAAAAACCCGACCAAGAAACATCTCCTCGACCAGTGTAAAGAAGTTGCAGAGGCAGTTGATGCCAAGACATGGTTGCAATGTAGGTAAAAATTCAATGATTCACCAGAAGTGTCAAGCTAAGCAGACTGCTCCATTGCCCTCTGCTCACAGCTCCAACATCATTAAAAGTGTAATGTGAGAAAGAATGAAAAGAGACAACCGTGCCAAATTGTCAAATTATAAAGGGAATGGAAGAAAATAGACACCTTGGCCCGAATTCTCTCAAAAAAAGTCCTAAATGTTGAGTTTGAGTGAAAACTGGAGTAATTGTAGTTGGTTATTCAGTGGGAGTTCAGAGAAGAATCTTCCAGGAACTCTAGAGGCCATCAGTATATCATTAAAAACTAAGGGGCTGTGTCTATCCCTGCTGGAGAGGCTGCAATCAGCTGGCCGAGCCACTGTGCAGTGCCGAGAACAGCGCTTGCACAGTGACCCGCACTGATGACCTCCAGTTGTTGGCTCGCTGCGATCTCCAGCTCCCCACCACTACTGATTCCTCCCCTGACAGAATCATCCCACTGCAGTCCCAACACCCCAGCAGGCTGACCACTCACCTGGGTGACCCCTTACCCTTAGCCTGCCCTGATCGCTGCCCTCTCTCCCTTCTCCACCGACCTCTGTACAGAATGGCAGCAGGATCTCCCACCTCACCAGTCAGGCCACCAGGCCCTGCCCCAATATGCCCCACTGCCTTGGCATTGCTTCATGCCCAATGGGCAGTGCTAAGGTGCCTCAGGACATTGGATTTTGTCAGAGGACTGAGGGGGCATCCCCCTGCTACCCAAACCTCTGAGGGGCTCCTGATTGCCTCTCCTTCACTCCAGCGAACTCTGTTGGGTGTGCTAGCAGCCACAATTCAGGAAGAAAGCTGGGGGTGGCAGGGAGTGGGGGGGAGGGAATGGGGGTGGAGGGGGTGGTGGTGGAATTGCAGAACTCCCCCTTCATGGTTTCATGCCACACTAATTCTGCATCCTCAAATTAGCTCTACATTTCCTCTCATATATTGCGGCTACCTTCCCTAACCTGACTTCCTATCGTTATTCAGGTCTGATTTACATTGCGAAGTATCTTGGAGTTACTTACACTGATTTTGTCATAATGGTGGAGAAAACACATCTATCAATGTCTACCTCAGTCAACTACCAAACGTGTTTCAATAATACTTAATTACATTGATACCACTGACCTTTGAGTACTGACATTATATCAAGATGTTCTTCAGTAAACCCCTACTTAACTTCTTGCTAAAGATTTGAGAAGTCCCAAAATAGCTCCTGCAAGGATACAAGCTTCAGATGAATGGCCTATATGTTGAAATAGGCGATTTCGAACTAAAATTTCTGAGAATGAACACATTTCCTCAGTAACTCATTGATTACTAAAACCTCTTGTTTTCCTTATAAGTGGAATTTAGGTGATTAAACTGTTCAAAGGGATGAAGATTACTCAGTCAGTCCTGATTAGCAAAATAAGCAAGCTATACCATTTGAGCAACGTAACATGTGAAGCTCAGCAGAACTAGAAACACAGAGCTGTGCATAGTGGCTAACACTGCTGCATCACGGTACCTGGCAGATGGGTTCAATTCCTGGCTCGAGTCACTGACTATGTGGAGTTTACACAGGTATTCAGGTTACATGGATTAGCCATGCTAAATTGTCCCTTAGAGTCAGGGAGACTAGCTAGGCTAAATGCTTGGGGAATGGGGTGGGGTTGTGGTCGGTGCAGACCTGATGGGCTGAATGGCCTCCTTCTGCACTGTTGGATTCTATGATTCTCTGTGGAATTCTATAAAAGTCCTTCCTAAATTACAGCATGTGATGCATACATGTTCACACTCTTTTGGTGTGTACATATCTCCAATTTAATTATCATTGATAATCTTCAACTTTGGATATTCGGCACGTAAGATTGTACACTGTCAGTTGCCCTCTGATTATCATGGCGTGCGTTTATTTTCTGAATTATTGGGCTTAATTTTTCTCATTTCATTAAACAGGGATTAACAATTAAGCGGTTCTGTTAGAGAATAAGTATTTTTAATACTCAGCAAGAACTAAAAGCCAATTGAACTTACAGTGCAGCAAAACAAAGCTCCAATAGAACAATACTGCCCTCTACAGATGCAAAAAATGTCCCTTTAGATAATTGATAGCCATTGGCATTACAGCAACATTACTTGCATTTATGCATATATTTATTATGACACAACATCTCAGACCACTTCGCACATAACAAATTAACCTTTGAAGTGCAGTAGCTATTGTCTTGTAGACAAATGTAGGAGTCTTTTGGCACCAGTAATATTTCTATAACCTTTAGTATGAGGAATGTTCAATGGTATTGGATTGGAGAAAGGACATTTTATTTATTTATTAATCGTAAGTAGGCTTATATTAACTCCACAGTGAAATTACTATGAAAATCCCTTCTCTGCCGCCAGTTCGGGTACACTGGGAGAAAATTTAGCATAGTCAATGCACCTAACCAGCACATCTTTCGGACTGTGGGAAGAAACCTGAGCACTTGGAAGTGACCGATGCCAATACAGAAGGAATGTGCGAACTCCATACAGTGACTCAAGCCGGGAATCGAACCCACGTCGCTGGCATTATGAGACAGCAATGCGAACCACTGTGCCCACCATGCCACCTAAACCTCAAGGTGAATTATGCTATAAGAACGTCAATACCATGCCACCGATCACTTCAGCTTCTCCACACTTGAATCATCAGGAGTGGCAGATGAGATATGGCTTCATTGTCTTATGCAATGGATGTCTGAGAATATTGTACTTCTTCAGTGAGAGGAGAAAATCAAAATTCAGTGGAGAGGTTAATTCAAGTGGATCTAAGTAATCTAATGGTATAAATCACCCATTTGTTACATTACTTACTTAATTAATTAAATAAACAAATAGATTCAAAATGGATGGAACAACAGACAGATATTACCACAGGTAACTAATTGGCTAGATTCTCTTTAAAGTGTCAAGATAAAAATGATCCCTGCTCAATTTTCCAAAGCAATCTTTAAAAGAATACTCTTCAGTCAGGAAAGTAAATTGAATTCTCAACATATGGTGCAATAGTTGATCTTTTTGTATATATATCTTAACTAATATTTACAAAGAACAAAGAACTGTACAGCACAGGAACAGGCCCTTCAGCCCACCAAGTCTGTGCCAATGCAGATGCCTCTCTAATTCAATATTTTCTTGCCTCTATATAGTCGTACCCTTGATTCCTGCCTATTAATGTATCCATCCAGATGCCTCGGAACGTTGTTATAGAATCTGCTAACACAACTCCTTCAGCAATGCATTCCAGGCATTCACCACCCTCTATGTGAAAAACTTGCCCCTTACATCTCTTTGAATTTTCCCCCTCTCATTTTCAACCTACACTCCAAGTAAATGAACCTTCAACCCTGGGAAAAAAGACTCTGACTATCCATTCTATCCAAACCTATCATAATCTTGAAAATCTTTAGTAGGCCCCCCCTCATCCTCCAATGTCCCAGTGAAAACAATACAAATTTGTTCAACTTTTCTTCATAGCCCATATCCTTCAAACCAGGCAACATCCTTATAAATCTCTTCTGCCACATCGTTCCAATAGTGTGGCGACTAGGATTTTACACAATACTCCAAACACGGCCCAATTAAAGTCTTATACAGCGGCAACATTATTTTCCATGTTCTATTCTCAAATGATGAAGGCCAGCATGCCATTTGCTTTCTTGCCTTAGATACTCAATAGAGGCTGCTGTGTTGCATTATAAAATATTTTCATTTTTAATTGGAATAATGTAAATTATCTTCTTGTATACAAAAGATTGGAATGCTTTGTGCTGCTTAGTTGAATTGTAGAATTTGAATAATGAGATTACAAGATATCACAGTGATTAGCAACTACAGACAACATAAAAACAATCTGGGTGAGGGAAAATGCTGTTGAGCTCATACAATCCAGCATTGTAGCTATTTATTTACTATCTTTCGGTAATACAATACTCTAAAACAATAATGTTCATGTTTGTTATGCCTTGTAATAAAATGTTTACCATACTACTTAAAAAAGATTTATTTTATTCACATGTTCTTCAGCAGCAATAGCTGTGACAATTAGGCAGTGAAGAAGAAGGCACCGCATTTCAAATTAGAAAGTTTGCAATCTTATTCATTGTTATTCTATGTTGCATGTGCAAATGGATTTGATCCAATGAGAGAATCTTACTATTGAGCAGTGCACGTATTTAAATGTGAGTCGAGATGTTAAATTCATGAAAAATATCAGTGTATATGGAAGCCAGCTCCAATGTGCTGATTTCAGGGTTTAACTTGGGCAAGTTTCTTCCAGGATTTCCCAATTGGCTGCACATAGGTGCATAAAACAAGTCACTGAAGGATTGTTTGCCAATTGTGTTAACGTTGTCTGTGATTACACTAGTCAAAATGAGCAAATGCTAGGAGAGGTGATGGCCTGGTGGTGTTATCGCTCAATTACTAATCCAGAAACTCAGATAACATTCTAGGGCTTGCGTTCAAATCCTGTCATCTCAGATGGTGGAATTTGAATTCAATAAAAAATATCTGGAATTAAGAGTGTACTGATGACCATGAAACTATTGTTGATTGTCAGAAAAACCCAGCTGGTTCACTAATATCCTTCAGGAAGGGAAATCTGCTGTCCTTGCTTGCTCTGGCCTACATGTGACTCCAGAGCCACAGCAATATGGTTGACTCTCAGCTGCCCTCTGAAAGGCCCTCTGAAAGGCCTAGCAAACCACTCAATTGTAACAACGGCTACAAAGTTTCAACAAAGAAATGAAACCAGACGGACCACTCAGCATTGACCTATGCACTGGAAAAGACAACAGCAAGACAAACAGCCCTGTCGATTCTGCAAAGTCCTCCTTCCTAACATCTAGGGGCTAATGCCAAAATTGGGAGAGCTGTCTCACAGACTAGTCTAGCAACAGCCTGATATACTCATTCTCACAAAACCATACCTTACAAATAACAGCCCAGATATCACTATTACCATTCCTGGATATGTCCTGTCTGACTGGCAGGACAGACCCAGGAGAAGTGATGGCACAATGATATACAGTCGGGAGGGAGTTACCCTGGGAGTCCTTAACAACAACTCCAGACTCTCATGAACTCTCATGGCTTCAAGTTAAACATGGGCAAGGAAACTTCTTACTGGTTACCAGATACCGTCCTCCTTCAGCTGAAGAATCAGTGTTCCTCCATGTTGAACAACACTTGAAGGAAGCACTGAGGTGACAAGGACGCAAAATGTACTCTGGATGAGGGATTTCACCAAGAGTGGCTCGGCAGCAGCATTACTGATCGAGCTGGTCGAGTCCTAAAGGATATAACCGCTAGATTGGGTCAGCAGCAGGTGGTGAAGGAACCAACAAGAGCATAACATCCTTGACCTCATCCTTACCAATCTGCTGCAGAAGCATCTGTCCATGACAGTATTGGTAAGAGTGAGAACTGCACAATCCCCACCTTCACATTGAAAATAACCTCCATCGTGTTGTGTGGCACTATCACTGTGTTAAATGGGACAGACTTCAAACCAATCTAGCAACTCAAGACTAAGTATTCATGAGGCACTGTGGGCCATCAACAGTAGCCAAATTATACTCCATCACAATTTGCAACCTCATGGCCAGGCATATCTCCCACTCAACCATTACCATCAAGCCAGGGGATCAATCCTGTTTTGATGGAGAATGCAGGAGCGCATGCCAGGAGCAGCATCAGGCATACATAAAAATGAGGTGTCAACCTGGCGAAGCTACCAAGCAGGACTACTTGCATGCCAAATGGAAAGAGCAGCAAGTGATAAACAGAGCTAAGTGATCCCACAACCAACAGATCAGATTTATGCTCTGCAGTCCTGCCACATCCAGTCAAGAATGGTGCTAGACAATTAAACAACTCACTGGAGGAGAAGGGCCCACAAATATCTCCATCCTTAATGATGGACAAGGCCAGCACATCAGTGCAAAAGAAAAGGCTGAAGTATTCGAGGCAATCTTCAGTGAAAACTACCAAGTGGATGATCCATCTCAGCCTCCTTCAGTAGTCCCCAGCACCTTGGATACTAATCTCCAGGCAATTCAATTCACTCCAAGTGGTATCAAGAAACAATTGGAGGCACTGGATACTGCAAAGGCAATGGGTCCTGATAATATTCCAGCAATAATACTGAAGACTTGTGCTCCAGAACTTGTTGCTTCTCCAGCCAAACTCTGCCAGTACAATTACAACACTGGTATCTACCAACAGTTTGGAAATATGCCCAGATGTGTCCTGTTCACAAAAAGTAGGACAAATCCAACCCTGCCAATTACCCCCCAATCAGTCTACTCTCAATTATCAGTAAAAGGAGTCATCAACAGTGCTATCAAACAGCACCTGCTCGGCAATAATCTGCTCAGTGACTCCCAGTTTGGGTTTCACCAGGGTCACTCAGCTCCTGATCTCATTACAGCCTTGCTTCAAACATGGACAAAAGAGCTGAATTCCAGAGGTAAGGTGAGAGTGACAGCCCTTGACATCAAGGTCACATTCGACCGAATGTGGCATCAAGGAGCATCAATGGGCATCAGGGGGAAAACTCAATTCACTCCAGCTGATATCAAGAAATGGTTGGAGGCACTGGATACTGCAAAGGCAGTGGGCCCTATAACATTCCTGTAATAATACTAAAGACTTGCACTCCAGAACTTGTCATTCCCCTAGCCAATCTTTTCCAGCACAGTTACAACACTGGCATCTACTCAACAATGTGAAAAATTGCCCGGGTATGTCCTGTTCACAAAAAGCAGTACAAGTCCAACCCAGCCAATCAGTCTACACTCGATCATAAAGTAAAGTGACGGAAGAGGTCATCAACAATGCTTGACACAATCCAGGACAAAGCAGCCTGCTTGATTGGCACGACATCTATAAATATCCAATCCCTCCACCACTGACATTCAGTAGCAACAGTGTATGCCATCTACAAGATGCACTGCAGATAGATGCTTTTACATTGTCTTTCAAACCCAGTGAACATTTCCATTTAGAAGGACAAATTCAGCAGATAGAAAGGGATACACCCACTTGCAACTTCTCCTCCAAGCCACTCACCATCCTGACCTGAAAATATATCACCATTTCTTTGCAGTCACTGAGTCAAA
Source organism: Sphyrna mokarran (assembly GCA_024679065.1). NCBI lineage: Eukaryota > Metazoa > Chordata > Chondrichthyes > Carcharhiniformes > Carcharhinidae > Sphyrna > Sphyrna mokarran. The sequence goes on from JAGIQG010000002.1 coordinate 78,285,155, forward strand.
ATCTTGGGATTCCCTCCATAATGGCATTGTCGGTCAACCCACAACACATGGACTGCAGCAATACAACTTGGCAGCTCACCACCACCTTTTCGAGGACAACTAGGGATGGGCAATAAATGCTGGCCAGTCAGCAACTCCCATGTCCCATGAATGAATAAAAACTAAATATATTTACAAGTGGAACCTTCTCATGGTGGGGAGCTTGTCAGCAATAGGACCTAAAGTGAATGATGTTTCGTGTTCATAGGTCAGATGACTGGCTACATGTGACAGCCAACCAGTTAGCTATATGCGCATGAAGATCATAGCAAATCATATGAAAGGGCAGACAGGATGGCAATTTTCACCATTATCATATGGGGTCAAAGCTTTAGGTGCCATATTTAAAGGCTGCCCAGGCAGACATTACTTGCCTACAAGCCATCAGCATTATTCCCGTTGTCCAAGAGGTAATCTTGGGAACTGCAAATGCTGCCATTCCCTCCCCACCTGGTATCTGGATCCTTGGAGCTACTGTCATATACGATGGTCACTACTGATACAAATGTCCAAGCCAGATACTGAGAGGCTCCACAGTCTAGCAATGCCTCTCTGCTCTTCTCCAAGCTGTTGGGAATGGCGAGAGCTCCCGTTTCCCAGGAATGAAAGCAGGAGGCTTTCTCTCATCTTACCAAAGCAGCCTGGATGGAGGTGACAGCAGAAGTCAGCAACCATGATGTGTATAACTGTAGTTCAGATGGACTATTCTAATGTATGATGTAGATGATGATGTACCATTTGTGGTCAGCTGCTATTATATAATTTGAGCAGGCTTACCCAAACTTTTCTCGCTTAAGGGGCTGATGAGAACATTTCAGAAAGATAGGGTTTGGCACAATAAGAAATTGAATTCCAAAACAAAATAGGAGTTTTGAAGAAAGAAAAAAAATGATGCACGAAAATACAGTAATGTCATGGCAATAAATAAATAACAAAAATGACCAGTGTGTGAAAGAGTCAATGAGTGTGCATAGCTGACTATGGGTGGATGTGTCTGTATCTATTGGTGTTGGGTGGTGAGATTGAGAAACCTGAGATTGGGTGTAAGGCGGACTCACATTCACCGCACACTCACTAATTCAGTCTCTCACATTCACCTCTCCACGCACACTCCATGTCCTGCACTCACTTCTGCACATTCACTCAATCTCTCACACACTTCTGCACACATTCTCACTCCCACACAAACGCAGCACCATCCCCTCCCCCCACCCTTGCCTGACAAAATTTCACCTTCCCTGAGTTCTCCAAAACACCCCCCTCCCTGGCCTCACCAAGACTCACTCTCCTTAGATCCACAGTGACTTTGAATGCTGCTCCCTCACCCCAAAGCTGCCATCACTTTGGCCCTACTGCTACTTGGGCCTTCCCGTGTCCATCAAGTCACCCAAATTTTGACCTTCCCGGGCCCACTAAAACTTTAATCGCTCCAAGTCCATTGTCCTCCACAGGCTGGCCAAGAATTTTCAGTGGCCGATTTCAGCCATGTCCAAGATTGAGGTCCCACCATGACTCCCAGCCCCCTCCCCCACCTCCCCCCCCGGTTTCATCTTCCACTTCCCCAGCCAGCCTGCCCAACCACCCGTCCCCTCTGACCCCACCCCAGCCTGCCATTCCCCATTGACCTTACCTGTCTACTCTGAATTCCCCAGCCAGAAACTGAGATATCAAAAACTTACCTGGCAACTGATGACATGCCATTCACCTCATCACCAGCTGGTTTCACCCTACTGTGGTGATTTGTGGTGTTTGTCACAAAAAGGGCAACATAGCAGAAGAGGTTACTTTGCTTGGGCTGCAGGCCTCTATACAAGATTTCTTATTAATAATTACCTTTTGTGTTTTTGGAGTCTGTGAAAGTGCATCATTACGCCAACATATGCCTAAGAGCAGCCATTGCATGGAGAAACTAGCCTGTGCTTGGATGAACAGAGTCTGAGCATTTGTAAAAATTCTGTCAGGTGAGTTTTAGTATTGGATAGTTGCCTACATGACAACAACATGGTGGGCCTCATGAAAATGCTTTGTTCTTGCCTCTGAACCCTAGGTCGGGTTTTGGACAAGCCTGATGGGGGGATCTCAATATTTGATCTCATGGGGACTGACTGTATGCTAAGAAGGGTGGGTGAATGCAAGTACACCAAGTTTATCACTAGTGACAACTATATACCGCTCTGTGCAGGCCTTGATCTAGCCAGGATCTTAACAGTTGCCTAGGCTGATAACTTGACTATATGCCTGATTCATAAGAAGTCTTATGATAAAGTCTTACTGATACAGAGTCACAGACATTAATGAACATGGATACAATATCACAACACCACTGGCATCAGTCAATCATGTGTTAGACTCTTGATTGAGAGATAGAGGGAGAGAAGTTGCAACACAATGCCTGGGAGCAGCATAGCAGTGCTGTAACACTGTTAGAGTTAAAAACTGTTAAGCAGATGAATATGAATATAGAGTATGAATAAAGTCTGTCTACCAACCAATCCTACGTCTAGGGTGCACAGAGAAGGGCTGTCTCAGAAATCAAATGCAGGAACAGGATGAACGATCTCTTGTACGCCACATGTAGTCACTACAAAGTGGCACATACAAGGGTATCAAGCAATGTAAGTATATAAATGGAGGAGGATGCCAGATAGGAGTTTGACTTACAGATCTCAGCATCAGATGAATCATGCGGACTGAATTATTGGGATCACGTCATGCTCTGAAAGCTTGAACTATTACAGGTAGATATGTTAGTGAAACATTTCCTAGTGACCGCGCAGGAGCTGTCATAGGTATGGACGCAAACAAAGTGATTATGCACCCACCTATCATGGTGTAGTGTACTTAATCTTTCCATTTGCCTGCAAGGGCAAAAAGAGCTGATAACCCCACAAAGTGCTCCAACACAGGTCAAGGTTTCCCTGACCTGAAACTCTTGACCAATAAGAAAAGGCTGTGGAACAGGCTGGGGAGGAATGGTGATGATCATATGCAGAGATGGAGACCGTAATCTCACAGCATTTGAATGAGGGTGTCTGTGTAACAGCTGAAACATTGAGAGATAAAGGAGTTGTGCAAAATTCTGAGTTTATTTTAGTATTCTCCATGGAAGTCCTTGTAGCAAAGACAAAAAGAAAGAGGCAGTCTTCTGCAAGCTCTGCCTTTACCTCTGAGGATGGTGAAGCAGAAGCCTCAGAGGATACACTGTCACATCAATCCCCACCAGTGCAGAGACATTCACCTCGATTCATTATGCGATTAGGCTCAAGTCAGCACAACATCGTACTGAGGAGTCTGTTCCTGTGCTTTATTCTTCTATGTTCTATATTCTAAGTCACAAGATGTTGAGGACAACTCAGACAGATCCCTGCAAGAGGATTGAAGATGTGACAGCCATGGTCACTATCAACTGGAGGTCGGCTGGAGACCAGCCTTACGCTGAGCACCATACTGATGATATGCCTCCGGAATTGACCAAATGCAATATGATGGAGTTGCTGAGTTCACCATTTGGAGAAGGTACCCAATGCCATATACTTCCATGATTGAAAGCTGGAAGAATCTGTCAAAGTTATGAGTGTTGTCATAACTCTGGAATGCGAGCGCTTGACATTTTCCATCAAAAGGTTGCTGACTGCTATGGAAAGTCAGCTCTAGCAGAACAAACAGCTGCTGCTGGATGTACCCTCAGACCTGCATTCCTTCATTCTAACCATAGCCCAGTACAGCAATGGCTAGAAAAGTGGATGAGGCACCAGGACCTCCCTCCAGTAGCCACTTCTCCTCAGGGAGATAGCAAGTGCCTTTATGGACTGTGGTGGAGGCTTTGGGTTTTCAGGCAGTGATTTACTCACCACAGAATTCCTAGTCTCCTCAGGAACATAGAACATAGAACATTACAGTGCCATTCAGGCCCTTTGGCCCTCAATGTTGCGCCGACCAATGGAACCAATTTTATGACTCTCTGACCTAAACTATTCCAATGCTATCCATATGCCTATCCACTGACCATTTGAATGCCCTTAAACTTGGCGAGTCCACAACTGCTGCAGGCAGGGCATTCCATGCTCTTATTACTCTCTGAGTAAAGAACCCATCTCTAACATCTGTCCTATAACTACCACCCCTTAATTTAAAGCTACGTCCCCTCGTGTTATCCATCTCCATCTGAGGAAAAAGGCTCCAACTATCCACTGTATCTAACCCTCTGATCATCTTATATGTCTCAATTATATCACCTCTTAGCCTTCTTCTCTGTAATGAAAATAACCTCAAGTCCCTTAGTCTTTCCTCATAAGACCTACCCATCATACCAGGCAACATCCTGGTAAACCTCTTCTACACCCTTTCCAAGTCTCCACATCTTTCTTATAATGTGGCGACCAAAACTGTACACAATACTCCAAATGCAGCTGCACCAAAGTTTTGTACAGTTGCAACATAACATCTCGGCTCTGAAATTCAATCCCTCTACCAATAAATGCTAACACACTATACGCCTTCTTAACAACCTTATCAACTTGAGTATCAACTTTCAGGGATCTATGCACCTGTACACCAAGATTTCTCTGCTCATCTACACTACTAAGAGTCCTACCATTAGCCTTATATTCTGCACACATACTACTCTTACCAAAGTGAATCACCTCACACTTTTCCACATTAAACTCCATTTGCCACCTCTCGGCCCAGCTCTGTAACTTATCTATGTCCCTCTGCAAACTGTAACGTCCATCCTCACCTGTTTACAACTCCTCTGACTTAGGTGTCGTCAGCAAATTTACTAACCCATGCCTCAACACCCTCATCCAGGTCATTTATAAAAATAACAAACAACAGTGGCCCCAAAACAGATCCCTGAGGTACACCACTAGTAACTAAACTCCAAGTTGAATATATCCCATCAACCACCATCCTCTGTCTTCTATCAGATATCACCTCAGGATTTGTCTGGTTTGTTGTGGGCTATTTTATCCCGCAAAAAGACAGAAAGATTGATTGAAATGTGGCAACTGGGTGGATGAGAAGTTCACAAACATGAACGGCCATTCCTGCAACTGGGTTTTCCCAGTTAGTGAATTAAACCCACTTGTCCTGGAACTAATATGAAAGGGAGAGCTTAAAGTGGCTGGTAAACATTTAGTGCTGATTCCAACTGCTGGTTGTGTGTGACACCTCTGTGTACATTAATCCTGAGACTGTGAAACAAAATGGGTAGTAGGTTAATTTACCTTGGCGGAGAACATCAGATTCTTTTCCTGCACCACAGACTTATTTTCTTTTGGTCTCACAGGTACTAATACCCTGGCGATGTCTTCCCAGGTTGCCATGGTCAGATAGAAGCTATCCTGCACTCATCCTACGGAAACAGCCCCTATGACCTTTACTGGGTGGTCTGGAGGAAAGTCTGCACGAAGGAATCGCTGAAGGGATGCAGGTTGCTTTTTTCTTCTTGACATTGTGGTTGACACAGAATCTACAATTCCTTGGCGAGTGAGTGCATGTTCATAGTGCCATTTAAATACGGCATGCGGATTTTCATTTTCAGGGATGGGTGACTTCCAACTTGATCTGCCATGGGATTCACTGGGCTCCATATGACTGCCTAATAAATGAGGTGAATAGTGCAAGATTGTCCAGCAGGAATAGCTCCGACTTCCCCATCGACCAATGAATTTAGACGTCTGAGCAGAATACTCTGCTTATTGTTCAATGCTTATTTTTTTTCCACATTTTTTCAATGTCTAATGCAAATTCTGTTCCCTCATCACCAACTCCACTCCTTTCACTGGCTGAACAAAAATTGGGGGAACCTCAGCATTCTATTGAACATTGAGCTGAGCCTCTGACACCTCTCCCCCCGCCCACATCTAAAACCACTTGCTTCCGCCTCCATAATTTTGAGTGGCTCGACCACTGCCTCATGTGCAGTAGAAAACACCACTATTGCTTTTGTAACCTCCAGAATCAACTATTTCAATGCTTTCCTGGCAGATGCCCACTTTCCACCCTCCTTAAACTTGAGATTATCCAAAAATCTGCAGCCTACGTTCTAACATGCAAGTTCTACCGTGCCTGTGTGGCCAATGTACACTCGTTTCCAATCAAGCAATGCCTCAAATATGAAATTTTCATCCTAGCATTCAAATCCACCCAGTTTCATTCCTCCATATCTCTGCATTCTCTTCTGACACTACAACCCTTTGGGATCTCCATATTCCTCCAAATCTTATACATCACCAATTTCCATTGCTTGACCATAAACAGACATGTCTTCAGCAGTCTAAGCCCCAAACTCTGCATTTCACCAATCCTTTCACCTCTGGGTGAACATCTTTTCACCTCCAGTGCATACACCTTCTGGTCAGACTTGTAGAGTCAAAGCATTTTTTCCCAGCATGCTATACTGGCTGTGGAGAGGAGTTGGTTGGGGAGGACATGGGGGGAGGGTGGTGAATGTGTGTGAAGATCTCCTGTTCTTTTAGTAGTACAGCTTGTCCAAGTTTTCTGCAGAACTTCAAACCAACATCATAGGATTCTTTTGGAAGAGCCCCCTAAGTGTCCTAAAGAGTTTAGGCATTCTGAATCCAGTATAAAATGGGTATAGTCTATAGGACACAATCTCCTATCGTAGAATCTTTTTCATAGAATCACAGAATTCCTACAGTACAGAAAGAGGCTATTCAGCCCTTTAAGTCTGTACCAATCACTATCCCATCAGGCACTATTCTCATGGCCCCACACATTTACCCTGCAAATCGATCTAACACACACATTGTTGGACTGTGGAAAGAAACTGGAGCACCTGGAGGAAACGCAAGTATACATGGTGAGAAAGTGCAAACTCCATACAGACAGTGACCTTAGCCCTAGGTGGGAATCAAACCCGGGGCGGGGGGTGCCCTGGGCTATGAGGCAGCAGTGCTAACCACTGTGCTACCGTACTGCCCTACACACATGCTATCCTACACAACAAGATTATTGATCACGAGGTTGGTTAGTATGGGACACAAAATATAATTTAATAGGAGATGCTTTTTCAAAGGTGGTTTTAAAATACATCATTCTGATAGAGTGGAAAAAGAATTACTCCACATCTAAATATATTTTACTCCTCTGAAAATGTTTGATTTGGACCATTCACACCCAAAATAGATAGCTCTTCCAGGCAACTTTTTTTTCAAACTGATGGTCACAAACATTCTCCAAGAATATGGTTGTACAAAGTCCCAAGTAATGATTTAACTCCCAGGAGAAACAGCAGAGGTTTTAATGTACGAAACGTGTTGATGGCAATTATTCATTCAGAAGATCTGCAGTTCAATGTCATTTCCACTGAGTGGAGCACTCATTTTAAACACGTCACTAATTTCCCCTCCACCTCGATGAGGTTAATTATAGCATTTGGCACAAAGTAAGGTCGTCATCACATTGCTGCTGTGGGGAGTGAGAGATATTGAGGCCCAGTCATTTCTCATGACTTCAGTGAGCTGCACAATCGAATGGGCATCCCAACAGAACTCAGTGGTTGGGAAATTAACTGAATCAAAGGACGAATGGATCATGTGAAGGGAGAGGAGACACTTAGTAGGTGTACTCAAGCTTTCACAGTAAATATAGGGTTTTCCTGATCCTTCTGGCCTCACAAAATGCAAATGAAAATTGGTCATTTTCCTGAGAGGCCTCTTTCAATCCCATTAATGAGAACTAACTGATCTATGCCTCTCAAAACAGGTACAAATTGTCAGGAGATACTTAGGACTTGATTTTTGTATTAAATATGTCTACCCATGTAAGGGTCCCTTAAAAGCTAGTGGTTGTGGAAGGTCAGTGCAAACAGTAGTGCCAATTTCAGGTCATTCACGACTCTTTCATACCAGTTAAAATTGCCCCCCTTCCCCTCACAACACAGACATACCTCAAGTGTTTTGAAACTTGCAAATGTCTTAAAGCTATGAATTTGGGCTTCAGGACGCTGTGATTCCGCAACTTTTTAAATTAACTTTAATTCATATATATAATATATATATTTGAATAGGGCAGCTGTTTTTGGTGATATTTTTCTGAGAAGCCCAAAGTGATGGCTAACACCAAGAGTGAAAAGATTAGGAGAGAGAACAATCTAGAAATAGTGGTTCAATGGGACCAAGCTTAACTTCGGCAACTTGTAGTTTGCAGGAAAAAGGGACAGAGCACCGCAGCTCTGAAATCCTAGGAAAAGTGGAGTTAAAAGAAGGTAAGTATAATGAATCTGAATTTCCATCAAGCATTGGCACAGGAAGTGGAATGAAGAAATGTGCATTTGGAACTTTTGAATAGCAAGAGAGCAAAGTTTAGACTAGCATTTAGAGCCAATTTTAACTTTCCCAGGCCCACACCCCAGTCCTATTTTACTCTACACCCTGCGTAGGGACTGTAACACTATATTCTGCAGCCTCTCCTTTACTTCTGCCCTTTGTATTGGGTAGCATAGTGGAAGTCTTCTTATACTTCCACTGACTTAGACTTCTTACTGTGTTTATCCCAGTCCAATGCCGGCATCTCTACACCGTGGCACAGTGGCTAGCATTGCTGCCTCACAGCGCCAGCGACCCAGGTTCAATTCCAGCCTCGGCGTGGCTTTCCTCTGGATGCTCCGGTTTCCTCCCGCAGACCAAAGATGTGTGTGTTACGTGGATTGGCCATGCTAAATTGCTCCTTAGTGTCAGGGATTAGTGGGGTAAATACGTGGGATTGCGAGAGTAAGTCCTGGTTGGAATTGTGGTTGGCGCAGACTCTGAATGGCCTCCTTCTGCACTCAAGGGATTCTATGTGCTCTATGAAAGGAATGCTTGTATAGTGGACAAGAAACAATACTTTTCAGTGTGACATGTGACAATAAAAATCAAATCAATCAAATCAAAACTCTCCAGAACATGCACGGTTACCTTAGTTTCACATTTTTGGATGCTAAGGTATAATTTAGCGTGGCCAATCTGTAACATGAGGTTTATACTATTATCAATACCATCAAATCTAGTGGAGATCCGGGTCAACAGATTCCAAAGGTCAAAGGCATGAAGAGTTTTGTGAATTAATTGTTTGTGCTACTTTCCAAAGTCCTTTCTGCAGAACCCATACTGGACTTTAGCTAATCATATTTACTGCAATACGCTTGAAATAGTTGCCAGATCTTTTCACATGTTGTACTTTCTCACCAACGTAGGGATAGCACATTTGTTAAAGAGTACAAAATGTCACAAGCTGCTTTGAAAATGATGGATTGAAAGTTAATCTCCATCCAGGAATGATTGGATAGATTATGAAGAGTAATTGAGGACTGAGTTAAAGAGAAGGTTCTTGCAGGAAGAGAACAGAGAGCCAGAGAGAATGCCAAAGAATCATGAAATCATTATGTTGCAGGAGGCCATTTGCCCCATTGATTCTGCACCACCATAATTATACCCCAGGCCCGATTCCTATAATTTATCCTATTAATACCCCTGACACTGGGGTCAATTTAGCATGGCCAATCCCTACATCTTTGAAATGCGGGAGGAAACCGGAGCACCTGGAGAAGACCCATGCAGATGCGGGGAGGGTGTGCAAACTTCACATAGACGGTGACCTGAGGCCTAACTCCAAAAGTTGGGAATGAAGATCTGACACCATTGGTGGATAGCATTGCCAGTTTTGATTGGATGTATTGGGAGTTTCATCATGTGATCTTCAATTGCCCATCCTGTGCAGCTTTTCCCATTTCTAACATCTTTATCATCAACAAATTAAAGCATTCAATGAAAATGAAAGAAAGAAAAAAATGCGTAAGTTTTTAAAAATGCTGTCTGTGATTTTTCATGGTCATGCTTTGAGTTCTCGCCTGCAGAATAATTTTTAACTTCTGTAAACTCCAGGGCACTCCTGAAAAGTTTGCATCATGAATCCTGCATCATGAATCCTTCCACTTCCTCATCCAGAATGGGTTAGTAAGTTCGCTGATGATACGAAGATTGATGGTGTTGTAGACAGTCTGGAGGGATGTCAGAAGTTGCAGCAAGACATAGATAGGATGCAAGAGTGGGCGGAGAAGTGGCAGATGGACTTCAACACAGATAAATGTGTAGTGGTCCATTTTGGCAGAATGAAGGAGTACAATATCAAGGCTAGGAGTCTTAGCAGTGTTGAGGAGCAGAAGGATCTTGGGGTCGGAGTCCATAGAACTCTTAAATCGGCCTCGCAGGTGGAGGATGTGGTCAAGAAGGCATACGGTGTACTGGCCTTCATTAATCAAGGGATTGAGTTTAGGAGTCAGGAAGTAATGCTGCAACTTTATAAGCTCCTTGTCAGACCTCACTTGGAGTACTGTGTGCAATTCTGGTCGCCTCACTACAGAAAGGATGGAAGCTATTGAGAAGGTGCAGAGGAGAGTTACAAGGATGTTGCCTGGATTGAGAGGCATGCCTTATGAAGATAGGTTGAGGGAGCTAGGTCTCTTCTTCCTGGAGAGATGAAGGTTGAGAGGCAACCTGATAGAGCTTTATAAAATGTTGAGAGGAATAGATAGTGTGGATTCTTGGAGGCTAGTTCCCAGAGCTGAAATGGTTGCTACGAGAGGACACAGCTTTAAGGTGCTAGGCAGCAAGTACAGAGAAGATGTTAGGGGTAAGTTTTTCACTCAGAGGGTAATGAGTGAATGGAATTGGCTGCTGTCAGTGGTGGTGGAGGCGAACTCGCTGGGGTCTTTTAAAGACTTCTGAATGAGTACATGGGATTAAATGGGATTGGGAGTTACAGATAGTTCTATGGCCTGGTAGGTATGGATATGATCGGTGCAATTTGTGGGCCGAAGGCCCTGTTTGTGCTGTAGTGTTCTATGTTCTATATTCTATAAACTGGCATAAATGTAGAAGTTTACAGCACCAACAGGGAGAGTCACTGTCCATTTTACTCTGATCTTCTGGCCATACCGTCTTGGATGTTAGGTATTTGTTTCATTAAGATAATCACTTGAAATATTCAAATAAGAGTGAATTGATGTTTACAGGATATCAAATGTGAATATAAACATATGAATAGGTAGATCACATTGTTATTATATGTTTATGGGATATGGGGTCACTGACTATGCCAGCATTCATTGTCCAATCCGAATTGCCCTTGAGAAGATGGTAATGAGCGATCTTCTTGAATTGTAGCAGTCCATCTGATATTTTGTGTTGGAAAGTGAGTTTCCAACACCAGTGAACAGTAGTGATTTAATTCCAAGTCAGGATGATGTATGCCTTGGAGGGGAACATACAGGTGGTGATGTTCCTTTGCTTTTCCTGCCCTTGTTCTTCTAGGTTTTACAGTTCAGAAGTTTGGAAGATTGGAAGCTTGGCTGCCAAGGGAGCCTTGCTGTGTTGCTGCAGTGCATCTTATGCATCTTCTAGTACACATTGCTGCTATGTACTCCATTGATAGAGGCCGTGAATATTTAACTCGGTGAATGGAGAGCTGATCAAGTGCTCCAACTTTTTGAATATTGTTGGCATCATATTTATTCAAGTGAGAATATTTTACTTCTGACTGTGTCTTGTAGATGATGAACAGGCTTCGGGGAGTTAGAAGGTGAATTCCATTCCATGGGATTTCAAAGCAATGGCCTGCTTTTGTGATCACAATTTTTATGGCTGGTTCAGTTTAGTTTCTGGTCTTTGGTAACCTCCAGGGTGTTGATGGTGGTGGATTCCGCAACAACAATGTCATTAAAAGCAAAGAGAAAGTGGTTAGATTCCTTTCTGCTGAAGATGGTCATTGTCTGGCACTTGTGTGGTATGAATTTTACTTGCTATCTGGAATCACATGTAGACTGGGGTCATTGAGGATTGCAGATTTCCCTCTCTCAAGGATATTAGTGAACCAAAGTGACACAGAAACACAGCATGTTGAAACAACATCAAGTTGTACTTCTGAATGATATTTTTAGGCCATTACATGTACTGGATATTCATACAATACAGATGTGCTCAGGAATGGTCATCATTTGAGGAAGGCAAAATCAGCAATGCTTTTACACTTTTTTCATGCATGTCCAAGTAGTTGATATTAAATGATTCCAAGATTGCCTAAGATCAGGTTTATTTGTCCTTGGGCAGTGAAGGCAACCGTCATGAGAATCTTTATTTGGTGCACGAAATCAGCAACAGTACATAAACAATTGTTAAGTGAGTATCCATTTGCTCCCATTATTGAGTGAACCCTGTGCTAGAAGTCCAAAGCGTAAAATCATATTACTTTCAGAATATGAAATTCTGAAAACCATGTCACAATAGAGATATATTTTCAACTCAAAAGTGAAAACTGGGCAGATCCTATCATAGGTGGGTTGAACCTCAATGTTTGTTCTACTCTGGGGCACCAAGTTGAAAATACCTACTTATGTTAAAGCGTGAATGGATTCAAATATAAAAGAATACAATCCATTTCTATAATAACAAGAAATGCATTTTAGTCCCTTCTACTTCCACGCGCCAAATATCCTTGAGGATATTTGAATTGAAATTATGATTGGCCACTGAGCAGAAGGTGCTTTGTCTCAGAATATGGATAAATTAGAGGGTGCTTGGATTATTAAAAATAATATATCCTTTTTTATTCTTGCACAATGAGGGGGTGATTCTCCCACTCTGCCACACTAGTTTCCCAGTGCGACCTGGTGGGGGAGTCTTGCATCTGACCATGCACAGCATTCCGCATGTGTTCCCACCACGCACACATCCCCCAGTGCCGGATTTCCAGCGCTGTCTGATTTGTGCTGGAAACTGGCGGGAACTTCAGGTAGATACTTTATATCTCATTTTAATGAGATATAACACATTTTAATGTGTTTAGCGGACCTGGGACTGAATTCTCTGGGCCTACAAGCATCTTCTACCCCACCAGATATTTCACTCTGGCGTGGTTCAAACTAGCTCCTCACTTTAGGGGAGGTAATGGCCTGACCCCACTGGAGTGAAGGGGAGCAATTGGGCCCCTACCCCAACCACCCAACCCCCCCCCCCCAAACCGGGGGTCAGGTGGTGGGGGGATGTTGCCTCCTGGGCATGGGCATCCAGGCAGTGTCAACCTGTGACCTCCACACTGCCCATGGGGCAAATGTCCATGCCCAGGGGGCACCTTGGCACTACCCACCAGGCATTGCGCTGTGCCAAGAGGATGAGGTAATCATTGGGGATGGGGGAGTCCTGCTGCCACACTGCACAAGGATCGATGGGGCAGGAGGGAAACCAGCGATCAGAGCAGGCTGTGGAGATCGGGACTGCTGCGGGGTAGGGAGGGCTGAATCTGTTTTGTGGGGGGAGCTGGAAATCAGGGAAGGCTGGGGAAGAATGTGCGTTGGCAAGTACCTCATGCACAAAGGTTCACTGGTTTGAGCCTCCCGGTGGGAATAGGCCCTGCCCTCTGAAATCTAATGATAATAATGCTGGTGGCCTGCAGTGCACAGCATGTGGGAGATTCTAGTCTAACGCTCACTTAAAAAAAAACATGAATTACTTCAGTTTTCCCATGAATTTGACACTTAGCACTTTTTTGGGAGAATTCCACCCAATAAATCCAGGGGATATGACTGATCTAGGCTAGCAGCACAAAACAGACTCATCACAAATAAGGATAAAGAACAAAGAACAACACAGCACAGGAAACAGGCCCTTCGACCCAACGAGCCCGCGCCGCCATTTTACCAGTGTGAGTTCCCACTTCCATCCATGACCCTTGTCTATGTTTATGGAAATCCACATTGAAAACCAGATTGGAGAGATAATTTAGACAATTTATTTCACCAATCAGGCTAAGAACACACCTTTGAGGTGTGGGAGCAAACCGGAGTAGTCGGAGAAAACCCACGCAAGCGCTAGGAGAATGCGCAAACTGCCATGTATCTGCACAGCAAACAGTGATAGTCATTGAGCTGTTGTGTTGCCCATCAACTGGTCACAAACTAATTTTTCACCATGCCAGTTCTTCTTTTTGGAGGCTCCCTTCTTCGTTTCTCTATCATGTTTTACTTGGTTTGAAATTAAAAATCTTTGTAATATTTTCTAAGCCAATGGAAAATAAAAACCGCTGTGATGAAAATGTATCCACCGATTTGTTACATGTCCATTTCACTGCTGACAGAGACATTACATACCTACCCCAAGCCTCAAACAAAATGAATCGCAAAATTCTTTTTACTAGATGACCTGAATTTTCCTTCCTACCGGTGTATTGTACATATTGGCTTGATTTGATATTTTAATTGGGTCAACACAATCAACATTTTTGATTCATAAAGGACGTAGTTTCACTTCATCATGCGTTAGATGTTCAAACACTGCTCAAAGTTATATAATTTAAAAGCTCAATTTTGTAACAATCCACGTATATTCACTTTAATATGACCTAACTTAATATATTTCAATCTATTTACAATGAAATTAGTAGTATATTTAAGTATAAAAGCTACTATTTCATCTGAAGCAAAGCAACTTGCTAATTAGCATTCCATTCCCTCGGATATATTTCTAAATATTCACAGCTTTCTCTTCTATTCCTTTTCTCCTGAAGGTAATTTCAGGAGTGAGTTTTGATAGTGAAGTTTATGTTACTCACCAGAGTGACAGGAATCACAGCTGAATCTAAATCTACTGAAAGTCACTGGACAATAGTCAATAACTAGAGCCTTAGTGGATTCCACCCCCACCCCATCCCTAAACCCCACCACTCCCCAACCCTCCCAACCCCCACCCCCAATGCCACTTATACGCACCCTCACCTCCACCCCTACCTCCCACTCCCGTTCTCCCATACCCACACCTTCCCACTCGCCCCCCCCCCAAATTCCTCACTCCTGCTACCCCCCACCCCCCCCCCCACACACACACCACTCCCCACCCCCCCACCCCCAATCCTCTTTAACACATTCAACTAAATAGACTTTTTATGACCTTTAATGCAATTGCCATTCCATTTCCAGCTGGCAGATGGCATGGTTGCTTCAGAGAACAGTGAAAACTGCTTGACAGGAGTTTCACTTATTAACTGGCACAACAAAGCTCTCTGACCACTAATATACAGACAATCCTTTGTTTGAATAAGAAGCACAGACCTTTTTGAAATGGGAATCCAAGGCACCAATTATTTATTTAATTATGATGTTAACAAGACCCGTAGAGCAGAGAAGGACCAGGGTAACTAAAATGTTGGCCACTGACTCTTTAGGAAAAAAAATCATTGATCTCCGGGTGTCACTACAAGAAGGGCTAATGCAGGAGGGTTGTGATGGGGTGGGCCGGGGAGGACAGGGGTCATAACTGCTCAGCAGACTTGGAAATAAATTTGTGAGATACTGTGCTCAATAGGCAAGCATTTATTTTTGAATGGTTTCATTTTAAATAAATAGAAATTCTGAAATTTAGGGAACCTTTGTGGCCTGGAGTTATGCAGCAGAGTGAAACTCTCAATGACTCATCATCAGGGCCACAGCTAGAGACCCTGAGAATTTTAGAACTCCCCCACTTATCCCCAAAGTGAGGTGGGTACAAGTGACAGGCAGGCAAGAAAATTCAGACCACTGGCCAATGTGCCAGGTCCCCAGTACCATCCCAGGTTCAGACCATTTTTCTGGATGTGAAATGGAGGAGGAATGGGAGTGTAACAAAGCGATCCATTAATAAGCTTCGGGTAGCTGACACAACAAAGGGACTATTGTCAGAGGCCAACAGGAGTTTTCCAGTTAGCCTCCAGCTCCCCAGAATGATTGGGAACAGTGCAGTCACCTGAAGGTGATCTCCTGGTGGTCGGTCTGAATAGGCTTACACGTCCTTCTTGCTTGCCTGGCTCCAGCTGCTGAGGTTTTCCTCTCGCCCTTTCCCCAGTACTGACCTTCTGCTGAGACCATTTAAATTTTTAAAAGTTGGAGAAAGGACACTACCATCTTGTTGTGCCTTCACCATTATTTAATTACAAAGGCACCTTGTCGCTGGAGAGCCTCCTGTTAACCACTTCCCCCCAAACCCCCCAGCTTCAAGAGGTCGCTACCATCTTCAATTTCACAATCAGCCCACTGACAGCCACTAACAGGCTAATTCAAGGAAAAATCAGGGATGGCTGATTCCCCAGAAACAGGTTTCTGACTGCACCCACCCTCCTCCCCCATTATCCTCCCCCACTTCAACCCTCCTCCCTTCCAACCTGTCCCCCCCCCCAAATTTGAGCCTAAAGGAGTCTGGAAGCCCATGGGGAAAATCCCATCCCCTACTATACACCACAACTTGAACAACTTCAGTGCTAAAGGAATAGGCAAAACAGGAAGGTAGGGGGCTTTCTCTTGGTGCTTTGCACTGACAAGATAGACAAATCCCTAATGAGCATTGATGTACTTATATTCCTCATGGATCCATTACAGTTGTCTTGAGCTGTTTTATCACCTTTACTTAGAGCCCCAGTATCAGAAGGAAAAAAGCAGTAAAATAGGTAAATAAGAACACTGGCCTGAGCTGATCTTGTATATTTTAAAATTGAACACCATAAAAACTGCGAACAAGAATACTGATCCAAACTCATCTTGTATACTTTAATATGGAACACCAGTAAAAACTGGGAAATAAGAATATTTGTCTGAAATGCTCTTGAATACCTTAAAAGGGAATGCCAGTAAAAAAAATGGGAACAAGAATACTGGTCCAAACTGTTTTTTTTCTTGAATCCATGCCAGCTCTCATCCAGTGATGCCTCTGAGGATATAATGGAGAAACTTCCTGAGAAATTTAAGAACTCTCTGGGACACATTCTGAAGACACAGGGAACAAGCACCTGCATTCCTAACCCTGGAAATTAAATGGGCTAAGAATCTTTATTCAGCCACAATGATGCCTCCATGTACAACGCATCACTGTCACTTAAAATATCAAATGTGCAGATTGTTTAGAAAATATGTGTTTTCTCAGGAAGCCAAAGTCACACAGTTTACAATGCAAAATCTATATTTATCTAAGCTATGTTGCATAAGCCAAAGCAGTTTATTATTCTGTCTTAAACAACCCTTTTTGTGATTTTAAAATCAGGATTAAGCATCAAAATATTCTGTCAGTGTAACAATGGCAGAGCAGCACGGGCAGCCACTGGTTTGTTCCATCATTGTTTTGAAGAATGACATGCGTCAAAAGAGGTCATATTTTAAACCATTAAATGCATTATTATCACTCTACTAAATAATTGTCACTCAAATGAGTGAACTTTAACAAATATCAGTATTTGACAAAATATAAACCATTTCATTATTCATATTATTTTAGAAAGACTATATCTGACAACGTAGGATATATTAAATTCAGTATGTGGGACACACTTGTATTGAAAGCTTATGATAAGCACCTGCAATAACTGTTACTTCTGTAGGTGGAGCTGTGATAGATATTTCCAATGTTAAATGCACCATAATTCATTGTCACAGCCTCAGGCACACACAATAGCTGCCACTTTATGATGAGAGCATATCATTTTTAGATTGCATGATCACAGTGGGTTCCTACAAATTACTCAGAATGTTTTTCAAAAGATAGATATAATTGTCATTTCATTTCTAAAAAACTTCCTGATGTTTAAAATAATATGTTTGGGACAGGGTCTTAAATCGGACTCAGGAACCCAAATCATTTTCGGGTCAGCATCAGTGACATAACATGAGAATCCTTAATTGTCCAATTAGAGCTGCAGGGTGGAGAAGGGATCTGGTAATTGAGAATTATTTTCAAAGGCAAATGGTAGCTATAACCAGCCATTGTCTAAAGGTATGGAGAATCAGGGAGTTCAAAAAATTAATGTTGGCTGGGGTAGGCGTTCCTGGCATCCCTGGGTAGCTCCAGCACACCTGTCTCGAAACACTGGGGAACGCTTTCTCAATGGGAATGGATGCATTCTGCCCTCTGTCCAGTAGAACTGAACCAAGTGGACAAGGATGGAGGTGGTTGCAGTGGATGTAGGTGCAGAGCAGAAAATGTTTCTCTGATCTGATAAAGTCTGCATAGAGGAGTGGCAACTGTCTAGCAGGCTTCTAATTATGTATGCAGCAGCAGCAGCAGATGAGCTGAGTACACTGTGTGCCATAGTTCTCCTGAACATTGTCAGATCAAGTGGCTGGTTGGATCACTGAGGTGTCAGAACACGCACATAAATGGAGCATGACTAAGCAGGGAACATCACTGAGGAGTGCAACATTCCATGAATATCACGCTGGAATAAGTGAGAGAGGGCAGGGTCCTCGTAAATACATCTCTATTTTGTAGGAGAAGAAAATACATAAATCAAGGAAAGCATCTCAAACTGGTGCTGAGTATCCCAGAGTGTCACACACTGAACCAGATGGGAATGGTGAGGTTGCCAGTGCATTGGACCATAGGCAATGATGGAATGATGTCTACAGACAGGGTTATTGTTCAAACTTCAGGTGTAGGGTAGGGAGGTCACATATGCATGATATGCACTGTGACTATACAAACACTATCGTCTGTTGGCTAGTTGTACTGAGGAACCTGCCGACTATTCTATCCAATATCAGAGTAGCCTTCTGCTAGGCTGAGGGAGTCAACTCCCTCGATTGCCATCATTCATTCACCAGGGCATTGTCTGTCAGTCTGTTGTGCTCCAGCGATGCTGGCAGCTTCACATCTCTCTTATGGGACCAAATATTTATTGTCCATGAATGCATATTTCTCAGCAACAACAATGCCAACTCTGGGCCCCTGGTTGAGCAGCTGTGTATAAATCTCCCAGTTTTCATGTTGGTCCCCTCATGTGAACCCTACTATGTCCTAGCCTCTCCATTTTCTCTGTGCATCCCAACAGAAAATCTCAAACTGCTGTTCCAAAATCTGTTAATGAGCTCTCCAACAAGTTGCTTTAGGAGCCAGAGATGCTATCTGATACTGTGATTGTTAATCTGGGTGCACATCAAAACTCAGCCGCATGGGCTTTCGGAAATCCATCCCTTCCTGTGTGCAATGCCAAGGGAGATTGACTTAATGTTGTTCATAATTAACTAACAAAACTGAACTGATTTGGAAAGCAACAGTGTTTGGATGCTAAAGTTTCTCTGCAGCTCAGGTTGAAGAGCTGGGAGTTTGTCTCCCCTTTATTGCCATAAGCATGGCACTGCTGTCCCCATGACTGGCATTACTTATAGTACTGTCATGCTATTGGTCCCTTATTGTTCATTTTCACTAGTCTCTTCCCTCAAAATCCGTGCCTTTTCTGATGTCCTCCATCCTGTAATTTAACAGTTTTCGTTTTCCTAGTCTTAACCATCTCCTTTTCACCACAGCCGTCCAATCCCTGATTACCTCCACCTTCAATCGGAATAATTTGGCTTGCATTTTCTCCAGATTAAAGGAATTGTTATAGGTTCCCACATGAGTCTGAGTGATACCTGCTTTTTTATTTGGAATATACCTATTTCCAGTCCTACCTTCACCTTTTTTTCCACTGGCATTTGTGCCACTTCATGCTCTCAGCCTGAGTTGAGAAATTTCATCAACTTTGCTTCTGATTTCCACTTTCACGTGATCTATCTCTGACTCCTCCCTTCTTTGACTTCTCTGACTTTTTTTTCAAACAGGCTATCAGCCAGTATTCACTAAAGCTCACTAAAATCTAAAGTCGCACAGTGTTTAGCACTGCTACCTCACAACTTCAGGGACTTGGGTTTGATTCCCAGCTTGGATGACTGTCTGTGTACAGTTTGCACATTCTCCCCATGTCTGCGTGGATTGGCTCCATGTACTTCAGGTTTATCCCACAATCCAAAGATATATGGCTTTGCTTGATTGGTGAAGCTAAATTGCCCTTTAGTGTCCCATGATGTGTAGGTTAAAGGGATTAGTGGGGTAAATATGTGAGGTTATGGGGATAGGGCCTAGGTGTGATTATTGTTGGTGCAGACTCGATGGGTCAAATGGCCTCCTTCTGTACTTTCTATGATTTATGTACCTTAACCACTCCCTGTGCAAAGTTTTATGTCCTCCCATGTGGCATGCTTTAGAGTAGGATTTGGGGAGGAATGGGTGGCGGGAAGGACTCAGGATGGTTTTCTCACCCAGCCACCACTGAGGCCTTTAAGTGGGCAACCAATGTCTACTTAAGGGTCTCCCCGTCCCAGCTGCTAATATCCCAGCATCAGATAAGTAGGGGAGGTCGTCATGCAGGAAGCATGAAAATTAAATCTATGTGGGCTTTCTTGTGGCCTCTCTGTGGGAAAATTTCTCATTCAAAAGCACACAGTGCCTGATCGAGGGACACAACATCAGGGAGGCAGGTCCCACAGAGAACCCATCTGCTGAGTTCCCTCCTTCCTCTCTCTCCCAAGACATTCTCCCCGCTGCCATCACTCACCTATAGCCTGCGATCTGGCAACAATCCTGGACCTTTGGATTGATGTTGTATTGACAAAAGCCACAAGCTCCTTTATCCTGAGGAAGGCCTGCTAGGTGCCTGAGTGGCCCTTAATAGGGCAGTCCTTTTCTAAAAGAGGTGATGCGGGACCCTCACCAGCTCCCCAGCCAGTAGTTGAGATATCCATTGCCTCCAATAAATACAGTTCGCTGCTTCCTGTGAGGACTCAATACCTTTCTCACAATTTTGCTGTCTCTATAGCATCTATATTATCAATATATTTTCCTTTTCTTGAACTGAGGATTGACTCAATCATGGTTGAAAATGTCCTCAGCCATGTCCGTTCTATCTCATACACCTGCTCTCACCCCTTTCCCTCCCTCCCAGAACCACAATAGGTTTCTCTTTGTTCTCACCTTCCATCCTACGAGGCTCTATATTCAATGGATCATCCTCTGTCATTACTGCCACTGTCAACATGATATCACCACCAAACACAGCTTCTCTCTCCTCCTATTTCAGCATTCCAAAGGGACTCTTCCTTCTGTGATATCCTGTCCACTCCTCAGTCACCCTTACTACCTCCTCCCTTTCCTCCAGCACCTTTTCACGCAAGCACAGGGAGGCAATTTCTTTCCTTTTATGTCCTCCCTTCTCACCATCCATGGCCCCCAAATACTCCTTCCAGATGAAACAATCATTTATTTGCACTTCTTTCAATTTAGTGGACTATATTTGCTGCTCACAATATAGTTGTCTATACACCAGAGAACCAAGCACATTCTGGATGGCCACTTAACAGAGCATCTCCATTCTGTCCACAAGCCGAGCCCTGAGTTTCCTGTCATTCTAATTCTTTGTCTTGCTCCCTCTCTGACCTCTCTGTCTCCGACTGCTACAATGTTCCAAAGAAACTCATCTCTTTCAAATGGACATTTTATAACCTTCCAACACTCAGCTCATCAATTTTAGATTGTAGCCTTTGCCAGCATTTTGTTTTGTTTTATCTTTAATGTTCTTTTTTCCCCTTTTGTTTCTCTCGTGTTTACTTTGCTTTTGGATGGCTGCTATTCAGGATCCTACTACTATTCACAGCTTCTCTAGACATATTCTTTTTAGAAATATAATGATGAAGACCAGGCTCATAAAAAAGAATAGAGTTGGGGTATTAAATATTCCTGGATGCAATTAGTTCAGTAAAGATAGGGAAAAAGAAAGAGGGAGGGACGGCAGTATTGATTGAGGAAAACATCACAATGCTGCAGAGAGACAATATTCATGGAGAGTCAAGGATAGAATCTATTTGGATTGAGGTAAGAAATAACAAAGGTCCATCAACTGCACTATTTATTCTACAGTCAACCAAGAAGTTGAGGAACCAATTTGTATGGAAATTGCAGGAAGGGGTAAAAAGACAAAGTAGTTATAATTGAGATATTAATTATTTTAATGTAGACAGGATAGTAATGATGTAATAGGTATAAAAGGGGAAAGAATTTCAGAAATATGTTCAGGAGAATTTTCTAGATCTGTATGTTTGCAGTCAAGTGAGTGAAGAGGCATTGCTGAATCTTGTTTGAGGGAATATGGTGGGACAAGTGAATTAAGGAATGTAAGGAAACATTAAGGATACGTTGATCATAATATTATAAAATTTAGGTTAGCAAGGGAACACAGTGACTCAGAGTTATAAATTATTAATTGAGGGAGGGCCATTTTTATGTAGCGAAAATGGATCTGAAAAATTAGAATGAAAGATTTGTGGACAAAAGTGCAAATGAACAATGGACTACCTTTAAATAGAAAATAATTTAATTACATTTATATTCAGGTATATTTCTATAAGAAAGGAAGAAAGGTAAGGCAAAAAAGGTCAGAATACCCTGACTGTGGAAGAGATGGAGACTGTAATGTTACCACCCGCCATGGGAATCGTAGCAGCCGAGGCACAGACCATGCAATGCTCCATTGACCTCAGGTGGAATTTTCTGGTTTGGGGATGAATGTGGCCAGAAAATCCCACCCAGAGTGTAAGGTGAAGCACAAAAGGTTGTGTTATTGATGTCAGGCTGACAACACAAGTAGAACAAGGTTGAACATACGAAGTTCAGAATGAAAGTGAAAAATGAAGGAACAAGTATAAAAAGGATTGCCAGGCAATATAAGAAAGTCAATCCTACAGGCCTGTAAATGGTAAAAAAAGTGATGATATGAGAAGTAGGTCTGATTAGAGATCAAAAAAAGTCATTTATAAATGGAAACAGAGGACATAGCTGAGATACTAAATGATTTATTTGCATCTCTCTATCAATGCCGATGTCATGCCAAAGAGAGGCAGTTGAAACACGAGATGGGCTAGCAATTGATAAAGAAGAAACCTTAGAAAGGTTGCTTATGTTATGGTTTCAGTGGGAAAATTGTAAAAGAAAATTACCGAATTTACTGAATGACGCCCAAAAGAAGAAAATACTAAAAATATTTTTTGTAACGTTTTTTGTAGCTTTAACTTTAACATGAGTCAGAACAAATGCAAATTAAACATGAAATTCAGATAAACTATACCATAAATAAAAAGGTAAATTTCACTGTAATAATTCAATACAACAAAGGATACATCAGAATCCCTGCATTACTCCACACACAATATGCAGCATGTTATGTATGTTGGGGCATATCCCTTTAAGAGAATGGGTCAAATGATCTGGGACCCAAGCTGCCTGGATGGAGCTTGCTTGGCCAATTTATCCTGACTGTGCTAAAGGAAGATGTGTTAATAAACTGTTCCAGTTAGTTCATTTCCATTTGGGCAGTACAGTGGCACAGTGGTTAGCACTGCTGCTTCACAGTGACAGGGACTTGGGTTTGATTCCTAGATTGGGTCACTGCCAGTATGGAGTTTGCACATTCTCCTCTGGGTGATCCAGTTTTCTCCCACAATCCCAAGATGTTCAGGTTAGGTGAATTGACCGTGCTAAAATTCTTCCTCAGTGTACCTGAATTGATACCAGAGAGTGGCAACTAGATGATTTTCACATTAACTTCATTGCAATGCTAGTATAAGCCAACTTGTGACTAATGACTTAACTTTACCTTGTGGTTTTTTTATCAGACCTCATACATAATACAACTTCACATTCTTTGCAAACTGGCCCCTGGTAAATAGGTTGTCTCACCTTGCCACTTAATCAGTTTGGTCCTCGAGTTGTTTTACAGCTGTATTCCACCCAAGATCTGTGACAAGGCTCAAATCTAACAACCCCTCTCAGTCAGGTCGTGTCAAACCCAGTGGCGTGGCTTTCCAAAGTTCCTTTTCAAATAATCAACCAATGATAGCTCAGTTCACAATCTGCTCCTCTGTTACAAATCTCAGCTCTTCGGCACGCATCAGCTACTCTTATCGCTTTGAAGATTCATTTCTTTTTACCTCAGGTATATATCACCTCCCCAAGAGCTTCTGAAATTCTATTTTCTTCTTTCCTGTCAAACAAAACCTTCATGACCTTTTTTTTAAAAAAAGCTTAGCTTGCTCCTACACACACCAGAAGTTTGGTACTGTGTTCCGCAGCAGAACTTCTTTGTATCTACATCTGTATGCTGATAATCTACTGCCTCCAGCTTTCTTTCTGTCTGGCCAATTCCACTTTAATGTTTTTTCTGTTGGTACTGCTTCCATACTCAGGATTGTCAAGTCACATGGACCAATATTTCTTGTTGTGCAAGAAAATTACAATTAATCTCTTTATGAATGATGCAAACTTTTAAAAGTTATGTTCAAAATTCTTATAAACAAATAAGGTTCCACAATTTTAAAGAAAGTACAGATTTTCCTTACTGCACCATTTCTGGGCCAATGGTCGTCACAAGTTGTGCTTGAAGTTGATAAATCACTATGACTGGATCAGATGCATCCAAGAATCCTAAGGGAATTAAAGATGGAAATTAAGAAGTTATCTTCTGGTCCTCCTTAGTTAAAGGGGTTGTACCAAGGGACCTAAAATTTGTTAAGATTACATCATGTTAAAGAGGCTTCGCATAATCTGAGGCTAAAAAGATTAATGAATCAGAGTAGATTAATTTAGAGTAAATATAGTATAGAAAAAACATAAAGTATCTGGAGTTACAAAGTTACTGTTTGCATATAACAGATATAACCACTGTTACAAAATTTAAACATGTAATTTTGAAAACATATTGCATTCTGCACTAAAAAGCATACACCTAAGCCAACTATATACTACTGTAAGGCATGATGGGACATAGCTGAGTAAAAGGAACCACATTCCTTGAAAACAATATAGCCACTGAGTGAAGCAAAAGAAACCTCTTATCAACGTGAATCTCAGATAGTTCAAGCAAACCCATAGTCAAATGAATAGAGCAATACAACCAAAGGAGTTGCTAGGAGATGGAGAGAAAGAACTTCATTTATGTATCTTCAAACCATCAGAGAGTAGAGTGTTATTAGTCAAGGTAAATTATCTATTCCAATAATGATTGGTTCCTGTCTGGCAGGATGAGCAGAGGGGGTAGGCAAATGATTTTTGAAAATTGTATAATTATAATTGCAAAAGCAATGCACTTCAGAATAATTTGGGCTGCATTAAATTGTTCTCCCATGTATGTCGACCAGACCTGGGAAATAAAGTACATCCTTAACCAGAATTACTGTCTCTGTGAGTTCTTTTTATTTGATGAACCATAATTAAAAAGAGAAGTCTCTCACATGACTCATACAACCCTACAATGCAGAGGAGGCCATTTAACCCATCAAGCCTGCACTGACAACAATCTCATCCAGGTCTTACCCCTTAAAACCACATATTTACCATGCTAAACCCCCTGATACTAAAGGAAATTTAAGATGGCCAGTCAACCTAACCCACATATTTTTGGATTGTGGCAGGAAACTGGAGCACCTGGAGGAAACCCAGGCAGACATGGGAAGAACAGGCAGACTCTACACAGACATTGATCCAACCCAAGAATCAAACCTGAGTCCTTGGCACAGTAAGGCAGCAGTGCTACCATGGTGTCAAGTCAGCATCATACATCGATCTCTAAAAACACTCCTAAACACTATTATTCAAAAGCAGATATATTAACTATATATCAGATTGTTTGAGAAAGCCTTTAGAAACAATAATGCAAAAAAAAACTAGACAAAAGTGGATAAATGAAGGAATGCCAGTGTGCACTTTCTAAGGGCAGATCATATTTCACTATTTTGATTGAGTTTTCTGATAAAGGAACAGATAGAGTTGATGAGGGTCTTGAAGTTGATACGATATACATGGATTTCTGAAAGGTGTGGATAAAGTGCCGCATAACAGCTTGCCAGTTGAAGCCCATGTGATGAAATGGATAGTGGCAGATGGATACAAAGTTGGTACCGTGACAGGAAACAGAGACAGTGGTTTTGTATTAAACTGGAGAAGGCATTCACTAGGGTTGATGTCTATCGCTTTTCTTGATCTGTATTAATAATCTAGACTCGGATGCAGTTTTGAACATTGCACTTGACAGAAAACTTGAAAGTATTGTAAGTGATGAGTGATCGATTTCAAGGCGACAAAGGCAGGTTAGTAGATTGGTAGATACTTGGCAGATGAAATTTAATACAAAGAAGTGTGAATCAATACATTTTGTTAGGAACATTGGGGAAGGGTAATATAAAGTAAAGAATACAACTCTAAAATGGTTAAGGGAGCAGTGAGACCTGAGGGCTATATGTGCACAAATCATTTAAAGTGAGAGAGCAAACTGTGGAATTGATTAATATGGCGTAAGGGAGCCTGGGCTTCATGAATGAAGGTGTCAAGTGAAAAAGCAAGACGTTATGATAAAACTTTCTAAAAGACTGGAAGGTTGTGTTTGACTCTGGCACCACACTTTAGGGAACTTCTGAAGACAGTTGGAAAGCTGCAGCAGAGATTTTGGTGAGTGGTTCTTGGAGCAAAAGACTTCATTTATTCAGATAGACTGGGGAAGCAGGACCTGTTCTCCTAAGAGAGTAGAAAATTGGGAGGAGATGTGATGGAGGTGTTCAAAATTTTGAGATGTTTGGATGGGTAGCAAGGGAGAAAATGTTCTGATTGGCATGAGGGTTGGGAAACAATGGATATTGTGATAACACGATTGGAAAAAGAACTAGCATGACATGAGGAAACTCTTTTTTATGTGGCAAGTTGTTGGAATCTGCAATGTACTCCCAGAGAATGTATCAGAGATAGTTTCAATTATGGCTTTCAAAGGGGAAATTGGATAATACTCCGACGAGAAAATACTTGCAGGACAATGGGCAAAAATGTCGAAGAGTGGGACTTACTGAGATGTTCGGAGAGACAACCAGTATGGATACAAGGGGCTGAATATCCTCCTTTGTTCAATAACTGTTGTGAGTTGGTTCTGCCAGTCTGCCAGTGCAGTGCCAAGGGGGTGGGCCTTGAGTGGAGACCATGATGTGGATACTGTGAAAGGGGAGTAGTCTGATGGGGGGATTTCATGCAGGGATGGATCATGAAAACAATCATAATGATTGTAGGAGGTGGGGGGGAGGGGTGGTTCATGTCTGGTGTCATGATGGAAGAGGCATGTCCAAGTCAGGCAGAGTGACTCATCAGGAGGGCCCTGATGCCTAAATGCATTGACTGATGTCAGGAAGACATGGAGGGACATGCTACCAGGGGGTTGGAGGTGGTGGGGGGGAGGAGGGGGGTGGGAACTGACATCCTGATATCCATGGTGGAGGGGGAGGGAAGTGCCCTTCCATTGCACTCGAAGATCTGGATGCCCTTGTGAAACAGTGCCTGAGCACTCTGTAGCCAAGCTCACTGGTGCATTAAGCCCTGCTCACCCAGTACTGTGTGACGCTCCCAACTCTCTAACTAAATAACTGAGTGAGTGTGAGAGGGTTGCAGTTTGGAGCCAGCCTGAGAGACTGGCATCGATTACTCCATTATTCTTGCTGTAATGAACTTAGAAATTTTTTGGGAGAATTTTGCCCTAAAACTATTTCTCTCTCTCTGCAGCTGCAGGCAGAGTTGCTAAGTTTTTCTCACATTTTCTGTTTTTAATCCCTTCTAAGAGGCCTTCCTTCCCTATTAGGAAGGATGACCAACAGTCCAATCTACAACTTGAATGAATCAACACTATTTCTGGAAATGATTATCTGATAAAAAATGTTTCATTGATTAAAAACAATTCACATCTGACTCTCCTTGGTCATGGGGGAGAATAATGACTTTGGTTACTGGTGAAGAGAGATTACAATTTATTCTTGTTGAATATATTAATGATCATTGCATTAATATGTAAATTTGCACTTATGTTTGTAATCTTATGAATCCAGTCATTCCTGTGTACCTGCTAAATGTAATTCACCAAGACTTCTTCAACAGCTCCTTCAAAACCACCTAAAAGAGAAAGAGCAATAGATATATGGGAACACCGCCACTTGCAAGTTCCCCTTCAAGCCATGCACCGAAAAAATATTGCTGTCCCTTCACTATTGCTTTATCAAAATTCCGGACTTGCCTCCCATAAAAATACTGAGGGAGTGCCCTCATGAGATGGAATGCAATGGTTCAAAAGGTGGCTCACCACCATTTTATCAAGGGCGGTTGAGGATGAATAACAAACTCTGGCCTTTGCAGCAACACTTTCATCCCATGAAAGAATAACAAAAAGGAAAAAAATGTAGTTCACAATATGAAATCCCTGTCCCCTCTGTGTCTCACACAGGCACATGTCTGCACCTACACACACAATTACTGTCAGCCAGATGGAAAACTCTGATACAACACATTGCTCCAACTAGTGGCCCAGCTGAGAATTAACTAAGATCATTCCAACCATATCTGGCAGATTGGAGTAGAAGCAAGTTCTGGGCTGCCAACCCGCGAGCATCTGGTTGGGAAGCTAGACCTATAGGCTAGCAGGCTGTCTTATTTAAAGCAGCTCTAAAAATGTCTTGCTCACATACTCAGCTGACAGCTTGACATTAAAGGCCATATGTCGTACACACTGCATACGATTTGATCATTGCACTCAGCTTGTACTCTGTAGCTGTGCGATAACACTTTCCAGAGAACCTTAGTTCATAAACAAAACAGGGATGTCTGCTTCTGATGAGCCCAAGTTCTCAGCAAAGTGTGACAGTACAGCTTGAGTTTTGCAGGGCTGTGAGAGAGAGAACAAGCAGATGATGATGGATAGCGGTTTATAAGGATGTACTGCACAAAAAGTACTAATAGCCCTCCAAGACAAATACAAATTGAATCCTTTCCACAGTTGTAATTCAGGATCAAAACACTCAGCACTGTATGTTGTTCATGAATGGATCATAAATAATGGTTTGTTTTTTACGCTTAACAAACTGCAGAATTTTACTTAATGAATATCTTGCTTCAAGCAACCAGGGCAGCATAGAATCTTAGGACAGGATATTATAGGGGGACAGATGGCTGGCACCAAGTCAGTTGCTCCCCACCCCCCTCCCCTCCCCTTGCCCCCACCCTCCCTCAGAAGCAAAGCCGGTGTTGGGTTGCCCTCTTCTGTCTGCCTACTTCCCATTCCATCCACAAAGGACAGCCACCAAGAGAGAAAGCAGTCCCATCCTTTCTGCTCTACGAAAAGAAGCAAACTGCCCACTTCTGTCTAATTGCCCATGCCAACAGTTTGATGGTGTGAGATACACATCACTGGGATAACAAGTCCCATCGACCCTCGATTATCTATTTAAATATGGTAGACAGACAATTGATTTCAGTGTCCACCCAACCCCATATTATAGCAGTGAGCTCAAGGGTAGATTACAAGACAGTGAGGGAAGGCAGCTGTCTATGCACCCTTCTGTCCAATCTAGCCTCTAGTTATTATAATCTAGGGAAAGAGGGAATAGTGGTAACATCTGTAATTGTTTAACATTTGCAACTTGATTCATTGGCAGTTATTAGACACTTTTCACTTCTAGGGAAAACAATAGATCATTTCACTTCTACATCAAGTTATTTCCCTCAGTGCCAAGCTGGGCTCTGTTTTCCCCCAATATTCATTTCAATATAGCAATCTGAGCACAAACTGAATATCAAGAGCAGAATTGGACTAAGGGAATGGCCAAGTAGGATTGGAGTGGTTCAGGGATCAGACCAGCAGGGGCATGGAGGGAACGGGGGCATCAGACAGGAAGGAGTGGTGTCAGGTTGAACCATGAATGTACGGGTGTTCAGGCTACAGTGTGAGGTGGGGGTTCAGATCAGGGGTGTTGTGTGTACTCTGTGTCGGGTTTGGCCATGGTCATAATAGGGGGTGAGATTGGGCCTGGGTCAAGATGCATGGATTGCAGAATGTGAGTGTTCCTTTATGGGGCTAGATGTGTGGAAGGTGTCCAGTGCACGTCTCGGTTTGGGTAGTCTGAAGTTAGAAGTGCTTTTCTTTCTTCTAACTTTCTCAGACTAACTTTGAAAATAAGTTGGCAGAACTATCTGAAGTTAGTTATTTAAATACCTTCATCCGATGGCTCCCAGTCCAATGCAATTCTGGACAATTGTTGGGTAAAGCCTTACCTGAGAATTTCTGAGAGGGATCTCCCAGCACAGCTTTGGGATATCCCCCAAATGTGACATTGGGGAGCCAGGAAGTTATGGCTCACTGTGATCTATCTGCCTGATTGTGATATTGTGCTATGTCAAAGAGCAAAGAACAACATTGCACAGGAAACAGGCCCTTCGCCCTATGAGCCTGCACTGCCCATTTTAACACGCGAGTGCCTCATTCCAATCCTTCTTCTACCTACGACCTTTGTCTACATCTAGTGGACTCTACAATAAAGGGAGTGCAATTTAGGGAATTATATGGGCACCAGATTAAGGGAGATCCAATTTAGGAACAATTTATTAACACTAATCAGCCTGAAAGCACGTTTTTGGCAGGTGGGACAAAACCAGAGCACCTGGAGAAAATCCATGCAAGCATGTGGAGAATGTGCAAACTCTCATAGACACCAACCCAAGTCGGAGATCCGACCCAGGACCCTGTAGCTGCACAGCAAATAGCGATAGTCACTGAGCTGTCGTGTTGCCCATCAATTGATCCAGTTTAAGCGTACACTAGTGAGGTGAAGCACTAGGCAACTCTCGACACAACATCCAAAAGCAGCCCTGGCACGACCCACCGCATGTATGCCCGTTGTTGGCCAACAAGGTGGACCAAATCGCCTGTGGATGCTAAAAAAAAATCAATAAACATATAACAGCCTATAAAGACATTAATGGAAGATCCCCAATAGTTCCAACATATGAGATAGGGCAGCCATAAAATTTGTTGGATGGTCGATAGGACCCTATTAATTCCCAGGAATGTCCTGAGGCTCTTGATCTTGAACTAGAACATGCTTTGGTATCCTTCCATCTCTAGTCTACTCATGTGCCTGTCTAGGTAAGTCTTAAACAACCCTAGCCTGTCTGCCTCCACCACCCGACTTGGCGGTGCATTCCAGGCCCCCACAATCCTCTGTGTGAAAAACATCCCTCTGACATCTGAATTATACCTCGCCCTTCTCACCTTAAGCCCGTGACTTCTTGTGATTTTTGCATCCAACCTGGGAAAAAGCTTCCCACTGTTCACTCTATCTATACCCTTCATAATCTTATATACCTCTATTAGGTCTCCCCTCATTCTCTGTCTTTCCAGGGAAAACAACCACAATTTGCCCAATCTCTCCTCATATCTAAGACCCACCATACCAGGCAGCATTCTGATAAATCTCCTGTGCACTCTCTCAAGGCTCCACATCCTTCCGGTAGTGTGGCAACCAGAACTGGACATTGTCATTGACAGCGATGGAATAAAATTCAAGTTGTTATTAACAATGACTGTTGGTATAGCTCGACAAACTACTTGGCATGTTTATAAAATGGAAATGAAACATTCCTTGGGACTTCAGCCATTCACAAGAATGGTCCCAAGGTTGAGGAAGTTCAATCATGCAAAAGGACTGTTTTCCTTCGAGAAGAGAGGAGATTTGACAGAGGCATTCAAAATTATGAGGAATCTTAACAGGGTGAAAATGGGGAAGATGTTTCCTCTTGTGGGAGAAAGTAGAACTAGAAACAGTAGAACTGTTTAAAAATAAGGAGTCACCCATTTAAAACAAAGGTGAAATGAAATTCTTTGATTCAGATGGTCATAGGACTTTGCAAAGCTCTTCCTGAAAAGGTTGTGGAAATAGAGTCTTCGAATATTTTTATGGCAGATAGGTTTGTGGTAAGCAAGGAGATGAAAGGTTATCAGGAATAGATGAAGTGCAGATTCAGATGAGTTATGATCTTATTAAATGGCAGAGTAAGCTCAAAGGGCTGAATGACTTACTCCTGCTCTTAGTTCATGTGTTTGTATGTATGCTTAGTAGATAGGGAAGAAAATGTCTCCGTTGGTGAAGAGTGAACAGGGAACTACGGATCTGGTAGCCTTACATCAGTAGGTTCTACAGAGACCTGGTTCTCCTGGTCCATAAGTTGTCAAAGATAAAAAAATCTTCAAATAATTTATGTCAAAGAAATAAAAAAAATGGGACTGTCCTCAAGAAGGATAGTCAGATGAGATTGCAAGTGGAGATAAGAAAGAATAATTGAAAACTAAGGTATTAGGAAGAGATCCAAAAATAGGGAAGGAAGAAGCAAGGCAGAATGAATGACAGAGAGAGAGATCCATGGGGCAGGAAAATAGTGATGGAGTGGAGAGAACAAGGTCTTAGGAATCACCCAGTGTCAGAGAAATGAAGGTGTAAGTGGAAATGTGAGGATATCAATAAAGTGACATTAGCGAAAGCCATGGAGGAGGCACAGTGGCACAATGGTTAGCACTGCTGCCTCACAGCGCCAGGGACCCAGCTTCAATTCCTGGCTTGGGTCACTGTTTGCGTGGGGTTTGCATGTTCTCCCGATGTCTGTGTGGGTTTCCTCTGGGTGCTTCAGTTTCCTCCTACATTCTGAAAAGTATGCTGGTTAAGTGCATTGATCCAAAACAGGTGATGGACTGTGGCAACTGGGGAAATTTCACAGAAACTTCATTATAGTGTTATTGTAAACTTTACTTGTGATAAATAAACAGAATGGTCCTGAATTCAATAACTGGGGATCAGAGCTGTAGCATTCTGGGTAAGTTATCATTTGTGGTGGGTGAAAGTCAGCGAAGAGAACATTAAGGAATATAGAGTCTAGATAATAAAAACATGGAGTAGATTTTCAGCAACAATAGCAGAACAACAGAGGAGGAGGCAAGCATTGTGGTAATAGAGTGGTGTGGGTGAGGAAGCTCAATTTCACCTTGAGCAATAACTGGAGATTCTGCATATTCTAACATAACCTTCTGGATCGGCTGATCAAAGCAATATTAAAGGCACTCAGCTGTTCATGAGAACCAAAGGCTATGGTTCCCATTCTGTCAACATCAACGGCACACCATTTTGGCTCATTCACATTGTGAAAACAAGTGGGTGGGTGTATAAACAGATTTGGATCACTGAAAGACACAGGGAGCTCATGTCATTACTGTATATGTGGAAGCTAATTTGACACTTTGGGGTGAAGAGTTAACTTCTAAATTAAGTTGAAGTGGGAAACCAGGGATAGAAATCTGAGGTCCATTTGCAGTGATCAGGTCAACATATTGGATATTGGAGAAATGCTCCAATTATCGGGCAAACCAACATCTTTAATCTGATGGTGCTTCTCTATAATCATTAAGATAAACTGTTAAATGCACAAATTGAACCCAAATTTCTTCAATGATTTGGCTATGTTACATTAAAATGTTCTCATGCATTATAACTGCAGATGTTCGAGTAGGTTCACACTTTGCATTTCTGTGGGGTCTTCTAAGTTTGTTCCAAGCTAACAAAATGTGCTAACAGTAATGCAATAGGGCACAAATCAGATCCATTGTACAGTGAACGGAGACAATGAAAGAATGACCATAAATTTAAAAGGAAAATTAAACAGGCATGCCAAACTTTGCTTAGACCCTCGGCCACTTTTATTTTGGTTAAGTAGAATGGTAAAAGTTGATTATGATCTAATTCAACGTGATGAGTGTTCTTTTTATTTTGTTTTATGTTTTGATTGCAAGCAATTTTTATTTACAAAAGAAAAGAGAAACAGATTCTAATAAATCTTCTTACTGACAAGTATTTTGAAGAAGCATTTTTCAAATAATATGAAGCAAGAGGATGATTCCCAGTAATTGAGCATTTAAGATTGAAGACCATAATGTTTGATCATAATAATGATGAATGAACAAATTGCAGGTGAGGAATAAATGCATGGTTAAAGACTGAAATCCTAAAGTTACTATCAAAATGTGCAACTCCATTAGTTTATTTTTTAAATGCCCTTTCCTTGTCTGGTTCACTATTGAGCAGGCTAGTTACAAACTAAATTATCTACTTGCTGCATATTTGATGTGCAATAACATTTGAAGGAGATTACATTTTCTTTATTTACATCTTCAAAGCATTTCATTCTGGCAACTAGTTAAACTGTGCCATGTTGCTGTAGGACCCACCTAGCATTATCCGTCATTAGTTAGATTTACCTTACCCATTCAATCTCAACAACCTTAAACCAAATTTGTCACAAAAAGTCTGAATTGGTCTGATGCTAATGAAATTACTTTGTTATTTAAGGTCTTCACATATTTAATTAATCTGTTAATGATTCTTTTGGTGATATGATAATTAATTACTGCTGATGAACACTGCATTCTGCTCCCTCTCCTTACCTTATCTATGAACGGTATGCTTTGACTGTGTGGCACACAAGAAACAATACTTTTTACTGTAAGATGTGACAATAATAAATCAAATCAAATTAACTTGACAGAAAATCAACTATTATAAGTTTCTTTACGGGTATATTTATTAGTTATTTTGAAAATATTCTATTTTAAATTAAACCATTTAAAAAATATTTTCTTCCTGACTCTGTTTTGTCTTAATTTTTTTTTTCCCTTTTTTTATTTTTCTTTCTATACCTGAATTAGCATTAAATTTATTCACTCGAACTTAAACTTTCTTCTCAATCCTTGCAGGGTTAATTCCAAAATACTGTAACCAGGAGATGTTTAGTTACTTGCCTCGTTCAATCAGGTTCCAGACAGTTGATTTCTCTTGTTGTGCATTTCATTCATCTTGTAGTGAAAACATCATTGAGATTGAATGGGTAAGGGTAAACTTAATTAATGACAGACAATGTTAGATTGTTCCTGCAGCGGCATGGCTCATTTTAACTAGTAGCTAAAGTGAAGTGGTTTGAAGACACAAATAAATTAAGACGTTATCGCCTTCAAATATTATTGTATATCAAATATACATCAAGTAGATAAGTTATTTGTCATAGTTTCGTATTCTAATCAAGACTCTGTAACTGGAAGTACAGAAGGATTATTGTTGTCAAATTTCGTACAGTGGGCTTAGTCTTCAGAGGCAGATGGTCACTGAAATGTTACTTTATACTCGATATAACCTTTAGTTTTTGACCATATCATATTTCTTTACAACAACCACAAAAGCATGCATTTTCACAGCATCATTCCACGGTGTTTCACAAGCGGATTATCAACTTTAACACCAAGTCACAGAAGGAGATATTGGAATGGGTTACTTGGTCAAAGTGCTAGTTTTTAAGGAGTGTCTTGAAGATGAAAAGTGACTTTTCGAAGCACAATTATTTTGTATTTCAGTTCTGGTAGCTATCTTCATAATATATGTGTTTCTTTCTCATCATCTCTTCCTTTCTTCCTTTAAATCGCTTTTGATTTACGAATCATGTTCATCTCAGTTATGTTCTGTTAGTGTAAATGCTAGTATCTTGCCTGAGGTTATTTGTGAATCCCCCCCTGTTCTGTACAGTAACTAATACAGAAAGTCTATGCTTGAGCTATTGAAAGAGTTGACTTGGAGCCAGTTTTAGATACAAATTAAATTTGTTTTGAGTTTAGATGCCAAAAAACAGGATTTCTTATTGGCTCTAAGACAGCTAAATATGATTCATTAATATGAACCTGCCTTCAGTTGAGAATCAAAGCCAATATGTGGGCTCATGGTGTCATTTCTCCCCTTTCTCTCAAGTCAAGCAAGCCGTGAGTGGAGCATTGTGATTGTTAGTACAAATAAATAGTCAGATATAGTGCCAAGTCTTTACCTATTCTCACTTCAATAGAAGGATGAGCTACCTGTAGAAAAAATGTCCAAAGTCAAAAAGCAAAGGCGTGCATCTTTCACTTTCAGTGGACATTTTTCACAATTTCTGTGAAATACATAACTATCTTTCCAAACTTGAATCAGCATATGGAGGCACATACTTGAAATATTGACTGTTTCTTTCTCCACAGTTGCTGCTGGACCTGCTGAGATTTTCCAGCATTTTCTACTATTATTTTCTATCTGAAGCATAATAGAAGTTGTTCTATTTGTGAAGTAGGAATGAAATCTAACTTTGTCCCTCTGTCACTATTTTATATTTGGCAGTGGAAGATGAAGGCAAGCTGTGTGATGTGTTATTACAGTAAGAAGTCTCACAACACCAGGTTTGAGTCTAACCAGTTTACTTGACATGTTACTAGACAGGCAGGAACAGGAAGGAGAGTATGGGGCAGAACCACGTTTCGGGATCCTTTATCTCTTCCTGAGCCTCAGGGTGGCATGGTGGTACAGCAGTTAGCATTGCTGCCTCACAGCACTTGGGACCTGGGTTCAATCCCTGGGTTGGGTCACTCTTTATGCGGAGCTTACACATTCCCTCCGTGCCTGCGTACGTTTCTTCCGGGTGCTCCGGTTTCCTTCCACAGTCCAAAAATGCACGGGTTAAGTGGATAGGTCATGCTAAATTGCCCCTTCGTGTCAGTGGGTTAGCTCGGGTAAATGCATAGATTATGGTGCCAGGGCCTGAGTGGGATTGTGGTCAGTGCAGACTTGATGGGCCAAATGGCCACCTTCTGCATTTTAGGATTTTATGATTCTATCATTCCCCCAATCACCACCATCTCCTCGCTGTTTCTCCCATTCCCTCATTCCCCCATCCCCTCACCCACTTCTCACTCTATCCTGGTGCAACAGGAACTATAGAGCTGTCAGCCATTCAGAATACTATGCTGTCAATTCTCAAGGGTGGGATTCCCTCCCAGGTGGGGGTAGACGGCCCCATTTTGAATCAATATGGCTGTTCCCGGTGTATTATTGTGGCATTCTGAATCCGTTTCCCTGGTGCCAAGTAAACCCTTACTAACCCAAACACATTTGCACTAATAAAGCTGCATGAGCCAATCGCACTGATAGTTTTAACCTGATCCAGGATAAACTAAGTCTATCCTGACAACTTTGAGGAGTCTACAAGGCTAACAAGTTGGGTTTGTTACTCTGTAATAAGTTGAACTCCATTGTTTTTTATTTAAAATATAAGTAACCTCTTCGCACACCATTGCACAATGATAGTCAGAGAAAAAGACGGTTTCACCAAATCCAATGTTACTTTGGCAGAAATAATAAAGAACAGATTGAGTATCATTGCAATATAACTACTCATGTTTTGATGCTTAATGCTGTTGTTGATGTAGAATATAGGTTTGACATTTCTGATGCAGATAATAACTGACTGACAGCGCAAAGTTAAGGAAAAGATACAAAGTTTGCAATCAAATACCAACCAACTCAAATACCAAGCTTTTTTGCTGCCTTTGGATGGACCTATCTTATACTAAGTTCATCTTTCTCCACACCCTATCTGTAATTGTAACACTATATTCTGTACCCTCTCCTTTCCTTCCCCTCTATATACTTTATGAACAGTATGTTTTGAATGTACAGCAAGCAAGAAACAATATTTTTCACTGTACATTAATACACATGGCAATAATAAATCAAATCAAAAAACAAGGAATCTAGACTCTTGATGGCCAGAACATTACACTGGTCCTCTGGCTAGTGGTCAGTTATGATGTGGAGATGCCGGTATTGGATTGGGGTAAACACAGTAAGAAGTTTGACAACATCAGGTTTAAGTCCAACCGATTTATTTGATAGTAAACTTGTGAGTTTATGATCAAACAAATTGGTTGGACTTAAATCTGATGTTGTCAGACTTCTTATGGCCCAGTGACATTACAATTATGCCGCCGTCATCTTGTTTTCAGTTGTTTTCAAAATGTATCATCAATTGAACATGCACTGCACAATCTCCTCTCATTTTTTATGAATATACATTGGCCTAATCAGCAATTCTTAAAGCAAAGCACTCAAGGCCAGCAAGAATAAAATGGGGTAAGTTAATATCTTTATGCTTTGGTTTTTGTGGAGACAAAGATTCCTTAGGCTGTTGCCACAGCCCTTCGTTTCACCACCTTGACCCACCCTCTTTCAGGGAATACCTGCAGGCCTTTCATTTCAGGAGAGCCATTTGAATTTCCCAAGGCGCTGCCTAGGGCCCGAATTCTCTAGCTGTTCATGCCAATGGGATTCTCTGATCCAGTGTAGTGAGCGGAGATTTGGATGAGCTCCAAATTCTCTGTCCTTACTTGCAACGGCAGAGGAGCGTGAATGGCTGGAGTATATCATACTGTCTATCTATATTAGGATTCCCCTGGATTTCATGTGCACTAGTCTGAATCAGCAATATTGCATCAGGGTATCTGTTTGGGTGGGAATCTCACCAGTTCTGCTGATGTGAGGGCCTGCACACAAACTGATCAAGACCTGTTGCCCCTATTGCCCCAGGTGTGTCTTTAACTATTTACCCTGAAGGTAAAACACTTCCTTTTTACATCATTACTCTGCTCCTAATCAGTTGATGCCTAAAACATCAGACAAAGATTAAAAATTGATGCAGTTTCTCAGGTGACCAGGCAGCATTTGTTGAGAGAACACAATGCAAAATTTTCTTTCCATTTGCACCCCTGGTAATGACATAATCACAGAACATCGCTAATTTCTGATGCAAACTGTTGTGGATATATAGATTGAAATAATGCATACCTATCCTTAAAATACTGCCAAATTCCTTAATCTTTTACATTGAATCTTCACCCAGACCTTTGGTCATTCATCGGCATAGCCCCATTCTCCCTCTAAATAAACAAATAATGTAAATTTTCTGCATTTACACAGATTGAGAACATAAATGTAAGAAATTTGGAAAGGTGTAAGCCATTTGAGCTTTCTCTGCCAGTCGATATGATCATTACAGATCACAGAATCCCTACAGTGCAAAAGGAGGCCATTTGGCCCGTTAAATGAGCACTGACTCTTTGACAGAGCATCCTACTTAGGCCACATTCCCTGTATCCCTACATATTTATCCCACTAATTCCCCTAACCTACACGTCCTGAGACACTAAGGGGCAATCTTGCATGGCCAATCAACCTAACCCACACATCTTTGGACAGTGGGAGGAAACTGGAGCACCTGGAGGAAATTCACACAGATACGGGGAGAATCTGCAAAGTCTGCACGGTCATCTGAGGCCAGAATTGAATTCAGGTCCCTGGCACTGTGTGCCATCATGCCACCCATCTGAATCTTCGACCTGCACTCCACCTTTCTGCATTGATCCCATAATTTTTATGTTCAAAAGTATACCAATCTCTGTCAAGAAAATATATAAAGTTGTACCTAAATTCTCAAAATACTGGTATCCCTGAAACAATGGTGTTTTACCTTACTGACAACAGTTGTGACTATCAGTAATTCAATGATACACAGAATTAATTTTGACTAAATGTAATTGATTCAAAGATAATCAAGTCAGATATCTTTTTATAGTGGAAATGGATACTAAGGAAATTAAACTGAACAAAGACCAAATATGGCTAAATATATGGTCTGTCTGTGACCTCTAGTAAAAGAAGCTACCTTGTGACATTGGGGAAATTCACATCATTACTCCTGATGAGCTGCAAACGACCTCTTTTGGATTGAATAGATCAAATGTAAGACGAACTGTACAAAAGCTATTTACAATTCATAATTAGGCTGGTCATTAGGAGTGTGCTCATCTGCTCAGACTAATCTCCCTTTCAGTTTGTTATGGTTAAGACATTTACCGATCTCAGAGGTACAGATGTGGGACACATGTCTCTTGTCAAAGACAGAGTGGAGAAGTGAGGATCGTGTGACATAGGCCTCTGGCTTGTGAAGCAGACTTTGCTGGATTGCAAAGTCTCAGTCTGCTTTTTTAAAAATTTTTTTGACTAGCGCCCTCCCAGGAAAAGAGTTCTAACCCAGTTTGGACACCTGGCCCAATTTACACAGCTTCTGTTGGAAATTCTGTACCATCACTTCCAAGGCTGACTCATCTTTGTGTGCCTGTCTCACTGTGTGAAGTCAACATCACTAGAAAAATGTACTCTGCATCACTGGTTTTCAACACACTGACTTGTGAAAAGATATATCTCATTGGAGTTTAATTCTGGATCCACGTGAACCAATATTTACTTTCTCTTTGGTCACTGCACTGTAAAATCTTATTTTCTCTATCCCTCTTTTACTGTATGAATGCAAGGGAATGGGGGGAATGCTGTGAGCCTCCTCAGAGTGTGTGCAAATAAATACATCCTATCTTAAGTTCACTACAGTGTTATTACCAGAAAATTAGATCATACCAAAACTGAAAGGCTGGGAAAGATGTTGCTGCTTATAATGGGTGGAGTTGCGGGTGGAGGGGGGAATCAAAAAATATGCTTTGA
The DNA here is from genome assembly GCA_024679065.1 of Sphyrna mokarran. Classification (NCBI taxonomy): domain Eukaryota; kingdom Metazoa; phylum Chordata; class Chondrichthyes; order Carcharhiniformes; family Carcharhinidae; genus Sphyrna; species Sphyrna mokarran. Next base: position 78,325,311 of record JAGIQG010000002.1, read on the forward strand.
TGAGTTTTAAAATGTCACAGAGTTTTCATGAGTTCTGGCAGTTGTCCTGGGATCATAGGGGATGGAAAATAAAACAATACAATTAAATATGTAAATCTTTTAAACAATAAAGACCAAACAGCACACAACAGATATTTTAATATAACATATCTGACAAAGTTAGAACAAGCTTCAATTTTTTGTTTTTTCAGAAGGATCCAAAAGTTTTAAGTGCACAGAAGTAAATAATTCTGATGGGCCAACTTAAAACGGCATGGATTAGCAATCATAGTCCAATAAGGGGGAAATGGCGAAGAATACAATAAGCTTTTCAACAAGTTACCGATCAATTTAAGGTACATTTTGTGAAAGTGAATGTGAACTTATCCAGTGACGTGTTTGATTGTGAAGAAAATAGCATGACTCAAAAAAAAGTTACAGCCCTTTAAATGATAATAAGAATATAGCATCACTCTTCTTCAGCCATTGTACTAGTTTATATATAGGGCTGGGAACCTGTTTTAATAATGTCCAATTTTTGAGATGTAAGTCAACTAAAACTACTTGATATTTTAAAAGCTAAAAAAGCAGCTGTGCAGAGAGAAGTCGCTGTTTCAGGTTGATGACCTTCCATCAAAATTTTGCTTCTGTGCCTTTGTAAAAAACAAAAGAAAAATTTGAAGTTTGTGTTCCCTGTCCTAACTGTTAAATACATTAGGATAAAAGATATGGGTGTTTGGTCTTTCTTGTTTAAAAAAGATTTAAGTGGTTAGGTTTGCTGATTTTCATTTTCCACCCCCTAGGATTCCATTGTTCTTACAGGGCAACTTCCAGAGTTAATGAAAGCTCTGTGACATTTTAAAACTCATCAAAGCTCATTTTTTGATTGCTATCAAATTAAGTATTGAAACATTTAATATAATTAAGAAAATTAAAATTAAGAACATCTAGGAAGCCATGTGTATTCTTTCTTAATCATAGAATAGAATCCGTATAGTACAGAAGGAGGCCATTCAATCTATTGAGTCTGTATCAACCACAATCTCAACTAGCCCCTATTTCTGTAAACCCCATGTATTTACTCCACTAATCTCCTGACACTAGGGTCAATTTAGCATGTCCAATGAACCTAACCCACACATCGTTGGATTGTGGGAGGAAACCGGAGCATCGGAGTAAACCCATGCAGACACAGGGAGAAAGTGCAAACTCCACACAGACAGTGACCTAAGGCCAGAATTGATCCTGCGTTCCTAGCATTGTGAGGCAGCAGTGCTAATCACTGTGCCACCAGGTCACCTTAATATTGAGACCAACATAGCTTGAGTGGTTTCCTATGCTAGCAAACTTTGAACTTCTGGATGTCTTCAGGGAAAACATCTTTCTCAATCAAAACCATTGGCTTACAGATAACAAAGCACTTCCCCTAACATAGGACCTTAAAAAATAAAACACACAAACACATCTGAAATCTTGTAGCCCTATGGGCACACACTTCGCAGTCTATAAATTGGTAATAGCCCCATCGCTTAATGGCGGACCTCCTGGTTGACTGCAACATCACTCATAGCAACTCCCCCAAGTGGCACAGATTTTCAACCTTTCACAGAAAATCTGGACAAACCTCAGCGGCCTGAGCAAGGCAGATGTGGCCACTTGATCTGCAAGTAAAACATAAGGACTAGCTTAAATTGTGAGACCATCATGCACATGCTGATCATCTGCCCTGAGAGATCCATTCCTGGTGGATCACAGACCATTCACACTGCATCAGATGAAACCATGAATAGATTGTTAACCCTCAACGTTGAACTGTAACTGCTTCCCCAACTCTATGAAGATAAATTAATGAAGAAAAGTAATGTAACTTTTTGAAGAAATTTTCAGCATTTTTCAATCTAATAAAATTTATTATCTGCAAAGGACTTTCTGTTGTAGAAATTTGACAGGTTGGAATAATGCCGGAGGGATTTTATTCTTCTGCGTGCACACAAAATGTTAAAGTAAAATTACAGCAATAAGATCAATTTTTGACTAGACCCAAACACAGAACTCTAGACCTTCAAGTCTGTAAACATTTTGGGTATGAACCTTCCCTTATAACTGTAGGGTCACCAGAATTTCTATCTTCTTTGCAGGATTTTTGACAATTGAAATTTATGTGTCTCTATGGAAGCACGACTATTTAAATATAACCTTCTGGTAGAATTGTTATTTATTGCATTTTGCATGCACAAGAGATGAAGGAAATGCTAGAAAATTATCATATGTGATCCTTTGTGTGAAAAGAGTAAGCACTGGAGTGCCAAACCCTTAAAACCAGACTTACCTCAGGATATTGACTGTCGTGAGAAATTGAGATGCCATGCTGGTGTGATAAGAGATGCTCTAACAAGGTATTGGTAAAAGAACATTGTCAGGAATTATAAGGGGAGTTTTGTCCTGAATCTTGCCTTTGTTACAACCTAACCTGATTCTAACACTGGGAGCAAAATGTGGGAATATATTCCTCTGTCTAACACTGCTTAGAGGAATATAAACAAAAAAAGTGGCATGATGGCACAGCATGTTGGAACATCGAGAGAGGTGGCATGCATATTCACACTAGTGATTCTCCACATGCTGAGGTGCTAATCTCAGCCAAACCCCTGCTGGGAAGCACCAAATGAAGGCCAAGTACTTCTTCGCACATTGAGAAATCAGAAGGAGAGGCATTCTTGCTATGTTACGGTTCATCTTCTGGAGGCTGGTTTTCAAGTGAAAGCTAGTAGGTCACTGGCCTACAGTCTTCACCATAGGTGTCCAAAGAAAAATTAGGAAAGATATTAGAAGAAAAATTCAGCTTGTTTGTGGGGGTGAACTATCATTTCATTCAATTTTTTGACAGTCAAATAAAGGTGTTGAAAAACAGAGCTCTTGTTCGTATTACAGAGACTTGCCCACTCGCCACATTACAACAAAAAATAAATTATATGCAGAACTATATCAAGGTGCAATAGGATCCAAATCCCTTAAACTTTCTAAGGCATGGTTTTCAATGTGTTTGTGCTAGGAGAATGCTCAGAATGTTGATTTTTGAGTGCTGTAAAATAAACCACTAATAATTCAGGTCTGCATATCTCACTCATTTTCAAGTTTTGACATTAGCTGTATAATGATTAGTCAACAAAGAAGTCCCATTCTACATGCTCTGTACAATACAAGGGATATGGGGACATTTCCAATTTCAGACCCAAAGGGACATGAAAGCAATAGATTTGCCTGAGGCTATAGGAGAGAAGTCCAAATTATTTTCATGTTCCATTCTTGCCAGAATTTTATAGGAAAGCTGTGAAAACTGTTGTGATATAATGGCATGCATCTTTATGGAGTGTTCTTTATACTATTGTTAACCATTGCCACCTCAACAGAATGTTAGCTATTAGTTCCATGACTCGTAGAAGTTGGCAAGTAGTAGGGTTCGGATCAGATGTACCAGACTTAGTCTCCCAATGCATATTGTCAATTAAGTAAAGAATCCACCTTATTGTTTCACAAATCCTTCTGTATGATCAGTATGTTTTTGCCAAAAAGCACCAGAATGCAACATGGTGGCAGCATAGTTTTTGAAGATTTGACTGAAAAATATGCAAGCTTCAATCCTTCACATTGAACAAACAAAAAGAACTGGTATAAAAGTGAAATAACAACCAAAACTCACCTTGTATAAGTGTTTACATGGCCCTGTAGGGATCCTATGTGTATAGCACTACCTTTGTTCTGGGATCACACCTCGATCCAGTCAGCAGTCATCGGGTCTTGGTACAATTGCTTAAATTTGGAAAAGTTTAAATTAGACTTGTTTGTATGAGAGGCCACATTTCAATTATTTTTCTCACTCAAGGGGCTTATGAGCAAATTTTGAAAGGATAAGGTTTAGTGCAACATTAAACATGAATTTCAATAAAGTGTTGAGGTATTAAAAAAAACTTTCTGAGCAAAAATAAAACAATATCAGAGCAATAAATTGATAATTTAAAATTGACCTTCAGAACGTAAGTTAATCAAATTTGTTCTTTTGGCTCACTCCCAGTCATAGGGTGCCTATTCACACACCTCACCCACTGTGTGAGTTGGTGTGAATGTGTCGGTGTGTGGGGTGCAGGTGAGTGCAAACCCTGAGTCTATCAATGAGACAGACTCTCTCCCACTCTCTCTCATTCATACTGCCACACACATAACACACTCCCTCCCTCACTCAAACACATATAGACACACTCCTTCGCTCACATACAGATGCGCACATTCTTGCTCAGTCACCCACAGAAAAATATGCAAACGCATATAGATACACACACACACTCCCAGTCTCTCACTCGTGCACACTGTCTACCAACAGCTGTCAGTACCGCCCCCCCCCAACCTCCAACAGCAATTATTTTCTCTTCACCATACCAGAAAACAAGTCTCTAGCCTGTGCCCGGTTATCATTCAGTCACACCACACTCCCTCCCCCCAATCCTCTGGTTGCTTTTCTCCCCTCACCCGGCAGGCACTTGGTCCTCACTTGGGAGCCACATTCTCCCACCCAGAAGCCTTGTTTGTCCCTTTTCCCATCTCTGAAAACCTCATTCCTACTGAATCAGAATTATTGGTGCCACCATGTCATATATTTAGGCCTCAAGCTGAAGAAAGCTGCTCCTCCAATCAGAGATTGGTTCTCCTCGGCATTTGCTGCTGATTAGCGATTTCATCAACAGCAAACCAGGGATTGGAGAATCAGTTCCTCAAAGAAAATGCAATTTATCAACTGACATTTTGAACACAAGCTCCATGGGCCAGATAAAAAGATTTCAACAGCTGGGTTCATGGCCCATGGGTTATGTGTTAGGCAAGCCTTGTTTAAGTTATATTGCCTTACCTGGTACAAAGTTCAAGAAAGATTGCAGGTCATCTCATTTTAAGTAGAGGCCCCCAGGCAGAAGAATTTATTACTGCAGAAACTAAGTACTGCAGACTGGACTGGGAAGAAGAATCTATCCAATACAGCTCCTGTTAGCTTTTACTTTGGAAGATTTGAAGCCATTTTCCATCTATAATCACTGCTTTACAGGTAAAGCTTAGAACTAAAACCAATAAAATTCAGAAAGAGCTCACCATTGCAATCAAATAGTAACTTAAGACAAACTTAGGCACTGGCTTCTCATGGTTCTGTAAATCAGAGCTAACTTCACTAAAAGAACTGGAAGAAACTTGCATAGCAGTCATAAGCTCAACGTAGGATAAAGAATCCTGCATAAGCTAAAAGATGACCACAAAGTTTCCAACCCTCAATTAGAAGATAAGCAATTTTCATTAAGAGTATATTCTGACAATACTCCATTCTTTAAGTTACAAAGCTGACCCAAATCCATTCCTTGCTTGATCCAAAAATGAAATTCAAAATCCAATTGAATCTATTCAAAGTCCCACACAAGGGAGACAAGATCCAATCCAACAAGATGAGGAATTGTACCCCATCTTGGGCTTGATCTGATGCTTGATCTGTGTTTTCTGGACTTCACTTTTCTGGACCTAATAAACATATCATAAAAAACAAAATTGCAATAAGCAATGAAGAACATTACAGCCTGAACATGTCTGGTTTGTCTGAAGACCAACTTAAAAATCCAAATGAAATATGGTCAACTCTCAAAGATAAATTACAATTGAAGTTCAACTTTTGCATACACCATATGGAATTCACGTTTTGTAGGTAACAACCAACAGAGACCATTGAGTAATTCAAAAGCAGATGCAGAAACAAAGGGCAAGCTTGCGATTTCACAGCAGTCAAGCCGGCTGATGGAATAATTGAGCTTGTCATAGCATCGACTCCAATGGAAGCTTTCCAAAAAGATCTCTTTGACTAACCCAAAGCTTAACCATGGAAGTACTCTACAAAGAGGGCATATTACAAAGACATATTAATAAGTAGATAGAGTCTACAGGCAATGCATAACTTGTCCATCATTGGCATAATAGCTATTACACACAAGCCTTGTCACAAGTCTTATGTACCCACCCAATAAATGCCAAATTTGCATTTGCGAGGCATGTGACACCAGAGGACATCGGAAGTGCAATTACAGAAAGCAGATGCCGACACATGTGGTTTGACATTATGAGAAGCCACAACTTGAGGCCAGACAGCTATAGTCTTTCAATCAACCAAGAGTGAGTACCAAACAACATGAAGAAAAGATCCACAAAATGTCTAACCAAGCTACAAGGTCAGATGATGAGGATGACCAGAGCATTCACACTCAAAATAAGCATTCAGCACAGTGAACATCGAAGAAACTAATGGTGCAGTTTTACAACAGATGTTTTTGCCACCATCCAGATTATATGGCCAGAGATGGAGGTTTAACATAATTTATATGCAAAACTAGATATCAGTCCAGGTGCAATCATCCTTCGACTTCGTACTCTGAAATGTATGTACTCACAGAAGTGGCAAGTAATGATTCAACCAACCACTGCCAGACTCATTATGTACAATAGCTCAGAGATTCCACCTCTGGGATCCATTATACCAGAGTGTCAGAACAAAATCTTATCGAGGTCATTCTTGCTTTAACCCTAGTTAACATTTCAACTGGACAACTAGATCTCAGGATAGAACTTGACTTGAAAGAGCCATGAAGAGCTGTTACTGAACATGGGGTCTGATAGTATAACTTTTAACAAAAGAATAAAACATTTATTAAGCAAAAAAACTGAACTATTTTAGACAAAAAGATTGGAACTGTTTCATATAAACATCAGTAAATGAATCAATTTACACTACTCCTTCACTCAGACTACACCTTTTACAGATATATACAAGTTCGTAGAGTTAACAGAATTTTACAATATCTATCTGACATTCTAATGTTCATGGTAACTATGCAGTACACGTAAACAAAAAATGTGAGCAGTGGTCAGATACACCACACACCAAAATCAATTGACAGGTGTCATCAAAACATAATCTACGGATCTCTCATAAACCTCTGCAGATTCCTGTCACATCATGAGCCAACTGGTCTACTGAAACTCTAGATGGATTTTCAGACAGTGCTCACCTCAAAACCAAAAAATCCCATCATAGGTCAATGGACCTTTCCATGGTTATCCCCACAACACCGCCCATTGAAGGTGGGACAGGAAAATTCCAGTATCTATCTCTCTTCTAAGAGTTTCAATTTCCAATTCAAAGAACTTGCCTTAGAATTCTTTCCCAAACACTGCTTTCTGATGCGCATCTTAAACAAGGATCCAGTTCCAAGGTTTCAATCACTCTTCTAGTTTTCCTTTCCTCTGGATCGCTATGTACATTCAAACTTCAGCTTCCATGAACACTATCAGATGCTCAGGAAAGTGCTTCAAAAGTCCATAGTAAGCAGTCATTAGCCTTCAGTTGTCTCCATGGATATTCTTGCTTCTCTCAAGTCCATCTTGCTTTAAGTTTGCCACTCTATCTCTCTAATTCAGAGTCTTTTCTTCAGCTCCGTATTTTTAATTTCCTCTGATATGACTTGTTTCACATTCCTTAAAAGCTGATTATCTTCCAGGGATCCATTTCTGTCCAAAAGAAGCTTCTGTCCGAAGCTACATTTGGGCTTTCACCTTTACTTTGGGACATGCTCTCTGCCCCTTTCCCATGCCCAGTTTCTTTGGACACTTTCTGCAGAATGATGCCTCTCTTCTAGGTTACATGACCTTCTTTCTGCTCTATTTCACTTTTGTTTCTGTTTCCCTCCTGTGCAGACACAGGGTTGGCTTCCCGATTTCAATAAATTAAAAAAAAAACGAGCTGCACGTGTGTGCTGGATCATTTCCTACCTAACAATGAGAAAGTAGACCAATGGTGCATGTGCAACCAATCTCCAGACAGTGCATGTGCAAGATAGCACAGGAGCAGCCATACCAAGGCTGGCATATATGCAGAGACAGCTGATGCCTGCTGGGAACTCTGATGGTCTAATCCTCAATGTAAAGATAAGTATATTTTTCCCTTTGGAGTTTGTTGCAACCAGATATGTGGATAACAATCATACATTCAGAGATTGCAGGCCTATTGGCATGTAAGGATCAATCCTTAGTCACTATCCATGGTATCATCAAGACAATAAAAGTCAAAGAACGCAAGGAACACAATTCAAAACCCAGTTTTTACACTGGGAGAAGATTATCTACCTCTGCACTATGGATCATCAGCCAACAAACTGAATGACACTGTTTTGATCGAAAATTTATATCTATTCTGAATCGCAAACTTCATAGTGCAGAGCCAATGTGGAATTGATATTTGGCAGACAAGTGCAGACAACATCCTTCAATCATTATTCACTAATACTCCCAGGAGTACAAGATACATTATTCGAAAAACAGAGGAAGAAGTAAGGTGCCCATGATCAGCATGTGGTGGCAAATGACCTAGCCTGGACATTGGAATGAAAGTTCAAGTTCAACACCCAACTGATGGTACATGAAATCGAGCCACAATCATCAGCATTCACCCAGAAACAAAGATCACACCAAATGTGAATGCCAAATGGCATGATGGTGCGACAAAACAAATGCCAAATCAGAACAATTCCACAACAAGATGCACCAAGTAATGCTATTGCGATTAGAACATAGCCCAAAACACAGCACAAAGCGCACTAAAACAGTATTCTGAAAATGTGCAGTAGCCTCCAGCAAAAAGCATTATAACTAAAGCTAGATAGATACACTTCAAAAACATGTTAATATAAGGTGATATTGAAGCACATTAAGACATCTTGGGTGGGATTTTATGGCCTCGCTTGGGCAAGACTGGAAATTCCCACCAGAGATCGGCAGAGATTTCATTCACCAGACTCACCCTCGTGACAATTCCGTGATGGGCAATGTGGTAAAGTTCCAGCCAAAGGGCAGAAATTTCCTGACCTGCTTCCCTCATGGGCAGTTTAGGACCATGCAAAGGTCTGTTGAACTTCGGTGGGATTTTCTCCCCACCCAAGTCTCCTCCCCATCTGTATCGTGCTTCACTCTCTGATGAACGGTCTTCATAGCTATTCACAAATCCACCAACCTTTGTGTCATCCACAAACTTACTAAGCAAACCAGTTACATTTTCCTCCAATCATTTATATATATTACAAACAACAAAGGTCCCAGCACTGATCCCTGAGGAATGCCACTTGCCACAGCCCTTCATTCAGAAATGCACTCTTCCATTGCTATCTTCTGTCTTGAATGACCAAGCCAGTTTTGTATCCATCTTGCCAAATTACCTCTGATCCCGTGCCACTTCATCTTCTGCATCAATCTACCATGAGGAACATTGTCAAAGGTCTTACTGAAGTTCATATAGATAACATCCACTGCCCTACTCGCAACAATCATCTTCGTCACGTCCTCGAAAAACTTGACTAATTTAGTAAGACACGATCTCCACTTCACAGAACCATGTTGCACCTCATAAATGCATCAAATTATTTCCAAGTAGGAGTAACTCCTGTCTCAAAGAATTTTCTCCAATAATTTCCCTACCACTGACTTAAGGCTTACTGGCCTTTAATTATCTGGATTATTCTTGCTATCCTTCTTAAACAAAGAAACAACATTGGCTATTCTCCAATCCTCCGGGACCTCCCCTGTTGCCAGTGAAGGTACAAAGACGAACCAAGTGTTAAAAGGGTTCCAATGTGATCACCAAACTTTCTTCTGCCAAACTCCCATGTTTGTGATGAGAAGCAGAAAGTTACAAATTCTCTCCCTTTCTACATGGTAACCTAACAAATAAATTTGGTCTAATATCATTTTTACAACAAATATATTACTGTAACTGAAAAATGGCATCATTCATTGTTAAACATTCAAAAAGAGTGACTTTTTTTTCTCCAGCTGGAAGCAAATCTTTTTTTTAATAGCTGGAAATAATATGACTATTAACAATGTGAAGTAGATGTGCAGATCAATAAGCACTCTGCCAACAGCCTTTCAGAATTAAAAATTTCAGCAGAAATCATTGAGATGTTCTTTACTCTCTGTTTTTTCTAATTTTGGATGGGGGTAATTTGGAATGATTTATTTTATTGACATTTTCAGTGAACAGAAAATATGACAACAAACAGAACCAAAACCTTGAGAGCTGAAAATCAAGATCAAAATCAGCTTGTAGCTGACAATAAACTGCTTTGTTATCCTGAGAATAGCACTGCATGCAATACTGATCAGCTGTGATATTCAAAGACATCTCAAAGTGGTCACTGGGATGATCAGACATGGAACCAGAATCAGAGAGGGAGATAATCAATTTTAATTTCAGGATTTGTCATGCAACAAGATAGAGAAATGTTAGATAAAATCAGTTCACACAACCATATTAACAACTTACAGATAAACAATGCTTTTAATATAGCAAATTATCCCAACACTTGGCAGATCGGTTGATTAAGTCATTTGCAGAAATTTGGCAAAGGATGAAGGATGATGAAAGTTTTCATCAAAGATGTAGGCCATGGAATTGGGTTGCGTATCATTGCTAGTTCTGAGACTATGGCAGCCCTGAGGTTGTATAATAGCACCCGTTGCATTTCAAGCTACTTCTGGTGAGACCCACACAGGGTGCTGTGCTGGGAAGAAAGGTTACATAGGCAGACCTTGTGTGTGCAGCAAGAGTAAGAGTATTCAGATCATGAAATCAACCAGCTGTTATGGTTGATTTGAAAGCAGATCCAATGCTATCCTAAGGCTATTGCTTTGACAGTATAAAGTTGTTTCACATGAGGGATATTGCAAATGACTTTGCAGTTTGCCCTTGAGGAGATCTGGTCCTTGAGGGCACATTTTTTGCATTGCAGAATCTTGGCCCAGATGGCAGCAATCTGAAATGACTGGTTGAGAACACCAACAAGGAAGAGTAGCAGTCGTTGGACTGCAAATGCTGCCAGCTGGAGAAGCAAGGGGGGTGGGGGGTGGGGTTATGTTCCACAGAGCCATTGCCACTCCCAAAGGACAGCACCTCCACATCCAAGTAAACTGTAGAAGCCAAGAGATCCTGCTTGCTCCTTTGAGTACTGGTATCCATAATGGTAACAGTCAGCTTAGATAACATCAAGTTGGATTTGTATGAGACAAACTCTCGTAATCTCTGTTGAACTTCCACTGTTGCAGTGAGATGTTGGTGGTTTCTGTTTGTGCTGCTGTGAAATTTGAGACTTCAGCCACAAGACATTGCATCACATTTGGGTTCATAGGTACAGTCACAAAGCTGAAAAAGAAATTCAAAGCGTCACCCTCAGCCACTTTTATACTCTTTTGAGCAAAATGGTTAACCAGTTAGACTAATTCAAACAAACTGAGGGACAAATTAAGAGAACAGTTCTTTTAAAGGACACTGTGTCAAACGAAAACAAATTGCAAAGGAAAATTAAAACATGAAATCAAAATGTAATCAAAGGGTTGGTAAAGCAGCCCAGTCTCTCTGGTGCCCACTGGGCAAGGAATGCCTCGATAGTGCCAACAGATATCATGTGCTTCCTCTCCAAGGACAGCTGGCTAGAAATATATCTTCCATGTTTACAACTGGACTCCTTTATGCTCTTTGACAGTAAAAGTCAATACTTGTGAATCCTCCAGGCAGCCTGGTGTGTGTGCCCATTGGTATTCTGTTTGTTGTCCCATTGAAGTCCAACTCTATATTAACCTCTAAATTATGCTCAGCACCAATATGTGAAGTAGTAGCTGCAATGTCAGGGTCTCCAGTCCCACTGACATGACCATCACCACAGGTCTCTTTTGATGGGGAACATACATGATCTTTGCTGGTAGGACCTTCACTGATGATAACCCTAACATTTTCCTCATGACTAGTAGGCTGACTGGCCTATAACTCATTGTTTTGTCTCTATCTCCCTTTTAAATAGAGGGGTTACATTAGCTATGCTTCAATCCATACGAACTGTTCCAGAGTTCATAGAACCTTGGAAGACGACCATCCCTACTTCCGCTATTTCTAGGGGCACTTAAGTACTCTGGGATGTAAATTATCAGGCACTGGGGATTTATCAGCCTTCAATCCTATCAATGTCCCAAACACCGTTTCCCTACTAATACTTCAGTTCCTCCCTTTCACTAAACCTTGTGTTCCCAACATTTCTGATGTATTATTTGTGTCCTCCACGGTGAAGACAGATATGTATTTAGTCGGTCAACCATTTTTTTGTTCCCCATTATAAATCACTTGATTTTTCACTATAAGGTACCTACATTTGCTGTTACTAATCTTTTCCTCTTCTTGTGGAGAGGCAGCAGTGCAATGGTATTGTTGTTGAACTAGTAATCTAGAGATCCAGGATAATGTTCCTCGGACCTGAGTTCAAATTCCACCAATGCAGGTGATGAAATTTGAATTTATTAAGTATCAGGAATTAAAAGTCGAATGAAGAACATGAAAGCATTATCGACTCGTGTAAAACCCCATCTGGTTCACTAATGTCCTTTAGGAAAGGATATCTATGGTCCGTACCTGGCCTGATCTACATGTGATTCCAGAATTGCAGCAATGTTGTTGAAACATAAATACTCAGAAGGATGGGCTATAAATGCTGACCCAGCCAATGGCACCCACATTAGATGAAAAAAACCTTTAGAAGCTTTTATGGTCTCCCTGCCTGGTCCTCTTGCTCTGCCTGTGGTGACCCATTCCCCTTTTACCTATGGAGTTTTACTTTGCAGCGTGACCATCTCTCCGTACGTCCTATCCATGATACTCACTGCTTTGAGGATTCTCCATAGTATCCCCAGCAACTACTCCAACTCCAAATCTCAGAGTTTCAGGAGCTGTAGCTGGAGACACTTCCTGCTGTGCATATGCTGGCTCCAGGCACTAAAAATGGTCTTGCTTTCCCCACATGGACCAGGAGTAACACATCACAGCTTTGAGCTCTCCTGCCATGACTTACCCCTTTAAATTGAACTCTTTGGAAGATATTTAAAATTAAATATTATCAATTCCTCTGGGGTCCTTCTCCCTGCTCCTCATTACTGCAAAATATAGCCTTTATAAGCTATAAGCTACTAAATAAAAACCTTACAAACTATATGCCATAAAAGGTAGTAAATAGTTACCCAATCGTACTCACCCAATCAGCTGCTCCTACTTTCTCATTTTTGAATCTTGACACTACCTCAGGCATCCAAATTCCATCCTAGCATTCAGACTTCTCATTGCACTCCTGCGTTGTTTTTAATCTCCTGACTGTCTCTCCACTCGTGTTGTTTTCAATCTCCCAACTCCACTCTCCAAAGATTCCTTTGGAAGAGAGTATTGTTTGCCACAAAGGTTGTGAACAAAGCCCAGTCCATCATGCAAATCAACCTCCCATCTATTGGCTCCATCTACATTTACCACTGCCTTGGAAAAGCAGCCAGCATAATCAAGGACCTCATGTATCCCGGATATACTCTCTTCCACCTTCCTCCATTGGGAAAAAGATACAAAAGTCTGAGGTCACGTACCAACCGACTCAAGAACAGCTTTTCCCTGCTGCCATCAGATGTTTGAATGGACTTATAATATGTTGATCTTTCTCTACACCCTAGCTATGAGTGTAACACTATACTTTTTACCCTGTCCTTTCTTTCTCCCCTATGTATTCTATAAACAGTATGCTTTGTCTCTATAGCACATAAGAAACAATACTTTCCAATGTATGCCACTATCCGTGACAAAAATAAATCAAATCAAATCAAATACTTTACTTTTATGCACTTGCTGATTATTTCAAGAGTGTTTTGAGAATCTATTCTATCACAGTGTTTTGACCTTATGGACACATCCCACATTGTTTGCTTCAATGGATTTAGGCAGCACTGATTTAAAAGTTTTTGTGTGTACAATTGCTTTAATTCCTAATTTAACTGCATTAACTGCTTTTACATTGCATGAGATCCATACTAATTCCTGGAAGCATGGGGCCTGCACAGAAGGCTGCAAAACAAATGTAAGATTACAGAACTTGCTAAAGCTGCTTGGCAGGAAGATCTCTTTTTTTTCTGAGTTCTGGCTGTTTTACATTTGCAGCCAGCTGCACAAAGCTTGTATTTCCAGGAACTGGCAGCGCCAGTGTTGGTCTTGTGCACTATAAAGGCAGTTCTTGTTTCTGGACATTATACCTTTTGTCTGACTGGGAAGGTATATGCAGGCTAGTGAGTGCAAAATTTCCTGCTGGCCAAGGAAAATGGAGCCACTCAACGATTGCCCAGAAATATATTTACATTGCTGAAATGGCAGCACTACTTGTGGAGATTCCTGTGCAAAACATTACTCGCGATGGGTCATGGATTCTCAACAGCAGCAGCTTCACCTTGTTTACTGCACTGCAGCCAATTTCTCCTCATTGGCAGCATCATGATAAAGTAAATATGCAGTGAAACTAATACATCAGACTTTTTTGCTAAAACATTGCTGATAGGGGACTATATGTTTTGATGGGTTACCACACAATGCATTAACCTGCAGATGCCGGAGACTCAGCCCACAGTAATCTGCTGAAGATATCCTCTGTCGTGATCCCTAATAACAGTCCCAATCCAGCTCAGAGTGAACATGAAGCCTCATCCCCTAATTTATACTAACTGAAATTTTCACCAAGAAAAAAGCCATTAAGATGGGAACTAGAATTGACGCATATTTGTTGTGGGGAAGCTTTTCTGATGCTCTATTGTTGAATTAGAGGCTGCGCAAAGATGTTTTTTTTCCAACATTTGCTATATTTACTAATTGGTACACCTCTGTAAGATTACCTCTCGAGTCATTTCCTTTTCAAGGCTGCAAAGCCCAAGATGTAACTTTTAATAATGCCACCATCTCCATGGACATCTTCACTACCCCTTGTGCTCTGGTCTCATTTATCCCTCTTACTTGGGGAATCTGAGTTATGATAAATGATTGGTGGCACGATGGACAGCTGTTAATACTGCTGCCTCACAGTGCCAGAGACCCAAATTCAATTCTTGCCTTGGGTGACTGTATGGAGTTTGCACATTCTTCCCATGTCTGCGTACGTTCCTTCCGGGTGTTCCGGTTTCCTCCCACAGCCCAAAGATGTGTGGGTTAGGTTGATTGGCTATGCTAAATTGACTGTAGTATCAAGGGAATTAACAAGGTAAATATACGAGATTGTTGTTGTTGCAGGTTCGATAGGCTAAATGGCCCCCTTTTGTACTGTTGGGGTTCAATGATTGGATATATGCAAAGGATCCATCTGTCAGATAATTTTGTAGAGATGTATGCAAGTTAGTCATGAATTTTGTAACGGCTCACCCAGAATAATATTTTCAATTTAAAGAGTAGGGCAAGAAAACTGGCTGAAAACAGTAAAGCTACATTCTCCTCCCCCATTTTTGAGCTAATCGAGTGTAACTTTTAAGTTTTTCTGTGCAGCCAAACAATCGTATTAACCAATGACTTTGGTCTTTTTAATGGAGCTGTGCTAAAACATTTGCTTTAACATTTGCACAGTAGGCCGTTTAATGATGTGGCAGAATCAATTATATTGACGAGCATTGTTAAATGGAATAAACAGCCATTTAAACACCTGAAATAGCACAGGGGAGCTGATGACTTGTTTATGTAATAATTTTCCTCAACAAAGGAAATTTCCAGATATTGGAAAACATGGTTCGGTAAGCAGGTGCTGAAGGCCCTGGCACAAAGAGTGAGTGGCTGCTGAATTATTGATGTTTATTTTGGTCAGATCCTCAGAGTTCTGTGTTCCTGAACAAACACCCAATGCTTGTGCTATGAAACTTCATTTCTTAGATCATTGGCAGAACAGTAGATACTTTGCTCAGTCAAATGAAAGAGTTCTAATTATCTTCCAATTTCCTGTGCATATGAATATTAAGATATAAGAGAGGGAGGTAGGGAGGTAATTTTCTGTCCATGGTTTTGGTGGGCAGGAAGGCCGGACGGGGTGGAGAATCCAGTGGGACTCTCCAAATGATGTTTACACCGACACGATTTCCTGTTGAGATCATCCCCACCTCCTGCCAATGACATAATGAGGTTCCTGCAATGGAAGGTTGGGAATCCCATTAACATACATTTTTGTGTCATTCGTGAGCCTCCCCGATGTATCATTCCTCGTAAAGGGAATGCCCCCATCACTGACCACTCTCCCCCCCAATTCCCCAGCCCCTTATAACCCTTGACTTCCTTACAGATCAAATATTTGTCCAACTCTGTTTGTCTGTTGCTCTCTGAGGAAGAGAATTCCATAGACTGAGAGAAAATAAGTCCATCTGATCTGTCTGTTATGGGAAACACCTTATTTTGAAACTGTTCTCCCCACCTCTAGACTCCTCTACCAGGGAAAGCATCATCTCATGCCCCTTTGAAAAATAAAGTCAGTGGTCATATCATAGAATTCCTACTGTACAGAAGAAGGCCATTCAGCCCAATGAGTCTGTAGCGACCACAATCCCATCCAGCTTCTTTTCCTGTAACCCTGCACATTTACCCTGCTAATCCCCCTAACACTAGGGTCAACTTTAGCATAACCAATCAATCTAACCCACACATCGTTGGACTGTGGGAGGAAACCAGAGCACTCAAAGGAAACCCATGCAGACATGGGGAGAACATGCAGATTCTGCACAATCAGTGACCCGAGACTGGAATTAAATCTTGGTCCCTGCTGCTGTGAGGCAGCAATGCTAATCACTGTGCCACCGTGCCACACAAATATGGAACACCAGAATATCTAGGTCTCCCTCAAAGGTGCAGACCCTCTTAGTTTGGAATTACATCACCAAAATTCTGGAAAATTACAAGTCAAAATTCTGGAATTCCCTTCCTAACCACACTGTGGTGTACCTATACTGAATGGACTGCAGTGCTTCAACAAGGCAGCTCACCACCACCTTCACAAAGGAAAATATGGTGGTCAATAACTCCTTGCCAGTGAAATTCACAACCCATGAACATATAAACAAAAATCATCCTCTCCTTCAATTGTAGTTAAAAACAACATTGTTGCTATGTTCTATTAGGACAAGAAATACAGTCAACACTGATAGTGAAATTGTGCTTGAAATAATGCTGACAACAATCTGGACTATTAGCACTAGAAATACTGTTCATACTGACAGGAACCCAGATAATTAGTACTGAAATTACTATTAACGCTGACAGTAATCCAAGCAATTAACACTGGAATTACGATTAACACTGACAGTAATCTAGGAAATTAGCACTGGAATTGCTGCTAATGGTAAGTCTACATTATTAGTGCAGAAATTGAAGTTAACATTAATTATAACCAAAGTCCGTTACCAACAACCAAAAGGGAAAATGCTGGAAAATCTCTGCAAGTCTGGCAACACTGGTGGGGAGAGAAAAGGGCCGATGTTTCAAAAGGATCGTCTGGACTTAAAACATCACCTCTTTTCTCTCCTTACAGATGCTCCCAGACCTGCTGAGATTTTCCAGCATTTTCTCTTTTGGTTTCAGATTCCAGCATCCACAGTAGTTTGTTTTTATCCATTATCACAGAGGTTAAAGTTTCTGCCTGTTTATCACTTTCTCTTCCTTTAAGATACTCCTTGAAATCAAGCTATTTGAATTTATTAGACTAAAAATGCATTCAAGCCAATTTTTAAGGTGGGAGGTATAGCGAGGTGTCATAATTAGAGAACGGTAGATGTCCATTTCTACTGAGGTAGATGCTGCGTTTTTATAAAGATATATAACGACCAATCACTCATAAAGGATTGGGTAAACATGTTGTGGGTTAATTTATTTAGACTAGCTACATAACAGCAGCTATACAAAGGGAGGAAATTTGAAGATATCAGCAGTAGATCTCTGTATGCTGTGTCCTGCTCACAGGCCAAAATGAAACTGAGACTGAATCACATAACACATTTCTCGTTGAGTGATGGCATGCTACTATCCCTAAAGTCAAATTACAACAGTAGGCAGAATGGGCATTTGGTGAAGTCTCATTATCTACTAATTGCAGCATTGCCCTGAGCAAAGATTATACCACAAATAATATATACTAATATCACAAGGTATAACCAGTCTGCCTCTCTGAAAAGGAACCTGTATTCTGTGGAATGAAGCTTCTGCCTGCCTAACTGTCTGTACAGGCACTGTGCACAAGTAAGAATTGTACAAATGGAGTACCCTGGACGAGAAAGGCCTCTTAGGTTTCCAAATGTGATGCCGGAGCTTTCAGTGATAGCAGAGGATAGGAAGGGAGAGGTATATTTTCTGCAGGGAGGCAGGAGGTCCTATAGGCAAAGTATCTAAAAATAATGGGCATGATGTAGAGATGCCGGCGTTGGACTGGGGTAAACTCAGTAAAGTTTTGCAACACCAATTTTAAATCCAACCAATTTATTTGATAGTAAAGCCGCGAGCTTTCGACACTATGTTGTGCCTTCGTCAGGCAAATGCAGTGTTCTGATCTGCAGAGGCACTCATATCCACACAGACAGTTACAGATTGCTGATTAGAATGCGAATCCTTACATCTAACCTGCTTTTCAAGTGTTAAAGTGGCTAACAATGTGTGTGAAGGAAATCCTAAGCATTGGTTAGAGAATTGTGTATTTTCTCCAGACAGCACAGTAAGTGAGGTTTTTTGCTAATCCAGGCAAGTTACGGGGGTAAGTATGGTACCAGGACCATACGTATTTTATTCGAAAACTGTTATCAATGGGAGAAATTATTCTGATGGTCTCAGATACGGATTACCCGGACCGCTCAAAAAAATTCTGAAGTTATCAGCAAAAAACAGCATAGTTATACATTTCTTTAATCTGATTCTCTGCCATACATCAGTTTAAAAGTAATTTCACTTAACATCAATACATCAATATAAATCTTGTCAGGCACTGTAACCCAACTGCTTAGTACTTTCCAACATAATGGTTTATTATTTGTCCATTAGTAACCAGACGTTATTTCCACTCTAGCTATGGCTACTTTCCTATTGCCTTGATATGAACTGTCTTTACTGTAATGTTCAAAATGGAAGTTTGCATTGGCTCACCACTAAGTTTGACTAGATATCTGTCTCCGCATCCAGGGTTATGTCGAATCCATGTCTGGGCTGCAAACAAACTATTCATAAAGTTGAGAAATGTGTATCTTTATAATATTCTCCCAGACATGAGTATGCTAACTGAAGTTTCCCAGGCTTATGGCTCTTAAATTATTCAACTTTCCTATTTTACCTTGCAGTACCTTGCATTGACTGAGAGCATGATCACAGGAAAATACTTTGAAGCGCATTTAAAATATCAAGTTGTATGTCTTAAAATCAGTTACTTGATTTAATTCTCTTACTGCATTAACATGTGGGTAAGTTATCATTCCCCAACATACTGTTAGCTCTGTTAGTGTTTTTATTCTGGCTCAAGTAAGAGAAGTCTAAAATAATCGCTTTCATTTAGTTGGTTCCTTGACACACTAATGTAGAAAACTATCATGAATGCGTTCTAGGAACATATCCTCCACGCTATTACTACAAGTTTTATTTGCCTAGTATCAATGAAAAAATAAGGTCATTCATTGTTATTGCAGCTCTAATTTCCTGACTGATACCCCACTTGATAATATAAACACTGTTACGGGCCTTATAAACAGCTCCCATGATTAAGTTCTGTCCCTAGAATATTGCCAACAAAGAGGAATGCTGTCAAGACATTTTGTCTTGCATTTATCAGGACAGATGTAATGATCCCACATTTCAAAGTGAACAAGAATTTATACTTCATGAAAAAAGGATACAGAATAAAGTATTACTCCATTTGAAATCTGACATTTTTGTTTCTGTTCTGATGTATGCAAGATGAAAGCTTCAACAGCATGTCTATTTTTTCAGCAACTAAACTCAAGTTCTCTACTATCAAGTACTAATTCTGTTTCTTGTTTCTTAACTCCACCCAAACTCACTTAAGGACCTTCATTATCTTTTAGGTTGAAGGTTGTCCTCAACTCTTCTCACTCTAGAATTAACCAATGGAACCCAGGAATATGACATGATCATCACTCATATTCATCCCAATCCAGTTATTATCGGGACTGAGACAAAACCTTCTGTCTTCTCCTGTATTCTAGCTCATGTTTCTCTTCATGCACCAGTATGATTTGAGAGCAGAATGATTAGCAGTTCTGTCCTGAGCATTGATAAATTAATTATTGTTCCCAGTCAACTGTGGAATCACAGAGTAATGACTTCAATGTATCAAGACACATCATCAACTTTTGTCATCCCCATCAGTTAATCCAATTAAACAACAGATAATGAAGACCATGAAATAATGCAAATAAAAGCTATGAACAACATTATTTGCTGTTCATCATTCAGATACAATTTAGATTTATGGTAACACTCTTTTGCTTTCTGTGCCTATGTTGAACATCATAATCACTTGGACTCTCTCCTTCATGCTGAAAATAGACAAGTTAATTATTGTGTGTTCACTGTCCAATACCTGCTGTTAAGGTTAATTTGTGCAGCGTAAATGAAGATTTCAGGAGTTGTATCCTGAATAAAGTGTAAAACTTACTGCTGTGCTGGGTCAAACAATGTAATCTATGCTGAAAGAGATCTAATTATTTAATTACATGTAAGAATGTTTTTCATCTTTTAATATTATTAATTAATTATATCTAAGGCATTTAATACTGAGTTTCATGAAAATATCTCTTGTTAGAAGGGTACTTATTTTTAAAAAGAATGTGCTTTAATAAATCAAATCCAAAGGCAAAAAGGATTATTGAGAAATGAATGGTTCTAAAAATAACTTGAGTGTAAAGAATTACAAACATAGCTATTGAGGGAGGGACAGCCATGCCAGCTGTTTGGTACAGTGCTGGTGTACTGTCTGCTTCAGTATAGTTGGAGGACTATTGAGTGCTAATGCAACCATAACTGGGATTTTTCCCGTTATTGGCAAAGGCCGATGGCTGGCAGGAAAAGCAGCGTCAAAGTCATCAACAGCAATGACGCCTATCTCCATTACATAATGCACTACTTGAAAAAAATAAGATAAAGTCACAGATTCAACAATGCATCACTGTTGGAACGGCCTCTGATTTGTCTGCCCCACCAGCCAGTGCAAGGAAAGGGTGGCATTTTTAAAGACCGTCCCAGCACAAAGCAAGCAAACTAATTCTTCCTTGAACTATACCCCTTCCCCTGACATCCTCCTGACACTGACCTGGCACTACATAAGAACTGCCCTAGATCATCCTGAGCACTTCCTCCTTGCACTACCTGAGCATTATCCAAGCACTTGACTGGCACTACCTCAAGTACTGCATGGGGCTGCCTGGGCATCTGAACATGACTCTCTCTCTCCCTGAGTACTGCACTCACCTAAACTCAATTGGAGGGTCTGTTCTCCTGGTGCACACCTTCAGAAACCAGTTGTGATTCATGTTGTGCTGTCTGCATGCTGTCATGGATGCAGTTTCTGGTGGAGAGGGGCAATTCCAGTGTATGGGCCTGATAATCATATATTAATTTATTATCATGATAATTCCCACATTCATGCATCATGTCACCGACAGGTGAGAGGGCAATCGTGTCACGCATTTATACTGATGTAAAACACGACTTTGCAGTAATTGCAATATTTACCACTCTCAACACCAAACCTGCCCAATGCGAATACAAGCAGAAAATCTCAGCCCATGTAACTGATAATTGTGGACGCCAGGGATGGTATTTTAGAAGGACTCAGTTCATACTTCTGGCCCAATATGTTCATCTCACCCAGATAAAACATGCAAAGGGAGACACCAAAGTACAGTTTTGCCAAATTGTCTCTCCAGTTTCTACATTTCAATTTGCTCTATGGATTGTGTTTGGTGTTTTGATAGCATGGGAAATGATGGAGAAAGATAAAGAAATATAGGAAAGATGATGCCAGGTCACATCATGGATATCTCATTAGCAGGCCAATGAATTGGTAATGATAGTGGGTATTTGGAATTCACCTTTTAAATACCTACTGGAATTGAATTTTACCACTGTATACCATACCTGCAGCCTCCCATGATAGTCAGGAAATACACAATGGTGGAAATATTAAAGGCATGGCTAAATCTAATGAATAGAATTTGATTTAACATTCAAAGGTTTTAAGTGTTCAGAAGCAGCAGGAATAGTACTGATGTAGCCAATATATGCCAGCGACAATTTGGAGTGAGTGAAGGGTGACTGTCAGGCTGATTCCTGAGATGGCAGACCTGTCATACAAGGAGAGACCAAGTCGGTTAGGATTATGTTCATTGGAAGAGTGAGAGGGAGTCTCATAGAAACTTAAAAAATTTTAATAGTATTAGACAAGGTAGATTCAGAAAGAATGTTCCCAGAACTAGGGGTCATGGTTTGAGGATAAAAGGTAAACCTTTTTGGACTGAGGTGAGGAGAAATTTCTCCACCCAGAGAGTGCTGAGCTTGAGGTATTGACTTACCACAGAAAGTGGTAGAGGTCAAAATGTTGTGTGATTTCAAGAAGAAATTAGACATAGCTCTTGGGGCTAAAGGGATCAAGGGATATGAGAGAGAAAGACAGGATCAGGGTATTGAATTTGATGATCAGCCATGATCAAAATGAATGGCAGAGCAGGTTCAAGGACCGAATGGCCTACTCCTGTTTCTATTTTTTTATGCTTCTATGTTAAGTTGATTTGTAGAGTAAATGAATTACTTAAAGAACTATTCAAATTCTCCAATGTGGAAAACATTTAAAATTACAAAAAGATTATGCTGTAGACGAGCAGGTTAACACAAAAATGACAGCAGTATTATTTATAAAGAATGATGATTCTTTCATTTCATGAGAAACAGAAAATTATTTTAATGAGTTTCTTTTCAACCAACTATAAATTGGGAAAAAATAAGCTGTAAATTGTCAGAGATGACAAATATATATACGCCATTGCCTCATCACTCAGTGTGCAAACAGATCCATGAGAAACTTGTTCATTTTGACTTTATACTTATGAATAGCCCAGGCAACATGTATGAAATGGAAATTACTGTGATAGCCAGTAACCACAATATAATCATGTTATTTGGGTAGCATGGTTGGCACTGATGTCTCAGAGTCACCCAGGGACCGGTGTTCAATTCCGACCTCAAGTGACTGTGTATGATGTTTACGCAGTGTTGCGTGAGTTTCCTCTGCGTGCTCCGATATGTTTGCTACTTCCTTGTCTGCAGGTACATTTCCAGAATCTATGGAATTTTGAAAGATAATCATTAATGCACCCACTATCTTCAATTGTTTTGATCCTTGTTATAACCCTGAACTGTCACCAGTGATTGAGATTGAGGAACCTTCCCAACTCCCTACACATTTCAGCATTGTCTATCTCTGGCAGTGAGGCTCTGACCTTTCAATACTAACCCACCAGACTCAGAAGCCCACATATTGTCCTTAATTGAATGGACTTCTGGAGTTGGGAACTTTCTTGGCTGCCTCCTCTAAATTCTTCCTTGGATCTCACTGCTGGTATTTCTGGTTTCCCAACCTGCATTTCAGTCTGACAGCTTGATCAGGATCTGGGAATGAAAGTCCCATTCATAATCTCTGTTTCTCTCTTCATAGATACTGCCTGATCTGCTGAGTACTTCCAGAATTTCATTATTTTTTTAGTTTGGATGCTCACCATCCGTAATATTTTGCTGTAATAATTTGCAGTCCAAAGATATGCGGCTTAGGTGGATTGGTAATGCTAAATTGACCCTTAGTGTCTAGAAGACTAGCTAGGGGTTATGGGAATAGGAACCAGGTGGGATTGTGGTCAGTGCAGACTCAATGGGCCGAACGGACTCCTTCTGCACGCAACAATTTTCTTTTGGAAAGAAAACCTGCTGACAGAACCTAGTCTGACCTACATGTAACTCCACTGGTTGACTTCAAATCCCCTCAGAGCAATGGAAATGGCCAATAATTACAACAAGGTTTCCCCATGAATAAATATTTCAAAAATGTCAGTATCATTGGAACAACTTCTATAGTATCTCATGCTTCCTTTTTTGTCCTGTCTGAAGTAACCTGGATATTGGCTACAAGTTGTCAAGAACAAGAAAATGTTTTGGAGAATTTGTGCTTTCACAAGGATTAGCTTTATATGCATTTTTATGTGCAATTGCATTTTCATGCAGATTAATGCACAGAGACAGGCATGGTCGTTAGAATATCTTTCCACAGGCACAGAAGATGATAGCATCACACATTTTCTGGAAATATACAACGTAAATTTAAATGTTAAACAAATTGATTTTAAAAATCATATTAATATATTATTACCTAACCAAAGAAATGAGTTTGAAACTATGTATTTTCATGCAACTATCCAACCATCTGGTTCTCAAGAATCTAATTAAATGAACTGAGACAGAAGTGTCGATCTATATAAATTACGATCGGTGTGATTTGAGGTAAATGTGCCACCATTTAGAGGGATCACAAAGAAAGCATGGGAGGTCATTAAATGTTTCATTATCTAATCAAAGTCAGTGTCAACCATTTCTGTGTAGGGATTTTCATTGGTAAGGGTTTATGAACAATTTGAATATTTTCAACATCAAGCAGAGCAGGAGCATGCGATGGTAATTTAAAAACCTTAAAATAGCTTTTGTTTCATTCATTCATGGGATGTGGGCATTGGTGCATAAATCAGCATTTATTGCACACCTCTGATTGCATTTAGCAGGGTGGTTGTGAGCTGCCTTCTTGAACCACTGCTGTTCATGTAGGATACCCTTTGTACTGTTAGGAAGGAAGTTCCAAGGTTTTGATGCAGTGACAGTGAAAGAATATTGATGTGGTTCCAAGTCAGGATGGTGTGTGGCTTGGAGAAGAACTTACACTTTTAGGTCTTCCATACATCTACTGCCCTTTTCCTTCTAGGTGGCAGAAGTTGGGGTTTGGAAGCCTTGCCTGTGCAGCCTTTGTGAGTTGCTGCAGTGCATCTTGTCGACAGTAAACACTGCTGCTGCTGTGCAATTGTAGTGGAGGGAGTGAATGTTTGTATCAATCAAATGGATTGTTTTGTCCTCGATGGGGTCAGGCTTCTTGATCCCATCCAGGCAAGTAGAGAGTACTCTATTGCACTTCTGACTTGTGCCTTGTAGATGGTGGACAGTCATATATATGGCTGGTCAACTTTGGATTCTGTTTGATGGTAGCTCTTCCCATTATGTTTATAGTAGGGGATTCAGCTATGGTTATGTCATTGAAGGTCATGGGGAATGGTTAGATTCTCCCTTGTTGGGCATTGTCAATATCTGGCACTTGTGTGATGCCAAATGTTACTCGTCACTTGTCAGCCCAAAAGTAAACATTGATTTGGTTTTGCACCTGCTTCCTTGATGTTGAAGTTATTAACTTGGTTACACTTTAGTTTCCTTAATATGAGGGACTTTTCATATTGTGTATCCTTGGCTTGTGAATTCTTTTGTAGATATCTTGAAGTTGTCATCTCATGATCTTGAATAATGAATGGAGGGAGTGTGAGAATTGGGCAATTCAAAGCAGAAGGTCATTTGATGACAACTTCAGGAATATCTCCAACAAGAACTGGCAACCTCATTCACAAACCAAGGATATGCAAGCACTAAATTGCATTGTTGTTACTGGCACAGTAACATCTGATTCATTGAAACAGATTTTGCTCTATTTCTGATTTTGATTGAGGGATCTTACTTACAATGTAATAGCAATAATATCAACAAATAGCTGAGTCTGAATAGTGTGGGTTTTGCACATGGCTCACAATGTGAAAATGTACATCAGTGGCTGTAAAACATTTTGGGATCTTCAGAGGTTATGCAAATTATTTCTTCCCAATTCATAAATAACTTGGGAAATCCAAAACAAGACCACTTTTCCACTGTGTTCAGAAATCAGAACATAGTTCTGATAACAGAAAACTGCCAGCAGAGAATGGTCTTCCCATCTTCTCATCAGATGATAGGGCATGGCATAAAAGCTAAGAGAGATGTAAACAAAATTAATCCAAAAACTAAGAAACGTGAAAATCTTTAAATATTATTGACTTTAATTTAATGTTTTATATATTTTAAAGGATTACATGGATGCTATTAACATAACATCCAATATTTGTCATATGCCTCAGTGCAGTAATTTTATAATTGATGATTGTGCTTCAAACCTTTACTGGGCAGTTGGAACTTAGTTAATATTGAGTGTCACTCTGTTTTACCATAATATGCCATCTGTTGCCAGGATTTGTAATTTGGTCCTCCTTGATGTACCAGTAACCAAGAACATTAATTTGCTCTTTCAATATATTGTTAAGTAACTCAACACTTCATATCCTAGCAACGTCAGTAATAAAGCTTTAATTTGCTCAAGTGTAATTGGATCTTTCATCATTTACCATGGTACAGACCATTCTGTTGTCAAAAGAGGTAACATTATGCATAGAGCTAATATAAAACCTAAATTGCTATTGATTAAAGCACAGAACTGGTATTTGTGCTGTAACTGGTAAAGCATTAGAGGCATTGAATGAATTGAAGTAAGAAATGAGTGAATCTGGCCAACTACAGATTGACGATGAGTTTGAAAGGTGCAAGCATAAATTCACAAAATTGCATATGCTGAAATAGAAGGGAAACAAAATCTTTCTGTTTCCTTTAAAATAGACCTGAAAATAAAAGTCTGAGGGAATGCAGCAAAGTGATCTTTCTCAAGGAGAGGAAGAAAAAGCCGATGTCTGAAACCAAGCAGACATGGATGAAAGAGGATCTCAGGAGGGAGGGAAAGTGTGAGGTATAAAACTTTCAGTTTTAACCCTCATACTGACTTTCCTGGCATTCTCCTGAACGACTCTCCTTGGAGCAACACAACATATAGATTCATTCATTCCTCTTTCTCTCGCTTAAGGCGTTACCTCACATTGTATCATAATAGCCAACACTCACATTTACCCTGTTACCCTCTCAAACCCATGTTTCACAGAACCCCTCCACAAATGTTGTTCTTCTCTTCTTTCCCCACATGTCATTTCACATACACATAACTGCTTTCCATCCATGCAGAGAAAACAATCTTAGTGAGAGGAGAGATTTGTGCCCTTCAGTGACAGGCACCATGTCACCCACTGATAGTGTGTGTTCAGCTAGTCAACCAGAAAATGGCTCTATTCCCAGCAGGCTGTGGATGTCAGCGTTCACCTGCCATGAAAGCCTGACTTCCTGAGTACTAGCACTCAGATACATCAAGAGAGCTGATTCACTGCCAATAGACGTTTGCATTGGAAGTCCTGCCTCCTTGGAGATGATCTCTGTGTCAATATCTTCTATCTTGTGGAGTGCCATGTGGCTGGTACTGCTGGTTTGCTCTTGCTACTTTTGGTGCAGTTGGTATTGGTGTTGTTGCACCTCTAGTTTCTCATCAGAGGTGTATAGCAAAGCTGCAGAAATTGTTCCTGTACTACATTGAAGGCTGAGAGCAAGAAACTCTAGCTGAGAGTCATGATATCTGGACCATTGGACCAACTTTCAAAAAGTTGTCAATCAGCAGTTAAGTGGTGAAAGTATCCTCTGAGGAATGGTCTGAGCAGTTGCCTCTCACATGACCATGGCTGGAGCTATTCAGTTTCACTGTTCAAAGCTGTCCCAGCTTGTCAGTTTCATTGATAAAGCCCTCCCTATTGTGCACTCACTTTCTCGATCCTGGTAAGCTCCTGGTATGTTGGGAAATAAGTGTCCTAGCTATCGATACCAAAATGATCTGTTAAAAAAAACAATTAATGATTAATGATTAATGATTACATACAATCACGTCAACATACGAATTTGCAGCAAAAGTAGGTGATTCAGCCCTTTGAACCAGTCCCACCATTCATTAGGTCATGGCTGGTTAGATTGTGGCCCTGGTTCCACATTCCACCTACTCTGATAAACCTTTCATTCCTTTGTTAGCCAAGAATTTATTTACCTCCACCTTAAAAATGTTTGATGACTGCAATGGTGCACATTCACAGACTTCATTAGAAACAGAAAAAAAGTTAATTAGAGAAACTGTACAGCAGTAAAGCAGCCACATGGCTGCCTTTAGTTCCCAACATGTCTCCTGCTTGAGAAAGGACTCAACCCCCTGGGATGATTATCCACTCTAGCCAAATTTCCCCAATCATTCAAGCCAGCAGATTTCTGTGCTCCTGCCAGCAGTGCGCATCGTGTCGTGTGTTTCCCAGTGTCTTGGGTGTCTTCAATGGGAATTCCCATTGACAGCAGGAGGACCAGAGGATCCGGCCATCAACAAACAGTGCACCACCTCCCATTGCTGGGAAAAACACTGAGAGGGGGCCACACAATCTTACATTATGACGCCCAATTGGTGCCCAAGCCAGGTGACAATTATTACACAGAACATAGAACATAGAAAGACTACAGCATAAACAGGCCCTTCGGCTCACAAGTTGTGCCAATTATATCCTTACCTACTAGATTTACCTGTAACCCTCAATCTTATTAAGTTCCATGTACTCATCCAGAAGTGTCTTAAAAGACCCTATCGAATTTGTTCCTACCACCACCGACAGCAGCCGATTCCACTCACCCACTACCCTCTGAGTGAAAAACGTACCCCTGATATCTCCTCTGTACATATTCTCCAGCACCTTAAACCTGTGTCCTCTTGTAGCAACCATTTCAGCCCTGGGAAAATGTCTCTGAGAGACCCCCCCCTATCTATACCTCTCAACATCTTATATACATCTATCAGGTCACCTCTCATCCTTCATCTCTCTAAGGAGAAAAGACTGAGCTCCCTCAACCTATCCTCATAAGGCATGCCACCCAATCCAGGCAACATCCTTGTAAATCTCCTCTGCACCCTTTTAATAGCTTCCACCTTCCTCCTGTAATGAGGTGACCAGAACTGAGCACAGAACTCCAAGTGGTATCTGACTAGGGTCTTATAAAGTTGCAGCATTATCTCCCGAAAACTCAATCCCTCGATTGATGAAGGCCAGTACACATACGACTTCTTAACCATATCCTCTACCTGTGAGGCCGATTTAAGAATCATCTGGACTCGGACCCCAAGGTCCTTCTGATCCTCTACACTGCTAAGAGTCTTACCCTTGATATTATACTCCTTCATCCCATTTGACCTGCCAAAATGGACCACACACATTTATCCGGGTTGAAGTCTATCTGCCACTTCTCCGCCCACTGTTGCATCCTATCTATATCACGCTGCAACTTCTGACATCCCTCCAAACTATCCACAACAGCACCAACCTTCGTGTTGTCAGCAAATGTACCAACCCATCCCTCTACTTCCTCATCCAGGTCATTTATGAAAATTACAAAGAGCAAGGGTCCCAGAACAGATTCCTGGGGTACTCCATTGGTGACCGACCTCCATGCAGAAAAAGATCCATCTGCAACCACTCTCTGCCTTCTGTGGGCAAGCCAGTTCTGGATCCACAAGGCAACAGCCTCTTAGATCTCATGCCCTCTCACTTTCTCAGGAAGTCTTGCATGGGGGACCTTATCAAATGCCTTGCTGAAGTCCATATAAAGCACATCTACCACTCTTCCTTCGTCAATGCGTTTAGTCACATTTCAAAGAACTCAACCAGGCACGATCTACCTTTGACAAAACTGTACTGACTACTTTTGAGCATACTAAACTTCTCTAAATGTTCATAAATCCGATCCCTCAGGATCTTCTCCATCAGCTTACCAACCATTGAGGTTATACTCACCGGTTGGTAATTTCCTTGGCTATTCCTATTCCTTTTCTTGAATATAGGAACAAAGCAGAATATATATTCTGCTATGTTTCTCTTATAAGAACAATCACCATAAATCACCACAATGAGCCCACCTCCAGTGTACTCCGGGAAGAGAGTTCCAAAACCTCACAAGCTTTTCAGAGGGAAAAAAAAATTCCCAGTCCTAGTTTCTCCTGTAAGGGGACACATCTTTGCAGCCTCTATCCTATCAAGGTTCCACAATATCTATTATGTTTCAGTCAGATCACTTCTCATTCTTTTAAAACTAATGGATAGAAGTTCAGCCTGTCCAAACTTTCCTCATAAGATAACATCCCCCTCGCTACCTTTTGCTTATCACAGGTTATTAGTTGAACTAACATTCTCTGAACTTCTTCGAATGCATTTATATCCAATAGTAAATAAGGGGAAGTAAAATACACACAATGATTTAAATGTGGTCTCACCAAAGCTCTGTGCAACTGTGGCAAAAGAGCCCTCTTTTTCAATACATTCCTCTTGCATACCATTTGCCTTCCTAATTATTTGCTATACCTGCATACTAACACTTTGTGGTTAATGCACCAGCACACCCTTATCCTTCCGTGCCTCAGAATTCTATAATTTCTCATCATTTAAATAATATGCTGCTTTTCTATTCTTCTTGCTGAAATGGACTAATTCAAT
Source organism: Sphyrna mokarran (assembly GCA_024679065.1). Taxonomy (NCBI): domain Eukaryota; kingdom Metazoa; phylum Chordata; class Chondrichthyes; order Carcharhiniformes; family Carcharhinidae; genus Sphyrna; species Sphyrna mokarran. Next base: position 78,355,770 of record JAGIQG010000002.1, read on the forward strand.
TCTCCCACATTTATACCCCATCTCTTCTTGCACCTAATTTGATTAATTCACTCTTTTCATTCTGCATTATTTTCTCTTTTATTTTATCCTTAATGTGAATGGATTAAGAAGGAAGAATATTGAAATAATGTTCAGGATGTCTCAGATGAATTATAACAAAGAGAACAAAGAACAAAGAAAATTACAGCACAGGAACAGAATCTTTGACCCACCAAACCTGCACCGACTAGGCTGCGTGACTGAACTAAAACCCCTTACCCTTTCGGGGACTATATCCCTATATTCGCATCCTATTCATGTATTTGTTAAGTCACCCCTTAAAAGTCACTATCTCTTTTGGCAGTGAGTACCAGGCACCGACCATCCTTTATGTAAAAAACTTACCTTGTACATCTCCTTTAAACCTTGTCCCTTGCATCTTAAAACCTATGCCTCCTAGTAATTGACTCTTCCAACCTGAGAAAAAGCTTCTGACTATCCATTCTGTCCATGCTCCTCATAATCTTGTAGACTTCTATCAAGTCGCCTCTCAAACTCTGTTGTTCTAGTGAGAACAAGCCAAGTGTCTACAACCTTTTCTCATAACTAATGCTCTCCACACTGGCAAAATCCTGGTAATTCTTTTCTGGATCCTCTCCAAAGCCTCCAAATCTTTCTGGTAGTGTGGCAACCAGAATCGAACACTATATTCCAAGTGCAGCCTAACTAAGGTTCCATAAAGCTATAACATGACTTGCCAGTTTTTAAGCTCAATGCCCCAGGTGATGAAGGCAAGCATGCCATAGGCCTTCTTGACTATCTTCTCCACTTGTGTTGTAACTTTCAGTGACCTGTGTATCCGTTACTTCTGCCTATCAATATTCCTAAGGGTTCTGCCATTTACTGTGTATTTCCCATCTGTATTAGACCTTCTAGAATGCGTTACTTCACATTTATCCAGATTAAACTCCATCTACCATCTCTCCGCCTAAATCTCTAACTGATCTATATCCTACCGTATATTCTGACAGCTTTCATCGCTATCTGCAATTACACTAATCTTAGTGTCATCCGCAAACTTACTAATCAAATCAATTATATTTTCCTCCAAATCATTTATGTATATTACAAATAACAAAGGTCTCAGCACTGATTCCAATTCTAGCAATTTTGTGCAAATGTTGGATTTAGATGGTGAAGTAAAAAGATCTAATTAATGGCACTAGCTGTGAGATGCATCACTCTAGCAACTTTTCAGCTGTTGAAACCATCAATTTAGTTGAAAAATGTTGTCAAAGAAGAGTAACATAGAAAAGGATGAAAAAGCATTCAAATTGATAATGAGCAAAGTCTACTTCCAGTATGTATATGATGTGGAGATGCCGGCGTTGGATTGGGATGGACGCAGTAAGAAATCTCACAATGCCAGGTTAGAGACTAACAGATTTATATGGAATCACGAGCTTTTGGAGTGTTACTCCTTCCTCAAGTGAGTATGATTTACCTAAGTTACATTAAGTGCAAATTGAGTTTTCATGATCTCTAACAAAGTCAAACCTGTCCACCAAATAAATCACGCACCCAGATTGAAATAATGAAGATGGTGAGGTACACCAGCTGCATCATTTATTATTGTTTGAAGTGGATCTTCAAATTAAGCTTATTACCTGAGGCACACAGGCATTAATAGACATGTTTAAAAACAATTCTTTATTGTAAAGTACTGAATTTACTAAGAAATTGTGTAGTGTAATTTACCATGGAATCAAATCCTGTACAAAAATGCTACAGCTCCTCAAATTGACCTTTTTCTAATTTGGCGCTAATACAGCCTAAAAGTTATTAACACTTGGAAACTGGGGCACTTTCAGTGACATAATGATTAAGATGTATCTATACGTGAGCTCAGCTTTCATACCTATTCTACATTACTGGAGTTCAACACTGTGTTACATTTGAAAGAACTTTTTTTTCTGCAGTAAAAGGGGAAGTACATTTTTTACTGCAGTTAAGTTTTCCTATCTTCGTTATCTCATGCATTCCCTTGAGAGAGAGGATCTTGCTTCCACCGTGCTTCAGTGAGTTCTGAGATTTTGATTCGACCAATATAGATTTTTATGTTGCTTTCAATGATGCTAAATCAGATTATTCACAAGGTGGGGGATCAAACATTCACAGGACAAATGCTTATTTTTGAGACAAAGTCCATTTTCAGCTGTAAATGTAAAATGATACCGGATTACCACTTTTAAATGCATCAGCTGATATTTACAGCTGCGCAAAAAGTAAAATAGTTATGCTCTATAACATTGTTTGATTATACTAGATCATCAAGATTTTATAAGGCCATAAGATCATAAGACATAGGTGCAAAATTAAGCCACTCGGCCCATCAAGTCTGCTCCGCCATTCAATCAGGGCTGATATTTTTCTCATCCCCATTTTCCTGCCTTTTCCCCATAACCCCTGATGTCCTTATCAATCAAGAACCTATCTATCTCTGTCTTAAAGATACTCAATGACTTGGCCTCCACAATCTTCTACGACAAAGAGTTCCACAGATTCACCACTCTCTGGCTGAAGAAATACCGCCTCATCTCTGTTTTAAAGGATCATCCCTTTAACCTGAGGCTGTATTCTCTGGTTGTAGTTTTTCCTACTAGTGGAAACATCGTCTTCATTTTCACTCTATCCAGGCCTCGCAGTAAGTTTCAATAAGATCCCCCTCATCCTTCTAAACACCAATGAGTTCAGACCCAGACTTCTCAACTGTTCCTCATATGACAAGCTCTTCATTCCAAGGGTCGTTCTTGTGAACCACCTCTGAACCCTTTCTAAGGCCAGCACATCCTTCCTGAGATATGGAAATCAAAACTGCCCACAATTCTCCAAATGGACGCTGACCAGAGCCTTATACAGCTTCAGAAATACATACCTGGTGTTGTATTCTAGCCCTCTTGTCATTAATGCTAACATTATATTTGCCTTCCTAACTGTCGACTGAACCCACATATTAACCTTAAGAGAATCTTGAACAATGACTCCCAAGTCCTTTTGTGTTTCTGATTTCCTAAGCATTTTCCCATTTTGAAAATAATCTCTCTCCATTCCTCCTTCCAAGGTACTTCTTGATTATTCTCTTGATTGAGCAAATTAATTTTAGCAAAATACTTGAACTTTAACCTATTCAGCACAATGCCAAGTACAATTTGTGCTCCTATTGTGGAGAAAGCAGAAATTTTACACCCTTTTTTTTGTTGTACTTCTATTAACTGTTATGTCTATAACGTAGGTGCACAAACCTCCCAATAACTCATCTGCCTGATCCTACAAACACCGTCTGTCCAGTATGTCATGCATTACATTTATCAGGCATCTTAGAACACATCGAACCACAGTGGAAGCAAGTCATTCCTGAGCCTGAGGGATTGACTCAGAAGAAGAAGGTAGGCAAACTACCTACTATAAAAATTACAACTTTTTATTGCAGACAAAATTCTTTGAAATGTAATATGGCTTTGAACTCCAGCAATGTAGAATAGATAAGACAGATGAACTCAAATATTGCCATACATTAATAATTTTGCAATTGAAACAAGACCTTAGTTTCCAAGAATCAGTATCTTCTAACTCGTAAAAACATCAAATTGAGAAAAGATCAACTTGAGGGGCTGCAATACTTTTGTCTCTGATTTGTTTCAGTGACAAACATTTTAACTGTCTTGGACTGAAAGCACTCATTAAACTAATTATTAACTGTAGATCCGATCAATATAATTAAATCTGATATTTTTCATAATTTCAAAGCCTTTGCGCCACCAGTGAAATAAATCACACTTGGTTATGCTTTATTGCCATTAATGCACTTAAGTCAATACATTTACTACCATTTATTTTGTATGTTGAGAATAATTTGCAATATAAATTGAGTGCTGAAACCTAACTGATGCATTATTACCCATTAGAAAGCATTGTGAATGATTTTAAATCATATGTACAGAAGTTAATGCAATAAATAATTCAGGAACCCAAAGGCCAGTTGTCAACAAACATATGCAGGAACTTAGCACCAATAAGGTGAGATAGAAACCTCAAAGATGTATGCATCTCTTCAAACTGACAAACATTCAAAGATAGTGAATGTTAAACGGTTGTTCGAGGATAAGTCCATACTAGGCATGTGGGAGTCTTTCAAGGGAATACTGAAAATCTTGCAAGAAAGATATGTGCCAGCTAAGAGAAAAGATGGGAAAGGTAGGATTAGAGAGCTGTGGATTACTAGGGGTATTGAGGACTTAGTTAGGAAGAAAAGAGAGGTGTATGATAGGTCAAAGTAGCTGGGAACGGAGAGAGCGTTGGAGGAATATAGAGAGTAGGAGAGAGCTCAAACGGGGAGTTAGAAGGGCAAGAAGGGGGCATGAAATGGTTTTGGCGGATAGGATTAAGGAAAATCCAAAGGCTTTTTACTCCTATGTTAGGAATAAAAGAGTGGTTAGAGGAAAAATTGGACCTCTTAGGGACAGAGGAGGGGAACTGTGCTTAGAGCCCGAGGGAATGGCGGAGATCCTGAATGAATGCTTTGCGTCGGTACTCACGAAGGAGGGGGGCTTGTTGACCACACCTGTCTCTGAGGGAGCTGTGGACCAGTTGAGGGAAATATCCATACTGAGGGAAGAAGTGTTGGAGCTCCTAGGTAGCATTAAAACTTGTAAATCTCCGGGGCCTAATGGCATTTATCCCAGGCTGCTTAGGGAGGTGCAAGGTGAAATTGCTGGGCATCTGACGCAAATCTTTGGGTCTTCTTCAGACACAGGTGAGGTCCCAGAGTACTGGAGAATAGCTAATGTTGTACCGTTGTTTAAAAAGAGTAGTAGGGATAACCCTGGAAATTATAGGCAGGTGAGTTTGACGTCAGTGGTAGGGAAGCTGTTGGAGGGGATTCTTAGAGATAGGATATATAGGCACTTAGAGCGTTGCAGTCTGAGTAGAGATGTGCAGCATGGCTTTGTTAAAGGGAGGTTGTGCCTTACGAATCTGGTAGAATTTTTTGAGGAGGTGGCGAAAATAGTCGACGAAGGGCGAGCAGTTGATGTCGTCTATATGGATTTCAGTAAGGTGTTTTACAAAGTCCCTCATGGGAGGTTAGTTGAAAAGGTCAAGGCTCATGGGATACAAGGACAGGTAGCTAGATGGATAAGTAACTGGCTTGGTAATAGGAGACAGAGAGTAATAGTGGAAGGATGTTTTTCTCGCTGGAGGTCAGTCACTAGTGGTGTGCCGCAGGGCTCGGTACTGGGACTTCTATTTGTAATATATATAAATGACTTGGAAGAGGGAGTAAGTGAAGTGATCAGCAAGTTTGCAGACGATACAAAGATGGCTGAACTTGCAGATAGTGAGGAGCATTGTCAGGCGATGCAGCTGGACATAGATAGGCTGGTAGCTTGGGCAGATAGATGGCAGATGGAATTCAATCCTGATAAATGCGAGGTGATGCATTTCAGGAGAAAAAATGTAGGGGGGAGGTATACGATAAAGGGGAAACCTATTAACAGTACAGAAACGCAGAGGGACCTGGGGTGCTGGTGCATAAGTCTCTGAAGGTGGCGGAGGAGGTGGAGAAGGTTGTGAAGAAAGCATATGGTATGCTAGCCTTTATAGGAAGGGGTATAAAGTACAAGAGCTGGCATTTAATGTTGCAGTTGTATAAAATGTTAGCTAAACCTCATTTGGAATACTGCATCCAGTTCTGGTCGCCTTACTACCGGAAGAACATGGAGACTCTGGAGAGAGTGCAGAGGAGGTTTACCAGGATGCTGCCTGGTATGGAAGGTCTGAGTTACGAGGAGAAGTTAGGTAAATTGGGACTGTTTTCCTTAAAAAGACGTAGACTTAGAGGAGATCTAATAGAGGTGTACAAGATTATGAGGGGTATAGATAGAGTAAACAGGATTAGGCTTTTTCCTAGGATGGACTCGAATAGCACGAGGGGCCATGGGCTTAGGGTAAGGGGGGTAAGGTATAATTTGGATGCTAGAGGGAGTTTTTTCACACAGAGGTTGGTGGGGATATGGAATGCACTGCCAAGTAAAGTGGTGGAGGCAGGCACTCTGGAGTTATTTAAGAGATACTTAGATAAGCACATGAACAGAATGGGAATGGACGGGTATCCAAAACTGATTTAAAATAGGAATCATGAGCCTTGGGAGTCCCCGGGAAGTGTGTAAATAGACGATAATATTGATGTACTTGTTTTTATCCTACAGGTGCTTTGGTCTGCCTTGTTGTCTAACAAGGGACGTACACGCGATGGGTTGTGAGAGGGCTGCTCTTGGATTTTTCGAGAGTATCCTAGTGCTTCACGTCGTTAGTGTACGCTTGGCCTGGACCATTTGATGGGCAACACGACAGTTCAGTGATTATCGCTGTGCTGTGCAGATACATGGATTTAGGGCCTGTGTCTGTGGGAGTTTCAATCCATAGATCTATAAACGTAGACAAGGATCGTGGGTAGACATAGGAACATCGGGATGGCGGCGCAGGCTCGTTGGGCTGAAGGGCCTGTTTCATGTGCTGTTTTGTTCTTTGATCTTTGTTCTTTGTTCTTCAATCATAGAAACAAGCACATGGATACCTAGAAAAGTTAAATGAGCCTTGCAGCATTGGCACTTGGCTTTAATACTTTTCCACCTAGATTGTGTGGGGTTGGATCCCTCACTGGGTGCTAATGGGAGGGAATACTGCGCTGGTCTGTCACATACAACTGTAGAATGGTTACAACACAGATTGCGGTCATTCAGCCCCTTGACTCCATGCTAGCCCTCTGCAAGATCAGTTGAGCTTATTCCAGATTTCTGTAATTTTCCAACTATTCTCCTTTCAGGTGCTTATGAATTTCATTTTGAAAATCACGACTGTTTCATCAATCGAGATCAATATGGGATTGTAGCTGTGCCACCCTGTGAGAGGATCACCAGTGAAAGCTGGTGGGAGGCATTCTCATGGCAGAAGAGGCCCAAGTTAGTTCTTTCATGAATATTCATCAGTTGTTCAAAGAGCAGGAGTATTTCTCCACATCCTACAAGGAAACATTGGATCACTCCTGACCTGGGTTTCTCTCCCCTTTCCTGATTGGCAGTTGCTTTGTGATCAACTCCTGAAGGACTTATCCTATTCTGTGACCATTTCCTCAATTCTCCAATGGTGGCTCCTTCCTCACACTCTCCAATTAGCCGCTGCATCCTTCCCTACATGGGATTATGCTTTGCCCCAGCATTCTCTCGACCTGACCGGAAACTGTTAATATTAACCATAGAAGTTACATATATAGGAAACCAACACTCCTACAGGATCAGATGGGGGCCAAAAACATAAATGCTGATACACCTTTTCCATAGCTAATTGCAAATAATGCAATATAGCCTTGAGTAGACAAGTGTCTTCTCTAATCCAGAGATTAAAGGCTAGATGGATTAAGCATGGTAAATGTGCAGGGTTACAGGAGAGGGTGTATGTGTTTTGGGGGGTGGGATGGGGTGGGGGTGGGGGTTTAAGTTGGTTGGTCAGTCTAAGTAAAGATGCTCTTTTGATGTCATTGCAGACTCGATGGGCCAAATTGCCATCTTCTGCATGGTAGGGATTCTATTTAGGGGACACAGGAAACCATGTTCTTGATGTTAACCTTACTCCAAGATATGTGGGAGAAATTCAGGACTTTAAGAGTTAAAAATAGGAAAATACCTCTCCAACCCAATGCAAATGCACTTAATACCATTATTACTGTATTAAATTGTATGCTGTGCAAGAACATTATCATATTTGTTATCATATTTAACACGACTCCCACTTTACAATTAGCAACATGATTTAAATTTAACTGCTGACACAATGCAGAAGCGAGCAGTTGAATCGAGCAGGGTGACACATTTTATAGCATTGCTCCCCTGGGCATTTCCAGAAGGTATTTCTCCATCCTTTTGCCAACCATGGCCTTTACTTGCTGCCCTCTCCTGTCCACCAATTTCATTGCTGTCACCAGGCTTTGACACCAAGTCTCCTCACCAATCTCTGTTGCCAGACCCTAATCTTTCCCTTCCCTCTTCGTCAAGCTTCAATCTCTCCCATTTTCCCTTCCAACTGCCAGGATACGATCCCACCTCCCCACATCCTAATAAGTCTAAATCTAACTGTCTATCTACTCTTTTCAATTGTTCAGGTCTAACTCTCCCCCAACCAAGCCGTGAACTCTCCCCCTGTTTGTTGGGAGCAGTCTCACAGAAACAATTACTTTTCAGCTAGAAATATTTAGAATTGAAACTGCAGGAGACATTGAACAAGGTTCATGTATTATCTCTTCCTAGTGACTCCCTCTGCTGATATATGTGAGTATGGGAGCCTCAAGTGGGCAAAATGTGCAATGCAGTTTTTAATGCACTACAGCTATTGTTTATTATCTTAACTGCATAGCAGGCATCTAACCTGGCATTCTGGCCATCTACTGAGAAAGAAACATAAAACACCAATGATAAAGAGAATTAGCCATTAACATTGATCTAACCAACTTTTCCTCAGGTTTTTCAGAATTCTGTCCATGACCAATACCTTCTCTGCACTCATCACTTCCCTGAAAATACCAGGATCAATATGTTAGATATATGGATTTTCCAAGGTTGAAGTTGATTTAGGATTTCAAATCACCTCAATGGCTTAAAAAAATCAACAAGATTCCCAACTCTAAATCCTGTTGGCCAGAATTCCCTAGTCTCATGCGCTCTGCTATCGCCGCCAGCAAGAGTGGAGAATTTGGAATTCAGCCAAATTCACGGCATCAGTGTTGACAATCCCAACTGCATCAAGGTCGGAGAATTCCAGCCTACAGTTAGCAATTCTAGTTCTTGGCTGGAGATTAAGCCATGCTTTTTATTAATAGATCTCTTGGCCAATGCAATTCTACATGGATTTACATTAACATTCCTAATTATATGAATTCCCCCAAATACAAATGGCAGCTAGATGCAGAGCAACAATTCAAATATAGGGAAAAAAAGTTACTATCTACCAATTTGTTCCTGACTTGCACATTTGAACTTTCATTAACATCATCCAACTGGAAATATATAGGTCATCATCCAAAAATATTATATTAAATGGATACATTTTGATGCAACTCATTTTAATTTTTCCAAAATTGAAATCTGCAGTGGTTCAGCTCTGGGGTTGCTGGATTATCTTGCTGTGCTTGGTGCACTGTTCCTGGAAACCTCACTTCAGGAGTTCTACATATCCCTGCTTTGTATGCAACTTCACACTACATGCTCCAAATATCTGGAAGCTGTGTGATTAATTAACATCTAATCACAAAGCCTGAATTTATTGCAAGTTCTCAGGAACCAATTAACTTACTGTGAACCTATAGCAGAGAGAACTATAGCTGAGCTTTCATCAACAAGAATGCTAAATATATTCTGACACTCAGAACAGTCATGACCCCACAGCTTCATAAGTGCAGTCAGCTCTCTGCTGGTGCAGGTGGATATATATAAAGAGTGCTTCCCTGAATGGCTACAGTGTGAAAAGTTTATCATGGTTGTCATCCAGAGTAGATGTGGAGAATCTTCAATGGAATGGATGGCGATATTCCATGAATTTTCATATTTACCATGGGGTGGCAGTAGATTAGCCATGTGTTTTATATCTTGTCTGATCTCAAACCACTTTATTCCTGTGAAACAATAAACATAATAAAAAATCCCTATTTGACATTAAGCTAAATTAATAAGGAGTGACTTTCCTTTGTTTGCCTTACTGTTACAACCTTTTAGACAGCATTAGCTAGTAACCATCATGGTAGAACTTAATATGCAGATTTTTCAATATGTAGATTATTATCAATAATACATTGATATTCAACACACATTAACTCTGTACTTTTTACTTTGAGATATGAACTGTCAGACAGCAGTATAATACACCATTATTTCATTTATTATTGGAGTATACCTTATGTAGTTTGTATTTTTTTGAATACCTTTAGCCTAACATGGATTCTTTATTAGGCAGAACCTTCAACCCAGATATGGCACAGAAGAAGGAAAATTACAACAGGTTATTACCATACAATTCCAGACTAAGTTGCTTACAACATAAGAACAGACCACTTGGCCCAAAATTTATATTCATATTCAAACAAGCCACCTTCCACCTCTTGTCATCTAATCTGATGAACATATCCTTTATTTATTTTTCCCTCGTGTGTTTATCTAAAGCTATGCTTTATATAATTACAACTGTACGTGATAGCAATCTCCATTTTTAAATATAAGAATCACATTAATTGTCCATCCTAGCACTCTTTCCTTTATATAAGCCCCAACTTTGTAGTTGTATTCTATAAAAGTGTGACTTTAAATGAAACAAGAAGAAGCAATTCAAATTTTTCCATTGTAACCAAAATCTGCACTTGGGTTCTGTTGGGCATTTCTCATGGGAAAAAATAGCTAAAACTGTATATCCTGTGTACTGAAATAGTTAATGTTGCTGATTTTCTTTATTTATAAATGAAATAACTTTCAAAATAAAAGAAATACAAAGGAAATGTGCTGACCCTTTCCACTTATCTGCCAATCCTGCTCTCTGACCCTTCGATTTGCTACCTTTCCAGCTTGCAATCTCTGTTGTTTATCCACCTTCCTGGTCACCAATGTTTGTGCTTGTCAAACCTCCCACTAACTTGATAGTTGGATCCCAAGCCAGATGATGAAGTATAAAACAATACATAGATGCTTTACTTGATCATTTTTTTTTTACAGAATACAGAATTAGATATGCCTGCCTTTTACTTATTGATCCAGTCCTTCTATACATGTGCTCCAGATACTTAGCCAATCAATACCTTCCACCTGCTTATTAGCGATGTTGCCTCACAATTCCAGAATTGGGTTCGATACTCGGCTTGGGTCACTTCTTGTGCGAGTCTACGCATTCTCCCCAGTCTGTATGAGTTTCCTCTGGGGGATCTGTTTCCTCCCAAAATCTGAAAGATCTGCTGGTTAGGTGCATTGCCATGCTAAATTCTCCCTGAGTGTACCCAAACAGGCGCCGGAGTGTGAGTAACTTCATTGCAGTGTTAATCTATACCTACTTGTGACACTAGAAAATAAGCTTTAACAGAATAACACAATTAACAGAACATAAGTATTGCCCTCTCCCTCTCACCATCTCTCCATTTCCTCGACCATCCCATTTTAGAAGCTTTGAATTGCAGGTTTGCAGAGGTAAACAGCAAGCTGGAGAGGCAGCCTGAAGGAGGGTCATGAAGAGGAAAGGACAGCAGTGACTGGGAAGATGAGTTCAACAGAAGGTCAGAAATGAATGGTCAGCATGTGGGAAGGTCAATGGTGACTGGTAATGTTGGCAAGAGTGATGGTCAGCAAGAAGGAGGAAGGCAGCAATTGGGACAATCAGTGAAAGAGATGATCATTAGAGAGCCCGAATATTAGGGAAAGCAAAGGTCAGCGAAGGGGAGGATCAACCAAAAGGAAGGTCGGCAAGACGGAAGGTCAGCAGCATCTGGGAACATCAGGGATTAGGAGAGACCGCTCCAAAATGCCACCAAATGAGTCATACAATCCTACATTAGACCTGGTATGAATGAAAACAAAACTCCCGATACATTGTGGACCCTAACTAACTGACCAATATTAAAGTAGAATGATTTAAAATGGGACAACATAAAATGAGGACTGTACATATAATTATATCTCTGCTATCTCTTTTAATTCTAATATGCAACCAATCTGGACTGATGATACTTTTGTGTCCCTTCTTGAATATCATTGTGATTGCCCCCTTATGCTGATCAGTATTTCTCATATACTTGTGTTTTTTCTGGCTACCAAATGTCATTCAGCTACCTTGACCTGCTCATATAAATGTTTGCCTGCTTCCACTCTTCACATGGTAAGATTCAGGGAATCCAACTGGCAAAAATCTATGGTAAAAGACAAGGACCCAAGGAGGCAGATTGTTCAAACAGAAGGTGACAAATAAACAAAAAGGAAATGTCTTAGATATGGATGCTTAGGAGAGAGTACAGAGGAGGTTTACCAGGATGTTGCCTGATCTGAGGGTATTAGCAGTGAAGAGAGATTGGATAAACTCGGTTTGTTCTTACTAGGACGAGGGGGGTTTAGGGGTGATAGAGGTTTACAAGATTATCACAACCATGAAGCGAGTGAATGGTGGCATTTCAGAAGCAACTAGATGAATACATGAATAGGATGGGAATGGAAGGAAACAGACTCCATAAGTGCATACGGCTTTAGTTTAGGCAGACATCATGATTAGCACAGGTTTGGAGAGCTGAAGGGCCTGTTCCTATGCTCTACTGTTCTTTGTTCTTTTGTCTTAGAATGTATGGGAATGGGTGAAACAGGCATCAGGTACTAAATATCAAAGGCATGGTGTGATTTAGGGCACCTGGGAAGTTTATGAAATAATTCTAGTGTCTCACTCAAGCTGCAGGTACTGGGAGAGTGACGGAGAGTAATATTAGAAAATAGAAAAGTATAAAAGAGAAACCACAAAAAGCACTACAAAAAGAAATGCAAAGAGCAGAAACAACGAAACAACAAAATACGAAAAAGAAAACATAACTACTTCCAAGAAAATGGGTGCCTGGGAAGTACACGTAACAGAATCCCATCAAGTCTAGATACTCGGAGAGTGAGGAAAAGAAGGAAGAATAATTAAAGGATGGAGTAAAAGAGGAACAACATGAACATGAACAGAAAATTCTGAATGTTATAGAATAATATCACATTTTATGAGAAAGAACTCTGCCTGCACACAAGTGAAAATACAAGGAGAAATATTGAATTACTTTTCTTCATCCGACCTATATTTGTATATTGTCTCAAAAATATGCAGGAAAAACCCAGTGCAAATTTAAAAAAAGTGTAACAACACAAAAGTCTGACCAGAAGGTAGGCGGTCTGTTAGAGTCGAAGAATACTTGGAACTAAATCAAACAACGAGAAGATGTATCACCATGGGAACAGGAAAAAAAAACCCTGTGTGCTGTTGTATGAACACAAGTCTTTCTTTTTTAACTCGGACTCAGTACTGCGGAGTGGTTTGGAAGCTCCGGGAAAGACATTCCATGCATATGAGCATGGCTAGAAGATCTTGTGGAAATTAATTGTTCAACACAGGGATAGCCAGCAAACTGTGAACTAGATAAGCAGAGACGGTTGGAAGAATGCTGGCAATGCACTGTCATATTAGTTGCCAGTTCTGTTAAGATTACCAGAATCCAGTAAAATTGAAATCACAAATAACAATTAGTGAACAGATCCATGGGGAATAATTCCATCCAATTATGCCACCAAGGACCATTAATTTGTACAATGGTTCCAAACAGTTTTGGATTTGTTATTGAACTTCCTGAGGCCACTGAATCTGATGAATATTGCTACCAACAATAGCAAGAGATGAGTGTAGATAAATCATATGCAGACTCTTGATCAAATTTATTGAATATCTATTCTCTGACAACTGTCTTTTGTCTCTCTCAGTAAACGGTGATCAGATTCAGTTATTACATATGTTCATGTATTTAAAATATCATTTGTGTTCCAGAAAGTCCACAGCTATTTAAATAATTGTCAACATCAGAGAAGTAGCACTTTCTACACCTCAATACTTTGGATAAATATTGCTTTTGTCCCATTTCCTACATCCATGTTTGTCTTTGACTAATTGCAGAGCTTAAAAACAGATCACTCTCTCTCAGTAATTAGAGTGTCTAAAATCACTTATAGTCAGCAGTTACAACTCATTGTCATAGTTTATGATGACAGATTCTGCTTATGAAAAATAAAACACAGAAGACTCATCCTATCCATACAAAATACAGACTCCTTTGAGTTCCTTATATGGTACATATAGTTAGATGAAGTGAAATTCTATTTCTCAGACCATCCACATTTTAGCTCTGCAAGGCTGAAGCTTCCCTCCAATTCGATTTTCAAGTTTGCTGATCCTGTGGTGGGCAAGCTGATAGAGTTCTGGCGTTTGACTCTAACCTCTATAATATGTTAGTATGATTTAGTGCCAGGTTTGTCAGGTTGAACAAAATTACATCAATTCAGAAGAGTGGACCTTGAACAATGATAAGACAGAGTATAGGAATGAGATTGAGAATCTGGCAAACAATCTCTCCCTCAATGTCAATAAAATGAAGGAATTTATCATTAACTTTAAGAAACATAGAGGAGAACATGCTCCTATCTACATCAACTGGAATAAAGTGGAAAGTTTATGGTGCCCAGATCACCGACAATCTGTCCTGATCCTCCCACGCCGACACTATAGTTAAGAAAACCCACCAATGCCTCTATCTTCTCAAAGGAAATTTGGCATGTCAGTTACAATAGTTACCAACTTTTACAGATGCATCATAAAAAGCATTCTTTCTGCTTCTATCACAGCTTGGTCCAAAGTCCAAAGATGCATGGGTTAGATTGATTGGCCATGCTAAGAAATTGTCTCTTAGTGTCCAAGGATGCGTAGGTTAGGAGGATTAGTGGGTAAAATATGTAGGGATTTGGGGGTAGGGCCTGGGTGGGATTGTGTTTGGTGCAGACTTGATGGGCCTCTTTTCTGTACTGTAGGGTTCTATGGTATGGCTCCTGCTCTGCCCAAGACCACAATCACTACAAAAGGTCCTGCATGTAGCCCAATCCATCATTCAAACCGGCATCTACAGTTGATGCTATCGACAGTTCCCACTGCCTCGGCAATTACCCAACATAATTAAGGATCCCACGCATCCCAGACATTCTTACGCCTTATTCCATCAGGAAAAAGATACAGAAGTCAGAGGTCATGTACCAACTGACACAAGAACAGCTCTTCCTTGCTGCTGTCAGACTTTTGAATGGACTTACCTTGCATTAAGTTGTTCATTCTCTATATCCTAGCTATAACTGTCACACTACATTCTGCACTCTTTTGTTTCCTTCTTCATGAACTGTATGCTCTGTCTGAATAGCGTGTAAGAAACAATATTTTTCACTGCAGGCTAATACATTTGGCAATAGTAAATCAAATCAAAGACATTCAGGAACTAAATCAAGCCAGATTTCATGTACATTAGTTTCCTAAATTTTAGTAGTTGCAAATGGAATTAATGGTGTGACTGTTGTTCTTATTGCTAACAAATTATTGGTCCTAGCAGTTGCAATCCTTATACTCCAAATTAGCCTGTGCAGATCAAGGATTTGGCTAAAGTAAAAGAGTCAGACTACTCTGATTGTAACAGAAAATGTTTCTCATTTACATGCACCAAGAGATTTTGATCATGCCTTGATGGCATCCTCTGCTTTTAAGTATTTTTTTAATTAAGGAAAATGACTTAGGAGAAAATTAAGTGAATAAACAAATAGGAAGGCAAAGTTGAGAAGATCTGTATTTATTTCATAAGGAAAGAAATTTAGTCGATTTGCAGAGTCTATGTATCTTAATCTGGCAAATGTCATTTTTTGCCCTAAATGACTCAAGGAGTGGGCTAGTGAGTTAGTGGGGCATATAATATATAGTATAAACATGGAGTGTAGTTAAAATTTGGAATACTGGAGTAAATAAAGATTTAGATCTCATATTGCAACAATGCAAACTGACATAAATGGGAAAATATTTCTGGGTGTGTGCACAGGAATATGGAATTACCTGGACATAATGAATATTAGGAAATTAAGCAAGACACTTCGATGGGGCACACTTGCAATGATGATGCTACCAGGACTAGATGGTTTGAGTTATAATGAGAGGCTGGGTGGACTGAAACTTATTTCTCTGGAGCATAGAAGGCTTAGAGATGATTTTATGGAGGTCAATAAAATAATGAGGGGCATTGATCAGCCAGATAGTCAATATCTTTTTCCAAAGGTAGGGAAATCTAAAACTAGAGGGCTTACTTTAAGGTGAGAGGAGTGAGATACAAAAGGGTCTAGGGAGGCAGTTGTTTCACACAAAGGGCAGTGAGTGTCAGGAATAAGTTGCCAGAGATAGTAATAGAGGCGGGTACAATTTTGTCTTTTAAAAAGCGTTTAGAGAATTACATTAGTAAGATGACTATTGAGGAGTATGGGCCAAATGCAGGCAACTGATACTAGCTTAGTCATTAAAAAAATAGGTGGCATGGACAAATTGGGGCAAAGGTCTTGTTTCTATGCTGTAAACCTCTATGACTCGATTGAAGAAGAGAAGACAAATCGAAAGAGAAAGGTAGCACTGAGGGAATTGATAATCAAAGCATGGCTGAAAGGGACAGAGCATAGAACTACGGACTTTCACTTCCTTTCCGAAGTGGTTTGAAAAAGAGGAAATGAAACCACAGTCTGTCAATCAGGATTAGACACTGTCAATATTAGTCAGGATCAATGGGGTACTTGAGGTATTTTCATCTGTGAAGGGAAATAGAAATAAATACGCGTGGCTGGAGGATGATCATAATTAATGTATGGAGCAAAACAATCTGGTTAATGAGGATATGGGAGGGGATTTCTCTGGGTCTGCTTGTGAATTTTGCAATAGCTGAAAGAATCAGGAATTGACAGAAAAGTAGGTTTTGCACTGGGCACCAAACCTGTGGTGACCCTCCAAGGTCATGCTGCCAGCCACACTTGAGTTCCCATTCTGATGCATATTGAAATCCATAAATTTAAATATAATTAGCAGACTTGCCGCTTGTCAAATAGTTCTCGTTATTCACTCGCCTCTCCAGTGAGCAGGCTTTCATGTAGGTCCTCACAAGTGAGGATGTAGCATGTTGGACCTGAGAGTCAAGAAAGCATCTCCAATCACACACACACACACACACACACACGTACATCACACAGGCATGAGGTTTTAAGGTTTAGTCACCTCCATCCCCCCTTCCAATCAGGCCCCCTTCCTCCTCAGATTCCCCTACTTAGCGTCCATTCAGGCCACACACTATGGTAGTGCCAACAGTGGACTACTCCCTGGCACTCTGGCAATGATTCCTTGGCCTGGTGTCTTGGGCTCAAGGAGGTAGCTCCAGTGGCCATTTGTCCCTTTGCTGCTATGAGGCTGCAAAGTACAGATCCTTCAAGGTTCCTGGGAGTTGGTGGACTCAGGCTGGAGCGGGTGATTGACCTCATCACTCTCCATCAGGATGGAGGTATCATGGCTGGACTACTCCTACTAGCTCTGGCGTGATGATTTCAGGCAACCTCGTGATCATTAGTTGCAATCCTGCCTGCCGGTTGTGTAAATTCTGAAGGGGCCAAGTCCTCCTTTAACCTCCACGCCCCTGGTCATCTGGCAGGATTTAAAATCATTGCAGCACTCCAATCTGCAGCAAAGATTTTCCATTCTCCCTTTCAGAAGCTGCAGGTAAGAGCAGATTCCACTGGGGAGGAGGGGGAGAGGAGGTGTGAGGTTGGCTTCCACTCTACACAACTGTGCACTTAGTCCAATGTATCAACACAGTTTTGTATTAAAATTGTTGAGGTTTTCTGGCAAGCTGAAATCTTTGAAACCCTGGCCATTGTATTTGAAGCCTTTGATCTGTAATAAGTTCAATGCACAATGCTTTATAAAAGATTCAGTTGTCAGCTCAAAGACATTGGATGATTTGTCAGAGGAAATCTGTTTCAGTGGTAAGAGCTATAATTGCATTGCCTCTTGAGCTGAAGCATAACTTGGAAATGGGACATAGGCAGAAGGAAGCTCTGCAGAAGGAGCAGGAGGAGAACTCTTAATAGAACGTCCAAATACAAGGCATTTTAGGGAGTATGCTTCATATCTTCTCCTCAGTCAGGAGCAGTTAAGCCAGCTATGATTCACTAAGGGGGTTGAGGATGATATTAACTGTGTCTGTCAAGATCATTGTGATGCTAAATTTCTATGATAGTGGATTCTTCAAGCAGGAGCAGGGAGCATCAGCAACATTTCACCGTATGCCGTTAACTGCTGCATTATGAACATGACAGAGACCCTTTGTAAAAGAAGAGGGAAGTTCACCATAGTTCATTCATTCTGTGCAGGAATCTCAAAGGTGCACCAGGTAATTAAGAAGGCAAAGGGAATTTTGTCCTTCATTGCTAGAGGGATGGAGTTTAGAAACAGTGAGGTCAAGTTGCAGCTGTATAAGGTGCTGGTGAGGCCACACCTAGAATACTGTGTACAGTTTTGGTCTCCTTATTGAGAAAGGATATACTGGCACTGGAGAGGATGCAGAAGAGATTCACTAGGTTGATTCCAGAGTTGAGAGTGTTGACTTATGAGGACAGACTGAGTAGACTGGGGCTAATACTCATTGGAATTCAGAAGAATGAGAGGAGATCTTATAGAAACATATACGATTATGAAGGGAATGGATAAGATAGAAGCAGAGAAGTTGTTTCCAATGGTGGGTGAAACTAGAATTAGGGGGCATAGCCTCAAAGTAAGGGGAAGCAGATTTAGGACTGAATTGAGGAGGAAATTCATCACACAAAGAGTTGTAAATCTTTGGAATTCTCTGCCCAATGAAGCAGTTGAGGCGACCTCATTGAATGTTTTTAAAGCAAGGATAAATAAATTTTTGAACAGTAAAGGAATTAACGTTATGGTGAGCGGACGGGTAGGTGGAGTTGAGTCCACAAAAAGATCAGCCATAATTTTACTGAATGGCAGAGTATGCTTGAGGGACCTGATGGTATATTCCTGCTCCTGGTTCTTATGTTATTATGTTTGTATCTCCAATTACCAAAGAGACGCGGGAGGAACAAATCTGTGGTTTTGCCAGGCACAGTGGGATTTTCAATGGTACTGGGTGCAAGGACATGTTACAGCGAGATTTTTTGCAACCACACGGGTTACAACTCTACCAGTCAGTGTATGACTATAACCTGAAGATCCTCTCCCTGACTGCCCGATAGGCTGGCAGCAGCCATGAGATGTGGCAGCCAACAGTCATTGTTGAACCACTGTGAGGAACCAGAGGCTGCCTGCAGGATGACAAGGATATATGCCTGGCTCATGACCTCCCTCTATCACTCAGCCACATGAGGCCAGCGCACATACAATGAGAACCATAAAACAAACAGGAGTAACTCTAACAACTCTGAAATATATTTTTCTGTTGCCTCTAAATTCAGAACAACTCTCCAGTTCTCACAGGAGCTTTTTCTCCAAGTTTATGGTGGTCTGCTCAATACTACTATCACAAAGGTGCAGCCATTGCCATCAGTCTTTAGAGCTCAGCTCTGGAGAAGGAGAAGGAAGAAGAGAGCAGGTAACCCAGGACTCTTTCAGCTGAGCTGTATGGATCAGTCCTACTGAGATATTCTCCGCAGAACAAAATCATTCCACAATTCCCACCTTTTAATTCATCTGCGCAGTGTACTCACGGCCAAAATCCTGATGTAAAAACCTCCTAAAAAAACATTACTAAGGAAATCATCCAACAATACTTCCAATGATATCTATAATTCACAATTCAACAATCCACACCTGTGCATTTCCTTAGTCCCCGTTATATGGATGTTTGGGCCCGTACTAGTACTCCTATGCAATGTTACCCCAGTGGGTTTTGATTCATGGGGCAATGACACCAGTACTGGGGAAATTGGAAGCTATATCATCACGACAGTCTTCACCTGAACCAGGTTTGCTGCTTTCTAAGTTCTGTCCTAGACTGTGCTCTCCCAAGGACTACATACTTTACTCTGCAGACAATGTCAGTTTCCCATCTCCACTGATTCTTTTCTCTGTTGAGCACCTTTCTCTACATACAATGCAATCACAATATTATACAATGTTATATCTTGACAGCTCATTCATAATTTTGGTCTGTGACTTATGAAAGAATGGTCATGGTACTCAGTTTCTGGTACTTAGGTTGTGTGATAAATTGCCTTCACTTTCTAGCATTTCTATTTGGCATCTTTTCCATCAACCGTTTTATCACATTAGTGCTTGTGCATTTCTATTAGCATGATCACTTCAGCAACCTTCTTCTGCCGTGTAACCTCAGGTTCCTTCTCTGCCTGAATTGCCACTTTGTCTTGTTCTCCCTACCACAAGGTCTTCAGCTAGGTGGCTTCATTTTCCAATCTCTTCTGCTCATCAACTAATCTTCTGCTTGGATCTGAGTAGTTTGTTATTTAATGAATCTACTTTCTCCTCTCCCTGTATTTTGCATCCAGCCTCCACCAGTTGCAATTTGGTCTGAGGCAGTTCCAGCCCTATCTCCTGCAGTTGTTTTTCTTTTAATAACTATTCTCCTTTATCTTGATATTCATCTGAGCTACGTTGAGATAACTGGCAATTTTAAGTGGCTTCTGTTTATTAAGAGCATACCCACAGCAAATGCAACCTGTTTCCAACTAAGCTTTTATTTCCCAAACTTTGCCTTCCCAATATTTCCCTCAGTTGAAAGATAATTTGTTTCTGTCCAATGATTAAGCTGTTCTTCTTAGTTTCCGATTCTCATTCTCAGTACATGCAAGTTTAACTCAATCCACTGCTCTGCTTTTGAAATTCATTTAGTTTGCCATAGCTGAAATTGGCGAAACTAGCAGAAAATTACATGAGGTCTCATTTCTGGATTTTCTTTGCCTCCTCGCTGGTTAAGCAATGAAGAGCAGGGGCCTCCTTTAACTGCTTTAAAATACTTTTAAATGTAGCAAAATTGTTTTCTTGTCATACGTCCCCATCAGGTAGGCGTTACCCCGTGCCCTTATCTATGTGATGTCATGTCAGGGAGGTTTCCAACAGCTTCTGCAAAACCTGAAGCATTTGAGGGAACTTGCTGGGACACTAAGGCAAGTATAGACCCCAGGGGAAGAGGGAGGTGTCTAGGCCCAGTTCCACACTGGCAGTGCCACCTTGGGAGAGTTAGTGCCAGACAAATGTGCCAAGGATGAATGCTTTAGAGAGACCCATTGTGGAGAGTGGTGGCACCCTTATATGTAGAGGGGTTTCTTTTGCACAGGGCTAATGGGGTTGCCCTGATGCATTGGAGGGGTGGGGTTGCTCATAGCTTGTGGGTCGTTTGGGAGCGGGGAGGTTGCCCAATGCTTGTCAGGAATTGCTCCATATTTATGGGGGTAGGGTGAATTTCTTTTTAATGCAGATCAGGGCATTCTTTAAAGATGGCATCCAGATCACTGTGGAGCCAGCATTGGAGAGAAAGCTCAGTTATGCAGCTGGAGAGCTACATGTCAGTTTTCTTGTTGAAACTAAAACTTTGAAGATACATCAGAAGATACTGCCCAAGTGTGGCAGCACTTAAAGAGGTAAACATTCACTGATTTGGTGAGCGTACTATTAAAATAAAAAAAAACTGCTGCAAGTCAAACAAGAGCTGGAAAGAGAAAAGCCTTTCTATTATTTCTCGTCATCACAACATTTGTCCTATTCGTGACCTTCAGCCAATCCTTGTTATCATGTGAAGTATGTTGAAGATTAGTTGGGGAGCTCAGGAGGAAGTCAAGGTGGGTCATCCACACTATTGTTCTGATTAAAGATGATTGTAAATTCTTCTGCCTTGCTTTTTGCACTGGTGTGCTGGGTTCCCTTATCAATGCCATGATCATATGTGTGGAGTTTCTTCCCTCTATTAGTGGCAGGGCTGATGATAGAACTTTGATCTGATCCATTAGCTGTGAAAGTGGAAAGTAAAAATTAATAAGACACTTAAGTAAAATTGTATTATAAGGACTTGAGCGAACAGAGCGGGATGGGAGTTTTCTGACAAAGATACAAAACACTGCTCTATCCATTGTAACTCAGTGTTGAAGGTTACAGCTATAATATAAGCACAATGGTAGAATCACTATATCTGCATATGGATAGTGATTAGGTAACTGTATCATGTTATTTTATGATTTGTATATGCTAATAATTGTACCTATGACTCTAACTGATCTGGGAGTTCATACATCAGTCTGACTGAAGTGCATCCTCCCCTGCGTGTGCTTGAACAAAACAATTGTGAAGGATTTGAGTTCTGCCTGATCTGTGGGTTCACAAGAGGATAGAGCTCCTATATCATCATCTGATTATTGAGAAACTAGAGAGGCATTGAGCTCCGGATTTTCTACCATAACAAGCAGTGAGATTGCTTCACTCCTAATGATGTATGTTGCTTCCAAAATTTAGCATGAAGTAGTCTTGAGTTAGAAGGATTAATCTCTGGGTAACTATGGTACTGAGCTCTCTCACTCCACCATCCAACCACCTTTCACCCCTCACCACCCCCCATCTAAACCCATTTACTGACCACTTCACAAGTAACCAAAAACCCCTAACTCTCCCCCTAATTCAGCCCCCTCCATCCAACTACCCTCCTTACTCATTGGAAGAGTGGGCGAGAAATGTGCAACTTCTGGTCTGGGAAAGTAGAAGGAGCAGAGTAATAATTCAATTGTGATAGTGATTGCTCAGAAATTCAGACAATGGTTTCTAGAAGTTTTCCCATCATAAAGTTCAACTGACTGGCCTGTAATTTATGGACTGATGTTTATACCAGTTCTGAACAAGAGTGTAACACGTAAAATTCTCTAGTACTCTGGCATCATTCCTGATCTAAAAGACGATAAAAACTTAGAGTCAGTGCCTCCTCAATTTCTTCTCAATATCCTGAATGCATCTCATCCAGTAAGCCTTATCAACATACATATAGACAATGTATCCAATACCTTATTCTTAGCAGCTTTTAACCCTTCCAGTGTCTAAATGACCGCTTTCACACCAGTTCTCTTTGCTGATGGGTGAGTGATGAAACAGTGCTGTATTCAGCAGTGTGAGAGATTGATGGGTAGGAGATGTACATTCACTGACTTAGGTTGCCCATGCAAGATCATTGAGCTTTCTCTGGCATTTCAGCCAGGTTCTTGGGACCAGACCTCAGAAACTGACCTCCCTAACCACCTGCTCTCATACCATTCTCAGACTGTGCCTTCAGGGCTTCCTCGTGCCCTGTCACTTCCCCTTTCAATATCCACCACTAAGGCCTCCAAATCTGAAAATCTGGGAGCCCTTTCCCTAGTGTGTTGCTCCACCTGTTGTCCTTTAGCTTTTCCCAAAGCCTTTCTGAAACTTTTGCAGCACTGTCCGTTGCATAAACACAGCTCCCTTTTAAGAAGGGCCGACTGCCTTGGAGAGGTCAAGCCTAACTGATCATCACGGTAACTTCAGTAGAAATGATTAAAGAACCACTCCAGAAATTAATTGTGCATGAAGTAAGTGATTTAACTGATACATAAGTAGCAAATTTCCCATCTAAGGTTTAAATTGTTCCCTTCACATAGCACATTTATGCAAATCAATAAATATAGGCATGAAATATTACAGATTAATTTTACCTTTATGGGTTATGTATTTAAATTATGTGTTTTAATAGTGCAGCTAACAGAATTATAAAACTTAAGAACATATTAAACCAATCTAAAAATATCTGTTTTTACTAAATGCCTCTGCAATAATAATTCATATTTCCAAAGTGTTTTGCTTCAGTGAATGTTTAATTTCAGGCCTTTTATTCAAAACCTCTCTCCAAACTTGAATAACAGTACAATGATTTGAAAATCTTTATTAAGTTGCAAATTGTATTCTTAGTGATGAATATTCAGTTCAGTAAAGGAACTACAATGATGAGCAAAAAGATTCTTAAAGAAAAATAAAAGTTAGTTTACTGGCTTCCCTTCTCTTTCTTTACTGACGAATATCGTTCACTGCTCAGTCTTGATTTCTTCTTATGCTGAATATTTTCTTACTGGGGATTTATCTTCCTGTCTCCCTTCTGTTTGATTTACATGTTGAAGAATGATGGTGTGGATAGTATAAAGAATCAAAGACCAAGGTTAATGAGAGAGAGCCAATTTGGTTTTAGGGTTGCCAGTTATCCTGAATCAATTTACTGAATTTCATTGAAGAAGTTACAGACCCAGACCATAGGGGCAAGACAACTAATGCCATTTATATTGATTTCAGGAGGACGTTTGGCACTGTGTTGTATAATAGACCATTGCATAATGTTTGAGTCCATGGGATGAATAACAATCTATTAGATCAGACAAGGCATTGGCTGTTTTAGATATAGCAGTGAGATGTGTTGCATGAGGAGTTGGCTGTGTGAAAGCCAATGGTGCTATCAAGACTGATATAAAGGGTGAAATTTGATGGCCTCATTGCGAAGGGATTAAGGCCATAAAATGTGGCATGCCATTCAAACATCTGTGACCATGGCAGGACATAAAATCCTGCTAGTGTGAAATTCCATCCTCAATGTATCAATAATCTGCAGAATTAATCATCTACATTTGCAGGTAATTCCATTTTGAGAGTAGTGAATGATAATTGTTATCAGAGTGCATTGATCCAAAAGGATCTACAGAAGCAAAGTCTGTGGGCAGAGGAGTGGCAGATGCAATTTAATATGTATAAGTGTAAAGTTATGAAATTTGGCAGAAGGAATTGTACTGTGGATAATGTACTAAAAGAATGCAGTGTTAAAACAGGAAAAGATCTTTGATTTTTGTTGACAGATCATTAAAATCATTGGCACAGTGTTCCAGGGAATTAGAAAAGCTTACAGAAAGTGTAAATGTAACATTGAGGGATAAAGAACCAAAATAATATCTGGCCTTAAGCAAATCAGATTAGAAGCACTGAGTGCATTATGTTCTCCTTAGTTTAAAAAGGATATATGACTTGAAATTCGAGCAATGAACAAGTGGAAAAATGAAGATTTAAAATATAACACTGATCATATGCACGAATGAGTGATCATGTGTTGCATTTTGCACTTGTTTACAACCATTAGGCTTCAGCCCTTACCAGCAATACAGTAGGAGAAAGAGGAAGGGTATGAAATGAAGAAGAGCAGGAGCAACATCAATCACCAGTAATAGCGGAGCGATTTTCCAGCCCTGTTCAACACAGACTCAAATCCTGTTTTGGTCAGAAATTCTTGTGAGAAAGCGATAATAAGATTTGCAATGGGGTGATACGAGTTTTGATCCTCCCCACTCACTGCCAATGAGGATGTGAACCCGATTAGCAATCATTTAAATACATTTAAATATGTTAAAATCACTTTAACGCTGCGTCTTCCAGGAATGTCATATGTTTCCATTCGCTGGAATGGCATGAAGCTGGCAGGAATCACTGCTGGTATCCAAAAGCAGAGGCCAGGTGTCTTGACCCCATGTCAGGGGCTTGAAGACCATTGTATACCCAGGGTTGTCAGGAACATGTCACTGTCAAGGGGAGAGGAGGCCAGAATGAAGTGGGGCAAGAAGGGACAAGGCCTATAGCGGAGGTTTGCTTCACGTGAGGTGGGCCCCAATGCCAAAGATTAGGTGGGGGGAGGGGATGCTAACAAATGAAGAACAAAGATCGGCAATTATGCAGGGGGATGGGATTTCACTTTGATTTGAAGGGTGCCCTGATCTCTGTGGAATCAGGCTTGCCAGCATCTTTAGTCCCCACATGTCATACTGACAGCGCAAAACGCACTAGTCTGCTTTAAAGTGGCAAAATCTGGGAAGATCTGGATGGAAAATGTGCCTGTTTCTCTGGGGAGGAACATACTGGTTTTTAGTCAGAGCCTGAAAATTGAGCTGAAATCTTGCCCACAGCTTGGATTTTCTGGTGGCACTTCAGTGAATGGAGATTTAGCTGAATGCAAAATTCTCTCTTCTCACTGGGAGCAATAGCAGGATGTACAAGACCAGCACCATCTGACTGCTTTTGTTCAGTCTACTCATATGGGTCTTTGCCCTCAAACTGCTAAAAATAGAAAGTAATGATGTAGAGATGCCAGCGTTGGACTGGGGAAAACTCAGTAAGAGGTCTGGAAACACCAATTTTAAATCCAACCGATTTATTTGATAGTAAATCTGCTAACTTTCGGTGTTTGTGCCTTTGTCAGGCGAAAAATGGAAAGACCAACAACAAATTCAAAGTATAAAAAAGTTAGGGGCTGTACGTCTGAACCCCTGCAAGCAGGTTTCTGCCACTGCCGCAACACCAAAATACCTCTTACCAAAGTGACAAATCCTATTTGACAAAGTTAAACTTTCCTTCTTTGTTCTTTTTGACTTCACTGAAGCCTTTCACACAATTAATCACACCATCTTCCCTCAACATGACTCCACTGTCATTCAGCTGGGTCGAACTGCTCTCACTTGATTTCATTCTTTTTCCTCTCATTATAGCCTGAAAATCACTGGCAATTGCATCTTTTTTAGTTTTCACACTGTTATCTCGAAAGGATTCACCCTGGGTCCACCCATCCATTTCTCATCTATATGTTGCTCATTGTTGACACCATCCAAAAGCACAGTATTAGCTTTCACATGTAAACTGATGACACTTAGCTCTATCTCACCAACACCTCTCTCAACTCTTTCACTACTGTGAAATTATCAAATTGCTCATCTGACATCCATTGATGGATGAGTGGAAACTGTTTCCATTCAAATGTTGGAACATTGAAGCTATTGTTTTCAGTCCCTGTTCCAAACTCCATTCTCTAACTACCAATTCCATTCCTCCCTTTGGCAACAGTCTGAGATTAAATCAGTCTCTACAAAATCTTGGTGTCATATTTGATCCTGAGATAAGCTTCTGACCTCATAGGACCAAGATTACTTATTTCCACCTCTGTAATATCACCTGAGTGCCCCTCTCTCAGATCATCTGCTACTGAAAACCATGCTCATGTCTTTGTTACTTCTAGATTTGACTATTGCAGTGCACTCCCACTTTCTACCCTTCGTAAATTTAAGGTCATCCGAAACTCTGTTGCCTTTGTCTAGACTCACAGCAAGTCTTGTTTCCCTATCATCCCTGTGCTGGCGTACATTGACCTCTGGCAAAGCAGTGTCTTGATTTTAAAATTCTCATCCTTGTTTTCACCCTGGCTTTTCCTCTCCCTCTCTGTAACATCCAGCTACACTACCATTCAAGATATTTGCACTTCCCTAATTCTGGCCTCTTGTGTATTCCCATCAGACTGGTCCATATTGGTGGCCATGCGTTCAATTGGCTAGGCCCAAAGGTCTGGAATATCCTCAATACACCTTCCATTCCTGTACTTCACTTAACACTTTTAATCAGCATCTTAAACTTTCCTCTTTGACTTATTTTCTTATGTGGTTCGGTGCCAGCCTTAGTTTTATGCGGCACAGTGGCACAGTGGGTAGCACTGCTGCCTGAAAGAGCCAGGGACCCGAGTTCAATTCTAACCTTAGGTGATTGGCTTTGTGGAGTTTGCACATTCTCCCCATGTCTGCATGGCATTTCTTTGGGTGTTTTGGTTTCTTCCCACAGTCCAAAGATATACAAATTAGGTTGATTGGCCATGCTAAATTGCCCCTTAGTGTACAAAGATGAAATCAGGGAAATCCATGGGGTAAATATGTGGGGTTACAGAAATAGGCCCTCTGTCAGAGAATCAGTGCAGAATTGATGGGTTGAATCTCTTTCTTTTGCATTGTAGGGATTCTATGATTCTATGAATGTTCTTGTGAAGAGTCTTGGGATGTTTCATTATGTTAAAGGGGCTATGTAAATACACGCTGTTTTTACAAGAGTGTGCCACTCCAACAACAAAATACTGATATGACTACTTTTTCTTAATTTTCCAGTAAGTGGTTGAGAGATTAGCTTCTTGCTGGAGCACCCTCCCGGTTATTTACATTATAGTCGGGTGCTTCTCTGAAGCTGTATGCTCTCTAATTAACATTGCAACTTCCAGAGCACACAAACCTCTCCTAATTAGACAGGAAACCCAACTCCAGGCCAGTTAAGTATTAATCCATTTGAAAATCCTAACTTAATTAATTTTGCCCCAGAAACAAGTTTCTCATCTAAAAACAAACTGTTCCTGAACAGTTCCCCATTCTGTTCCCCATCTCTGTAGCAAAAATTCATCCATTTATCTCCAAAGGAACAACTAATATTTCCATCAGGTTGACTAGAATCTCCATTGTAAAGGTAAGATCAGGCACACCATCTCTTTGTTCTTGCAGTATATTCCACTAAGAGAGCTAGACATAAATATTAAGTTATTTGGCAATATTTGTACTGTCATCTTTCTATTAAAATTTAACGGTAGATAATAGTCAGCCATAGCAATTAAGCAAATTATTTATTATAGATAATACTTTGCAGTGATGGAAATGGGACTGCCAGCAGACAAAGGCCTAAGACCAGATGGAAGAATGCAGTGGTGAGAGACTAGAACACAGCCAGATTGGAAAAAGGATGGGTAAGTGGCAGAAAGAGATGTAGAAGTGTGATCAACTAACAGTGTGCCAATCCCAAGAAAAATGAAAGAAGCCACAAGAAGAAGTCAACGATTTTGCAACCATAATCAATTTAATCATTCTGAAAGACACTGAATCATAGAATCATAAAACCCTACAGTGCAGAAAGAGGCCCCTCGGTTCATCAAGTCTGCACCGAACACATTCGCAGCCAGACCCTATCACATATCCTTACGTATTTGACCAACTAATCCCACTAACCTATGCATCTCAGGACACTAAAGGGACAATTTTTTTAGCATGGCCAATTGACCTAACCTGCATATCTTTGAACTGTGGGAGGAAACTGCAGTATCCGGAGGAAATCCATGCAGACACGAAGAGAATGTGCAAACTCCACACAGACTGTGACCCAAGCCGGGAATCAAACGCAGGTCCGTGGAGCTGTGAAGCAGCACTGTGGTATCGTGCTGCCCCACTGGTTTTAATTAGTAGCTACATACTTGTTAATGAATAAAGTACGGGGTAAACTCAGTGATCCTGCAATCTAACAGGCAGGTAAACTCCAAGAAAATGCTAGCTAGTAATTCAGTGATACAGCCTTATGAGTGAGGGTTACTTGTGATTACCTGTATTGGTAGATTGACATGGACATTTGTGAATGGTAATACTTAAACACCAACTAATTTGTATTTTGTAATAAATTTACGAAGGTGAAGGTCCCATCAGTAAAAGTTCCTTTATTTACAAGAAGTACTACCGAACAGAGTGCTTTCTTTGTGTTCCCTGCTTCAGGAGGCTGAGAGACTGACACACCTGTTTAAATGGGAAACATGAAGCTCCCTGACAGGGCCATGAATTAAGATGCAATCAGGGACATCTTTTGTTTCCTTATACAGATTCCAACAGAACTGGTGCTGACCAGGAAGTAATGCATGATTGTTACACAGCAATAAATTTACATTTCCTGACCAGGAACCGAACCCAGGCCACGGTGGTGAGAGTGCTGAATACTAACCACTAGAACATCAGGGAAGTTAAGATTCAGTCAGGGACATCTTTTGATGAAAGACTCAGTTAGTTTAGTTTAGTCACTAAAAGACACTCTTTTAGTGTCCAATCAAATAAACAAAATTAAATTAACTTAGGAACAACTCAAAAGGGGCAGCTCCCTAAAAGGAGAACTGCCTGAACCAAAAGGCAAAGCGGAAAGGAAACATAAAACATCAAATTAAAATGTGATTAAGGGAGTCAATGATATATACCCCAGTCCCTGCGGTGCCCAGTGGGCACAGAAGGCATCAATTGTGACCTTGGACACCACATACTCCCTTTCCAGGGAAGAACTCAATCAGGGAGTTCATACTCCCAATCTCATTTGCCTGACTGAAGTCATCACATATTTAAGCCCCCATATAGTTCATCTGAATGTCTTAACAGGAAGTCAACTTCCCAAGGATGGCAGACACAAGCATCAATTTATTTTGTTTTGCAAAATATGCTGCACAGTTTGATTGGAGAAAGATGGTACTTCTTAAAACATTTGTGACATGTGGTTGCCAGGTTAACAACAGAATCTATAATGTCTGCAATTACCTCAGTGTGCCAAAATACCTGAAGAAATGTTTTCAGTGGTGGGGATGAGCCTGAAAATGAGTCAGAAAATCTAGCCAACAAAATTGGGAGGGGGGGGGGGGGAATTGCTGTTCAGTGAAACTGACAAGAACTTTACATTTAAACACTCACACTCACACTTTACATTTAAACACTCACATCACTCACACTCTGAGATGTTAAAAATGAGACAGTATGATCCCATCAAGCTACTTAGTTCTTCTTCACCAATTTTAGCAAGAAAGCCAGAGTCGTCTTCTTTTGTTTTATATTCATAGTTATGTTTCACTGAAGTCCAAACAGGGAGAAACATTTATTGGAAGTGTATTTGCCATACACTTCAAATTTGATAGATTTGACCTGTGGCTTTCTCCCATTCAAAAGTATCTGATTTCCAGCAGTAAGTCAGACAATTCAGTCTTTATTTCTGAGTACCTAAATGTAAATGTCAATTTTGGCATTAAAAAGCACACAGAAGGTTAAACGAGGTAGATAACACTCACATGCTGGTGTTTTGCAAATTGAAATGAATCATTCAGGCACCTACTTAAGAGCAGAAATAGGATTATAAAAACAGGAAATGGGTTATACAACACATTTACTGAAAATCCAAGCAATTTTTTTTGACAATTCATAATTCTACAGTGAGACATTGCTTTATTTATATTACAGGAACATGCTGTTTATGTTACTGAGCTGGTAATCCGGAGGTGCACACTAAGAATTCATTATTGCAAGTTCAAATCCAGCAAGGCAATTGGGAAATTTAAACTCGGTTAATTAAGTGAAGCTGGGATAAAAAATAAACTAGAGGGAATTTTAACTTACTCAACTCACCAAAGATACAGGCGCCAGTAGAGCGTAGAGAATCCAAGATTTGCTGTTCCCTTCATTTTGTAAAGTTTGAACACCACAGTGTATGTGTGACAACATCAACAAGTTCTCTATATAGAAAGAAGCCTGGCTGACAGATTAAAGTTTTTTAATTCATTCAAGGGATGCCAGCTTCACTGGTAAGACCAGCATTTATTATCCATCCCTAACTGTCCCTGAGGAGATGTTGGAAAATCATATTCTTCACAACTGAGAGACCATTTCAGAGGGCAGTCAAGTACATTGCTCTATTGTGGAATTACAGATAAGCCAGAGCAGTGGATGTCCTTCTCCAAAGGAGATCAGCGAACCATTTGATTTTATGATAAGCTGGTAATTATATGATCACCATCACTAAGTCTGGTTATCTTATTCCAGACTTGTTTAATTAACTGAATTTAAATTCCTCATCTGCTGCAGTGGGCTATGAATCCATGTCTCTGTAACTTTAACGATGTGGAGATGCCAGCATTGCACTGGGGTAAACACAGTAAGAAGTCTCACAACACTAGGTCAAAGTCCAACATGTTTATTTGATAGCACAAGCCACTAGCTTTTGGAATGTTGCTCCTTCGTCAGGTAAGTGGGAGTTCTGTCCACAAACAGGACATATAAAGACACAAATCAATTGACAAAACAATGGTTGGAATTACCTTTACAGGTAATCAAGCCTTAAAGATACAACAATGAGAGTGGAGAGAGGATTAAGCACAGGTTAAAGAGATGTGTATTGTCTCCAGCCAGGACAGTTAGTGAGGTTTTGCAAGTTCAGGCAAGTCGTGGGGTTACAGACAGTGTGACATGAATCCAGGATCCCGGTTGAGGACATCCTCATGTGTGCGGAGCTTGGCTATCAGTTTCTGCTCAGCGACTCTGCGTTGTCGTGTGACGTGAAGGCCACCTTGGAGAACGCTTACCCAAAGATCAGAAGCCGAATGTTCATGACAGCTGAAGTGTTCCCCAACAGGAAGAGAATACTCTTGCCTAGTGATTGTTGAGCATTATTCATTCATCCATTGTCGTAGCGTCTGCGTGTTCTCCCCAATGTACCATGCCTTGGGACATCCTTTCCTGCAATGTATCAGAACTGTCAATCGATGAGTTGAGCATCACAGTGAAAAACCACACTGGCTTCTTCAGAAGACAAGCACAGGACATGCCAGACAGAGTACCCTTCACCGTCCAGTACTTCCCGGGACGGGGGGAAGCTACAACGTTTTCTCAGCAGCTTCAACATGTCATTGTTGAAGACAAAGGCTAGCCCCACACCCCCACTTCTTGCCTTTAAACAACCGTTGTCCGCTGCAAACTATCTAACCTTTAGGAGAACAGTGACCATGACATCACATAAGCCTGCCACAGCAACCTCTGCAAGACGTGCTGGATCATCGACATGGATGCATCATCTCACCTGAGAACACCATCCACAAGGTACACAGTACATACTCTTGCAACTCGGCCAACTTTGTCTACCTGATACATTGCAGGAAAGAATGTCCCGAGGCATGGTACATTGAGGAGACCATGCAGACACTGTGACAATGGATAAATAAACAACACTTGACAATCACCAGACAGGAGTGTTCACTTCCTGCTGAGGAAGACTTCAGCAGTCATGGGCATTCGCCCTCTGATCTTCAGGTAAGCATTCTCCAAGATGGCCTTCATAACACACAACGCAGAGTCGCTGAGCAGAGACTGAAAGCCAAGTTCCGTATACATGAGGACGGCCTCAACCAGGGTCTTGGGTTTATGTCACACTGTCTGTAACCACCACAACTTGCCTGGACTTGCAAAATCTCACTAACTGTCCTGGCTGGAGACAATACACATCTCTTTAACCTGTGCTTAATCCTTTCTCCACTCACATTGTCTGTACTTTTAAGACTTGATTACCTGTAAAGACTCACACACCAACCATTGTTTTGTAAATTGATTTGTGTCTTTATATGTTCTGTTTGTGGATAGAACTCTCACTCACCTGACAAAGGAACAGTGGTCTGAAAGCTAGTAGCTTTTGCTACCAATTAAACCTGCTGTACTTTAACCTGGTGTTGTGAGACTTCACATTAATCCAGATATCAGGACAATTCTCCCAGCAACATAACCACTAAAGCACAGTGGGAATCAATAGTAAATCAACTCTCATACTCAAATATAGGACAACTGAGCACTTCAGACAGTGCCATCAGTGGCATTTACATAGTAATAATCTGTCATTGATGTTCAGTTTGGATTCCAGTAGGATTACTTGGCTCCAGAGCTCATTACAGCCCTGGCTCAAACATGAACTATAGAGATGTATTGTTGACATGATACTAAGAAAGCTTTTGATCAAATGCTGCATTAACAAGCCCAGAAAAACCTTAGGCCAATGGCCTAAGAGGAAAATTCCACTGGGTTGGATAGTGCAAAAGAAGTTGACTGTAGTTGTTGGAGGCTGATCATTGCAGTTGCAGGACATTGCTAAAGAAGATTTTCAGCCTAGGATCCTCGGTCTAACTTTATCCATGACCTTCCTTCCATTAAACAGGGGTAATTGGGAATGGTCTCTGTTGACTGCACAGTATTCAATTCTATTCACAAATCATCAGATACTGAAGCAGACCATATCTGTGTGCAGCAAGTGCTCAACAACATTTAAATTTGCACTGATATGTTGCAAGTGATATTCATGCCAAACAAAAGGCACGTCCAACAAGACAATCTAAAAACCACTCTTTAAATTCAGTGGCATTACCACCATAAAGTCTGTGGAATTTTCTTCCTCAGAAAGTAGTGGAGCTGGATCATTGAATTTATTTAAAGCTGAGTTAGACAGCTTTTTGAAAGACAAGGGGATCTTGAGTTAAAGAGGGCAGACAGGAATGTGAAGTTGGGACCAACCAGGTCAGCAATTATCTTAATGAATAATGGAGTAGGCCAAATGGGCTGAACGGCCTGCTCTTTACTCCCATATTCCAATGTTCCAATTCATTTTCCATATCAACATCCATTAAGCAGAAATTTAACAGAGTGGGCCACATAAACACTGTGGCTAGATTATAGGTTTGGGCAGTGTATTCTGTGACAAGTGACTCAGTCTTGACTCCCAAAAGCCTTTCTACTTTCTGCAAGGCAGAACTAAGTACCTATTTTATCTGCACCCTATTCACCTGCTTAAATATTCACACCCTCATGATGGGTGTAATGTAGCTTCAGTGTGTATCATCAGCAAGAAGCACCTTCAGCAACTTGCCAAGACTTCTTCAACAGCAGCTTCCAAACTCATGACCTCTACCACTTGGTGTCAGTCTAGACTTTAGACTCATGCTACAATCTTCACATTGATATGCAGTGAGAAGTGTTCTTTCACATAGGCAGATTTAAGATGTTCTTGTATTGTTCCTGATGGAAGCATATATTTTATATAAAAAGCACCTGATTAATACCCTCCAACTAGACTCTATAGGTTATGTATAAAACAAATGTATCCACTGGACTACTACTAGTGATTTAAACATTTTATTGGTCTAATTTTTAAGAATTATCCAAAACAATGATGTTAAATTACCTTTAAATAAGGACTAGCCCCAGGTTGAAGACTATGAAATTCAATCAGGTTAGGAAATTGGAACAGGGATCGCAATGCACAATTAATCCATATTTGTTGCTTCCAATACAGGAAGTAACAGACATGCTCACTGCTCATTTACACAAGCCTAGCATGCAGACAGCCCTAATCGCTGTTGAGTGGCTAAATGCCAGAATGGGACATAAAATTATGAAATACTAAAGGCTGGTCTTTAGTACTTAAAGCCAATCTGAACCTCTTCAATTGGAAGTGCATTTTGACTAAAACAAAGGTATTCCATGAGAAAAAGACAAGAACAGCACAACACGGAAAACAGCGGACTCCAAAGTTTGCTAAGTAAGAAGTCTCACAACACCAGGTTCAAGTCCAATAGGTTTATTTGGTATCATGAGTTTTCGGAATGCTAATTCTTCATCAGTTGATGAAACTCACTCACCTGATGAAGGAGTAGTGCTGTGAAAGCTTGTGATACCAAATAAACCTGTTGAACTTTAACCTGGCATTGTGAGACTTCTTACTGTGATCACTCTAGTCTGATGCCAGCATCTCCACATCAAGGTTTTCTAAAGCAGCATTGGAGGCTTTAGAACAGGAGATAGACAGGGGATATAGGAGCCTTCCAGAGAGATAGTGTGAAGACTTTGGGAGCAGATAGCGATTGAGATTAGTGCTGGTGAACCAGCTCCTAGGACTTGGGTGCAGTGCACGTGAAGTTGAATGAATTCATCCAAGTGGTCAAAGTGAGCTAATACATCTTCAGAGGTCCTAAGTTTACAGCTGAATCACAAGTGTCAGACACTGATGGTGCATACCCCACTTCATTCACCTACTATTAACCATGATTCATAACCTCATATTCTTTGCTTCATTTCATTCCCACATGCTTAACATTTCTGTAAGCCTCACATTCATATCTCATAATTTGCACGCATTGTCAGCTGTTCAAACATTACATCATATTATCCAAACACTTTGCACCATATAGACTGACGCACTTCCCTCTCTCTTGTCAGGCAAAATGGGTGTGTAATGTGAAGCTGTAGCACATGATTGGCAAAGAGCGGACACAATTACATCCTTACCCTGATGGAGGAATTATTTCACTATCACAGGAGTGGCCATGACTGAGGTCATACGCAGCAGCAAAGCTGAAAACATCAAAGATGACAGTACATTTATATCTAATTCTCCTTCTCACATCCCACTTTCGCCTTATTCCAGAATTATTTTTGAAGTCCAAGCTGAAGTTGGTCAATGCTGCATCTCTTACTTTGTTTCCAGCACCTCATCACACTATTCTGTCCTTCTCCTTTCAGGTAACCAAGAACTGCCACTCAACCAGAGAGAGGTACAGGTGCAAGGTATGGAAGAGGGAAAAGTGACCGGTGATGACAAAATCACTATCACTTGTCCTGATAGTCACAACAACCAGCTCAGACACTGGCATTGTAGGTAATGTAGGGGATAGCTTAGAGATGGGATCTGCACATGATAAAGCATCAGGCACAAGTGAACCTGCGGCCAGTGTTTGGATCAAGGCTAGCACAGTTCATCAGAGAGAGAGATTGCACAGGAATTCTCCAGACAATTCAGATGAGGACTTTGATGGGATGATGTACAGTAGAAGACTGATGGGTCTGTACAATAAACTGTTTGGATGTATTGGCAGACTTGTCAGAAAGCCTATGACCATCATCAAAGAACATGAAAGGGTCTCATATCAGTCTTGCAAATGGCTTTGTGCAAATCCTGTAGCCCATCATTGTGGTATAGAATTGATAAGCAATTCCATAACACAGTGTGGACCCAACTATGATCAAATCACAAAACACAGAACACAGCAAACAGCAGAAATGGCACATCTTTTCTTGAAACGTTGGCTCTATTCTCTTTCCATGAATGCTGTCAGACTTGCTAAGATTTTGCAGCATATTGTGTTCTTTTTCAGATTCTTTTTCATATTTTACTTTTATCATGATCAAACTACAGTGCAATACCTCATAGCTGCTCAGTTTGCATGGCAAAACAAACAGAAATCCCCCCAAAATCTGCATGTTACAATGAGAGATCAGACTGATACTGTACAAGCTCAACTTGCTGCTAAGAATGCTCAAACTTCTTCCATCATAACTGTGGATGACAGTTCCAATACAGCAGTCTTCCACCAGTCTTGCTGCAGCCACTGCAGAGGAGCGTAAGGACTGGCAAAGGCACACAAACAATTTGTACTAAGGGAAAGTGCATGAACTATTATTTGATATTTGTATGAAACATTACCTTGTATGATGATAATATTAGTTCAGAATTTTGTATTTGCTTTTATTTCAGCATTTTGACCAAGAAGGCATTGTCGTGGTCAGTAACAGAGGTGAAGTGTAAAACTGGCTGTCAATGGAGGATTGAGGTCATGCTCGTTGGAACTGTGGTGCTCAATTATTTATTTTTTCAGTGTTTGATTATACATGTCTATTCTCTGTGCAATTGGTTAAACCTGATGTGGTTACTTTGAGAGTGAGAGTGAAAATTAACTAAGGTAATCTGCTGTAAGCACTGAAGCAGACGTTGTAGAGCATTTCTTGTGCAAACTTAGAAACTGCATGTCTCTCATTTCTGCATGATTCTAAGATATAGAGTTTGTAGGAACCGCAATTAGATGAGCCAATCCTGGATAACATAAACAAACATGCATATCAATTATTAGCAGGAATAGGCCACTTGGCTCTTTGAGCCTGTTCTGCCATTCAATAAGGTCATGATTGTAACCTCAATCCTACATTCCTGCTTACAGCTGATGATCTTTCAGCCCACCCCCTTGTTAATCAAGAATCCATCTACCTGGACGTTAGAAATATTTAAAGCCTCTGCTTCCACCATCTTTTGAAAAAGAGAGTTCCAGAGACTCATGACTTTCTGAGACAAACACACTTCCTATCAACTGTTTCAAATGGATGACCCCTTATTTTTAAACAGTTATCCCCAGTTCTAGAATTTCCCACAAGACAAAATATCCACTCCACATCCACCCAGTCAAGACCCAAAGGTTCTTATATGTTTCAATCAAATCACCTCCAGAGCAAGACAGAGAGGACTAAGTTGATTGTCTTCTTGCTTCCTCCTCCTCTTCTTCATTCTTGTCATCCCCGCCAGCAACTTGCCATTTGCCTGATGACAAGGGGTGTGCGTCCGAACAATGAGGTTGTTGTGAATGCAGCAGGTCACGATGAATCATGACACTTGCTCTGATGGGTGCTGCAGGGCTCCTCCAGAGGGCAGCAGAACCAGTGCTTAGACATCCCACTGAACTGCTCAGTAAGAATTATGCATAGCAACATGGTTCTTGTTGGATGAGTGTTTCCCTAAATTTCTGGATTTCACATCAGAATCATAAACCATGTGGTCAGCTGCTAGTGCTTGTCACCCAGAGGCTATTGCACAGTTTGTCATTCTGAGCTGTTGATGGCACAGAGGCCTGGCACAGAATAAAGACATTGTGACTGCTGCATGGATATTGGGCATTGACCTTCATGGTGTATTGAACATGGTCACACAACAGCTGGACATTGAAGGAGTAGAACTTGATTGTTTGCAACACATCTTTGAATTTACACACATAAAGTGGCATGTGTGCAGTCAATGACACCCTGAACTTGGGAAATCTGCTATCCTGGCAAAGCCATGTGCTTGCTTTGCCTGATTCCTTCTGGAAAGGGAGAATAAAATGTAACTCCCTATATTTGTATGCAAAGCATTAGTGATCTCCTTCATAAGGCAGTGGACGGTGAACTGTAAGACAGTGGAGATGTCATCTCCTACAGCCTGAAAGAAACTCGCAAGAAGAAATTAAAAGCCATGGCCACTTTTCTAAGCCTTTTATGGTGACTTCCTCACCCTGCTCTGAAGCTGCTGATAAGCCTCCAACGAATGTCAGATTTAAAAGAACAAAGGACAATACATCACAGGAAACAGGCTCTTTGGCGCTCCAAGCCTGTGCCACTCATTGGTCCAACTAGACCATTCGTTTGTATCCCTCCTTTCCCAGTCTGCTCATGTGACTATCCAGGTAAGTCTTAAACAATGTCAATGTGTCTGCCTCCATCACCCTACTTGGCAGTGCATTCCAGGCCCCCACCATACTCTATGAAAAAAAAATCCCTCTGATATCTGAGTGATACCTCGCTCCTCTTACCTTCAGCCCGTGACCCCTCGTGATCCCTCATGATCGTCACCTCTGACCTGGGAAAAAGCTTCCCACTGTTCACCCTTCATAATTTTGCGCACTCTATTAGGTCTCCCCTCATTCTGCATCTTTCCAGGGAGAACAACCCCAGTTTATCCAATCTCTCCTCATAGCTAAGACCTTCTATACCAGGCAACATCCTGGTAAACCTCTCTGAGCATATCCTTCAATAAGAATATCCTTTGTAAAATGGAGATTTGCGAGCAGTGTTTGCTATTGAAATTGAGATAAGGGGAATGCTCCTTGAAGATGCTGCTTGAATATGGCTTCTGCCTGAGAGTGCTTCTTCCCCACCACCCCCCATCCTCCTTCTCCTACCTGTTTGAGCAACTTCCCTTCCTAAATACCACCTGTCTACATTCAACCTGTCATTTTTCAGGCATAGGGAGATGTGTATGACATGACCTATGATTGAGGGCAGGTTTTGCGTGCAGCAACCTTGAAGTGAGAACTAGCAGAACAAACCACCAGACACATCTGCAAACTCAGCAACAGGCAAACTCAGAAATCAATCAACGATTAAATTAAGAGTGGTTGATGATTCTTTTAGATAGCTCTGGTAGGAGAATCCTTCCTGCTGCTGAACACATGTTCATCTGTATGAGGCTAAGAGATGATGTTAGCTGAAATATTGAAGTTGGAAATGGCACTGTTAAGAGCCAAAACAGCATTGCACACTGATTGACACCTTGATGTGCCTTCTCTGCTTATATCTAGCATCTATGTTAGTAATCCACCCAAAATGTCACCTGATGCAGCCAACATCAGAGACGTGTGTGTGAAAATACAGATGCTACACAATGCAAATTCACAGCCATAATCTTTTAATCTAGACTTGAGTGGTCCAAGGTCCAACCATACTAAGTAAAATTGGACACAGCAAATGACTGATGTGGAAACCATAAGTGCTATTCTCATCGGGACTCCTTTAAATCACAGGATTTTTAAGAGAAAATAAATAAACTCGAGATGCAGTTTTTTCACTCGCTGTTTAATTTCTTCTGATTGGACACTAATTAAAAATTAATGTAAAATTAATCTCTATTAATTTTATAATTCATCCTTTTAAAGTAATATTATCCTTTATAATCAGTATTACATTCTAACATTACATTTCATTTCATTTCATTTTATAAGATATAGCCTAAAACTGCTGTACAATTATTTTACATTTTCAGTTTTTGTTAGTTCATCAATAGCAGATGAAACTTTAGAAAAGTTTATTTAAAGTTTATTTAGTAGTCACAAGTAAAGCTTACATTGCATTGAAGTTATTGTGAAATTCCCTAGTCATCACACTCTGGTGCCTGTTCGGGTTAATGCATCTAACCAGGTGCATTATTCTATCTGAATTTCTAAAATACTCATACATGTCTAATGATTTCATTTTGAACACCTTTTCCAACTACACACAAGGGATGACAATTGCCAAGGATTGC
This sequence comes from Sphyrna mokarran, assembly GCA_024679065.1. Lineage (NCBI taxonomy): Eukaryota > Metazoa > Chordata > Chondrichthyes > Carcharhiniformes > Carcharhinidae > Sphyrna > Sphyrna mokarran. Next base: position 78,395,778 of record JAGIQG010000002.1, read on the forward strand.
GATGTTAGTCACTTTTCTAGTGTAATATGCCTTTAGGGAATATCAGCATGACATCACTGGAAGACAAATGTTTGCATGACTCAGTCTTAGTTTCATTTTTGCTTTGAGCAGAGCACTAGCACATGTGATACCTTCAAGTTTTATACCAATGTATGACTGCTTTTTTTTCACCTATTTTTAATAAATTAACTCACAGCAATCCCTGATGAGCAATTGGTGCCTGGTGTCTTGTACAGTAAATTAGTTATTATACATTGTAGAAATATAGAGACATAGAAAATAGAAGCAGGAGTAGGCTGTTTGGCCCTTCGAGCCTGTTGTACTGTTCGTTATGATCATGGCTGATCATCAAATTCAATATCCTGATCCCACCCTCCCCTCATATCACTTGATCCATGTAGCCTCAAGAGCTTTATCTAATTTATTTTTGAAATCACACAACATTTTGGTCTCAACCGCTTTCTGTGGTAGTGAATTCCACAAATGCACCATTCTCTGGGTAAAGAAATTTCTTCTCACCTCAATTCTAACATTTTTGCTCCTAATCCTCAAAATATGACTCCTAATTCTGGACTCTCTCATCTGAATCTACCGTGTTATAATAACACAACATGACGATCAATGGTGATAAAACAGCTAGCAGCAATACTAAGTACAGGTACAACAAGGGGAACAGCCTTAGATCGTGATAAATGGCGTTAGACGATTCTTAATGTTTTAATCAGGCCACAATAATGTCACAGCATCAAAGAGTGTTGAAAACACAGACTGTGAAGAAAAGCTTTGGAGACGCAATGTTACTCAAATAAAGATCCGGTAATCAGACACATAGTGAAATTGCAGCATACAGCCTATCGGTTCCATGAATGGGACGGTGTATTGAGAGGACTAGCTTCGGATAGCTCAATTGGAAAAGGCAAGTGACCAGGGTGTGGACCGAATCGATAGTCAGTGAGGGAGAGTCAAGCAAAACAAAAAGCATCATAAAAATTTGGTCAGTGAAAGTTGCAATTCTAATGCATGCTTCAGGAGTTGCTGAACAAATAAAAAGCAAAGAAGCCATTACCCCATGGTGCGCTCTCACTACAACTGGTCTTCATCAGCAGAGCTTTAGAAAACCAGCTATAGTGATTCTTCCTAGGTACTACTGAAGAAGGTCAAAGAGATATTGTCAAAATATCCACAAAATTTCCCCATTTGAATTGGGTTGCAGCTGACTTACTATCCAAATTCAAAATGTTTAGAACAATAAACAGAGCTATGATTTCTTAATTCAGATAAGTCAGAACCAGACAAGCAAGCCATAAAAAATTGCCTACCATTTGGGAATGAAGATCAACACAGGTTGCTCATGTCATTTTGAGCAAGCCACTGGCCAGTTCTATTGTTCAGAGACTATTTTTAAACGGCACCTCAATCTCCACATTCAGAGATAGGCACCCCTTCAAGTGCCCACATTCATCCCCACATTACCAATAGAGCAACACCTCATCAAAGAGCAGCATCCTCTTCTTCACCTACAAAACAATAGGTAACCCTACCTACACACTACCTAGGCATGAGGATGACTGGATCTGACCCACGCCAGCCTTGCAAAGCACTTCAAAAATGAGGTTAAATCACAAACTGTCAACAAGTTTTAGACTCAGTCAACATTGTGGTCAGGATCAATGGGATATTTGAGATGCATTCAACAGTGAAGGGAAATAAAACTAAACACAGGTGGCTACAGGATGAAAGAAATCCATGTGCTGCTAGCAGAATCTTTTATGAGCCATTGCATGTTGAATTTGTTACAGATAAAGGCTCCAAGTGCAATGGAGAGGGTTGCAATGAATACAGCTCGCTGAAAGCTACAGCAACTTCAAATTAAAGCCTAGTGCATATGTTAGGGCTGAGTGCACAGCTGTACAGAATGGAACCCTCTGCCTCCACGTGAAATTGACATCTCCTCTCTGTCAGAAGATCCAAAGGGGTCTGCTCACACCTTCAGCTTCTGACAGGGAGAAAGAAAAATCTCTGCTGCAGAATGGAGTGCTGCAATGTTTAAAAATCCTGCCAGTTCACCAGGGAGTGGAGGGCATGGAGGTTAAAGTGATAGGCAGGAATGCAGATACTGATCACATGGCAGCCTGAAATTACTGCGCCAAGGCTGATCTTTAGTTGCCAGGGCTAGAAGAGCCAGTCCAGTCACAACGCTCCCATAAAAGTAGAGTGTGGTGAGGTTAACTCCTTGCCCCCAGTCCAATAAATATTCAAGTTAACTACTTTAAACATAATTAGTGGGCTTGAAGCACAACTATCATGCACACTCTAAGTGCTATTTTCAATTTATATGGTGTGCCTGGAGAGATCATTATGCATAGCAGCCTGCAACCTATTGGTAAATCATTTATGGATAAGGATGAAAAATGGAATATTGATCACAATTTCTCTTCCTCATTACCTTGGATCTAATAGTATAGCTGAATAATGATTCACATGGTGTAATCTCTCATTGTGAAATATAGACAGGTGGACAAAATTTACACATTGCAACATTACATCTTAGAATGACATCCTTCAGCGCAACTATTCCATCACTTGTAGTTTCTCATGTTTGGAAGACCAAAGTGTACCAATTTACCTACTCTACCAATTCTATTTTCTTAAGAACTTGAGAGCATCTTTTAAAGCTATAAGTGGAGATGACCAACATGCATGATAAAAATGCAGGAATTGAAGTGCTAAGTTTACAGTTGGACAATAATGTCATATTTAGGACTCTACAGAAGGTATGTGGCAACCGGCCAAAGTAACAAGCATTTGTTCAGAAGCAAAATCATTACACACAGAAGCACATTTCTGAGGTGTAACAGAGGACAGATTAGATCCATTCCAGCTCCTCAAACTATGTACAGTTCTATTGTATCAAGAGCTAGATTCCAAATGCAACCAAGAATAACATCCAAAAATGGTAATTCCACAGATCACCAAAACAACTAACAAAACCTCCAGGCAAAATTACCATCACAAGATCTGCGTGTACTAGTTGATTACCTTCATGCTGCAGAGACTCATGCTTTCACCCGTTGGTGGCATTTATGTAATGGTAACAAAACATGAATGTGTATTCTAAATAAATATACTTCATTGGAAAGGGGAATGTATCTTTAAAAAGAAAGGGGGTATTGTAATATGCCTTAAAGTCTTAACAGCATGACATCACTGAAAGGAAAATGGATTGTGTGATCTGGTCTTAGTTTCACTTTTGATCTGAGCAGAACACACAGACACACAGCTCCAAACTTTGTAGCTATGTATAATTATTCTGATATGCCTAGTCTTAATAAATGAACACACAACGTGTTTCTCTAATCCCTTATGAGTGATTGGTGCTTTGTGTCTTGTACAGTAGCATAAAACCAAGATATTATATCATTATGATAGCATGACACTCCTCCCATCTACACCATGAATGCACCACAACACCACGCTGGGATGGGGAGAGAGGAGGTCTGCTTCATAAACCTGTTCCTGGACCTGGCTAAGTTTACCATTAACAAGTCCAGGTAGTGGGCATTCATGGGGGTTGTACAGCCTGTCAGCCCTTTTTCAGCAGCAATGTTCACAGCCGAGTGCCCTTGGACAGAGAGCACATGGTGTCCACCAGCTTGATCAAGGATTTCCATCTTTGGTGGACACCAATTGAACAGGGGTGCTTTGCTTGAAACCTTTAATAAACATTTGTTTTAATGTTTTAGGTTTCCTTTGGAATTTGTTTTTGTTTGATATAGTGTCCCTTTAAACATAAAACATAGAATCCCTACAGTACAGAAGGAAGCCATTCGGCCTATCGAGCCTGCATCTACTCTCTTATCCAGGCCCTCTCCCTCGCCCTATCCCCATAATCTTGCATTTTGTATCTGACTGATGCAACTAACCTACACATCATGGAACACTAAGGGTCAATTTAGCATAGCCAATCAATCTAACCTGCATATCTTTACACTCTGGGAATAAACAGGCATACCCAGAGAAAACCCATGCAGACATCTCAGACAGTCACCCAAGGCTGGCACTGAACCCAGATCCCTGGTGATATGAGGTAGCAGTGCTAACCACTGTGCCACTGTGCTGACCCAAGAAGTTCCCATTTTTTTTGTCCTTCAATTTGTAAATTTAATTTTACTGATTTGCCATAAAATGGGATAATATTTTAAAAATGTATTCCAACTACTTAATTTAGTTACATCTCTCCGCTGTTTCTTCCCTTCTCTGCCAGAATTCTGGTTCATTTGTATTCATTTTCATAGGCCTTTCAATTAGTTTCTTACCTCCTTTGGCTCCCCAACATTTTGCATCTTTGTTGCACCTGTGTGTCCAAATGTCAAACAGCAGTAAGGTATTCTTAGCTAAAACTAATCATCTAAAATTACTTGGATTCATATCCTCATCTCTGCACTAAGGATTAAATTTAAAAAAGTAATTAAAACAAGCTGCACACTCAGAACTATTTGAATTCCAGTCAATTCCAGATCTAAGTGTTAAGTTAGATGATCCCAGTTGAAGCAGTGACAAAGCTGTTATCACTGATTGCAGGAACATGGACTTAGTGAAGCTGCATTATTGTTGCATCAGAAAAATTCCTTGAATAGCAAAGGAACACTCAAATTTCATGATTGGCATTTTGCCAAGGCTGCAGGTGCCCCGCCTATCAGTGCTAGACCCCAGGCCATATTTTAGGGCTGGCAGCCAGCTTAGAATGTCCTGTCATTCTATTATTGACAGTGGCTGCTCCCCAAGATATGTTGGCTCAATCAGAAGGCTGGCAAAATAGCAGCCTCAGCATTGCCTCCAGAAGCATTGGCCACTGCTGGGGCTGCACCCGGAGGAAGGGTAGATAAACACATTGATGGAGCCGCACCCTCAGAGCAGGGAAGTGGAGTTTTGTGGTGTCATGGTCAGTTGGTTAGTGCTGGCAAGAGGAGGGAGATAATGAGGACATTGCCACCCAATGGGTCCTCATGGAGAAAAGAGTGCCTGAAGTGACCCTCACCCCTCCTAGAGATCATTGGGAGGCTGCCAGGGTTTACCTGGCGGTCTCTCCATACTGCAGATGGCTGCTTGTAAAACACCAGCAGAGGTCTTCAATTGACCAATTTATGATTCAATTGTGTTTCGGGTTGGAGGGCCAGCTATCACATTTTTTCTGCTGTTGGCAAAATGGTATGGTGGTAAGTAGCATTGGACATGCAACTACATAATTTTGCCAGCCAATCCATCTCCTAGCCCAGCCCGAAAGACTCCATAATATTCAGCCCCATGTTTACTCAGTACTTCAGAATGATTATGACAAGCTTCAAGAACATTCATTCTAAAAATGTTATGCTGATGAATAATGCAGAATTGAGAAAAAAATAATCTCTCAGTTGCATATTATGTGACTATTACAAATTCAAGATCCACATTACGGGCACTTGCTGCAGCCTGAGCTTAATGGTAGATTTATGGGATAAGCTTCTAATCACACAGTAGTAGAGGAAACGTTTACTCATATTGTGCATGGAAAATGACTTAAGCCTCAGAAACTTCCTTCATCTAAGAGTGTCAATGACTCATTCATCCATGATCCAGTCCCTACTCTGAATGATGAAGCAAATTAAGGACAGAATTCTCCCAGCCCACCCACAGTGGGTTTGGTGATGGGCTGGAGTGGAAAATCAAGTGGGAGCCAAAAAGTCAAAAATCCACTGGTATAAAAACATTGCAATTTTCCCAATGGCAGGTTAATGGTGGGTCAGGCTTGTGGTTTGAATGCCATTGCTATTCATTTACAGCTCATGAAAGTTTATTAAATTAGCTGGCCACCAAAATCCTGTCAAGCCATCCAACCTTGTGGTATAAAACTTGATTGCTAAAGAATTTTGTGCACAAAGCAGTCTTCAGTTTGCAAGAAACTTCGAGGTGGGTGTCTGCCATAGTGCTGCACTGCTCCTGTGGTGCTGCACACAGTCTGCTGGACAGACGGTTTCTGCCCTCCAGCTCCATGCTGAGCTGTCTTCATGGACAGTACCATGCAGCTGGACCTATCCATCCCCCTGTGTCACTGAGTCTGATCAGAATAGCACCTGGGATTGGGGAGTGCAGGCGTCTCTTTTCCTCCAGAGTCACACACCAGTGTGGAAAGCAGTGTGTTGTGGTCCTCATGCAACCACCACAACAAAGATTCAAAGTTCAACCGAAGGTGGGGAGCAAGGTAAGGCTGGAGGTTTGGGGATTGGACTGATGAAGACTAGAGGGCAATGTGGAAGGAGGGCTGTGCAAGATGGATTGGAGAAAGGCAAATACAATAGTGGCAATTTGGAAGGGGAGTTGTGTAAGAATGGGGGAAAGGGTGAGGGCTCACAATGGCAGTCAGAGTGTCAAGGAGGTGATGAAGAGGATGAACAAGGAAAAGTAAAGGGAAGATTGAGTGGAGGGAAGCTAGACTCCAAAAAGGCTGCATGAAATGCAGACAAGCAAGGAGGTCTAAGGGATTTTTATTGGAAGGGGATGCACTCAGAGAGCATATTTATGGGACTTGTTAGTGTGGCAAAAATACAATCTTGGATAATGAAGTGTATAGTGAAGGGGGCACAGCATTGGTTAAATGTTAAAGCCATTCAAGAGTGGCCAAATAAACTCCATTCATTCACCATGAGAAAGCAAAAGCTCGTAGTTATGCCAAATCAATGAGTGGATTTCAGTGTTGGTCCAATGATGAAATTCACAAGTTCTCACCCTCTCCCTCCCCCACAGGGTTCCAAGTATAACACTTGGGGAATGGAATACTGTTCACCTCTACATCTGTGTGCTCAAGTCCAAAGGATAAGGGCATCAGTGCAATCTAGACCGCTAATCCAGGCAGCTTTTCTCAGAATCCTCATTCAATGCAGGAAGCAAGGGAAGGAAAAGTGCCCATGCACACAGCTCCAGCAGGAGGCACTACCTGGGATGTCTGCCTAACGTGACCCTGTGCATCAACAAGAAGCTGAGGAGCAGAGAACCAGGCAGTGGAGGTGACTTCCCAAACTGAGAATCTATCATTCACGAGTCTCTTACTCACAAATGAGTGAGAGGCAGTGCAGAGCAATGCTGCGATTGTCCAGAGATCTTGTTCATCACCTATGCCACATGTACTAAGAAGACCTGATGCCATGTGTGTTTGGAGGCTTCCCCCTAAAAATGGCCCTGAAGGTGATGTCAGCATTCAATTTCTTTGCTTTCAGATCTTTCCCAGCGGGGGGCCTGTATGACATTTCTCAGTCCGTAACACGTCACTACATTCAGGAGATGACAATGTGCTTAACAAGAGGTCCCATCATTATGTGAACTTTGTTCTGCACGAGGAGAGCCAGACTCAGAAATACACAAGTTTTGCAGCCACCCCTGGATTTACAAGGGTGCAGGATGCAATTGACTGCACCTATGTGACTATTCATGTTCCCTGGAAGCAATCCTTAGTTTTCATCAACCACAAGGATTTCTATTCCGTCAACATACAGTTGGTGTGTGACCATCGCAAGCATATTTTGCACGTGTGACAAAGTTCCCTGAGAGTTACCATGACTCCTACATCCTCAGTCACCCTGAGGTGCGTGGAATCTTCAACGAATGAGAACATGTGCGGTAGTCTTGGGGATAAGGACTACCAACTTAAACTCTGGCAAAAGACACCGTGGCATCATCCTCAGACTCCAATCAAGGAAAGGTACAATGCTGTTCATGTCACTACACACTCCTCACAGAAGAGATCATAAGACTGCTGAAGATGTGATTCAGATGCCTGGATGCTCAGATGGCTCTCTGCAATATACAATGGACAGGGTTAGCCGCATGATCACAGCTGGCCATGCCCTTCACAATCTGGCTATGTAGAGAGGTGATGCCCTGCCAAAGAGTGGACTAATGGAGGAGGAGATCTCCTCAGAAGATGAAGATGAGGGGGTGCAGGAAGCCCAGGAGGATACTGAGGGACAGCATGAACACACTGATGCCATGGAGAAGGAGAGACATGTAAGGATTGCCTGTGACACACTCATGGTTAAGAGGCTCCAAGCAGAGTAAAATTAAGCCAGATGATCAGGAGGGATCTCCTCCAGCTCTTTAAAGCATTTCCTGTCTTCTGAGGGAATATCTGAACCATTGCTGAGAGAATAGATCCTGCATTCAGACTTGAGTCTTAAGTACAAACAACTCACTGGGGTCAGCTATTAGCTGTAGTCATCAATGTCTTACTAATCCGAACACTGCATTTGCCTGACGAAGGCACAACATAGTGTCGAAAGCTCGCGGATTTACTATCAAATAAATTGGTTGGATTTAAAATTGGTGTTGCAAAACTTTACTGAGCTCTCCTCAGCCATGGCTATCTCTTAAAGGTTGTGAACTCATCCATTATACACTCTGAATAAAGAATTACACAATTCTCCCTGACAACACACAAAGGAAACAACTGAGGCTGACATTGCCTAAATGTTAGTCTTAATAGGGGACTGAGTGGGAGAAAGGCTGAAGCTCAGATTAAGAGGATTACAAAGATCCAAATCAAAATGTTTTCATCTGATCATTACGTTTACACACCCATGGAATGGTTTTCAAAATGTGCAATTTATTTACAGTGATAGAGCACCCAGGATCCTGAAATGGCATCAGCACTGCTTAACTTTTCTAACCCGACCACTACACCTTAGTGCAGCTCCAACATCCACAACAGGGGCAGGGGCAAGGTCAGCCTGCTGGCTACTCCTTCCTAGTGCCTGAAATAACATTGGCGGATGTTCCCTAGAGGCTCGAGCCCTGGATGGAACCCAAGCTCAAAGAGTCAACTGCTCAGGGGCAGAGGCACCTTCAGTGGCTTGCATTGCTGGAATTGGTGTAGGCACAGGGTATGGGAACTCAAGGTGCCTCATTCCCATGTGGTTTACAACCTGAGATTGTCCACCAGAGCTGTGGCCATGGAGTGCATGGCTGAGCACCAATCTGACAAGATCACTGGGCCAAGGTCTCCATGGTGTTTGTCTACCTTCCCACAGTGGCCTTGAGGCATTAGCACGTTAGAGCCACAATATCAAACAGAATGTTGATGGACTCCTCTATCCTGTCTGTTTTGCGACTCTCAATGATCTGCTCAATGTGTTCCACATGTCTACCAGTGAGCTAGGCAGCCATTTCTGGAGGCTCATCTTACTGGGATTGAGTGGGTAGCTGGTCTCCAGCAACTCTCCAAGTGCTGAATACTTGGGGACGTGTCAGTGAGGCGTTGCCCAGAAAGTGACTTTGTGTTGAATCTTGAAATATACCTAATCGAGGTATGTGTCCCTGCACTGGTGGAGGGTGCGGGTGAGCACTGAGATGGTTGTTCCTGAGCTCCCCCATCCTCAGATACACACCAGGGGCCTGGTTATCTGGCTATCTGCTGACACTCTTAAAATACAAAAAGAGAGTTTTAGTTATTGAACTGAAACAAATTGAGAATGCATTACACTCAGTGGGCATTGCAAGATGGGTGAAGTGATGAATCTAAGATCAGTACAAGGGTTATTGGGAGAGGCAAAACTCTGTGTCCCTGTAGGAATGATCACTGTCCTCATTGGTGAACTCTGTTGCTCAAACTTGCCCCAGTCTGGGTTCACTCTTGCTTCTTGTGTGCAAGTTTAGCCTGTACAGTGATACAAGAAAGAGATGTGATCAGAGAGAATGGAGCACAGTTTGGGTGAAATACATATTCCCTATGTGTGGTGTATCCTCCCAAAAGGGACAGGGCATGGAGTGAGACCAACTACACAAATGGGCTCATGGTGCCGTGAAAGTCTTGTTGAAAGAGTACAGATGGGACTTTCTGCCCCCACTCATGTTGACCGGGTTCAGTGACAAGAACAGAAACCATCATAAGAATTGTACAGTTGCATTTTACATCAGTGTAAACATAATACAATTAGTGTAAACATAATGAACCCTCCCCCATGAGGTTCAATGCCGTTTTTCCCACGAACCACAAGCCTTTGCCAAATTCCAAGAATAGCTCATCCTAAGTGTGAATATACATCCCTCTTGATTGAATGTGTGAGATCCATGAAGAGAATGGTAACTTGAATACATCATTCCATTCTCAGAGTTTGATTGTAGAGCAAGCTGAGAGAGGATTTACCCTGGTGGAGCTGATGAGATCGTTCATCTGCTTGCTACATTGGATGGCATTTCATGGGCAGGTGCCATCTATGCTCGCCTCCTGGGCAACAGCATCCCAGATAAGAGGAGGAGGTTGTGTGTGCTTCTTTGAGCTGTCCTTGTGGCAGAGCACATACCCATGGACGTATATGCCTCAAAAAGGACTCTGCTGGTGAAAACGGGTGCTGTCTTTTTCTTGAGAGCAGTCAACTTTTGATTCCAACTTCCTGACATGTTGGACGATCTCCAAAAGACATGTGGACTGGAGAAAGTGATATGAGTGTGCTGGGTTGTGTTTAAATATGGTACCATGACCCTCGAAGCTGGCAACTGATAGCAAACAGCCGACAAGAACATGCCTGTGTATAATTAATGAACTTACAAGCACAGAATCAGATGTGTGATCCTGCCATTCTGGCCATCAAGAATGGTACAGAGAACTGCCCCCCACTGCACATTGTCCCTTAAATGGAGATTCCCACTCTCAGAATCTGCCTCTTAACTGGGCTACATTGAAAGAGCCTAAGCTTTTGTATGAGCATGGGAGAGGGGAGGCAAGGGGCAGGGGTGGGATTGGGGGGGAGTAGACATAAATTCCTGCCATCAGTCTTGAATGCAATTCAATAAAACAGTAAAACGGGGAAATAAGAATACTGATTTGAATTAGTCTAGTATGCTTTAAAATGGAACACCAGTAAAATGGTGAAATAAGAATGATGATCTGAACTATTTTTTTTCCCCTTCTGGGTGGCAGTGGATAGCCAATAGCATGAGAAATATTGTCAGAGGCAACTGGGATTTTCCAGTCAGCTCCAATTCCTGGGAAACATTGAAGAACAGTGTGACTATCTAAATTGCAGCCTCTCGAGAGCAGAGCAGAGAGCCAATGTCCAGGCAGACTTTGAGGCCCTCCCTGTCTGTTTGGTTTCAGCTGGACTGGCTTGTGGAAGGATACCCCCACATTCGTGGCCATTTATAAATCAGAGTAAATATAAGGTCTCCATCTTGTATCTCACTGACTTTAATTGTCAGCCTGCTGATTCTTCAGTGCTGGAGGGACCCTTTTTTGGTTGTCCAGCTTCAAGAGGCCACTCGCTGCCCTTAATTGGATGGTGAGTCCATCCTCTGGCTACTAATGCGCCAACTCAAGAAAATCTCAGATGGGTGATTGTTCCCTACACAAGTGAGCTCCTGACACTTGTTTGACCATGACATCAGTGTCCCGAAAACCAGTGGAAAAATGCTACCTCAAGTCCCTGCTTCTCAACTGTGCAGGAATTTCTGAGTCGTATGATGGAAAGGCTTTTGCTGTGAGTGACTGCACTCATATTGGCAAACATTACATCACATCAAAGCACATCCAAAAACCTGTAAAACTACTTTTTAATAAGGAGTGAGCAGGGACTTCACGACTCTCCATGGAGCCAGAAACAGGTGTCCCTCATTCTGCATTATTTATTTCCTATTTTAAATCAGTATTTCCTTGTTGGCTGATTAAGAGGTTGAAGTATTGGAACTACTGTAAGTTTAATTTGTTTTGTAGATATCTAATCTGTTTTCATTTGAATTTTCAGATGAGCTATGTTGTCTTACCTGATAACTTCAAATTACCATACACATTCCCCAAAAGGTATAATTAAGTAGTTTTTGCTTAAAAGTTTTTCTGAATGTATCTCAGAGACATATTTGGCGACATTAGCACTTTTTGTTTGAAAATGTTCTAGTATATTTATAAGGGAGTACTTATAAACACATTTGCATATATTAAGATGAAAAATTCATTTAAATTGCAGTCATTTGCATTTCTTAAGCATATGGTATATCAGTGGAGGCCATTGGGCATGCCTTCATTAATTGAGTGTTGTTTCATCATTATCCCATTCTCATGCTGTGGTTCCCTGTGGTGGAGCCTTCTGTCCCCGAGGTTTCAGTGACAAGGGACAATATGTCCCCAAGGTGAAAATCTGGACAAAAGATTGCAGATTAGCTCTCTAAGGAGTTGTAATTATTATTTTATCAGACTAAAAGAAATGTACGCTGCTTTTAGAAGAATATTAATCATTCCACTGATAGTATTCAGAAATACTTCATCTTCCTGTGCAGCCCACACATGCTAAATACTTCAACATTAACTTTCAGCAGCCTACAGCTCTTAATTATGACAAGATTAGCATTTGCACAGAATTCTATAGATCAAGAAATGTTGTGTATGACAGATTTTGTGATACTGTTTGTCAGAATTTGACATGTATATTAAAACATTGTGACAGCGTGATTCATTGCAAGCTATTTTAAAAAAGTGCTATTTACAGTTCATTTGTTTTCAATAGAATGAACCTTCTTGTGCTTAAAGCTGTTCAGCAAGACATAAGTGGTATCTTATTATCTTGATCCTGTATTTTTACATAAAATATTCACTCTTTGGGATCAAAGTCTTTTTGAAAGCACATATCACATTTAATCCACATGTCAGTGCCTTTTACAACTGCCTGATTCTTGTGCTTCTGCTTATCAAACTGTTTTCTGTTTGTTTTAAAGTGACACAAAGAATTGGCAGCTTTTACACTTTGGAAAAGTCTGCACTATGTTGAAGAACGGTGAATTGATCATTTAGTGTTTAATCAGAAAATGCAGCTACTATGATCAGGGCTGATTTTTTAAAACTCAAATCAAGAATGGGAATATAAGAGATTAGGGATGAGGTGAGCAATAAGGTTCTCCTGGCACACAAGGAACCATGAGAATACATTTCAATGAAGTTATCTGGGCCTAAATCATTTCCGTTGTCAACTTTTAAAAATACAAATGGAACGTGACATGCCATTTAAACTGGGACCCTGAACCTCTGGACTCTGGTTTTCCTACTCCCAAAGAGAGGTTAAGTAAAAATATTGGGGACCGGAACTTGCCATAAGCCCCTTTTCATTTGTCATCATTTCCCCTCCCCCAATTCAGATTATTTCTGCTGCTGGGGAGAACGAGCTCACTCTTCTTTATTTGTGAAGTTATCGGAAACAGAAACCTACTTGGCATAATTTACTCAGCACTAGTTAATGAGTGGTTTGTGTATATTGCTCAAATATTAGATGCAATTGAAAACTACAACTATATTAAAAGCCTGTAATATAATAATGCCTAAAGGCAAAAGCTGAAGCTGCCACTGCACATTCAAGGTCACTTCTGTTCGCTTCTTATTCATTTGTATAACCCATACATGGACAATAGTTACCTTTAAGCTCCTAAATCAAAGTCTACATTTTTATAAAAATCATTAATTTGCTTTGAAATGAATTTTTACAATATCAATTTAATACTTAATAGTTCCTATTGAATAATATTTATTAAAATTGCTTAATATTTAATATGCATGAATGTAATATTCAATAAATTTAAATTAATGTTTTAATTTTAGTCTGATTAATACCTAATGTAACAAACTTAAAACATTATGAGGAGCTATGAGCTATGACTCTAGCAATTACATTTACAAGCTTTATTATCAGCCTCTCTTTACTGAGTATATGTCATATTCCACAAGTCCTAATCATATATGCTCATATACATATATGAAAGAGTGTTTACCCAATCTCTACTTACCTAATCTCAGCAGTTAATTAAACTAGTTGAACCTCCCAGTATGCCTTACATGTCTAATTATCTTATCATACTCTATATCATTTGCCACATTGAATTAATATAATTAGTGTAATGTTGAATGACTGATCAGTTTCCAAGTTATCCATCTTATTTGAACAGCAGTCTTTTCTCAACTGCTTCAATGAACCATACCTGACTATTCAAAGTAATGTATGGCCAGTCTAAGCCTAGTAGAAGCACATTCAGAATCAGGAAAAGAGACTAAGGGGCTTCTTCACCATTCAACCAGCAACTCAGTGGAAGAGCATTGTAGCCAAAGCATTTCATTTTTTTTTGCATTGGGCACATATCAGCCCCCAACATAATAAATTTTTCCTTTCAAATTCAAATGTGTCAATTATGAAGCACAAGATTTCGAACAAGGCGACTCAATATGTCCTGTGGCATGCTGTTATCATGTTTTGACATTCTTTCACTGGTCTCTGTCACTTGTACAATTATGTTTGGTATTTAAAATAAAATGACATGAGTGCTTCAGCCTGTATCTTCATAATGGTGGAAAATTATCAGCAAATACTGGGAAAGGATTGGAGCGATGATTGTTATTATCACTCAGTCTCTTCCATCGGCAGCAAGCCGCATACATCAAGTAACCACATCAATTTCAAAAAGTGAAATACTGCAGATGCTGAAAATCTGAAATTGAAACAGAAAATGCTGGATAAACTCAGCAGGTTGCGCAGCACTTCTAGAAACAGGAACAAAGTTAACTCAGGCTGATGCCTTTCATCAGAGCTCGGAAAAATTCTAAATGTATCAGGCTTTAATCAAATGAAATCAGCAAGAAGGTTGGAAAAAAAGCAAAATGGAAGTTCAGTAATAGGATGGAGAGCAGGAGAGATTAAATGATCAAAGTATTAGTGGGGCAAGGCCAAAGTAATGGGGCAAGTAATGAAACAAAATGGGAACCATTCTCCCCTTCCACTACACTGATTTTTCAATGTAGCGGGCCGGAAGACTCGAGTCAATTCATATGTTTTGCGCTGGGTTCTGGGCCTGAGCACAACTCCAAGTGCCAGATTTCCAGCATGGCCAATTCCGCATCAGAAATCGGTGCAGAGCTGCCTAATGAATGCAGAGTGCAATCTGAATATAATTTAAATGCTATTAGCTCTGGACCTGCTAGCATCTCCCCCCCACCCCGGCCAGGACTGTTTCACTCCAGCAGAGTTTACAGTAGCTCCCCACTTGTGGGTGCCCCATGGGCTATTGCCATTTTGGCATGCCAGCCTGAGCTCCCTGGTACTGCATGGGGGTAAACAAAGTGCAATGCCTATGGGACACCTGGTTGCCTTTCGGGTATGGGCAAGTGCCAATGGAGGTGAATTCTAATGGGGCGTGGCCTCCAGGGTGATGCCACTGCCAGTCTGCAGTCAGAGGTCGGTGGAGGAAGGAGGGACACCAGTGATTGGCACTGGCCATCGAATTTGAGGTAGGGTCAGCCTGCTGGGTGGGCTAGGCTGCCTGTGGGAGGGGGTGTATCAGGGAGTTGAGGGGGGATTGGGGATTGGAGGGGGCGGGAGTGAGGCTGATCCAGGCATGTTTGGGAGGATTGTATGGCCAATGATGCAGGGATGACAGGGTGGCCAGCAATCAGGAAGCTGGCAGACAGGGGCCACTGCGCGTGCGCCAATCTCGACGCTGACAGACAGGGCATGCACGGTGACCCACTCAGCACTATGCTGCCAGCCTCTCCAGCAGATATAGACCCGCCCCATGATCCTTGGACTGATTCAATTTGGTGCATTCTGCATCGGTTGATTCCAAGTGGAAATTTCAACTATTGGTTAAACCTTGCCCAAGACCACTGCTCCCCCAGGACCACTGTATCTTCCAAGCTGGCAGCAATTATTAAATCATTTCTCACGGAATGTATGGTGGCGGACTCATGGAGGTTTCTTAGTCCAACTAGAATCATAGAATCAAAGCAACTCTATAGTATGGAAAGAGGCCATTCAGACCATTTAATTTTTACCAACTATAATTCCATGCAAGCCCTATCCCCACAACCCTTATTTGCCCTGCTAACCCCCTGATACTAAGATTAATTTAGCATGACCAATTAACCCAACCCGCACATCTTTGGAGTACGGGAGGAAACCAGAGCACTCGGAGGAAACTCACACAGACACAGGGAGAATGTGCAAACTCCACACAGACAGTGACCTGAGGCTAAATTGAACCTGGGTCCCTGGTGCTGTGAGGCAGCAGTGTTAATCACTGTATCACTGAGCCACCCTATTCTTTTTCTGCACCTGTTCACCAAACGTATTCATGTATAGATTACTTTTTGGTTGATAATAACTTGCTCCCAGCTGTGCACTCATGCTCCAATGAAATTGTTGTCATCTCAGGCCAGGGTCCCCTGATTATGGACTTGGTAATGGGGAGAAGGGTGGACCCCCATATACCTTGGCAATTTAATACTTGTCTGCTCTCCAATGGTACATTTGTTAGATTTCGGTTAACCAAGATCGATGATTTCTTAGAGTTTAATGATGATACGGGTGTATCGGCAGCTAACTTATGGGAGACATTAAAGGCTTATTTTCAAGGGCCAGATCATATCTTATTCAGTACATGAGATGAAGCAGAGAGATAGGAGGTTATTGGAATTACTGGGGTGTATCACCTAAGTTGTTGCAGTGTACACTGTGGGCCTGTCCCCAGAGGTGTATAAGGAACTTTGCTACTACAGGTGGAGTTATATAGTCATAGAGGTTTATAACATGGAAACAGGCCCTTCGGTCCAACTTGTCCATGCCGCCCTTTTTTTAAGACCCCTAAGCTAATCCCAATTGCCCACATTTGGCCCATATCCCTGTATACTCATCTTACCCATGTAAGTGTCTAAATCCTTTTTAAAAGACAAAATTATACTCAGCTGTACTATTACCTCTGGTAGCTTGTGAGTTTGAGACCTTGTCCTCGTGTCAAGTGGAAGAGATGCTGTTCAGATCCAAGTATACACATTATGAGCATGGGGACAAGACAAGCAAGCTACTAGGTCATCAAGTGGGCCAATTGTCTGCCAAAAGTCTACTATACAAATGCAGACTCTGAATGGGATCTCTACCAATCCACAATGAATGCATTTTACTCAACCGTCTACAACTTGGAGAGTACTACCAATGAGTGGACTTTCAGGAGTTCTTTGGGGCACTGAATCTCCCCATGGTGGACAGGGGAGAGGTCACAGCGCTGGAGAAACCAATCAACACTGAAAAAATTGTTAGGGCAGCCAGAACAATGCCAAGTGGGAAATATCCAGGACCAGGTGGGTTCTCCATAGAATTCTACAAAAAAAATTATGGATAGTTTGCTTCCCCTGCTACTGCACATGATCAATCATATGAGAACCACTGTCTCCTGCAGACTTTGAGGCAAATGACAATTTTGCTTAAGGACCTGCAAATCTTCAGTTCTTATAGACTGATCTCACTGCTGAATGTGGATCTCAAACTGATCACTAAGATTGTGGCTATTTGCTTGGAGGACATTCTGCCCTCTATCATCTTGCCTGACCAGACTGAGTTCATTAAAAATAGACATATGTATTTGAATATTCAGCAGCTGTTTAATATTATGTAAGTGCCTGCCACCTGCAAGCTATCAGAGATGTTAATCTCGCTGAACGCTGAAAAAGTGTTTGATCGGGTGGAATGAAATTATTTATTTTACGGTCTCAGGAGGTTCAGGTTCGGCCTAAAACTCATCTGTTGGATCAAAATACTGTACTCCGCCCCTGTAGCCTCGGTCTGGACAAACAATGTGCATTCAGCTTTTTTCAAAGATGCCTTCTCTCCCCCCAGTATTTGCCATCGCTATTAAATTTCTTGCTGCGGCTTTTCGCAACAGCAAATGAGTGGTGGTGATTGGTTGTGAGGAAATCAAGCGAAGAATATTGCTATATGCAGGTGATCTTCTATTATATATTGGCGACCCATCCAACTCGATTTCCGAAGTCTTGTCTATATTAGAGAGATTTGGTTGTATTTCAGGGTACAAGCTTAACTTGAATAAGAGTGAGCTCCTTCCTTTGAAAGCACTGACTTGTAACTTCCCACCTCACACCTTGTCTTTCAAGATTGTCATTGGGCATTTTACTTACTTGAGAAAGCAAATTTAGTGGGATCTTTGGAGCTAACTTTATTCCTCTCATGGGCAGACGGAATAGGATGTTAATCATTGACCCATCTTCCCATTATCATTAGTGGGCTGTATCAATGCGGTGAAGATGAACATACTACCTAAGTTTTTATATCTCTTTCAGTGCATCCTGGTGTTCAGACCCAAATACTTTTTTCACAGACTTGATCGGCTCATTTGAAACTTTGTTTGCATAGGAAAAATCTAAGAATGCAGAGGACAGTCTTGTAGAGCCCTAAACAGGAAGGGGATTTGGGATTATCCAATCTTCTATTTTATTATTGGACGGGTAATATGAGAGCAGTGATGTGTTGGGTGCATAAAGAGAGAGGCAACAGGAGGTTCCTTGTTGGCTGCTATTAGAATCCTCCTCCTTTATTCTGTCTCCCCTGGCTGCCTTGATATGTTCCCTGGTAAATTTTCTGTCCTCCCAATACACTAGTGCATTTGTCAAGTCAAGCCCTAGAATTTGGATGCAATTTAGACACCACTTTTGGTTTCAGGCCTGGTCACTGGTCTCCCCAGTATCAACTTACTATTTCTTTCCTTCACCTTCAACATATGGCCTAAGCACCGGATCAGAACATTCCAGGATTTGTTATTGGATGGCAGGTGGTGGATAAGTTTGCTTTACTTGCAATGCACTTTCTCAGATATTTGCAAATTTGAGACTTCGTGCATAGGGCAGACCCCCAATTTCTGATGCTGTCACCTCATGCCTCCAATGACATTAGTGCCTTCTATTACTATGTATGGTATAATTTTTGTTCTTTATTCTCAAATTCTGTCCCAACAAAATTCTCTCTCAGTGGTGAAATCTTTATGGGAATGAGATCTGGGGAGGGAGTTCTCGGAGGAGGATTGGGACATGCTGCTGCATCCTCTTCAATATGTGACAAGCTGGGTGTGATACAATGTAAATTCCTTCACGATGCACATCTAAATAGGTTAGACTCCCTAAAATGCACCTAGGCACAAGCCCCATTTGTGAACAGTGCCGGCAAGCTCCCACCATCCTTTTACATATGTTCTGGGCTTGTGTATCACTGTATAACTACTGGACATTGATATTTGAGATGATTACGTCAGCGTTAGATCAGGACATAACTGTATCCTCCCACTCTATCCTGTTTGGAGTCGTGCCTTTAAATCTGCCACTGCAAAAATTCCAAGTGGATTTTGTAGCTTTCACTACACTCCTGGCAAGATGACTAATCCTGTTCAGATGGAAATCAGGTGCACCCCACCGCCCCGCCCCTGATGCACTCAGATATCATTAAGCTGGAGAAGATGAGTGCATGCTATGTGAGCCCACTGCTAGGTTCTATTAGACAACCATTTATAGCACATGTTGGGATGCTACAGTTGGAGCTGGGTGAGTAGATACCTGATGGCCCCAAGACCCCGAGTGCTCCCACAGAAAACTCCATTAGTGAACACACTCTGGCCCTTTATCTGAGTACACCCATCCATCCTGCCAAGGTGTGCAGGCCATCACAAGAACTTTTCTCTTTTCCCTCTCACCCTTTTTCTTCTCTCTCCTTCACTGTCTGTTTCTTTTCTCCGCTCACTAGTTTATATCCTGGGCTGTTTGGGCACTCAGTTGGTTGTCCAGTGGTGTTCCTCTGCCTTTTTGTTTCTATATTATCACTGTTATTATGAGTGCAACTAGACAGGACTTGGACGGGATGAGTGCTGGGGGTCCTTGGGGCCTGTCACCTGACTACAGGGAGCCTTGAGCGCAGTTGCATTGGAATATACACACGAGCACTGTGTGGATCTGTATCTATGTTTATTTGCTATGTAAAATATAAGAAAATTTTCAATCAACATCAAAAATAATGCTGTTCTGACGTCTGCACAGAGATGGCAGAGCAACTCAGTGCATCCCCTAGAGTGTGTCACTCATCACCTTGATATAACCCAGCGCTGCAAAGAGGTGACACTTACATGATGATGAGATGGAGGTGCGGTCGGTCTGCTCCAATGAGTAGGACATCAAAGGGGATGAAGGAGATGAGGTTGTGGAAGCTGAGAATGCTGAAGAGACAATTGCATGGGCCGGACAAGGCAGATGTTCTGGCAATGCCTTCATTACCAGTAGATTCCAGGAAGAGGACAATGAGATGCATTGAGGATCCTCCTGGACATGTCTTCTCCATTGTGGTCCAGCATGACCATTATCATTGCTACTCCTCTAATTTCAGTCATGAACTTCCCGTGACAGTGCATCATTATACACCAGTCTCACAATGCACTGATGCTGTGAAGTATGAACATGAGAGGTTGACATGCATCTATCCTGAGATGAGTGCTACCCGGAGGACAGTGTCCAGATTAGAAACATCAAAAGATTCTGCCTTCTCCCATGTACATTCAGCAGTGAAGACACAGCAACATCCAACAAGATGGATGTGTACTTACACAATCCTCAGTGAGATATTGACTGCAGGTCTGCAATTTGGCAAGGCTTCGCAAGGCGATCTATTGTAACCAAGGCAGCTGTGCATGACATATTACATTGATAGTGAGACTGAAGAATGACACTCGGATCAAGAGAGTTGATTAAATTCTGTTGGAGTGACTGAATTTATAGATGACTCAGTTGCATGTGGGTTAGTCCTCAAAATGACACTCAAATGCACTAGTATCAGTTTGGGTTCCTGAAATACATTAATCCCAATGCCAATGGAGGTAGAGCACCTGAGAATGATAAAAGTAGACACAACATTGAGATGCCTCCTTGAGACTCCTTGTCCTAATGAAGTTCAACATGATCAAACAACATGATGCCCTCAGAGGCACATATTTCTGCTGATAAACATTTATCTTATCAAGGGAATCCTACAATAATCTTGAGGTCCAATTCCAGCGATCTGAACTCTTCCAAAGTACAATTCTACAATGGAAAATGTCTTCCTTCTTCATTAGACCCCCTGGCTATCTTCTGAAGATGAGCTTGACATAGAAACCAGGAACTATTTATTTGTTTAAAATTCGAATAAATGCGCTATAACTGTATAACTGTATTTTTCTTGTTAGTATGTGTACATGAATGTTGATGAACTGACAGAGCTTAGGCTTCGAAAGAGTTTGTGAATAAATATTGCTTTTAAACCCACAAAAACATTCTGCTAGTTACTTAAATTAACCACATGCTAAAAAGAGTTTAGAAGCACACATATCCTCAATTTCAAAACAACCATATTGATTGTGAACATTTAGGACATGGAAATGGGGGTTGCAGTTTACCCCTACGTCTCTGTCCATAGCAAAAGTCACTCCCAGGCTTCTGTGCACCTTGTTTCTGATGTCTGTCACATGCTCAGAATTTTCCAGCCCCTCCTGCAAGTGGGTCCCACTGAAGTCAATGGAAGTACATATAGCTCATTGCCATGAACTGCAGGGGAATCTGCTACTGTGAAACTGGAAAAGTTTGGCTGATGAATGGTGTGCAGCCTCCACCTAAGCTAAGGCAGTGCCAAGGAGTTTGGACTTGAGGGTATATTAACGTGCCCATTCACCTTCCAAATCAATGTAATCCCTCCGCACTGCACAATTCAACCTGTCTTTAAACATATTGGTCCCAGCTCTGCTCAGATATAACCTGTTCAATATGAACCCCCGCCACTATAGAACTGGTCAAAATGCCCGAAGAATCTGAAACATATTCATAGCCACGCATTAACCTACAAGTTTTACACTCATTCACATGTGATACTGGGAGTTATTCAGAGATCTTTGATTTTTTAAATTTGAGAGCAAATATATGTCTACTACTAGTGTTATTACTTACTTCAGGAGTGAAATGTTTTGTTGGTGATGATCAAGAGAGTAGACAGTACCTAAGGAAGGGTTGTGCAACAGTTAGATAGGTATGTTCTACCCTTAAAATGCAGTGACAAATCAATCATGCCAATTACTGCCCCAACTATCTACACTCAATCATCAACAAAGTGATGGAAAGTGTCATTGTCAGCAGCACTTATTCAGCAATCTATTCACTTTGGGTTCCAGCAGGTCCTCTCAGCTCCAGGGCTCTTTCGAGCCTACATCTGAACCTAGTTAAAAGTTAAATTCCAGAGATGAGGTGATAGTGACTGCCCATAACGTCAAGAAAGCATTTGCCTGAGTGTGGCATAAAGGAGCAACAGCAGATGTGAAGTCATTGGGAATCTGGGGGAATCTCTATTTGTTGAAGTCATACAAAGTAAACTGATTGTTGTTGTTGGAGATCAGTCATCTTAACCTGAGGACATCACTGCAATAGTTCCTCTGAGTAGTGTCCTAGCTCAATCAACTTCAACTGCTTCATCAATGACCTTCGCCCCATAAGATCAGGAGCAGGGATGTTTGCTGATGCTTCACCATACTCATACTACTTGCAACTCCTCAGATAGTGAAGCAGTCCAAATGCAGCAAAATGTAGACAACACTCAAGTTTGAACTGATAAGTTGTGGCAAATAACATTCACACCACCCAAGTGCTGGGCAGCAACCAACAAGAAACATTCTAATCATCTCCCTTTGACATTCAATGGCATTACTATTACTGACTGCCCCCACCATCAAATTCCCGGGGATGAAAAATTAATTAGGAGCTTAATTGGACCAGCAATATATATACTGTGGCAAAATTCAGATCAGAGGCTAGGAACTTTGCAGCAAGCAACTCCATCTATAAGGCACAAGTCAGGAGATTAATGAAATGCTCTCCACTTGATTGAATGAGTGCAGCTCCAACAACACTCAAAAAGTTGGGCACCATCGAAGACAAAGCAGCCAGCTCGATTGGCACCACAATCATCAACTTAAGCTTTCCTGAGATGCTGACACCCATGAAAGAATGAAATAAAAATCTCTTTCCTGTATATGTTGATAATTGAAACAACAAAGTGAAATTCCTCCTTGAAATGATTGCAGTTTGAAATGGTGACATCCAACTCCAACAATATTCCCATTGATGGTCACACTGCTGCTGTATTCCACAGGTGGTGCAGTTGGGTGACCATAGTGCCTATCACACACATGTAGGACCCTCATGCTATTTAGAACAACGTGACTTAGGGCTACAAAGTATTGAGCAGCACTTTCCTTCCAGGCCCTACAAAATATCCAGGCAGCTACTGTTCTGTCCTGGTCTTTCTCCAACCCATACCACTGTAAACCAGCAGTTGGGGTAGAAATCTGATCACCAGTTAATGAATGCTCCTCAGAATATTAAATGGTGACAGAGCATTTGCTATCAGTGGGGATTACAGACCTTACTGATTCTTCATGTTTTGAGGAGGGCAACTCCAGCACCTCTAAAAATCTATTCCTGGAGCACAGTCTCCTCCTCCCAAATGCCATCTGGAAGTCACCTTCAGACAGCTGCTGTGTTGTTTTGCTGATGCAATGGGAGGCCACCTCCAGGCAACTACTAAGCTCCTGATGCTGCCAGGACGCCACCTCTAGGCAGTTACCAAGGTTATGGGAGACCCATAGGCCAACTGGAAAGCAGTGGTCAGCCTCTGATCAGCTTTATCCGGCCTCTTAATTATTTTAACTGGCTAACAACTGCTTGTGGCTGAGTAGACTTACTGCCTCCAATCCAGCCTTTCCCAAAATGCCTGGAGCTAGAATGACATCTACAAACCAGCACCGAGGATGGTGAAAGGAAATTACATACCTCACCTCCCATCCCTCCCAATCCCACTCCACTCTGTTTGCTGCCCCTATTGATCCATGAAAATCCTATCCAAACAAAAGGGTCATGATTAAGAAATTTGCAAATGATACAAAAATCCGTAGTATAATTGATTATAATGAGGAAAGCTATAGACTGCAGGAAGAAATCAGTAGATTGCTCAGCTGGGCAGGAAAATGGCAAATGGAATTCAATAGTAAAAAGTCTCACAACACCAGGTTAAAGTTCTGGTTAAGTTTTGGTAGCAAAAGCCACTAGCTTTCAGAGAGCAACCCCAGTGAAATTCAATCCAGAGAAGATCGAAGGTAATGCACTTAGGGAAGACAAACAAGGCCAGAAAATGCAACATGGGCTTGTTGACAGCTCCTGTCTCTGAGGGAGCTGTGGACCAGTTGAGGGAAATATCCATACTGAGGGAGGAAGTGTTAGAGCTTCTAGGTGGCATTAAAACTGATAAATCTCCGGGGCCTGATGGCATTTATCCCAGACTGCTTAGGGAGGTACAAGGTGAAATTGCTGGGCCATTGATGCAAATCTTTGTCTCTTCCTTGGACACAGGTGAGGTCCCAGAGGACTGGAGAATAGCTAATGTTGTACCGTTGTTTAAAAAGGGTAGTAGGGATAACCCTGGAAATTATAGGCCGGTGAGTTTGACATCAGTGGTAGGGAAGCTGTTGGAGGGGGTTCTTAGAGATAGGATGTATAGGCACTTAGAGCGTTGCGATCTGATTAGGGATATGCAGCATGGATTTGTTAAGGGGAGATTGTGCCTTACAAATCTGGTAGAATCTTTTGAGGAGGTGACAAAAATGATGGACGAAGGGCGAGCCGTTGATGTCGTCTATATGGATTTTAGTAAGGCGTTTGACAAAGTCCCTCATGGGAGGTTAGTTGAGAAAGTCAAGGCTAATGGGATACAAGGACAGGTAGCTAGATGGATAAGTAACTGGCTTGGTAATAGGAGACAGAGATTAATAGTGGAAGGGTGTTTTTCTAGCTGGAGGTCGGTCACTAGTGGTGTGCCGCAGGGCTCGGTACTGGGATCTCTTCTATTTGTAATATATATAAATGACTTGGAAGAGGGAGTAAGTGGAGTGATCAGCAAGTTTGCAGACGATACAAAGATGGCTGGACTTGCGGATAGTGAGGAGCATTGTTAGGCGATGCAGCAGGACATAGATAGGCTGGTAGCTTGGGCAGATAGATGGCAGATGGAATTCAATCCTGATAAATGTGAGGTGATGCATTTTGGGAGAAAGAATGTAGGAGGGAGGTATATGATAAAGGGTAGACCTATTAAGAGTATAGAAACGCAGAGGGACCTGGGGGTGCAGGTGAACAAGTCTCTGAAGGTGGCAGAGCAAGTGGAGAAGGTTGTGAAGAAAGCATATAGTATGTTAGCCTTTATAGGAAGGGGTATAGAGTACAAGAGCTGGCCTTTAATGTTGCAGTTGTATAAAACGTTGGTTAGACCTCATTTGGAATACTGCGTCCAGTTCTGGTCGCCTTACTACCAGAAGGACGTGGAGACTCGGGAGAGAGTGCAGAGGAGGTTTACCAGGATGCTGCCTGGTATGGAAGGTCTGAGTTACGAGGAGAGGTTAGGCAAATTGGGACTGTTTTCCTTAGAAAGACGTAGACTTAGAGGAGATCTAATAGAGGTGTACAAGATTATGAGGGGTATAGATAGAGTAAACAGGGTTAAGCTTTTTCCTAGGATGGACTCGAATAGTACGAGGGGTCACGGGCTTAGGGTGAGGGGGGTAAGGTATAATTTGGATGCTAGAGGGAGTTTTTTCACACAGAGGGTGGTGGGGGTATGGAATGCGCTGCCAAGTAAAGTGGTGGAGGCAGGTACTCTGGAGTTATTTAAGAAATACTTAGATGGGCACATGAACAGAATGGGAATGGAGGGGTATAGAAAACTGATTTAAAATAGGGATCATGAGCCTTGGGAGTCCTGGGAAGTGTGTAAATAGACGATGATATTGATGTACTTGTTTTTATCCTACAGGTGCTTTGGTCCATCTTGTCGTCTAACGAGGGGCATACACGTGATGGGTCGTGAGAGGGCTGCTCTTGGATTTTTTTTCGAGAGTATCCTAGCGCTTCATGTCGTTAGTGTACGCTTGACCTGGACCATTTGATGGGCAACACAACAGTTCAGTGACTATCACTGTGCTGTGCAGATACATGGATTTGGGCCTGTGTCTGTGGGAGTTTGCGCATTTTCCCCATGCTTGCGTGGGTTTTCTCCGGGTGCTCCGGTTTCCTCCCACATCCCAAAGATGTGCTCTTAGGCTAATTGGCAAAACAAATTCTCCCTAAATTGTCTCAAATTTGGTTTTTAATCCATAGATCTGTAAACATGGACAGGGATTGCGGGTAGAGGTGGGAACATCGGGGTGGCGGCATGGACTCGGTGGGCCAAAGGGCCTGTTTCCCGTATTGTTTTGTTCTTTGTTCTTTGTTTTTTATAAATGTCAAGATACTGAGAAATTTAGAGGAACCTTGGGGTGAATGTTCACAGATTCCTGAAGATAAGATGAGTAAGAAAAAAGATAAGATTCTTTCCTTTTTTAGTCACAGAATAGAATATCAGAGCAAGGAGGTTATGCTCAAATTGTGTAAAACATTAGTTGTGCCACAGAGAAAGTGCTGCATTAAGTCTGATCACTAAATTATGAAGGATTTAAGAGGAAGTTTATGAGGATGCTGCCAGGAGTGAAGAGCTTTTGCTATGAGGAAAAATTGGATATGTTTGACTCATACACTTTAGAACAGAGGGGGTTGAGGGAAAATTTAATTGAGATGTATAAAATTATTATGAGGGGCTGACAGCATGGATTGAATGGATTTACTCCCCTTTGCAAAGAGGTCAACAACAAGAGATCATAACTTTAAGATAGTTGACTGTGAACTGGGAGAATTGAGGAGAAATCTTTTTACGAGAGAGTGTTCGAAGATTCACTATCTGAAAGGGAGGTAGAGGCAGAAACACTCATTGCATTAAAAAGGAATACTTGGATGTGAAACTGAAGTGCTCTGGGTGAAGAGTAAGCTGGAGAGGCCTTTTGCAGCTAGCACAGGCTCATGTGGTCTCAATTTACCTTCAGTTTCTAAGCTATGATTCAATAACTTTATGAATATCACACAAAATTCCATTATATCCATGTATATCATTCGAACTTGAATGCTTATTATGGATTACATGCCATGTAAGAAAGAAAATATAGGAATGAGGTGCAAGTGCCTTCATGATCTGATTCAGGTGATATCTTTGGGCGTAGTAATTGGTTTCGCTCACCTGGATAAAGAAATAAAAGAAAAATATTGGCACTTTTGCAGAAGTTAATTTCTTCTCCAGGTTATGGTTCAGTTCTTTTAGTCTGGTGTACTGGGGATTTATCCATCCAAGTCAGTGGTGAAAAAAAAATCCTAGGAATATTGATCCAGTAAAATTCAAATTAACTGGTACAAGATGGAATCACACTGCCTTCTCCCCAGTTATACTTGCTTGTGGTACCTTCAGAGGTTTCCCTCGGGGAATATATTTTCAAGTGTTTCTTCCCAACACATCCTGATGCTCTCCAAGTCACAAGCCCAGACCTTTGCATTAATGTCAGAAGTGAACTGCTAAGGAGGGGTGACATTCACCATCTGCCATGTTATGGTTACACTCAGTGATAAACCCATCTGTACAAATCTGACACTGCTTAATATAATCAAGTTTAATAACCTGTCCCAAACAAAACCTTCTCATCAGTAGCTGGTTCTTGAAACCCCCAAGATCCCTCTGCCAACTGTGAAAATGCTGGCAGGTTTGTAATAATTTATAATTGCCAAAGATCAGAGGAATTACTACCTACAGAAACAAAGGCACTTTAGCTTGAGCTTTGATAAATATTTAAATAATTCAAAACATATAATTAACTGATTGCTTGGATGATTAACAATTAAAGCCATCAGGTAACATGGATCTAATTAGTTGGTTTCTATGCACATTTAAGTGAAGAAACTAGTTCAGTTTCCACTTTTGATGATGTGAGTGTTTGACTTCTATTGTTAAGGCACAGCAGGTTTCCAGTGGCCAAGTTTAAAAGCAGGTAACAGCCAGTGGAAGTTTTCAGAAGTAGCAGAAAGCTCTCATTTAACTGAATTGATGCCACTAAGTAGGTAATGACATTTAGAACATTTGTTAAAATTACTCAGGGAACTCAGAAACAAAAATGTTGTATTCATCTAAAAGGGTTTGAAAAGGTAGATTCTGAAAGGATGTATCTTCTGCTTAGGGAGTCTGGAACTAAAGGTTACTACATCAGAATAAGGGGTTAGGAAAAATTTCTGCACTCAAGATTACTGCAAATCTTTGAAATTCTCTATCCCTGAGGGCTGTAGATGTTCAGTCATTGTGTAAATTCGAGACAAAGATAGAATGATTTTGGATGTGCAGGGATCAGGTGATATGTATAAGAAGATGCAGCTGGGTTAATGAATGAACCATGAGCTTCTTGAATGGTGAAACAGGCTAGAAGGTTCATATTGCCTACACTAGATTTTATTTCCTTTTTTTATATAAGTCATGCAGGGCAGATGAGGAAGGGCTAAAAATTCATTGGCACCTGTTATGGAGAGGCAGCCTTGAGATTCATAATCTGCCCACACCAATGCCTGTTGTGGTATTGTGTTACCTCCTCTTTTTTTTCTTGAATGATTTCAATCTGCAACTCAAGGTAATCTGATTGTTAATTGGCTTCATATACTTAACAGGGAACTGAATAACATTCAAATCTCGCTCTTGCGCCAGATAGCCTCCAGTTCTTAAAGATAGTATGTCCCTGTTTAAAGATAAGCTGCATTGAATGAAAAGAAGCTACTGTTAACTATGCTGTAACTGAGAGAAGGGGAAAGGGAATATCATGCAGTGAGAGGGCTTTGCAATTCACAAATGCCATGCTGGAAACTTTAGTCATGGAGGTGGACAAGAGGAGATATTTCCACAGAGATTGTCCTCACCAAGCATCTATCAAAATCAATGACCAGGGCTATCAACATAATTAATCTGGCCCCAAGCAGCACTCAGATTCCACCCTGTTCAGTTCACACCTGTTCAATTCACCTGCCATCTCCTTGTTTTACATTATCACTTATCCAGACTCATTTTCTATACAACCAATATTCACTTTGTTAATTCATTTCATTTTAAAATATTTACAAAAACACTGGGCATGATTTTCCCAGTCCTCTGCAACACTCGAGAAGTGCAATGCACTGGGAGATATCAGCTGAGGCCATTTAGTGGGCTCCCTGCTTGGCACCGTGGCCTCTGTGTGGCCCCTAGCAGGTTTTCTGGAGTTGTAATATTGAAACATGGATTTCCCTATCATTAGCTGGCCCAGTCTCTGAGCCCACTAGCCTCTTCCCCAACGCTTCCCTGTAAGGAGTGCTTCCCCCAGAAGGTTGGGGGTAAGTGGGGCAGGTGCCTCCTGGGCATTGCCAGCTTGGCAATCATATTATGGTCACTGCTACCAAGGGTTCCACTTGAATGGCCTCCACTGCTCAGGCGTGCAGCCACTCAATGGCCCAGATGTCCTAGTCAGTGGCAAAGTCATCAGTGGTGTATGTGTCAGTAACTGGATGACTTACTTACTAACCTACATACCTTGTACTTAACGCTGGCTGCACACCAAAATAATTTAAAGTGGCAAACAGAACATAGTTTGCAGACTGCCTGAATCAGAAGAAAAATTGCATATTAATCACACTTGGGTGAAATTTCCAGCAATGGCTGTTTGGGGGCAGGAGTCCCAAAAACTTCTTGGCGGGGTAAGAGGAAAGTTCATTTTTGCTGCGGCTGACTTTCATGGCATCTTTAGGCCCCACTTCTCACCATGACAGCATGAGGAATTCCTCCCTGCTTTTTTTAATGAAGTGCCACAAGATCTGGACAGAAAATCTGCCTGTTTCTCAGGAGGGAAACACACCAGTTTGCAGTCAGATCCTGACGTTTTTTTCACATTTTAGTAAATTTCTGCCCTGAGTGTTGACCACATTAAATCACTTTTGGAATGACTTGCAGTATCTGCTTCAGCCACAGAGCAACTACTCTTTAAAAGATGCAGACCAGCTTTACCTCATGTTAATAGCTTCTTCAACCACTGCTCAGATGTAGCCAGTAACCCAGATTTCCTGGTCTAGAGCAACACAGCACGGGAAACAGGCCCTTCGGCCCAACGAGCCCGCACCGCCGTCATAACTATATAGTAACAATTCCATTATCCTATTCTAATTTTAGGTTATTCCTAATATGGAAGAATCTCAATGTAGGGACAATTTGTTTCACAATCAGCTTAAGCGCGAATTTTTGGGATGTGGGAAGAAACCGGAGCGCCCGGAGAAAACCCATGCAACCACGGGGAGAACGCGCAAACTCCCGCAGACACCGGCCCAATTCCAAGTGTCTGCACAGCTACAGCGATAGTCACTGAGCTGTAATGGTGCCCTTCAGATGGTCCAGATAAAGCACTCATTTACGACATGAAGCACCAGGCAACTCATGAATCAACATCCAAGAGCTGTCCTCGCACCACCTGCCGAATGCATGCTTCTTGTTGGTCAAGTTGGACCGAATTACCTGTGGAAAAAAAGCCATAGTTAAACAGTCCTACTATATCCCTCTATCTGCATGGTCAGTGACAATGTTAGTGGGAGTGTGAATGTTTAACTGGGTGACTGATTGACCAATGAACCGGCCTGCCTACTTCGTGCTTAGTGTTGAATGCACACTAAAATAAATTAAAGTAGCAAACAGAACATTGTTTGCATGCTGCCTGCATTGAAAGTAACAAGTGCAGATTAATCACAGTCACTCACCCACTCATCCATTCACCAACTGACTCACTTACCCACACATTCACACTCCTACTCATTACTCACTCGCCCAGTCATTCACTACTTATCCATTCAGTCATCCACTCACTCACTCACTAACCCCCTCACCCACCCACATACCCATTCACTAATTGACTCACCTATCCATGCACTCATTCCCCCACTCACCCACCTACTCAGCCATCCATTCACTCACAAAACATTTGCGACCTGTAAACACTTATCTAAATATTATTACTTATGAAGTAAAAGATGGTGTAACCTCTGCACTGCCCCTTATGGATGGCTTTGCTCATTCAACTGTGCTGCAGTTAGGAATGATTGGAAGGACACAAACGGTAAGAGCAAACCAAACTGCATCACTAGCAGCTATCATCCCACCATCATTGCTGACAGGAAGATCTGAGCCACTGTTTCACCTGAGTTTAAAATGTTAATGCTAAGCTTATTCTATCAGTATAAGACTATGGTAAGCCACTATAAATAAACAGTAATGATGAAGGAATACTATGTATGATGACATCAATGAGGAAGTAATTTCTCTGGGATTATTTAATGTGAGTTGGTAGATAATTACACTAATAGATTCTGAAAATAAAGGTGCCTCATAATGCCTCAGTGTGCTTCAATGTGATTGTCAATGTGATTGGCAAGATCAATATGTTCATACTGGATTCTGCTCGAGAAGGCTGTACTAAGACTTTTTCTTGAAGTCTATGTTGAGTAGGTACAGCCGCAACACTGTTAAGAGGCAATTCTAAGACTTTAACCCAACAACAATGGAAAATGACAATATAGTGACAAATTGAAGCAATATGTTAATTTTTTTATTTTATGTAAAAGCTTATTTATTAGTCACAAGTAAACTTACATTAACATTGCAATGCAGTTACTGTGAAATTTCCCTAATTGCCATAGTTCAGTGCCTGTTTGGATCAATGCATGTAACCAGCATGTCTTTCAGACTATGGGAGAAAAGCAGAGCACTTGCAGAAATGGGGAGAATGTGCAAGCTCCCAAGCTGGAAATCGAACCCTGGTTCCTGGTGCTGTGAAATAGCAGTGCTAACCACTGTGTTACCATGCTGCCCAAACAAACCATGTTTGTGACAGGGAAGGGAATTTAGACGTCATGCTGTTCCCCCACACCTGCTGGTCATGTCCTTCCAGGTGTTGAAGGTTGTTAGTTTGGGAGTGTTATGTACTCGGGGAAGTTACTGTGCTGTGACATGGCCCTTTTAAGAGGGCAGTCATGTGATTGCTCCATGACATCATTGGGGCCTCCACAGGCTGCCAGCAGTTGGGATTTGAATGCTGTAATGTGAACATCCATTAAATAAAACCTGTCTGCTCTTTCTACCTAAAACCCTCATGTGTCTCCCAAATTGTAACAGTTAGTGCACTCCCAGCCTTAGACGATACTACAGGGAGATGCTGTCAAAGAAGCCTTGGTGAATCAAATTGTTGTTTCATGGGCTAAATACAAATCTGTGCCAATCATGATATACTTCAACTGTTATCAGTGCAAATTGGAAAATGTACTCCTATGATTAAATTCTACATTTCTCACCACCTAATCAAATGGGCGATTTGAGATTTTGAGGTGACGAGCAAAGTTTTCAAGATTATGGAGGAAATTAGCACATTTGATCCATCAAACACTCTGGCAAAAGATTACAAACCACAAGTTAAAAATTATGAAGCATAAATTTACCATAAGTGGAAACCTACTCTTGGAAGCTGCAACACTGTTTGTTATCCAGCTGCCACTAGCTACAGATTGAGGCACTTCATTGGGACCTGCAGCATATTTCACAATGAGTTAGTTTGAATTAGTGAGGGAATTAATAGTTTGTTTCAGTGTTTAGCGCATTAAATGCACAGAACTGACTGTGTGCAAACTCTATCAATGGAAATGTAGTAATGCAGAAAATGAATGGAACTAGTCAATTGTAATAATAGCTCATTCAAAGTAATTATGTTTTACTTAAATTCTGAAACAAATAAGGTAGTAACAGTTGCAAAATATATATAACATTAATCTGAATTTGAATAAATTTGTTCTTGATCCTTAAATGTTATAAGTCTTAAAATTTTGATTTTCTTCTTTGAACTTTGAATGATTTATAGCGGTTCCTGAAACCAAAATGATCTGAATTGAGTCTTTAGATTGATTCAGAAAAACCTGAAATTGGCTCAGTCCAAATACAGTGGCACCTGTTCCTTTAAAGTGGCAGTATCACCTCATTGGGAATTTTTGGCGAGGCATGGTTATTGGAACAGTGATTTATACATTCTGCCAAGGAGAGTCTGCACAGAAGCAGGATTTTTTTCCCCCAATGTGTGATTTATGTTTTAAGCTTTCAATTAATGTAAAAACTCATTGCAACAGGCATGACAGACAATTCAGTAACATCACAACACTACCAATTACACTGGGCCATGATTTGTTGCTGTAACATGGCAACTAACAGTATCTGCCATTAGTTCAACTTGTCTTTACATGTTTTTTGGATCTTTTTTGAAACAAGTTGCTGAAAATGTACTTTGACAAAGTAACTGTGAGGGAAACCATGTGTCTGGGATCTGAGTGAACAGAGAAAGAACTCTGCCATAAGATTTTGCCCAAACGTTAGTGCCATATAAAAAACAGAGTGCTCCTCACTAATGGCAGGGCAATCCAAATTTAACGGCCATTAGTATTAATTTTTATTTCATACTGCCCCAGTGGTGCATTCCCTCTGATTTGCCTGGCACCTAGTGATTTTATTGTTGTAAGCACTGGAGAGCTCCAATAGAAAGGGTTCCCCCAGCGCATGTTCCACTATAACGGCAAGGGATGGTGGTCATGAAGAGAGCACTGTTCTTTTTGGATAGAGCCATCACCAGACTGCTGGACAGCGTGGAGCAGAGGCAGTTCACCTTATGCCCCTACTCCAGGAGATGGCCATCCCGCAGGGTGACCATCCCCTCCTGGGATGTAGCGGCAGCCCTGGTAAGTACAAGCACATTCCAAAAGAAGACAGGACAGCATTGCCAGAAGGAGATGAATGATCTTTGCTCAGCCAGGGTAAGTGAATCACCCCTGGTCTTCCGCTGGACCCCCTCGCACACCTCTCGCATCTCCAACCTTTTCTCTCATTCATCTGCCTCGGACTTTGCCAACATCAGGCACCAGGTCCATCCCCATCCTCACAATCAGCATTCCCCCGCCATTCCCCCAGTGGCTTCTACACTCTAAACATTCCAGCTCATGCCCAAGCTCCACATCTGCCATAACTCATCACCAACTTAATGTCAACACTTCAACTACACTCTCCCTATCTGTGTTATTTTGAGCCAAACTTAACCACAACAGGCATGAGCAGGTGATGCCATCTGGATGAATGCCAGGGCTCTGAACCATCACATGCTTTGAGGAGGGAATCATTGACTGGTCAGGGAGGAGGAAGAGCATGCCTGTGTTGCTAGTGAAGTCGGGGTGGTAGCAGAGAAACATGAAAATCCTCAACACATATGCTGCTGTTCTTGACTCTCACCTGAATAATCAATGTTCCCTCCATATCCCCTGTGATACACTGATGCCATGTCCCTTCCTAGTGGGTCAGCCCATGGAACAGGCCAAACCATCTACATGCCCCCTAAACCCAGCGGCCACCAGCAGCTCAGAGCAGGACTTCTCCAACACCACCATTGAAAAAGCGTCACAGCTGTCACCCAGCACCAGTGCAGGTACTCATACTCCAATGAGTCCAAAACATAGGCAGGCTTCTGGGTCACTCGCTGGTAAGCACTTCACAACTGAATGTCCATGCTGGATGGGGGCAATGACGTACCAGGGAACTGACACTTGTGTGATGGAGCCCAGAACTCTGCTGAGGTTGTTGTCGATGGTGTACCCCTGGGCCCGTTCATCCCATTCTGGAGCTGCAAAGGCAAAGTCGCAAGCATCAGGAAGGGTTAACAACAGCTCTTCTCAAGTGCAAGGCTGACTATAGGAGTCCCACCGCCTTCTATCCGAGAAGATGAAGCACATTGAGGCCAACTCTGAGAAGGTAGTGTCGGTAGTGGTGCAGGACGTGCATTCCATGGCAGGAGATGTCCATATCATGTTACAGGGCTTTGACTTCTCGGTGCAGGCATTGGTGAGAAACCATGCATGTCAGCACCAGAGGCCAGCGAGTTCTGGATTTTACTCCAGTTGCCCCTCCATCCCACAGAGAAACACAAGGACCCCCAGGGATTAGAAGGGAATAAAATCGGCAGGAGGATCCAAGGCATCCCTAGCCAATCTGACACACCTCTCTCTATGTGTGACAAATCTCCAGCTCCTGACACTGAGGAGAGAGGCAGTTAAACATTGATGCTGCCCGAAAGCAAGCCTGAACTCTCAAGGTCCTAGCACTCCAGGGATGCTTCAGACAAAATGATGTGGAAGTCAGCAGGATGCCTCAACTTCATCTCTGGATCCTGGAGATACACACAGCCACAGTGGGAGGATCAAGAAGATTAATGAACTGTCAGCACTTAGCGGGCATGCGTGAATATAGGCACTAGTGTAAATAGGTCACCACTTTGTTCTGAATGTTTGTCAATAAATATACTTTGTTCACCCACAGAATCTCTACCCTGTCTGTTCATGCCAAGCTTCAGGAATACTGCACTCACCCAGCATCTCATCTCTATGGAGTGTGAGAATGGCAGTCCAAGTCCCTCCCATACTGGAAGTGTAGTGAGGATGTGCTGCTACTCAACTCCCACTAAGCCCATCCCATGGAATCTGTCCCAATCCCCATCCATGGAAGGGTGAAGCCCCTCACTCCCTGTATGCAGCATTTTTGCACAAATAATAGTTGCTGTCATAAACTTCAACATTATTTTGACAGCAAATTCTGGCCCAATGTTAAGAACCATTGAATTTATTAACACAGTGGATGTTTTTCATACGCTTCAATAAATAATGTACACAATTCACTTTTTTTTTGCCAACAGCAGGAAACTGGAAATGTTTATATAGCCACTGTTTTATGTCATTGAGAAACCCAACCCCATTCGCTTCAATCTCCTTTTTCACATATTTATGGTAGAATACAGGTGCTGTTGATGTTTTGTATTGTTAACTATCTCTGCAGAACATTCAATGCTGCTGCAGTAGCTGAAAGACAAAGAAAGTGATCCATTTTGGAATGAATATCCCCCTTCCCCCTGCACCACCACCAACACTGGTTGTCTGGCAAGAGATATTTTCTAATTTAAATTTTAAGAAGTTGTACTATTGACAATATTCCCTGAATGCAACATTCTACTTCTTTCAAATTTGGAGGCTTTTGATTGATCCTCCAACATCAAAAGCCTCTCCATCATTCTTAATTGGATGGTGAGCCTGTTCTCTGGCCTTTAATTGATCTCCCTGGAGAAAATAGAACATAAAACATTACAGCACATACAGGCCTTCGGCCCTCAATGGTTCCACTGGTTGGCATAACAATCTAATGACCCTTTAACATAAACTATTCCAATATTATCCAAAATGGCAATGAGTAACTGTTTTCCACATTGTGTGGGCTTCTGGGATACATTTCAGTCTCTTGATGAGTTTCGGAAATTCACTGGGAAAATATTGCCTAAAGACTAAGTTAAGCACTACTACCTCACAGCTTCAGGGACCTGGGTTTAATTCCCAGCTTGGGTCACTGTTTGTATGCAGTTTGTACATTGTCCCCGTGGCTGCGTGGGTTTCCTGTGGTTGCTTTGGTTTCCTCCCACAGTCCAAAGATATGCCAGTTAGGTGCATGGACCGTGCAAAATTGCTCCAGGAAGCATAAGTTAGAGGGATTCATGGGGTAATTATCTGAGGTTACTGGGATAGAGCCTAGGTGGGATTGTTGTTGGTGCAAACTCAATGGACTAAGTGACCTCCTGCTCTATAGAGTTTCTATGATTCTGTGATCTCAGTCTCCCAGGTGCAAATTATCAGATAACCATTTCAGATTCTAATCATTTATGACTGAAAGAGTAAACAAACAATCACGAACATGAGACAAGATAGGCATAAATAATAAGAAAGATCCTGATTTTTGTTTCAGTGAGATGCTTAGTCACTGATGGGACAAGTACAGAATGTTTTGAATAAAGTGGGAAAAAGCCACCATTAACCAAAAATCTCCAATCTTTCGTCGTGCTGGTGGACAACATGATTATGTAATTGAATGACCTGAAAATACGATAAAATTATGACTTACATGATTTTCTGGGACATTTTCACATCTCCCGCTGTTACCCTTGCTGAAACAATAAACAGTTATTGTTAATTATGATAACTGTTCCTCCCCCTGCCCACTACAATTAAAATGAATGGCAGTCATTAATTTGCTAAATAAATGCTGTTTTGATCACCATTACCATAGACCTTTGAAGAATGGCATTGCATTCCAACTTCAATTAACACGAGTCCAATTCAGATGCCGTTTTGTTCCTTAGGCTTTTTTTTGTACTTCAATTGTGTGCAGCTTGTATTACCAAAATTATTTAATTACTGTCAGAGAGTGGCAAGTAACTCAGCTCCTGACTCTCCAAAGTCTGCCCACCATCTACAAGGCACAGGTCCAGAGTATGAAAAATACTCTCTTCTTGCCTGAATGACTGTAGCTCGAACAAATCAAGAAGCTAACAAAGTTGTCCATTTGATTTGCACCCCTTCCACCAATTTAACCATTCACTCCCTCCACCACTGAAACCCAGTGACAGCAGTATGTACTATGAATAAGATGCCCTACAAGAAGTCATCAAGGTGCCTTCACAGGCAACTGCAGCCAACTTCACACCAGCTAATTGCTTTCCACTTCCTGTTTTGTGGAAACATTGCAGTTCGGAACAATGGGAGTACCTGAAATACATTCAAACATGAAGTAAAATAGAAATTGACTGCATTCTGAGTAAGTACCATTAAGCTGTCAATCAAATGAGAGTGAAAGAACTATACTAAAATTGAATGGAAACAAAGGTTTTGAGAGTATTTCGAAGTATTTGAAAGTATTTCAAAGGCACTTAGCTTTCTATAAAGGCTCAGGGGATTGAAATAAATGCTGTGTTAAAACAATGTAGCTGAGTAAATATGGAAAATCACCCCGAGTGTAATTGATTGTCCTGACAAGAGATCTTCTCATATCTGCAATGTCTTAAATATGTTGAATGGAGTGTAGTGATAGGAAGCCTTTCTGCTGTCTAGGGGGTGTGGAAATTTAAGTGATCAGGGACTTTGAATGATCTTAGAGGAGAGAGATATTAATTTTGCTCCAAGATACATGGTGGCAGAGTGTTTCGCACTGCTGCCTCTCAGCACAGGGACCCAGGGACCTGGATTCAATTCCAGCCTTAGATGACTGTATCTGTGGAACTTGAACGTTCATCTTTTGTCTGCATGGATTTTCTCCGGGTGTGCCGGTCTCCTCCCACAATCCAAAGATGTGCAGGTTAGGTTGACTAGCCATGTTAAATTGCATAAATCAAGATTCAGCTGTGTTTTGTCTAGGTGAATGTTATTGCCAGAACGACTAACTGACAAATCTTGGAGGAGTCCAACGTGCCAGCTTAATATCCATATCTAGATAAAGATTAACCATTTAGAATACCAAGCCCCAAGAATGTAGATGTGCCTTTCAATTCAAGCCATAGCAGTAGACGGTTTGCATTGCGGACAGTTCCCTAGGAAAGTGATGACTGGCATCATTCTCTCTGTTCAATATCATGTCTGGCATTATTTTTTATGTGCCCTGTAGGGATGCAGATCTTGTTGTCATACATTCTCTCTAGTGCATTTTAACACTATTCAAGATCAGGACTTATGTTCTTTGGCTGGGGTTGGAGGAGGAGGTGTTCTGGAATGTGTGGACAGATGCCATGAGACAATAGAGGCTCAACACCATTCATTCTGCCAGAGTACAGAGGAAGCAAGGTGGGGATGTGGCTGTCATGTCAGAGAGGATGGTGTGAGGGAGAGCAGAAATTTACACAGTTAATGGGAAGCATGGGATGCAAGTCACAGGCTCATGGATGATGAAGGTTAGGACTCTGTGATGACTTCTTAGTGCTCATTGTTGTGTTCTTATTCTTTCAGTGCCTGATTCGT
This sequence comes from Sphyrna mokarran, assembly GCA_024679065.1. Classification (NCBI taxonomy): domain Eukaryota; kingdom Metazoa; phylum Chordata; class Chondrichthyes; order Carcharhiniformes; family Carcharhinidae; genus Sphyrna; species Sphyrna mokarran. The sequence goes on from JAGIQG010000002.1 coordinate 78,434,482, forward strand.
CAGAATGATGGAGTTGTTGAGTTGGCTTTCCTACTGATGGGGATTGACAGCAGCAGAGACAACAACATGCAGCTGCGTATGACCAGGACCAGTGACCTGCAGCTGCTCAGGGAGCAACAGCAGAGATGATGGTGGCCAAGAATCTTCCGAGATTGATATTCCTACCTTCAGTTGTCTGAGCAGCAGTGTCAGAGAAGACCATGTCAGTCCCAGGGGGCAGTGGACCATCTCTGCCACATACCGCACAAGCTGACACCACATGATACAGGAAGATGCTCAATGCATATAGCCTTTAAAGTTGCACCATTTTGAACGTTTATACTAGTGATATGTTCCAGGATTGCACAGAGGAAAATCTGTGGCATTTCCCAGTCTACAACTCATATTCTGTAGGACGGTGGAAGTGCAGCTTACAAAAGAAATAAGTTCAAACTTGCTTCTTTTATAAGCTGAATATCCACCATTCTATAGAAAAAAGTAGCACTGGACAGAGAAATATTGATAAATTGGGGATGAGAAAAAAGAATTGAAGTTTGAATGAGTAACTTATACAATATCCCTAACAATAAAGCCCAAAATACTGTATTCTTTACTAACCACACTCTTAGCCCAACACTTTTTAGTTTATCTAATGCTGAAGGTAATCTATTAGCTCTTACCAAACACTCACATAGGTAAATGGAAACACAAGATGTCATCCAGCTGACTTAGGAATATCAGTATGGGAGTCTGAACCAAGAGAGCTCAACATTTCGTGTATTTTTCTCGAGAGGAATAAAATAGCTTCTCTGCTGAAATGAGCCTTATACTCTGCCTTCCAATTCAATAAGAATTCCATACAATTCTTAAAAACAAATTCTTAAAAGACAGATATGACACAGAGCCATACAAGGCATAAGGGTGAGGCACTTAACTTCGGCAACAAGATTATAATCATGTATCTATAAAGACAGATGTTAGTATAGTTTTGTCGGTGCAGACTCCTATATTGTTTGACTCTATCTGATGTGGAGATGCCAGCGTTGGACTGGGGTAAACACAGTAGAAAGTCTCACAACCCAGGTTAAAGTCCAAGAGCTTTATCTGGTAGCAAGTTTGGGTTTTCAAGTGGTGTCATGAGACTTTATACTGACTCTATCTGATCTATGCTTGTGCCTAATGACTAATGAATACCAGAGTCCTCAACTTCCTTTTGTTTCAGTTACTGTAAGTACTTCAAATTGATTTCAAATGATGAATGTTTAGTGACGCTTTCAGCACATGCAATTATAAGTGTAATTTTTGGCCACGTGCTATGTGTAAAGCGAATCGCTTTGACATGTACCTTAAGAGCAGACCATTAGTGGGAAAATAATGGACTGAGAATAAGTTGTTGAGATAAGCATAGTTTTATGTATAAGGATTAATTTGAAATATTATCAATGTTTCACTGTGAGTTTTGTTCAGTGATAACACTGCCAAAAAATATAAATGCTGCCAAAATAAAATTAAACATAAGAATTTAAACAAATAATCTGGCACATTCAATGATATTGAGAATGTTATGCAGGAAACCAGATGGTATTACTGCTATACTGAAAAAACAGTTAACATTGTCTAGGTACCCAACTGACTCAGGCAGATATATCAGAATTACATATATTTTCTCTTGGGCAAAAAATAGAATTATTCTGTGAATACTTTTCCAACCCACAGAATAAAGTTCGGGCATATATAATTTCAAAGAATAAAAAAAGGTTGGAACACGATTTCTTCAACATTTTATAAAGTTTAGAAACGTCAAGAGACAGAAAATACTTAAACAAATATAATTTTCATTTAAATCCAGGTAAATTGCTACAAATAAAATAATTTCCACATGAGACAAGGATGGAATCAGGAGATTCCTGTAAGAAGAGGAAGGTCCACTGGAATTCATATAAAGAAATGTAGAAAAACATTAAAAAGCTGATGCAAAGGTTAGAATCTCTACAGTGCAGAAGGAGGCCATTTGGTCCATCGAGTCTGCACTGATTCTCTAATACAGCATCTTACCCAAACCTTCACCCCCACCCCATCCCCGTAACCCCACATACATACTGTGGCTAATGCATCTGACCAACACATCTCAGGACACTAAAGGACAATTTATCATGGCCAATCCATCTAACCTGGATGTCTTTGGAGTGTGGGAGAAAGCCAGAGCACCCAGAGGAAACCCACGCAGACATGGGTAGAACAGCAAACTCCACACAACCCAAGCTGGGAATCGAGCCCATGTCCCTGGCTCTGTGAGCAGCAGTGCCAACCACTGGGTCATCGTGCTGATAAGAAGAGAATAGGACAAAAAAAAAGGGGCTGATGTTAAATACAGATATAAAACATTCTTTTAATTCCCAGATATTAAGACAACAGTCAGAGAAGAGATTAAAAACTCCAAAAGATGTAAAAAGATTTGAAATTGAGGGTGAACGCAAAATAGTTAATATCCTAAAAAACAGTTTTTCCAAATATTCACATGGGCAAAGAGAAGCAATATGGCCTCTTGAAATAAAGATATCTTATATGCAATCAATGATTTCATTATAAAAGATCTAATGGTTTTAGCCAAAAGACAAGGTTTGATGCAAATAACTCCCCAGTGTTGATAATATTTTCCTATAATGTAGAGAAAGACAAAGAAGAACATTGGTGGCTTGAGAATTGTTTTGAGGGATTTGGTGGCACAGGAGAGATAACAACAGGAGATTGAAAAGCTGTTAATTATATTCAAAAAAGATGATTGAATAAACGCTGGTGACTACAAAGTCTTACTTCCATCCAAAGTAAAATATGTAACTGAGTATCAGTGGTAATTTTGAAGATCATCTGTACAACATTAACCTAATTAGTAGCAGTCACGATGGACCCAGAATAGAAAGATCTTGTCCGAGTAGCTTCTTGTTATCTTTGTGGAGATAATAGTCAAGGTGAATGTTGAAAACCACAAGATTTGGTCTACTTTGCCTTGCAAGCAATTTTTGATGATTTCACAAGGGAGACTATTAAGTAAATCATATCTGTAAGGATTTTGAGTAAATTCTATAGAAATGGATAAGAAATGGGCAGGAAGACAATGAACAGAACTCATGGTTTCAGATGCAACAAACTGACATGCATCCATACCTTGAGGAAGTCCCAATGTACACAAATTGTTATAATTGTGAGGTGTCATGAAGATGTGTTATGTCTAAAATGATTTTTTTAGATCGATTGGAAAGAAACATGAATTAAGTTGTCAAAACAGATAAACTAAGACTAAAGGTAACTTGAGCCAAAGATAACTTCCCAATTTGTATTAGTGTATATTCCATATTGCGGTCTAGTTGGAATGGAGACAGCATGATTGCAAAACCTATGAAAGATAGTGACCTCCCAGAGAATGTGAAGGACTTGCATGTCCTGGCCCATTAGTAAAATGTTAAGGCAATCACTTGAGGTATTTTGCCTTCACCTGAGATATTCAACTATTGAGGTGGGCCATTAAGCCTGATCACTTGAATAATGGAACACTGGCTAAGTGAGCTTCCCAAATGTGATCTGATTAAATTACCCTCAGAATTCAATGGCAGTGGTCTCATTTGGATCCACTGAACGGTTGGTGAATATCACATGACAAGCCAACCCTTTGTATGTTTTAACCACATGTTTTCTCAGCAGAATGGTGGACAAGCTGCTGACAGAGAAGATCTAAGTGGGGTCCCTATTGTTTCCTTTTCCTCCAATCTCACTGGCAAGGTCTGTAGACCTTGCTACAGACAGAGAGTTCTTAAAATTAATTCCTCCCAGTATTACTGTCTTCAGAAGAACAACAACTCAGTTATCCATTTCTTTAAATCACTAGAAAGGTAGACGGTTTTAGTTCAGACAGGCAATGCAGGCTTGGAGGGCCGAAGGGCCGGTTCCTGTGCTGTAATTTTCTTTGTTTTATGTTCTAGAAGTATCAGGACCACCAAAGGAAAATTGAAACACCATTGATTTCAGCCTGAAGTTGACTAAATCGCAAAATTACTGTCTGTATATTATTTTACATTTAATGGACTAATTTGGCCAACTTTACCTTCCTCACTCTGTAATATATGTTTACGAGCATTTGAACTTCTAATATGTATGTGCAAAGGTCAGAATATATGTTATTATTTAGCTCAGTTTAAGCACACTAAGCTAATGTTCTTCTTTCTTAGGTATTTTGTTTTGCAGGAGCAAACACTCAAATACTTGTTAAATTGGTGAGTATATCCTTACCAAAACAAAAATATAACCTGTTATAGTCAAGCAAGGAGAGGAGCCATTCAAACGCTTCTCACTTAATCGTAAAAGCCATTTATAAGACTGTTATTTTTTAGGACTGTATCTTCTGACTTACAAGACTACTACATTTTAGAACTTTAGCTTTAAATGTAGGGTGGATGAGAGGGCTATGTGGCCAATGTAGTGTCTGCCTGACAATAAGCCAGGATGGAAGATATTTATGCTTGGAGCAATGACAGCGGGGACTAAAAATACCATGAAAATAAATTAAGGCCAAAATTCTCTGGCTGTCACATCCTGCTGTTGCCAACAGCGAGAACGGAGAATTTGGTACTCAGCCAAATCTTTATTCACTGTAGCAAGATTGGAAAATCCCACTTGCGGGTAAGGGCAAGAATCCGGCCCCAAGTTTTCCAAAGTCTCAGAAAGGATTCATAGAACATAGAACATAGAACATTACAGTGCAGAACAGGCCCTTCGGCCTTCGATGTTGCGCCGACCAATTAGGAACAAGCAGTGACCCTCTAACCTAAACCATTCCCTTTTCATCCATAAACTTATCTACTAACCTCTTAAAAGCCACCAAACTTGGCGCATCTACAACTGACGTAGGCAAGGCATTCTATACCCTTACCACCCTCTGGGTAAAGAACCTACCTCTGACATCTGCCCTAAAACCACCACCCCTTTATTTAAAGTTATGTCCCCTCGTGCTAGCTTTCTCCATCCTAGGAAAAAGGCTATCACTGTCCACGCTATCTAAACCTCTAATCATCTTATATGTTTCAATAAGGTCTCTCTTAGCCGCCTTCTTTCTAACGAAAACAACCTCAAATCCCTCAGCCTCTCTTCATAAGACCTGCCCTCCATACCAGGCAACATCCTGGTAAACCTCCTCTGTACCCTCTCCAATGCCTCCACATCTTTCTTATACTGCGGGGACCAGAACTGCACACAATACTCCAAGTGCGGCCGCACTAGAGTTTTGTACAGTTGCAACATGACGTTGCGGCTCCGAAATTCAATCCCCCTACCAATAAAAGCTAAGACTCCATACGCCTTCTTAACAACCTTATCGACTTGATTGCCAACTTTCAGGGATCTATGCACATATACACCAAGATCCCTCTGTTCATCAACACTATTAAAAGTCCTACCATTAGCCCTATACTCTACACATTTGTTATTCCTGCCAAAGTGAATTACCTCACACTTTTCCACATTAAACTCCATTTGCCACCTCTCGGCCCAGCTCTGCAACTTGTCCAAGTTTCTCTGCAAACTAGAACACCCCTTTTCACTATCTACCACTCCTCCGACTTTGGTGTCATCCGCAAATTTACTAATCCATCCTTCAATACCCTCATCCAGATCATTTATACAAATTACAAACAGCAGGGGCCCCAAAACAGATCCCTGAGGTACACCACTTGTAACCGAACTCCATGATGAATAACTTCCATCAACCACCACCCTCTGTCTTCTATCAGCTAGCCAATTCCTAATCCAAATAGCTAAATCACCCTCAATCCCATACATCTGCATTTTCTGCAGAAGCCTTCCATGGGCCACCTTATCAAACGCCTTACTAAAGTCCATATATACCACATCAACTGCCTTACCCCCATCCCCCTCTTTGGTCACTTTTTCAAAAAACTCAATGAGGTTAGTAAGGCATGACCTACCCTTCACAAAACCATGCTGACTATCCCCAATCAATTCATTTCTCTCTAAATAACTATAAATCCTATCCCTAATAATTCTCTCCAATACTTTGCACACAACAGAAGTAAGACTCACTGGCCTATAATTCCCTGGAAGGTCTCTCTTCCCCTTCTTGAACAATGGGACCATATTCGCTAACCTCCAGTCCTCCAGTCTTCCGGAACCACACCCATAACCAACGACGACCTTAAGATCAGAGCCAGAGGCTCTGCAATCGCCTCTCTTGCCTCCCAGAGAATCCTAGGGTAAATCCCGTCCGGCCCAGGGGACTTATCTAATTTCAAACCCTCAAGAATATCTAGCACATCCTCCTTATCTACTTCAATACTTTCTAGTTTGCAACCCTGTATCCCAGTGTTCTCCACCACTACATTTATATCTCCCTGCGTGAATACCGATGAGAAATATTTGTTCAGTGCCTCTCCAATCTCTTCAGGCTCCACGCACAACTTCCCACTGCTGTCCATAACTGGCCCTAACCTTGCCCTAACCAATCTTCTATTCTTAACATATCTAAAGAAAGCTTTAGGATTCTCCCTGATCCTATCAGCCAAAGTCTTCTCGTGTCCCCTTTTAGCCCTCCTCAACTCACTCTTTAGCTCATTCCTGGCTAATCTATAGCTATCCATTGCACTAACTGAGCCTTCAAGCCTCATCCTGACATAAGCCTCTTTTTTTCCTTTTAACCAGCGAATTAACTTTTTTCATACACCATGGCTCCCTTACTCAACCATTTCCTCCTTGCCTGACAGGGACATACTTATCAAGGACTCGCAGCAGCTGCTCCTTGAATAAGCTCCCCATTCCAGATGTTCCCAGTCCCTGTAGTTTCCTAGTCCAATCTATGCACCCTAATTCTCTCCTGATGGCCTCATAATTACCCTTCCCCCAGCTATAACTACTGCCCCCAGCTTCATGCCTATCCCTGTCCATCACTAAGGTGAATGTAACCGAATTGTGGTCACTATCACCAAAATGTTCACCAACTTCCAAGTCTAACACCTGGTCTGGCTCATTGCCCAGCACCAAATCCAATGTAGCCTCACCTCTAGTTGGCCTATCTACATACTAAGTCAAAAAACCTTCCTGCACACTTTGTACAAAAACTGACCCCTCTAACGAGCTAGAGCTATAGCTCTTCCAATCAATATTAGAAGCGTTAATTATAAGGCGTTTGATAAGGTGGCTCATGGAAGACTTCTGCAGAAAATGCAGATGTATGGGATAGAGGGTGAGTTAGCTAATTGGGTTAGGAATTGGCTAGCAGATAGAAGACAGAGGGTGGTGGTTGATGGGAGATATTCATCGTGGAGTTCGGTGACAAGTGGTGTACCTCAGGGGTCTGTTTTGGGGCCCCTGCTGTCTGTAATTTTTATAAATGATCTGGATGAGGGTATTGAAGGATGGATTAGTAAATTTGCAGATGACACTAAAGTCGGTGGAGTGGTAGATAGTGAAGAGGGGTGTTCTAGTTTGCAGAGGGACGTGGACAAGTTGCAGAGCTGGGCCGAGAGGTGGCAAATGGAGTTTAATGTGGAAAAGTGTGAGGTAATGCACTTTGGCAGGAATAATAAATGTGTAGAGTATAGGGCTAATGGTAGGATTCTTAATAGTGTTGATGAGCAGAGGGATCTTGGTGTATTTGTGCATAGATCCCTGAAAGTAGGCAGTCAATTCGATAAGGTTGTTAAGAAGGCATACGGAGTCTTAGCTTTTATTGGTATGGGGATTGAATTTCGGAGCCGCAACGTCATGTTGCAACTGTACAAAACTCTAGTGCGGCCGCACTTGGAGTATTGTGTGCAGTTCTGGTCCCCACATTATAAGAAAGATGTGAGGCATTGGAGAGGGTACAGAGGAGGTTTACCAGGATGTTGCCTGGTATGGAGGGCAGGTCTTATGAAGGAAGGCTGAGGGATTTGAGGTTGTTTTCGTTAGAAAGGAGGCGGCTAAGAGGGGACCTGATCGAAACATATAAGATGATTAGAGGTTTAGATAGGGTGGACGTGATAGCCTTTTTCCTAGGATGGAGAAAGCTAGCACGAGGGGACACAGCTTTAAATTAAGGGGTGATAGTTATAGGATGGATATCAGAGATAGGTTCTTTACCCAAAGGGTGGTTCGGGAGTGGAATGCCCTGCCTGCAGCGGTTGTAGATGCGCCAAGTTTGGTGGCGTTTAAGAGGTTAGTTGATAAGTATATGGAAGCGAAGGGAATGGTTTAGTTTGGAGGGGCATTGCTTTTTATTTTGGTCGGCACAACATCGAAGGCCGAAGGGCCTGTTCTGTGCTGTAATGTTCTATGTTCTATGTTCTATAACAATTACCCTATTACTTTCACTCCTGTCCAGGATTGACTTTGCAATCCTTTCCTCTACCTCTCTAGAACTTTTAGGAGGTCTATAAAAGACTCCCAACAGGGTGACCTCTCCTCTCCTGTTTCTAACCTCAGCCCATACTACCTCAACAGACAAGTCCTCATCAAACTTCCTTTCTGTCACTGTGATACAGTCTTTAACTAATAATACCACTCCTCCCCCCCTTCTACCTCCTTCTCTACTCCGACTGAAGCATTTGAACCCCAGAACCTGCAACAACCATTCCTGTCCCTGCTCTATCCATGTCTCTGAAATGGCCACAACATCAAAGTTCCAGGTACAGATCCAAGCTGCAAGTTCCTCCACCTTATTGCGAATACTTCTTGCATTAAAGTATACGCATTTCAAACCATGCCCTACTCCACCCGTCGCTGCTATGTTTTACAGTTCTCATCTATGACCCCCCTGTTCTCGTCCCTCTTAACATCCAAGTTGTAAATATTCTGCAATTCATTAAGTTGTGAACAGGTGTCTTATGAACTATCCCATTATGTTCAAGATAAAGGTAAGTTGGGATCAAGGATAACTAATGAAATTTTCTGCTAACGTGCAAAATTAGTGTCTCCCATTGTCACAAGGAACAGGATAAAGGAAACCATTTTGAGATCAGGTTGCATGCTTCCTTTCAATCCATGAATATCACAGCCAGGTTTTATTGCAACTTTTGTCTTGTATAGCCTGCAGGCAGCTGGAAGATAAAAAGCAAATGATAGAATTAAACTGGCCTGCACATTAAGTAGAAAAAATGCTGACCCTGTCGTGATGCAGAATATGGGTGGGAATGTGCAAATGTCAGTGAACATTTTTGAAAATGCAGAATCTTGACATGTCAGTCTTTCAACTCATCAGTGGAGGATTGAATCTCACTTTAAATATTATGGGGGTGATTCTCCCATCCCTAATTTTTTAATGCAGCAGGCCGGAAGAATCCAGTGGCAGGCAATAGATTCACAGAATATTTACAGTGCAGAAGGATGCTACTCGGCCCATCAAGCCCATACCAACAACAATCCCACTCAGGCCCTATCCGTGTAACCCTACATATTTACTCTACTAATCATCTGACACTAAGGAGCAATTTAGCATGGTCAACCAACCTAACTTGCACATCTTTGGATTCACACAATAGCATCTCCCAGCGCCAGAATTCTGGTGACATCCGCTCTGCATTGAAAGTCACTGTGGAGGCAGGATACGTATGTTAAATCTAATACAAATGCAATTAGCGGGCTCAGGACTGAAGTTAACCCCCTCCCCAGGAGTATTTCACACCAGCAGGGCTTAGGTTAGCTCCTCACTTTCAAGGAAATAGCTGGAGTAAAGGGTGGGCAATCGGGGCTCCCCAGAGGCTTGCATGGCAAATGGATACCCTCTGCTGTTTGGTATTCTGGCATTGCCAGTACCGAACCCCCTAGAATTGCTAAGGGGAAAAGTGCCAATGCCCAGGGAGCATCATGGCACTGTCGATTGGGCATGGGGCTGTGCCAATGGGGTGGAGCATATGGACTCGGGCCTGATGGGGCGAAGCCACAGTGAGTTCAGCAGGGTTGGTGTTCCCATTTTACATGGGGATCAGTGGGGGAAGGAGGGAGGCTGCAATCGATACGCAGTAGGGTAGGGGGGTCAGGACTGTGGGCGGAGGGTTACTGGGGGAGGCGCTGGTGGCCTAGAGACTGAAGTGTGGGGGCGGGGGGGGGAAGGGGGAAAGCGGATGCTGTGGTGCTATGGTGGTGATGGTGATATTGGTGGATAGATTTCTGCGGGAAGGTGGGCAGAACAGGGGCACAGTGGTTAGCACTACTGCCTCACAACACCAGGGACCCAGGATCAATTCCAGCCTCCAGTCACTGTCTGTGTGAAGATTGCACATGTTCTCCACATGTCTGTGTGGGTTTCCTGCAAGTGCTCCGGTTTCCTCCAAAGATGTGCGGATCAGGTTGAATAGCAATGCTAAATGACTCCTTTGTATCGGGGGGTTAGCAGGGTAAATACTTGGGGTTATGGGGGGGGGTGTTGCCTGGGTGGGATTGTGGTCGATGCAGACTCAATGGACCAAATGGGCTCATTCAATACCGTACGGATTTTACGATTCAATTCTGATTCATGGCACTATTGCCCCACTCCCTTCTGTAGTGAGCTAACGTTCTATATGGCAGCTGCTACATCCCCAGAAGGGGTGGTGATGTTGATGAATAGATGTCTGCGGAAAGGCAGGTAGAGGATGCCGCACCTCTGCTCCACACCATCAAGGAGTTTGGGGAGGGTTTCCTTAGCGAATCACATGCTGTTTTCCTGGCAACCATTTCCTTGACTGGATCTGGAATAATGCTGGGAAGCGTTTAAAAGGAACGCCCCACTGATTACAAAGATTACATTTTCCCAGAGTGAGTGAATCAGAGGAAAACCTCCATGAGTTCAGAGCGGTTCACATGGAAAAATAGAATTTGAAGAGGCTGAATGTTTGGTGAGGTTTCCTGCATCGGCACTGGATGGATTCTCTCCTGTTTTCTAACCAGAGAGAATCGGCACTTTGAAAAAATGTTGGAAAATTCCATCCATGATTGCTAAGCGTATAGGAAAAGTTGACCTGGATTATGAATATAAATTAAACTGTAGGAATAGCACTGCAGGTCCTATGAAGAGAGGTTGAAGGATTTGAGGTTGTTTTCGTTAGAAAGGAGGCGGCTAAGGGGGGATCTTATTGAAACATATAAGATAATTAGAGGTTTGGATAGGGTGACAGTGATAGCCTTTTTCCTAGGATGGAAAAAGCTAGCACGAGGGGACACAACTTTAAATTAAGGGGTATGAGTTATAGGACGGATATCAGAGGTAGGTTCTTTACTCAAAGAGTGATTAGGGAGTGGAATGCCCTGCCTGCAGCTGTTGTAGATGCGCCAAGTTTGGTGGCGTTTAAGAGGTTAGTTGATAAGTATATGGATGAGAAGGGAATGGTTTAGTTAGGAGGGGCATTGCTTTTTATTTTGGTCGGCACAACATCGAAGGCCGAAGGGCCTGTTCTGTGCTGTATTGTTCTATGTTCTATGTTCTATGTTCTATGCATGACACTGGAAAAGGCAATGTTAGGACTGATCGCAGGACATCCTACACAAGAGTGATCAGTGTACAAAATCAATATCTGGGTGGAGGCAAATATTTTGGAGTCACTTAAGAATTCAATGAGTGTTGGAATGAGGAAATATCAGAGTCTCTCTGGGTGGATGAACGCAGCTGGGCCGAACAGACTGTCTCATCTGTAATTATTTTATGACTGAACTGTAAAAATGTACTTCTTCAAGAATTGTGTAAAGTAGCAAAATTCAACCTGTTATCTTATTTTTTCAAATGAGCCAGTTTGTCCTTGTTAATCAGGCAGTTGTTAATTGGTTAGATGATTTTTTCCATTCCATTATGTTTCTCTCTGTGTTTTTCAATATTTATCAATATTGCTGGGCAGATTACAATAATATCACCAAATGCTGGGATGTCAGATTCAGCGCTGAATAGTTTATGCACACTGTTGGGAATTGCATGATAATTGCAAATAAAATTTGTGAACATTCAATGCAGGTTGAAATATGGTAGAAACATTAAGCATTTTATCCTAGTTTTTACCACTGACTGTTGAAGTCAGAATGCAGGGATGATACAGGAGGACATGAAAGAACTGTTAGATCAGTCTGAAAGAAATCAGATTTGAAAATAAAGGGTCCACAGGAGATGAGTCTCTTGGTCTGGATGCATGTACTCTAGAGCCTAGGCTGTTGAAAGAAATTAGAGAGAAGATTGCCATGTCTCCAATTAAAATGGTCAAGTGTCTCTGAACATGCAAATTAAATCAAAGATTCCAAACCCTGGTTCTCAGGAAAAATTCTATAGTGGTGGAATGTTAAGAAACACAAACATTTACCTGAAATTGAAACCGGAGACTGGTAACTCCATTTTGCAATCAGTTAATCACATGCGCATTCACTTTTTTAACGTTTTTTTTAATGTATTTGTCATTGAGAATAACAAAAGGATAAAAAGAAATGGTGCAAAAAACAAGTCAGGTAATCTGAACAGGAGGACCATTATGATTAAGTTGTCATAGAAGATTTTTTAAATTCATTTTCATGGGCTGTGCGCATCACTGGCTAGGCTAGCATTTATTCCCCAACTCTATTTGCCCTTCAAAAGGTGTTGGTGAAATGCCTTCTTGAATCATTGCAGTTCCTTAGATATATAGTGCTATTTGGAGCAAGTTCCAGTATTTTAACCCAGTGACAGTGAAGGGACAGTGATATACTTCCAAGTCAAGATGATGAGTGACTTGGAAGGGAAATTCCACATGTTGCTTTTCTGAGGCATTCACTGCTTTTGTCCTTCTAGTAGTGATTGTGGGTTTGAAAAGTGCTGCCTAGGGAACCTTGGTGAGTTTCTGCATGTGTCATGTGGATGGTACATGTGGCTGCCGCAGTTCGTCACAGTAAGGGGAGTGCACATTTGTCGAAAGGTGTTGCTATAAAGAAGGATTGGATGATGTTAATCTTATTTAATGTTGTTGGAGCTGCACCCATCCAAGCAAGTTGGAAGTATTCCATTATACTCCTGACTTGTACATTGTAGATGGTGGACATATTTTGGGGTATCAGGAAGTTAATTACTTGCCACAACATTCCTAGCATTTGACCTGCTCTGGTAGCCAAAGTATTTATGTAGCTAGTCCAGTTCAGTTTCTGGTCAATGATAACCCCCAGGATGTTGATAATACAGGGATTCAATGAAGATAATGTCTTTGAATGTAAAGAGGCAATGGTTAAATCCTTTCTTGTTGGAGCTGGACATTGCCTGGCATTTGTATGACATGAATGCTACTTGTCACTTGTCAGCCCAAGCCTGGATATTGTCCAGGTCTCACTGCATTTGGACATGAACTGGGGAGTTGCAAACGGTGCTGAACATTGTGCATTCATCAACGAACAACCCCACTTATGACCTTATGATGGATGCAAGGTCATCAATGAAGATGGTTGGGCCTAGGACTCTGAGGAACACTTGCAGTGATGTCCTGGAGCTGAGATAATTGATCTCCAATCACCAGAATCATCTTCTTTTATGCTAAGTATGACTCCAACCAGCAGATAGATTTCCTAGATTCCCATTGATTCCAGTTTTGTTAGAGCTCCTGATGCCATACTTCATCAAATGCTGCCTTGATTTAAGGTTTGTCATTCTCACCTCACCTCTGGCATTCAGCTGTGTTGTCTGTATTTGAACTAAGGCTCTGATGAGGATGGAGCTGAGTGACTCTGGTGGAACCCAGCTATCAGTGAACAGGTTATTGCTGAGTGAGTGCCACTTGATAGTACTGTTAATGACACTTTCCATCATTTATCTGATTATCAAGAGTAGATTGATGGGGTGGTAATTGGATGGCTTGCATTTGTACTGCTTTTTGTGTACGGGACATAACCTGGAAAATTTTGCACATTACTGGGTAGATGCCAGTGTTGTAGCTGTACAGCTAGGCTAAGGGCGTGACAGGTTCTGCAGCACAAGTCTTCAGAACTATTGCTGGAATAATGTCAGGGCCAATTGCTTTTTCAGTATCCACTAGCTTCAGCCCTTTCATTATATCACATGGAGTGAAATGAATTGGCTGAAGATTGACACCTGTGATGCTGAGGACCTTCAGAAGAGGCCGTGACTGATCATCCGCTTGAAGCTGAAGATTGGTGCGAATGCTTCAGTCTTGGGGGTGATTCTCTCAAGGGGGTGACCCTCCTTGGGGAGAAGGTCACATGGCCCAGCAATGCAGGATTGCAGAGTTGACCAGCGATCAAGCTGGCCAATGATCAAAAAGCTGACAGTACGGGGCAAATGTGCATGCACCAATCTCCACTCTGATAGATCGACGCATTCACAGTGATCTTCTCAGCACTATGCTGCCGGCCTCTCAAGCAGGAATAGGCCCCACCCACTGATTTTTGGGGTGATTCACGCTATTGTACGCTGTGATGCACATAATGCAGGAGATTCATTTTGAAAATCCCACTAAAGAAAACCAGCAGGATTTACTCCAGTTTTTACGCAAACTTAGCGCTTCAAATTTTTTTGGGAGAATCCCAGCCCTTATCTTTTGTACTGATGTGCCGGGCTCCTCCGTCATTGAGGATGGGGATATTTGTGAAGCCTCTTTCTCCAGTGAGTTGTTTAATTGTTCATCACCATTCTCAACTGAATATGGAAGGACTGCAGAGCTTAGATCTGATCCATTCGTTGTGGGATTGCTTAATTCTATTATTTGTTGTTTATGCTGTTTGGCAATCAACTAGTCCCATATTTTAGCTTCACCTCACTTTTAGGTCTGCTTGGTGTTGCTCCTGGCATGCTGTCCTGCACTCCTCAATGAACCAGAGTTGCTACTTGGCTTAGTGATAGTGGTAGAGTGGATACTATATCGGGCCTTGAGGTTGTAAATCTGCTGGAATACAATTCTGCTGCTGGCCCACAATGCCTCATGGATGCCCAGTCTTGAGCAGCTCGATCTGTTCAAAGTCTAACGTATTTAGCATAGTGCTAGTGCCACACAATATGAAGAAAGATATCTTAAATGTGAAGACAGTATTTTGTCTTCACAAAAATTGTGTTGTGTTCACTCCTACCAATCCTTTCATGGACAGATGAATCTGTAGCAGGCAGATGAAGTCAAATATGTTTTTCCCTCTTGTTGGTTCCTTCACAAACTTCAATAGTTCCCGTCAAGCAGTTATATCTTTTAAGATTCAGCCAGCTCAGTCCGTGGTGGTACGTGGTGGTTGATGGGAAATATTCAACCTGGAGTGCAGTTACAAGTGGTGTACCTCAAGGATCTGTTTTGGGGCCACTGCTGTTTGTCATTTTTATAAATGACCTAGATGAGGGTGTAGAGGGTTGGATTAGTAAATTTGCTGACGAAATCAAAGTGGGGGGAGTTGTAGATAGCAAGGATGGATGTTACAGTTTGCAGAGGGACATAGATAGGTTGCAGAGCTGGGCCGTGAGGTGGCAATTGGAATTCAATACGGATAAGTCTGAGGTGATTCACTTTGGTAGGAATAACAGGCATATGAAATATAGGGCTAATGGAAGGACCCTTAGTAGTGTTGTCGAGGAGAGGAATCTTGGGGTACAAGTACATAGCTCTTTGAAAGTTGGCACCCAGGTTGATAAAGTTGTTAGGAAGGCGTACGGTGTGTTAGCTTTTATTGGTAGAGGGATTGAATTTAGGAGCCGTGAGGTTATGTTACAACTGTACAAAAATCTGGTGCGGCCGCACTTGGAGTATTGCGTACAGTTCTGGTCGCCGCATTATAAGAAAGATGTGGAAGCATTGGAAAGGGTGCAGAGGAAGTTTACCAGGATGTTGCCTGGTATGGTGGGAAGGCCTTATGAGGAAAGACTGAGGGACCTGAGGTTATTTTCATTAGAGAGAAGAAGGTTATGCGGTGACCTAATTGAGGCGTATAAGATGATCAAGGGATTGGATAGGGTGGATAGTGAGAGCCTTTTTCCCTCGGATGGTGATGACCAACACGAGGGGACATAACTTTAAATTAAGAGGTGGTAGTTATAGGACGGATGTCAGAGGCAGGTTCTTTACACAGAGGTGGTGAGGGCGTGGAATGCCCTGCCTGCAGCAGTTGTGGACTCGCCTACTTTGGGGGCATTCAAATGGTCGGTGGATAGGCATATGGATGATATTGGTATAGTTTAGGTTAGAGGGTCCGCTGGCCAGCGCAACATCGAGGGCCGAAGGGCCTGTACTGTGCTGTAATGTTCTATGTTCTATGTTCTACAGAGCCATGCTTATGATGGACATTGAAGTTCCCCACCCAGAATACATTCTGTGCCCTTGCTATCCTCAATGCTTCCTCCAAGTGGCGTTCAACATGGAGAACTACTGATTCATCAATGAGTGGAGACGGTCTGTGGTAATCAGCAGAAGGCTTCTTTGCCCATGTTTGACATGCTGCCATGAAACTTCAAGGGGTCCTGCGTCAATGTTGAGGATTCCCAGGGCAACTCTCTCCCAACTGTATACCGCTGTGCCATCAGCTCTACTGGATCTGTCTCACCGGTGACACAGGACATATCCAAGGATAGTGATGGCGGTGTCTGGGATATTAATTACAAGATATAATTCTGTCTGTATGACTATGTCAGACTCGTGATTGACTGGTCTCTCAATTTTGGTTCAAACGCCTAGATGTTAGTAGTAGTTCAGTTCATTTTGAAATATTCTCTATCTAAATTTCTACTTTGGAGTTTGCTGCAACTTCCATGGAGTCTCTTATCTCTGCCTCAAGCAGTTCACTTGCTAATTCATATAAAATTCAACTAATTAATAAAGTTTAATAAATATTTGCCTCCTTGTGCTAGGTTGTCAAATGCGTACAACTATTAGGTTTAGCTTCCCCAAAAGCCATTCCAAGATGATAACTTGGAAGTTTTAGGTCTCTTGATAAATAAGCAGAACATCAAGTGCATTTTGACTACAGTAAAGATTAGGATGAACTATTGCTGCTATTCCCCTGCCACCTATTACCAGAGCAATTTGTCACAATCTGTGACAGCCCCTTAGGTCTGAACTAAACTAGGACTCAAAGAGATACAAGAAATGTTTCTGGTTATTTTGCTTGTTCAATCTGGCTGGCTGCAACAAGCAAACACTAGGAGAAAAAAACATTGTTACATCACTGTAGAACTTTGGCATAATGAAATGGTAACCTGAGATGAAATATATAGTTCAGCATAAATCATTTTGCATGAGAAGAAAGATGGCTTATTTTATGGTGTACTTAAGTGAGGATACAATTCTAACTTTGAAATGGATGGGGGTGTAGATAAGGATGGGTTAATGGGGTTGTTACAGATAGAATATCGAAAATAACATTGAATGAATTGATATCATCTTTACAATTTTATACTCAAGTAAGGGAAAAATCCCTGGAAAATATTTATTTATAAGAGGGGGTTTGTGAGATTTGGCATTTTCGTTAAAAAAGATTTGTGGGATGTAAAAATTTGGAACCACTGCTCTAATGTCATTCTTTTCAATTTTTCCCTATATTTTTACTGGCTATTAGCTTGCTTGACAATGGTGATACTCATCCTTCTCTGCTCTCTCTCTCTCTGCTCCTTCTTGTCTGGGGACCTGTAGTGCCATTGCACCTTTTATTAGGCTTTGCTATCGTTCAGTTTTCAGTTCTCCTGGCCTGATGTGAAAAAAAGTCAAAGTAAGTCAAGGGGAGGAACTGACTGGAATTAGTATTAATTTTACAAAATAACAATGGAGAAATTGACAAGACTAACTTTAATTTAAGCCAATCTCTAGGATAAGTTCAGTCTGTTAAAAGATATAGGTAAACAAATTGTTGAAGCATTTTCATGATCTTCCGAAAGTCTTTCAATTCGGAAATTGTCCCTTTGGATTGGGAAATTGCTAATGTCACTCTACTATTGAAGAATTATGAGAGAGATAAACTAGGAAATTCTATGTCTATTAATCTATCATTTGATGTGGAGAAACTACTCATATTTGTTATGAGGTGATCAGATAGCTAATGTTTATGTGTTAAGGGTGAATTATATCCAACAAGCCTAGTTGAATATTTTGGCACAGTAACTATTTTTAATTCATTCACAAGATGTGAGCTTCACTGACTAGGCTAGCATTTATAACCCATCCCTAATTGCACTTGAGAAAATGGTGGTGAGTTGCCTTCTTGAAATGCTGCAGTCCATGTGGTGTAGGTGCACCAACAGTGCTGTTAAAGAGAAAGTTTCAGGATTTTGACCCAACGACAGTGAAGGAACAAACATATATTTCCAAGTCATGGTGGTGACTGACTTGAAGGGAACCTCCAGATGGAGTTATTCCCAGATATCTTCTGCCCTCCTCCTTCTACCTGGTTGGGTCATGGGTTTGAAAGGTGCTGCCTAAGAGCCTTGATGAGTTCCTGCAGTGCAACTTGTGGATAGTATACATTGCTACCACTGTGCATCAGTAGTAGAGGGAGCGAATGTTTGTGGAACGGGTGCCAATCAAGTGGGCTGCTAGATGGTGTTGAGCTTCTTCAATGTTCTTGGAGTTGCACTCATCCAGGCAAGTAAAAAGTATTCCATCACATTCCTGACTTATGGTGGACAGTTCTTCGGGATTCAAGAGCTGAGTTAATCACCGGAGGATTTATAACCTTTGGCCTACTCTTGTAGCCACAATAATTATATGGCTAGTCCAATTCAGTTTCTGATCAATGGTATATAAGGGATAGAGTGTGTCGGTTATTTGTATGGACTTCCAGACTGCCCTTAGTAAAGGTATAAGAAATTGCAGTATAAGGATTTGAAATCAAGCTATTAAAATGGGTGGTGAATTGCTTTAACAGTAGGAGATAGAGTAGGGATAATGTCGACCTGTATTGGGGTCTCATCTTTTTGTTGTATTTAGAAATGACTTGGATGAAGGAAAAGAGTACTATCTACATAGAATCTTGAAAAGAGCAGAATATACATAGTGCAGAAGGAGACTGTTCGGCCCATTGAGTCTGCACTGACTCTCCGAAAGAGCATCTTACCCAGAACTGTGGGAGAAGTTGAGAGATTTATGAAGTCCAAGCACAGGAATCACTAAAAGCTGGTGAACAGGTAGTAAACAAAGTTAAAAAGGCTAGTGGAATATTGGCCTTTAGATGATGGGACACACTTCCAACTCCTTTGTATAAAGAAGATTAAGTAGTGATCTAATTGAGCTACTCAGGATCATCCAAGGATTTGAAGTGGTGATAGAGATTACTTCCTATGGTGGGAAATACAGAACAAAAGTTGGGAGGGGAAATCATCTTTAAAATCTGACTTTGGAATGATGTCTGGAGAAACCTCTTTATTCAAAGGTAATAGAAATCTGGAACTATCCTCCAAATAGCTGTTAAAATAAGTCAACTGAAAGTATCAAAACTGAGATTGATAGGTTTTTTTTGTGGGGGGGGGGGGGCGCGCATTAAGGATTAGAGAACCACAGCAGGTAGAGGAATTTAAGATACAAATATTCTGGAATATAATTAAACTGTGTAATAGGCTCAAGGAACTGAATGACCCAGTATTCAAAACCTATAAAAATAGCAAGAGATAAGCTAATGTGCTGAAAACAAGAAGGAAATTCCCCCTTGTTATATGTCAATCAGCAGTTAATATGGTGGAGCTCTAGGTCTCTAAATGGTAAATAAGACATAAAACTTTGATGAACCAAATATGTTTATATTAATAATATAGTTATATTATGATTATTTAAATGTATGCTTAAAATGTCTTTTGAATTTTAATAATCTTTTCGTTCTGGACATAGACATTTTCTGGGGTATTTCTCAGTCTCCTTCAGTGGAATTTTCGAGCCTGAATGAGAACAAGTCACGAAAGTGTGGGTCTTCCAATCATAAAATGTGCCCCAAAATTAAATCACTTTTTTTTAACCACATCTGATCTCGTAAAAATGTGTGCACTTTTAGCACAACGCCACATATATTTTGGTGAAATGCTGAATATGAATGGAGTAGAACTGACACCATGACATGAACTCCCTGAGTTCACACTGAATCCATTTCCACAAAAGCCGAAATTCAATTCAGGAAGCATAGTAGAGCATATGCCGCGGTCCACCTCAACAGGGATGAAGTGGAAATAATCAAGAGTATCAAGTTTCTGTGTGTCCAGATCAACAACAACCTATCCTGGTCCCTCCTTGCCAACATAATAGTTAAGAAAAAGGCATAACACTGCAGATGCTAGAACCTAAGACAAAGGAAAAAAACATCTCTGCAAGTCTGGTAGCATCTGTGGAGAGAGAGTAGAGCCAACATTTTGAATTTGGATGACCCTTCATCAGATCTCAAGTTAAGTAAGCCCAACAATGGTTCGACTTTCTCAGGAAATTCGACATGTTTGCTAAGTCTCTCACCAATTCTTACAGATGTATCATACAAAGCATTCTTTCGGGATGTATGGCAGCTTTCTATGGCTCTTGCTCTGACCAAGACGGCAAGAAACTACAAATGATTGTGAACGTAGTCCTAAGGCCATAAGACAGAGGAGCAGAATTAGGCCCTCAGCCCATCGAGTCTACTCAGCCATTCAATCATGGCTGATATTTTTCTTATTCCCAATCTTCTACCTTTTCTCCATATACCTTAACCCCCTTATTAATCAAGAAGCTATCTATCTTTGTCATAAAGACACTTAATGACCTGGCCTCCACAGTTTTCTGTGGCAAGTAGTTCCACAAATTCATCACTCTCTGGCTGAAGAAATTCCTCCTCATCTCTGTTTTAAAGGATTGGCCTTTAGCCTGAATTTGTGCCCTCTGGTTCTAGTTTTTCCTACTGGTGGAAACATCCTCTCCACGTCCACTCTATCCAAGCCTCATAGTATCCTGTAAGTTTCATTAAAATTTCCCCACATCCTTCTAAACTCCAAAGAATATCGACCTAGAGTCCATAATCGTTCCTCATATGACAAGCTCTTCATTTCAAGAGTCATTCTTGTGAACCTCTGTGGAGCTGTGGAGCACCCAGAGGAAACCCCAGATACAGGGAAAATGTGCAAAAGCCAAACAGATAGTGACCTGAGGCTGGAATTGAACCTGGATGCCTGGTGCTGTGAAGCGGCAGTGCTAACCACTGTCCTATCATGCCGCCCTGCCTACATAACAATAGTGACTGTACTTAAGAAAGGAATTTATTATACATGCAATAACATTGAAAAATCCCAGCGTTATGATAAAACATTAACAAATCAAATTCCTTTTCCTTTAACCTTCAAGTCAATTATTGTCGCCCTGTAGTTACAGTGTCACACCTCACTTGAGGCAGATTTGTGTATCGGGCTTTATTAACTTAACAATTACCTGTAAAGCTGCCTCCATTAAAGTAAATGGTTTTCACAGGTTGAAGGTAAAGAACTAAATGTTGTTTTAATTCACAATGGTAAGTTTTTCAGTGTTACATTTGTGTTTCAGAAAAACAACAGCTGTGAATAAATGATCACTTTGTTTCATTTTTATACAAGAAAAAACAAAACACTAGAGACTGTTGAATGCTAAAGTTGTGCTGCAGGGAATGACAGTGACTTCTTATTTCTTTATGAATTACGCAATTAGCCTTTAAAATGCTGTACTTTAAAAATCTCATTATGATCTGTAGATTTAGGCAAAAATCAAAACATGATTAGCAGCGATTCATTATCACATCAAAGAGCATTATTTTTGCAAATGAGATGCATTATTTTTCTCATGGTAGGCTCTTTTTTATCTTTAATTGGAATCTGTGCAAACTTCTACATAAACAACATTTAGGACACCAAGAGAATGCAGCAGTAAAACTCTCTGCGTTAGAGTGCCCAGTTTATCATTTACATTCATATCATGAAACAAGCTTAGACAAAGAAAAAGAGAAAATTTAAACAATATTAAAATAAAATAAATGAGACATCTATGAAATTAAATATTATGGAATCATTGACAAAAATGTACTAAAAATGAGAATATGTGTGGCAGGAATTATGTAAAACAAGTGTAAACTGATTAAAATAGAAGTTCAATTTTCAAAGACTGCAGTATAAGTTAATGGATGAACCTTTCGTATGGAGTCAAGATGAGAAACTAATTCTGCAAATCTGTTGAGCTGAGGTGCAGTAATCTCGAAAAATAAAGTCAGATGGGCTTCATTGTGATATAATCTGACCTCCAAAGCTTGTCCTCCATCTACAAGGCACAAGTCAAGTGTGGATGAAGTATTTCCCATTTGCCTGGATGACTACAACTCAACAACACTTAAGAAGCTCAACAGTATCCGGGAAAAAGAAGCTCATTTGATTGGTACCCATCCACAAACATTCACTACCTCCATCACCATCGAACAGTGGCAGCAGTATGTTCAAGATGCAGGAACTCACCAAGACTCCTGATGTAGCACCTTCCAAACCCACAGCTGCTACCTTTAGAAGGACAAGGGCAGCAGATACCTGGGAATACCACTACCTGGAGGTTCCCCTCCAAGTCATTCACCATCTTGATTTGGAAATATATTCCTTCATTGTCAAAACGTCAAAATCCTGGAACTTTCTTCCGATCAACACTATCATTGCACCTATACCTTGGTTCGAGAAGGCAACTCATTACCTTCTGAATGGCAAATAGGGATGGGCAATAAATGCTGGTTTAATAATGTCCACATCCTGTAAATTAATAAAGAAAATTATCTGGTCAGAAGTCAGAAAATACCTTTTTAAAAATATTTTAGAAATAAATCTAAGGATAAATTGGTTGGTAGAAAATTATTTTAGCTTGAAGGACTTGCCCCTGTTGCATAATTTTCATGATTCAATATTTTAAACTATAATTTAATGGATTGTGCACGTAAGATGTGAATCCATCAGACAAATTTAAGGGTTTACTTAATCTATGTATTGGAATTAACATCCATATTATACATGGATTAATGTGCATGAATTTTGTTAGCATTATTGGAGTATTCATTAACATTTTGCCCATGCTCTCATTAAATTCCTCCAGGCAATATTTGATTCAAATGTGCATTGTATTGTCAGACTCGCTATTGAAAGTTACCATAAGTTCAAATGTGGGGATGAGTCCAGAACATTTAGTGCTATTTATAACTCCTCAGATAATGAGGAGTCATAAATATATTCATATATAGCAATATATATAGGTATACATACATATATATATCCATATATAGTAAAATCTAGATAACATCAGGCTTAGACTAGCAAATAATAATCATCTCCAACATGAGAATCTAACCAATTCACCTTGATAGTCAATGGTATTACCATTGCTGCATCTCCCACTGTCAACATTGTGTAGGTTACCATTGATCAACAACTTAACTGGACCAGTCATATAAATAGAGTGTCTAGAAGAGCAGATCAGTTACTGGAAATTCTGCAGTTTGTAACTCATCTCCTGGGTTCCCAAAAGCCTGCCTATCTTCTACAAGGCACATGTCTGAAAACAATATTTCCCACTTGAACCTTAACACAACCAGCCCCTCTGATTGACGTCCCATTCACCAATATCCACTCCCTCCATCACCAAAACATGTGGCAGCATCATGTACCATCTAGTAGATATACAGAAACAACTCACCAGGCCTCTTTTGACTGTACTTTTTAAACCACTGACCTCTAGCATCTAGAAAAACAAGCACAGCAGATTCTTGGGATCACCATCAAGTTCCCCTCCATATTATATGTCATCCTGATTTGGAACATGTCACTGTTTCTTCACTGTCACTATGTCAAAATCCTGGAATTTCCTTCTTGACAACCTACAACAGATGGACTGCAGTATTTCTAGTAAGCAGCTCACTACCACATTCCCAAGGACAATTAAAGGATATGCAATAGATGCTGACCTCAGCAGTGATAACCATGCACCATGATTGATTAAAAAAATTATGACTTTGTGGGAGTTTATGGAGTGCCACGATAGAAGTACATATTTGTTCATGCATGATTTCTAATTCTGATCAGAGTCTTAACAAGAACCGGCTCGTTTGTAGTTCACTGCTACATAACCACAAGCTGATGTCCTGATCGCATGCACTAGGGCTTTAAAGGACTAGGAAGGAGTCAGAGGTCAGGGGCCTGGGAGTGGGAGGTGATTATGCATCCTACATTTGATTATGCCTGTTTAATGGTATTTCCACGTTATAAGGCATCATCAACTACACCCACATTCAAGCCAAGCACCAGTGCTTTTTCCTACAGTGTTCATCAAGAAATAGATCTGAAACATATGCAAATCTGCATATTTTCAGTAATCTGTAGGATGTAAATAAAAGCTTTTGACACAATTTTTCAGCTTGACATTCAACCATTTTGGAAGCTAGAAATAAAGGGTGGAAGAAATGTTTATTATCAATCTCTTAAAATTACACACGCTGAGTTCTGAAGCATTTTCAGACAAGCACTACCTGAAGGCAACATGGCTATGTTATTAGGCAATCAGTATACCAATGAGGTTAAACCAAGCTTTGCTTGATGCAATTTTTCAAAGCCACCTCAGCCTCTAGGCTAAAATGAAGTGTTAGATCAAGTCCGGAAGGGGGTGCAACGTCTCATCCTGTCAGCTTGAATCTTGTTTGATCAAACCTAAGATGGGGACTAGAATTTAATCCCTATGCCCACCCAGGAATCAGGGCAGCTAATGCTCACAGAATGGAATTCTCCATTGGCCTCAGGCGGGGTTTTAAAAGGCTTGCCCGAGCGAGGTCGTAAAACCGCGGCAAGGATGTCTATTCTTGTCAGTTTGCATCTGGTTTGTCCTTCATGTGGAGACTCTGATTGGATTTCATTGGCATTTTTGATTGGGAATAAACTATCAAAAAAGGAAAAAAAAAGTTTAGTGTTTGGTCTCTTAAAAGTTGCCAATTCAGTCACAGCATTTAAATACAAGTGAAGTTCACTGCAAGAAGTTTTAACAAGGTGGATAGATGAAGCAGACTTTACTTTCACAAAGGTGCAAAAGACCATTAGATATTATGTCCTGAGGCAATCATCAATAGGTTATTAAGACTTTAACAACATAACATACAGTCCATCCTTGAAAAAGAAATAGAAAAGATGAATATATCAGAGATTTTACTACAGGTGCAAGAGAACAATTCTGCAGTCTATAATAGGCTTGTCCCAGCATCAGTCGGAGGAATCTGACTGAGTATCAGAAGCCCGGCTGTGCCTCAGGAGAGTCTGTAAACAATGGGATGGCTGCCCTAGGTGACATATTTGAGAATTCTAATGCTAGATGTTGTTGAAGCATTTACTTGCTGAGAATAGATTAACATTACTAAAGCATTCATTTGCTGGGAGTAAAGTAACTAAACAGTTGCTCTTTCTTATTATCCATTTATTTTCTCAATCTGTTAAATCTGTAATAATCTTCTGAAACCATTTTTATTTTCCTGCAGTCATTTCAAACCTGTGCCTGTTTAGCATCTGTAATTGTGGCAACAAATAAATTAACACCATTAAGCATAACAACCTTTTGAGTGAATCATCAATTTGTTCTCTTGTAATTTGCAGGTCAGAATGAACTGTTATGCTTGGGCTTTGAATCCTCACCGTTGTGTGTTGCTTGTCAGATATGCAAGCCAAGTTGTTTGATTTTCAATGGATTTGAATACAAATCTCTAATTGTAAACCATTAAAAATAACATTTTATATTATATAGACTCTAAAGCTATTTAGAATAAATTTTACTTTTGTCAGGTGTTGGCATCAAAACTCAATTGGTTTAGAACACCCACAAACATTTAAGCTATATATAAACACCAGCATTTAATCCTACGATAAACCTTCTCAAGAATTTCCATCACACCTATGTTTTGGAAAATCATGGGTAACCCATTCAAGGTATCAAGGTTACAAAGCAAGGATTGTTTCATTCCTCAATATTGCCATCCTGCATAATAATTAAGTTTTTAAAATTTATTAGTGTCACAAGTAGGCTTACATTAACACTGTAATGAGGTTACTGTGAAAATCCCCTAATGGCCATGTTCTGGCATCTGTTCGGGTACACTGTGGGAGAACTTAGCATGATCATTGCACCTAACCAGCATGTCTTTCAGACAGCAGGAAAAAACCGGAGATCCTAGAGGAAACCCAGGCAGACACAGGGAGAACATGCAGACTCAGCATAGACAGTGACCCAAGCTGGGAATTAAATCCAGGTCCGTGATGCTGTGAGGCATCATATGACTAGCTCTTAATGTAGCAGCTAACTGTCATGCCATCCTAATGTTTACAAAATAAATTTATATCCTCATCACTTTTAAATTCAAAAAAATGTATTTTATATTGTTACAAATAGAGAATGGTGTCTTGACCTGTTCTTGTGTTTCTTTAGGTTATGCATGAATTCACATTGCTTTTGTTGAGTTCTTGTGATGGAAGTTCTAATATTATATGTCATTATCTTTACAAAATAGGAAACAGAACGGTTGGGCTTAAAAAAAAGCTGAACAAGGTTGATCATGATGCAAAATATTCATAAATTGACAACAGAGATTTAAGATTGGTCTCTTTCATTGCTTAAGCATTTTATTCTTCCAGATCTGTTGCAAATCTCCACATTTCCAAATCTTTACCTCCTATGGGACTATTTTGCTATCCAAGCAATATAATTGTATGGCAAGATATCAGATCCTTTATTTTGTGAGATCAGATCATATCTCAGTGA
Organism: Sphyrna mokarran; assembly: GCA_024679065.1. NCBI lineage: Eukaryota > Metazoa > Chordata > Chondrichthyes > Carcharhiniformes > Carcharhinidae > Sphyrna > Sphyrna mokarran. The sequence goes on from JAGIQG010000002.1 coordinate 78,461,133, forward strand.
GATTGAAATATGTAAGGAATCTATTATGAGGAATACCAATAGACTATGTTGACCTTTATGCCTTTGGGATACAGTGAAATTGATTTAAAATACTCTGTTCTGAACAAATTGTATTTGAAAGCTAGCAACTACCACATGTAAAATTCTATTCAAACAGAATTTGTTATACTCTATAGGCAGAATTTTACCTGCACGTCCACCCGAGTTTCAATCCTGCCCGAGGCCAATGGAGAATGCCATTCTCCAAGCCGAGTCCACCCGCGGAATCGGGGCTGGCATATTGGTAAAATTCCGGCCTATATAATATAATGTTCAAGTTTTGATTGTTCACTATAAATGCCACTGTAAGGCATTTACAATCAAATCTATTTTAAATATCTGACAAGCAACACATGAGAACTGAAAATTAATAGATCTGTACATGCTTTTTGATATGTAAATTACACTTAATTTATTTAAAGTAAATTCCAAACAGGAAAGTCAGACATTTGAGAAGAGCTGAGTAGTACAGCTCACTGTTCGATTGTTTTGATCAGTGAGGAGGTGCCAAATGGTTCACTTCTTTTCCTGCTTTTAATTTGACCGCAATAGAATGATTGTTTTAAAGAGATATACTTGCCAATTCAGTAAATACTTAACTGTTTATGTGCTGCAATCATAAAATAACCAATTGGGCAGGTTTTCTTGAGTTTAACAAAGAAGAAGGTTGGTTTTATTATATTAAAACCAATCCATGTAAAATAATAAAACACATCAGTTTATCAATTGACATTGCTTTTGTTATGAATTCTGACATATGCCAGTACTTGTGATAGAAGTTGGAATAATCATTGCAGTATTGTTGGATTTAGAAAAAAAGCTGAATAAGGTTGAACATGAGGCAAAATATCCAACTTTCATATACACAGACACACTTAAAGTGTGCAGATTCAACAAGATAGGTTACAGACTGGGGAAATTGGTCAAAATTGATTCCTTAAAAAGTAAAAAGAAATTTATAGTCTATCATTTTGTGAATTGGCTGGCTTCAGGTTGAATTTGGTGGTTTTGTGAGTTTCTGTCATTGATCTCAATGCTTATGATGTATAGATGTGGGATGGTATTCTCCCATCATGGAATATTTCCTACTGCCAAGTTCAGTGAAATACCACACCATGGGCAGGACTTTATGGCCTCGCTTGAGCAAGACCAGAAATTCCCATCTGAGGTCATTGGATATTTCCGTTGTCTGACTCTCAACTACTCTGATTCTGTGGCAGGCAAGGCGCAAAATTTTGGCACATATCTTCCTGCCTCCAATCCCATTAATTATGAAACCAGATATTTTGTGTCATATCTGTGGCAAGGCAATTCTGACGATATGATGTCTGCTGCCATATCATATGTCATAATGAAAAGATACCCAACATCATTGACCTACATTGAAGAAAGAAGACATGAGGAGAATGAGAAAACTCCACATAGACAGTGATCTGAGTTGGGAATCGAACTCAGTCCCTGGAGCTATGAAGCAGCAGCGCTAACCACTGTGCTACTGTGCTGCCTGACTTAAAGTTTGCTTGTTGCATGGTCTAAGCTTCCCAAATGTCCATGCGATCTAAATAAGTTCATTGCTGGTGTATTCCAAAGGTAATTTGATTAGAACATGTCTGGGAAGCTCTCCTTGGCCAAGGTGACAGTGGTCAAGTGATTGGCCTTAATGGTTCAACTCCAATAGTTGAACACCTCAGGTGATTGTCTTAATGTCTTGCCGGTGAGACAGGGGGTGTGGGTTCTTCACATTTCACTGAAAGTATTTTGTTTGATGAGTTTTCCAGATATGCTGAATATGGAAAGTCCAGTAATGCAAATTAGGGTAAAACATCCTGGCTGTAAGCTCAAGTCATCTATAGTCTCTGTTTTTAAAAGTTCAATTCAGGTTCCCAGCCAATGGATTATAAATCATTGTTGGACATAAGCACATTTTCATGACACTGTTCTCTCTGGGCCTATGTTCAAATTTAATGAGATGAAAGTCCATACTTCCTGTCAACTTCATAAATCCAACATGAAATAACTGTGGCAAGTCACAATGCAGTTCCTAATGAACCCAAAATCACACCAAATGGATATTCCTCAGCTTAATTGCAACAGCATAATGGCAGTCGAATTCAGAAAGATATCCAGAGAAACTGGTGTGAGGAATGCAATGGAAATGTTGCACTGACACCACAAATGATGTTTCTGTAAAGCAAAGGTTGGCACTTATTTTAGGAGCAATGTAGAATGACCTTTTATTCTGCAGCTGCTATACACTTCATTTGGTCTCAAACCTTTTGACACAGAATGAATAAGGTTTCAATGGCATTGGGAACTGATGAATCAACTTATAAATTAAGGTGAAAATAACGGATATTTGAATGAAAGAATAGGATTGAAAAGTTTCAAACCTTTATTTTTTGTTATACCAATTACAAATTCATTTTGCAACATTAGTAGCTATTCAATTGCCTCCTTTATGAATGGATTTCTTTCCCTACCCAACTCATGCTTGCCCTTCCAATGCATTACAGTAATTCTTTCTGAACAACTGCTAACATCAAGGAAGTATATCTCTGTCAACACAATGTTATGTAATAATTGTCTTTAGATGGTTTTTTTAGAAGATATATATATAGATATTAGAAGATATAGAAGAGATATATTTCCTTAATGTGAGCAGTTGTTCAGAAAGAATCTATCGGAATTACTGTAATGCCCAGGCAGTTTCATATGGACATGAAATTATATGCTTTCAACCTCATTGTTAAATGAGATCCAAATAATTGTTTTTTGCTGCTGATATTCAAGATTTAGACAAATAAAGGTAACACACCATCAGATTTTAAATGCTTACCTTGTCACAGTAATGTGGTATGCATGGCAATGGTACAGCACTCCCCCTTATTCCAAGGTGGTCTCACCTGTTTAATTCTGATAGGTGCTAAATGACACCATCTGCCCTTTTTAACAATGAAAAATTAAAATTATCATTTATGATTTACAGTGCATTTACATGCCACATAGTAGGTTGTTTTTTTGGCAGTGCGGGAGTGTTTCTCGCACTGGCTAGCTTACTGAGAAAGGTTGGAGCTTTGCCATCCCTTAAAGACATCAGCACTAGAAGCAAGGCTGCAAAATGTCAAGAAAAATTGCACAACAGCATATACTGTATATTATAGATAATAGAAATATGCACTTGAAAAGCCATTCTAATCAGAAGTGAGGTAATGACTCTTAAAACATAGAGCACAGGGAGCTCACTGGTGAACTTTGAACTCGACAAGTCTGAGGACATGGAGGTCATGCTGATTTTAACAACAGGTTCTCATTTACATAACTCTTTGCTGACTGACAGTTGACCAGATTGACTGTCTGGCTGGCAGGTGGGAGGAGATGATAGGAGGCTACAGCTGAGAATCTATGGGGACAGTGTTCAGCAGTCAGTGGAAAGAGGGCTTTGTAAGAGATCAGAAATCCAACTAGAATTGGTGGTAGTAGTGGCGGGCGAGGTGTGGGGTGTTGGAGCAGGGCTTCTTGATGGGCCTGGGGTAGCATTCCAAAAATAGCAGATCTTTAACATTTATCATGAAGAGTTGGTGCCTCCCATTTTGGAAATGCTGCCAGACAGCTTTCATTCAGTTAATTCCACACTGCAATGCCAATGGTGTCATTGGGCCACAAGCTTTCATGTTAACAAAGCCCTGCTTGCCTTTTGTGTGAGACTTGCCTAGGGTTTTTTTTTAATTAATTCCATCCATGCACCATGCTAGTTGAGCAATATTTTAAAATGGGGATCAATGCAGCTGCAACTGGCTGACATGATTGCCAGAGATATGCAGAGATGATATGCCAGTTTCTATGAGCGCAACAGGAGTTGTATTTGGTGCCTGGTCTCATGCTTACTGCTGCTTTCTGGTCGTATGGTTTCTCTTTCTAAGTAAACACACCTGTGCTTAACTTTACACACAGGACAGATACTAATCACATAGAGTGAAATTTTATAGCCTTGCTCGGGCAAAATCGTAAAATCCTGCCCGAGGCTAACAAAGATGCCCATTCTGGAAACTTCGCCTGTAGTCAAGATGGTGGTGTTTTGGCCATAGAATCAAACACTGAACAATTGAACTGATAATATTACATAAGGAGAGCTAAATTTTTAACCAAATAGAGGGACACAGTTCAATTCCACAAAAGACTTACCAATAAAGCCTGAACCTAGGGTGGAATGCTCTTTTATTCTCCAATAGAATCGAGTGGCTATCCACATAAAGTAATTATTGTAACAGAGGCTTAAGGGATCCAGTTGATAGCATGTATTAAACATTTAATACCAAACGTAACTTTCTAAACTAGTAGAGACTACATTAATGCTGCTTAATGGCTACAGGAATACACTCCCTTATCACCAAATACAATCGTTCCATAAAGGTATGATTATAATAACATTGCTGCAACTGAAAAATGTATGGCTACTAATGTTTTGTTTAAGGTTCTGGTGACATTATTCATGCCACTAAGCATGCTTGCACTATTTTTTCCTACTTTAAGTACTTAGAAAGACTAATGCATTTCAAAAACTGCGTTATGGAAGTTTGGGCAGTTGTATCTGTTGTGTATCTTGCAGCTTGCATTTTTCCCACCAAAATTGTATCTTTAAAACAAAATTTTTTGAACAGGGTATCCCAGCATCTCAGCCTGTGCGAATATTCCTACTCTCAAAATAGATGCATGAGTACATGGGAGAGGATTGTCATCTGAAAGTGGGAAGCATGTGACATCAGCTCGGTCACCCATGAAGCATTTCAACACATTTTAGTTCCTACTGGAGTTAACAGCAAATCACCTTTGCTGAAGCATAAAAGTGACACCATTAAATGCTGTGTCTGTTAAAAATCTAGTTTTCTTCAAATTATATGGGACTATTAGCTCAGTTGGCTAGATGGGTAGCGCATGCACCAGATTAACATCAATAGCATGAGATTCATTTCCTGTTCTGGCTGAGTTGGACTTGGACCTGCCTCCTTTGCTTCGTTGTAGAAAAATATTCCAGCACTTTGCTGTGGTTCAGCAAATAATTATTAAGGACCTATATATAAGCAGAGAACTCAAGAAGAAGGTATGGTCCTATTAGGTCCTTGGTGTCATTGTGACAATCATAAAGTCTACAGCAGGGATCAAGGCATAGCTCAGAAGTGAGAAAATTAAAGTTTATTTTTGATTACAATTTAAACAATTCATCAAGATGAGAGACAGATAGGTAGTGAAGACAGAAAGTGACAAGTTCAAAGGGATAGCAGATAGGTAGTTGACAAGAAAGAAGAACAATTGATAAATATGCAATTTAGGTTTTCTGAACCTTGGAACTGACCTGATCATTTACTTTAGTCTAAATGTTCTGGTTTGCTATAACACATCTTCAATTGTTGAAATGGAATTGGTATCATAGTGTCATATCTTTGGGATCATAAACTATTACTTTAAGGCAATTCTGCCTTAAAGGGATACTTTGCATCAAGCTACTTGTTGACACCCAATGTTTGTTGTGGTCATCCTTCATGATACTTCACAGAATATCAGGTTTGTGATTGAGTTTGTAGTGAGCTTTTCATGAATTACTTTTTCCTTATGTTTTCCAACACCACTTTCTTGTCTCTTTTGGCTTCCAGTGAAAATTCACAGTCTGTGCATGTGGCAGCACTGGTTAGAAATTCAGCAGGTGCCAGTGCATGCAATTCTCCTCTCAGTAAATGTGCCGTGGAATCAGTGACATTGTTTGTTACTTCACCAGTACGAGCAGAAACATTAAGCAATTCAGAGAATTGGATCCCAAGAAAATGCCTTTTTAATGCCTTCATTCAAAAGAACCACTGCACACGAAATCATTCCTGGTTGAAAAGAGGGAAAAGAAACAGACAAGACATTTGCATACAGTTTATGTCAAAACAATAGTGTGTGCAAGAGATGTGATAATACCTTTCAACAAAATCTTTATCATTAAGTTGTCTGTTTGTAAATAATGATTTTTTTTTAAAATTAGAACAGGTTTATGAAGGTCATTCTCCACTTCACATACAGCTCATTGAAAAGCTTTGAGAAAACTTAAATAGTTTAAACAACCAGAAAGCAGGTCAAAGTTAGGCGAAGGAGCAAAGATTCAATAGTCTTGTGGTGAGCTCATTACCCAAATTAATCGCATACACCTGATTAAATGTAGATTAGATTCAAAGTTATATTGTCACAATCACTTCAAAGACATTTTACCAAATGATATATGCATTTTGGAGGCTTTCAGTATTGTTCTTAGCACTAAAAGTTTAAAATGTTTTGATTGCATGAATTGATCTCTGTGACAGCAACACTTCAATGGGTGAAAAATTATCTGTGCCGCTATGTACAATGAACAATATGGTGCCTGGGACAGGAATGAGGTTCAACTAGGGGGCAGAGGTCTTAGTTTCACACTCCTGAGCAGCAATAATATTTTGAATTGTTTTAAACTTGGATGTGTCGGAACCACAGGCTGTTTAAAAAAAATCCTGCCAGATGGTGTGCATTATCTTTTTCTGGCAAAGCAGCATTAATTGCAGAGAAGCCTGAGGCTGCACTCAGCTCATCAGTGTGATAACACTACATGACCCTGATTATCTGTCAATCTGCTCAATTAAAAGAATCATTTAGATATTCACCCAATCATTTGCCCATCCAGCCACCTGGGCCTCAACCAGGCTCCTTTTTAATGCTGGCCTCTCGCTTTGCGTGGTTTTTACATGTTTCGAAAAGATGTAATTGAACTAAATAAAGCGTCTTGAGGGCAGCTGTAACATCTGCTGTTTGTGGTATGTCAAGCCTTCAGCTTTAAAAACAGTTACATATGCTCCAAATTAGCGGGTCACAGAGATGAAGCAGTTGATGATAGTGTTTTCGCTTGCATGATAAGCAGCGTGCAGCTGTGTGCAATTTACAATTAAAGGTTGCTCAGAGCTCAGTTGCAATGGTGAATAAAGTGGCAAGAGGTCAGTCAGTGAATTAGACCAATTAGAGCTGAATTATCTATTCCCTTACACACTGATAAGCAGCTCTGTCACTGCTTTCAGACAGTTGCTAAACCTACTTTCTGATCTCTTACGGTAATGTAAGCACACATAAAATGTGCTGGAGGACCATTTCTGCATTCGATCTGACATTTGCATTAACCATGGCCTTAAGTGTCTAAATTATTTTTTAATTATGTGCTGGACTCATTTAAGAGGAGGAGTGTATTAGAAGTCTGTTGTAATATTTGTTGTAATGCACTTAACATTTAATAGATCGAAACCAGGGGTCATAGTTTGAGGATAAGGGGTAAACCTTTTAGAACAGAGCTGAGGAGAAATATCTTCACCTGGACGTAGTGAATTTGTGAAATTCACTACCACAGAAAGGAATTGAGGCCAAAACATCGAGTGATTTCAAGAAGGAATTAGATATAGCGCTGGGGGCTAAAGGGATTAAGGGATATGGAGAGAATGGGGAATCAGGATATTGAATTTGACGAACAGCCATGATCATAATGAATGGCAGGACAGGCTTGCAGGGCCGAATGGCTTACTCCTGCTTCTGGTTTCTATAGTTTCAGATTGTTTAAAGAGGCAATGTTAGTTTGCCCGAGAATAACCATCATTACAATAAGGTGCAGGCTCTCTCTCACATCTATGCTGCCTCACTGCGCTATATTTACTGCTGTATGATGCAGCCCATTGGCTTGTTCATGAATTCCCAATCTCAGCTGCTCTGCCATAATCAAACTCTGAGTCCAGGCTAGATATTTCCCCTGTAGGAAAGAGATGAAAATCAGAAACAAAGTTACTTTAGCCATTCGTAGTCATTTCCAAATTGTTAGTTTACACTTTGCCAGGGATTTTGGATGAGTCAGCTGGTGATGGTTCATGATAGAGGTTATGCCAAGAAAGATGCAGAGGGGAAAAAACACACAAAATCAACCTCAATCCTCAAGTGAAATAGAAGACCACACACCCTGTCCATTTTTGTCTGCAATTATGCAAATCAAGGAAAATGTCCTTACTTTCCTGAGCACTCCCTGCGGCTATCTACAAACTGGCCCCAGAGGCAGTATGATCGCTAATAATGTAAGTATACATTTTGCACTGCTTGCTACTCCCTATGGGAAAATAGGCTTATGTAAATGATTGCAGTTACAATTGGCTTTATGCATTAAGTTTCTTACTCACTTCAAAGGAAGACCATAAAATGTTACCATTTCAATATGATTTTCAACAACCAGGTAGGAAATATAAAAAATGCTTCAGCTTTTGTAAGTTTATTTTAAAAAAGGATTGAAATCAAGTGCAACAGGGATAATTGACTGGTACTAAATAACCTGTGTCCTTACCATTGCAAATTGACAGAAGTGGGCTTGGTACCAAAACTAAAATCTTAAATTCCACCTGTATAAGTCCAATCCAAATCAAAGTAAATACAGATATACTATGGAACACCACTAAACGTAAGAAACAAATCCAGCATTTCACTGAGATGAGGGGTTCCTATGCCGAAGCTCAACACTTTCAACTGATGAAAACACTGTTTAGCAGGGTCTGGTGTGTGCCTCTGTTGTGGCTGGAGGATAGTGTCAATCAATGATACAGGTTACAGGGACTAATAGTGCACTTATACTGTGCTGCTTGTGAGAAACTTACGGAGCTTACTAACGAAGCAAGAGTTCAAACTTAGGCTTGCCAGGTATCTAACAGCAAACAATCTTCCTTCAATGGATAGTGGCAGCCAGAAACACTTTGATTACAACTCTGCTGATGGGAATTCAGAACTAAGTCAACTGATTGTGACTCACTAAACTGATAATGTTGTTGTGAAAGTAATCATTATGCATGTCTGTTAGAAAGAGAATAAATTGTCTTGCAAGTTTATTTCAGCAGGGAACAGTTTGATTTTAATTCAGCAATGTATTGGCTAAATTTCTTAACTTAGCTTTCTTTTTTTTAAAGCTTTTAATCTATCTCAGTCACAATCATTTTCAAGATTGCATGTCTTTTGTGAGATAAAATATCAGATTCAGGTCAGGCTTCAGTCTGAAGGAGCAGAGAAAATTCTCATTTGTAATTCAGAAAACAGTCTCAGGATTTATTTGTCGTTTTTAAATGGTTACTGATGGGAGGACAAATTATAATTTTATTTTTTCTTCAGAGGAGCTATGCTAAAATAAATGGGCCCCTGAATCCATGGCAGGTGCATCACTGGCAGTGAGAAAATGCATGTGCTTGAGACTCTACGCATAACCATCATACTTTGAGTCACTTTTGGGTAACCTAACTTGCCGTAACAGCTGAAAGTATTTGGTGCACCGAAACAATTTGTGTCAGGTTGGTGAGTCTCTTCCCTCCCAACCTCCACGGATGGCTGGCTCTATCTGTCACTGCCAATTCTCCATATCTATAGCCAAAGGAGTCCATATACAAGAATTGACAGAAACACATTGCATCTACTCATTACAATGAAATGGCCAGCCATCAATACAGTGCTTGCGAATGGTTGGTTGGATATGTGGAAATCTGATATTTGGAGTCCTATTCCAATCCTCTTCCTTTCGCAGAAGCAATCCTTTATTAGGCCAAATAGGAATTATTTAATACAAGACATCATGTATTTGGATCTCAGCCTATAATAACCCTTTTGGCACACTTGCTATGGCATTGCAGTAGACGTGTTTTGAAAGGCACTAAGTGGCACAATGTAAGGAAGAATGTTTAGTTGTGGTATTCAGGTCAGTCAGACTGAGAATGTGGAGTCCCAGGTGTTCATAATATTCCACTGTTATCACAAACAGACTCAATTCATACAATGGTACTGGTATACCTAAATTAAATCTCTCTATGTTCAAAGCAACTAAAATAAATATTTTCCACAAATTGCATGATGTAACCATTTTATTTGAGATAATGAATTGTGGACATGTGTTTTAAAAATTAAGATCACAATGATCTTTCTGATCATTCTTCATTACCGAAATAGAGCGTTATTTTTTATGAATAGTGCATGTTAGTAAATTATGTCTGTCATGTAACCAAGCCAGACATTATCTTGAACCTGATAACAGAGTTAGTTGAGATGATGATATTTTATGGTATTCACTGCACAGAACTTTATTTTCCTAAATTAAAAATGAAAATTTGGAAATCAGCTTGGGAAAAAAAAACGGAGGGCCCAGAAATGTGTCCATTCAGCCAGAATCTCACTAACTTTGGAATAAATCTACCATGTGACAAAGAGCCAGATCAGATACACTGGAACTTAGTTTTGTGCTCAAATTTGGCTTTGTCTGGACACAACTTGCATTTGCCTCATAAATGGGACTGGAGCTACTTACTATCCAAGTTCTGGCTTTAATAGGATCACTTATTTGACAGTATATCTAAGTCAGTAGCCAATGTGGCAACTACCTGTTGATTCATGTCAGGATCACAGCTCGGAGTTCCAAAGAAAGAGAAATAAGAACTACTGGCAGGAAGAGACGATAGGGCTGCATTCATTTCCCTGATTTAGACACGAGTGGGTTTTCTAACTTTGTTGAAGGATAGCATTGTATTGTCACTGGGCTAATAATCTAAGAGACCCAGGTTCCAATCCCAGGTGGTGGTCTGAATCCAATCAGCAGATGGTGAAATGTTGAATGGAACTATGTTTGCTTTCCATCATCATTACTTTTATGGAAAGTCAAACTGTGGGCAACAGTCAAGAATAGATTCAAATCAAATGAATGCACATTTTTGTATTTGACTTCATTTTAATGGTATCAACCACCAAAACAATGCATAATTCCATGAGGAATAAATATTATTTATTTCATAAATCTAAAGTTAGCAAATCCAGGCAATACAATGGCAAGCACTGTTGCCTCACAACACGAGGGATCTGGCTTCGATTCTGACCTTGGATGACTATCTGTGTGAAGTTTGTACATTCACCCCATGTCTGCGTTTGGTTTCCTCTGGGTGCTCCAGCTTTCAATAACCACAGGATGTCATAATACACTTTAGAGCCAAAGAATTGTAGTAATTATTGGAATGTAGGAGAGGCCACAGCTGATCTGTGCACAGCAAGCTCCCACAAACATTGTGATAATGACCAAATAATCTGATTTTGTGATGTTGATTGGCTAAACTGATACTCCTGTATAATGCTAGGCTATCTATATGGCACAAATACATCTTCTGCCAACTGTGGCTACTCTCATCCCTGATTCAGAAGGTTGTGGATTCAAGTTCAACCTCAGAAACTGAGCACAGAAATCAAGGCTGAAAGTCCTGCACACAAGTCAGGAAACACTGGACAATTAGAAGCTTTAAACAAAGGTTCTCCTTTCTTTATAAAGAAGAAAAATTCTTTAGGTGTTGGGGATCTGTAATAAAATAGAAACTGCTGGAAAAACTCAACAAGGATCAGACAACATTTGTGGGGCATGAAGCAAAATTATCATTTTGACTTAATTATGCCCATAGAAGATAGGAGCAGGAGGAAACAATTTGATCCTTTAGGCCTGCTCTAGCATTCATCATAATCATGACTCATCTTCCAATTGGATAGCCTAATTCTACTTTCTCCCCAATTGAAACACTTCTTCCCTCTTTAGTAGACATAATAGATCATGTGGCACTATTAAGAAAAGGAACTATCCTTGATGTCTTAATAAATATTTATCCCTCAAACAACATCACAAAATCAGATTATTTGGCCATTATCGCATTGTTTGTGGGAGCTTGCTGTGCACAGATCGGCTGTTGTCTCTCCTACATTCCAATAATTACTACAATTCTTTGACTGTAAAGTGTATTAGGATATCCTGTGGTCATTGAAAGCTGCCATATAAATGTATTTTCTTTCTTGATGTTGTTCTTTATAAATGCCATAACACCCATATAGCTGCACCCACATATCATCACACTCATGTACATGCCAACACTTGCATGTAGACGCACAATGAGCTGAGCACAAAACATTAGTTAATACGGCATGTCAACTTGACAATGGCAATAGCTCACATTTTGTGCCCTAAGTTCTCAGAAAAAAAACGGTCTCTCAAAGCAGAGAGAGACATATAGAAGACATTCTAACCCAATATGAGGGGAAAACCCAAACTTGGGAAAGGAATCTAGGGTAAGATAACTCTGGAAACACACTGCAACCTGGTTTTGTCAAATATTGAAGATACTGGGAACTGTTAAAATAAAGGTTTTTATTTGCTTGGTACATTTGCTTTATACTGATTTGCACATCTAGTGTTGTTGGTTGCAAGTGAACTGGATATTTCATACGCTGGAATTCTTTCCAATTCATGCAGACAGTGGTTGTGCAAGGGAGCATTAAAGCCACATGAGAGCAATTGCCAACCCCAGGACCCTCAGCAACCCTGCCAGCCTGTAAAATTGCACAGCCTTCTCATGCTGTTGTCAGTTGTATATGGGGAAGGAAATAAAATTGCTTACTCAAGCAAATGAGGAACTTGCCACTTGATTAATACATCTGTGGACAGCTGATTGGCTTATGTTGCAGATATCCACAGTGACAGTCTGAAACGTGAACATAAATGGCTATTTGACCTAGACAGTTATTGCATGTGTCATGTCAGTGGGTGAGTTTGTTTGCTGAAAGCATGTGGCATAACAATGTCACTTATGTCTTTTTGTTTGGCAAAGATGATCATGAGAATCTCAGTTAATACCTCCAGGAGAGGGGAGACTTTTTTTTAAATAAACTCCACATTACTCAGAAGCAGGAGTATAGGGTTGGATTTTAAAATTCTGACATACAAACAGTAGGAAAGACCAGCAGCATCTGATCCCAAAGAGTTCAGCAGTGCACTTTTTAACTTAGCTATAATATTTACATCTGATTTCTGCAGTTCATGAATAATTAGCGAGCGCAGATATGATTGACCTTCTATAATTAAAGGGGCTCTCTGTCTGAATAAAAACATCACAGAAGTGAAGACATGTTACTGAAACTTTTGATCTTGTACTCACCAGATAATATGCAAAAATGCCAAATTCAAGGAATAACAGTTTATGTTGTTAGCAGAAAAGGATGTTGATTGACTTCTCCATAGCAACACCCCAACCAATGGGGAACAACAGACTCCCCAAATTCTAAAATAATTCAAAAGATATCTAAGTCTTGAACATTTGCCTTTTTTGTTTGCAAAGAATGGGTCCCTATATATATGTCGCTTCTGGCAAGTTTTTTGGGCCATGAGCTTACTTGATTATCTCGAATTGGTTGTTCATATAGCTATTAGAATGTTCAGCAAGTGTTGCCCAATTTCAGAATCACATCTAAGAGGTGAGGCTTAGTTTTGGGTTTTGTCAACAATTGGCAACATTTGCTGGATAATCCTGATGGCACTAAATGGCTACACTAACAACCGGTTTAGGATAATTAGTTGATCACATAGCCAGATTCATTCACAGTTGCTAGAAGTGATATATATTCATGAAGCAAGCAAAAGAAACTTGTTCAAGCCTCATGCCGTTTTTGAATTACCCAAGAACTTGTAGGGTAGGAGGGGGATGGGGCTATAGTTTCTCACTACTTTCTTTGTGGCAGTGCCTCAACCAGAGTTGATTTGCCAACCAATCAGCACCCTTTTCTTCTGCAGTATAAATTCTTGTGTTCATTTGAAATTTTGTATTTTTGTATTTGTCCTGATGATGAAAAGATTTGACAACATGTCTCTCTTTTCAGCAATATGTTCTAGTTTGTTTTGGAAGGTCTGGAAATATTTAACACCAGCTCTTGAAAGCTTTCATCCTGCAGGTTTAATATTTCCACTAGTTTAATCTAATCTACTTGAGCCAATTGCAGCCCACTAAACAAGGTTGATGACCTTTAATTACCAAAACAGGTGGTTAGCACTGCTGCCTCACATTGTCAGGGACCTGGGTCCAATTCTGGACTTGGGTCACTATCTGTGCAGGGTCTGCACGTTCTCCCTGTGTCTGCAGGGGTTGGGGGGACAGGTTTCCTCTGGATGCTCTGGTTTCCTCCCACAGTCCAAAGATGTGCAAGTAAGGTTGATTGGCCATGCTTAATGGCTTCTTAGTGTCGGGGGATTAGCAAGGTAAATGTATGGGGTTATGGGGATAGAGCCTGGATGGGATTGTTGTCAGTACAGGTTTGATGGGCCAAATGGCCTCTGTCCACACTGTAGAAATTCTATGTTTCTAACTGTGCCATCTGAATTCTGATAGAGCAAATTGACTATTGTTGCCCCTAAAGTCTGCTATATTTCTCCGGTATATGTAGGCAATGTGGCTCCTAGTTCATTCAATCTCAATGGTTGGAGTCTTTTTGTAAGTAACAAAATGTCTGTTCCTTGCGACTGTAGCTGCCGCTTCTGTGTCAACTTCTATTCTACGAGATCTGCCATTTACCATCAAGGCTATCTCTACTGGGGGCTCTTTAATCAGTTGGACCTGGTTTAGGTAATGACTCAGAATTTTTGTCAGACTCTTCATCCAGTTTTTTTTTAAGGAGTTAAATGAACCGTGTGAGTATTTTTTGAATAGTTTGCCTGACAGCTTCCTTCTATACAATGCTTAGAAAAGCTGTAGCATCTGAAACCCACACAATTTCTGCACAGGCAAGCTTCTTGGCCATGTTCTTTCCCACACTAAAAACAAGCTTCTACCCTCAATGTTTTATTGGATTCTTTTGCAGCCGCACCTTGGGCTGTTCTTAATGATTTCTGTTCCTCTCCACAGACGGTTTATCTCATTTGGCACACACTGCAATTCTCTTACGCACTTCTCAGTGCCATCAGTCACCTGGTCCAACTCCAAAGCTTTTTCTAAAGAGATATTTGTCTCAGTCAATCACCTCTTCTGTATGGTAGGCTGTTTAAATAACAGACCAAAGAGTCTCTTAATATTTCTGCTAAAGCTGGACCAAATTTCCAATGCTCTGATAACCCTCTCAATCTGGTCATGAAACCTGAGACTCTCATCTGACTCCCAGACTGCTGGGTGAAATTTATACTCCAATATAATGATTGAGTGTAGGGGTTGAAATGGCCTTTAACCAACTCAACTATCTGGTCAAAAGACTGACACCAGAATTCTACCACTGTATCTTCCACAGGAATCAGAATAGGTAAGGGGCACTCTAACCCCTGGTGGGATTTCCCATTCTCGGATCAAGCGAAGCTGTAAAATCCCGTCCTGGATATTAAATTAGTTAATAAGCTGTAAGTCTGTGGGCCACATATTGTGGGCAGGATAACCTTTCACTTTTCTTCAACTGTTATTTCATTTGCTAAAAAGAAGTAACACAGCCTTTTAATATATTGTTCTCAGTTTTCCACTTTAGGGTCAAATGTTTCAATCTTCCCAATCAAGGCAAATTATGTATGTATGTTCCATGGTTCTTCATATTTTCAATATTCCAGTCTTTTTCCCCTCCAGCTGTGCACTGTGATCCCCAAAGAAAAGCACAGGAACAGGCCTTTCAGCCCACCAAGCCTATGCTGACACAGATGCCTCTCTAATCTAACATTGTCTTGCCTTTACATGGTCTACATCCCTCTATTCCCTATTTCTATTCATGTATCTATCCAAATGCCTCTTGACTGTTGTTAAAGAATCTGCCTCCATCATCTCCTCTGGCAGCACGTTCCAGGCATTTGCCACCCTCTGAAAAGCCTGCCCCTTTACATCTCTTTTGAACTTTCCTTTCTCACTTTCAACCTATGGCATCAAACAATTGACCCTTCAACTCTGGAAAAAGATTCTGACCAAGCCTCTCACAATCCTGTAAACCTCAATCAGGTTCCCCCCCCCCACTTCATCCTCTGAAGTTCCAGTGAAAACAATCCAAGTTTTTTCAACCTTTCCTCATAGTCCATATCCTCCAAACCAGGCAACACCCTGGTAAATCTCTTCTGCACTCTTTCCAATGCATTAACATCCTTCCAATAGTGTGGCAACCAGAATTGTACACAATACTCCAAATGGTGCCTAATCAAAGTCTTCTACAGCTGCAATATGATTTTCCAATTCCTCTACTCAACACCCCAACCGATGAAGGCCAGCATGCCATATGCTTTCTTGACCACGTTGTCCATTTGAGTTGCCACGTTCAGGGAACAATGGATCTGCATGCCTAGATCCCTCCATATACTAATATTTCTATGGGTTCTACCATTTACGACTTCAAAAGTTTTTCCTCATTGCCGTTGTAATAAATTAAGGGCAACTCACTGTAGCTCAAAGGAACAAAGACCTTATTGCCAATGATAAATGGGTACTTATAGACAGAATGAATTATGAGGCTGTGTGACACTCCTCCCTGGCTCCAACTGAGCATTCTCCCTGACTGGAGAAATGCATGCTTGCACTCCAATACCTTCCTGCCTTGACACTCCATAGGGTCTAGCCCAATCATGTGGCTCTCAGGAAATACTCCCTTAAGGGACCATGCTACCACACTTCCATGTTTATCAGAGAGATACAGATAAATATGACACAAAATATTAAGATAATAAGATAAGCATATTTAAAGTTTAAAAAATGAGAATAAACTGATTAACCACAAATCTCCTCTGGTCTGGATGCATTGCATCTGTGTATTTAAACAAGAATCTAAGCAAGAAATAGCAGAGGTATTACCATATATATTTATTTATTCATTAGAAAAAGGGTGTCGCATGAAAAGACTGACAGCTAATGTAATTTTATATTTATATTGAAGAATGCAAACGGCATGGATTTCAAAGGAGGAAATATCGTCTGATGAACTTTACTGAATTATATAAGGAGATAACACAGTAGATAATAGTAATGTAGTAGATATAACTTATCTGGATTTTCAAAAGGCCTTTGATAGGGCAATTCATAATGGATTACTGAATAAGGGCAGAGAATGTGGAAAGCGGACAAGAGGTGGAATGAATTGCGAGCTGGCTTCAAGACAGAAACTATAGTTGGAGCAAAGGATGGGTTAGCACTGGAAGCACTGCTGTTCACAATTTACATTAACTATTTGGATTCTAGAATCCAAAACACAATTTCTAAATGTGTGGATAACACCAAGTTGCTGGGCAAGGTAAAAGGGCACGAGGTTATTTCAGCACTGAGGAGGATTGCAACAAGTTACAGGAGATATTAATAAATTTACAGAATGGGCAATTGATGGGTAAATGAAGTTGAACACAAATGTGAGGTAATACATTTTCCTGGGAAGAATTGAGAAATTACTAATTACTTAAGCTGCAGGTCAAGGTGGGGTAGAATTTGTTTCAGTTAGGCTGTTAATCACAGAGTCACAGCAGAGCCAAAGCTAAAGGATTCTCGGAGATCAATCATTAAAGTTTGCACCACATGTTAGTAAAACCATTAAAAAATAAATCAGTCAAGAATTCATCAGAATAGAACTGAAAACTAGAGAAGCTATGCAAAACGTGTGCTGAATTTACTTAAGGGAATTGGTGCAATTCTGGTCATCATATAATAAAAATAATATAGAGGCATTAGAGATGGAGCAGAGATTTACAAGGCTGATATAAGAAATGTTTTATATATATAGCAAGAAAGGATGGACAGTTTAGATTTTTTCTCTTAAAAAAAGGGTGAGGTTGACTCAATAGAGGTCTTTAAAATTATGAAATGTTTTGATTGAGTGGATATAGATCTATTCATGATTTGCCTTCTTCAGTCTGTAGAGTGCCTATATCTTAATATTGGAACTTCATATTCACAGTTTTAGATCATTTGAATTGAAATCCCCTGTATGAATGTATCCCCACGGTACTATTGATATTAGGAAGTAGTGTGATGTTTGGTACAATACCTCTAACATCAACTGTGTTACCCTCATCTTAATTCATGTTTAACAGGTAAATGATAAATGTTCTGTATTACTTTTGGGATAATTTATTTGAATCCCTCCAATTTTCTAAATTAATTTAAGTAAAATAATTGAAGTGCAATATTTAAGAACTGTGAGAATGTATCAGTATTTCAGTGTAATCATTACTATGGCCTATGAGTTCTGGGATTTCCCAATAGATAACCTCATTTCTGCATTTTAAATGTCAATTTGAATTTAATGCTGCAAGAATCTATTCACACTCTTCTAGAGCTATTCCACCTACACTGTTCTGTTGTCTTTCAATTAAATATAAAATGTAAGCCATGCTACGGTGCTAGTACCAACCTGTTCTTGTCCATTACTTGTCAAAACACATCTGTTATCATTTTCCTAATGATTATAATTTTACTATTTTTGCCATTTTTGACAGTGCCACTATGCATACTGATTTTTACTTTTTTTTATGTTGGTGCTCTCAGTGGGGAGACATTGAATACTACTTCTGCCATTGGTGCTGTGATGATACAGATATTGTTGCTACCATCAGTGTCATTTAATTTTAAGGTGTTTTAGTGAACCATTCTGCAATAGGCTCACTGCAATTTGTGTCCCCAATGTTGCAGCAATGTAGCCTCTCTGCCATTAAAGAGACATTCTTTTCTCTATAGGATCCATAACAATTTATACTCATACCAACTACATTTTGGTGCTGTTTTGGATGGAGTACGTTACATGAGCAAAGGAGGAAGAATGAGGTGAAGAATTTTGTTCAGGTCTGCACGCTGAGGAGATTTAATTTCACAGCGTGTATCTTTTTTGAAGAGAGGATCCCCATCTGGAGCATGGAGGACACTCTGGAGCAGGTCGCAGGAGCAGATAAGGATCCTGCTGTTGCATTAGGTGGAACCTGGGGAGGCAGGGGTTAGGGGTCTGATGTCAGAGAAAAAGATAAACTAATTGGGAGGTTGGGAAAGAAGCACTGTTGCACATTCTGGACCACAAACCTTTTCTATGAAGCAGTTCTCACATCTTTATCTGACGAATTTCCTGAGTCAAGGAGAGCTAACTAGCGAAGGTTAAACTGAAAGGTAGGTTGTACCTGAGGCATGCAATCTCATTCTAACATTTAACTGACCAACATGCCTCTTGGGAGTGGGTTGCTCTCCTGCCTTTGCAAAACCCAAAAGAGGACAGCTTTATGGTAGTTTTAGATTTGACAAATTTTGACATCTCACCCGCTCCCAACATTTTGTTTTGGGAGTGGGTGAGTTATTCTGTTCATGCCACTCTAGAATTATTATGAAAATATCTGCTCAAGATTGACTCAGATTCCAAATTAAACACAAGCCTTGGCCCAAATCTCCTGGAGTTAGATCATTGAAATATGGACTTAGGTTAGGAGATGGGTTGTCAGGACCGCAAATCCATAACGTGCTGAAACTTCGACTGCATGGCACATGCTGCGAATGTCTGTAGCACTAAATTCAGTGCCCAAGACTTGGGCCGGTCATGTTGGACTTGCTTGGGTTCCCAGGAAATGTGGTGCTGGCTTACACTAGTCTAACTCAGTGATTACAGTTCAACTGAACACTACGACCAAGCTCCCCCTTGCATGATGAATCAATCCAACACTCGCTCCCCCCTCCCTCTCCATCTCCCCACTGGCAAACCTGGTCTGACAACACCCACTCCCACCTATTCCAACACCTGGCCACCCCACACCTGACTACTCACTCATTCACTCACACATTCACTCACACACTCACTCACTCATTACCCACACGCTTACTCAACGAAAGTCATGAGACCTTTAAAACCTTAATATAGCAACTAATGCCATAAAAACAGGATGTGTCCTCACTTCACCTGTATAATCCTGCACTTGTTGGTCTCCATGGGGATAGCTTCACTGACCCATCACTCCTGCAGCTGGGCTCACAAGTCTTGGCTTTGCAAAAGGTCAAGTCTCAGAAATCTTTGCCTGCAGTGACAACACACATGACATTAACACTGACTGGAAAGTCTAGACCAAGATTTATTTACAGAAAAGGTACAACTTTGGACAAACAAAGAACAGTACAGACTTACATACGAAAACAACAGAAACAGATAAATAAAAATCTAGAACCAAATAAGAACCAAGAATGATTTTCTGTACCAGTTGCATATAAAGTACTTTGGCACATAGTTCAATGTCACTTTAGCATTCTGGATCTCATCTGTTTTTTGGTTAACTTTGGTGTCTGTATCTGCCTCATCTTGGCTTCTGAACCATTCTCCACAATAGTGATCAAAATGTCTCATTTAACTTTAAACACTTGCATGAGTGTATCTTCTCCTTAGGTTGGAAGGGAATTTAGACACAGAAATAATAAAGGATTGGTGATATATTTCCAAATCAGAATGCTGTGTGATGATGGTTTTCCACAAATCTACTGTCCCTGTCCTAGATAGTAGCAGCTGTGGGTTTGAAAGGTGTTGCCTAAGGAGCCTTGGTGAGTTCTTGCAATGATCTTATAGATGATAGACATGGTTACCACTGTTTGTCAATGGTGGAAGGATTGAATATTTGTGGAAGAAGTGACATTCAAACAGGCTGCTTTGTCCTGAATGGTGTTGATTTGCTTGAGTGTTGTTGAAACTGTACTCATCTAGGCAAATGGAGAGTATTTCATCACACTCCTGCCTTGTGTTTTGTAGATGGTGGACATGGCTTTGATAGGCCAGAAGCTGAATTACTCACTGTAGGATTGCTAGTCTTTGACCTGCTCTTGCAGCCAGAGTATTTAAATGGATAGTCCAGTCCAGTTTCTTGACCAAAATGCATCCCTGCCCCCAGGATGTTGATAGTGAGGAATTCATCAATGGTAATGTCAACAGCTAAAGATTTAATTCTCCCTTGTTGGAGATTGTCATTGGCTGGTGTGAATGTCACTTGTCAACTTCTTTCGTCCTCTGCAGCACTGTTGCTACTTAAAGAGCAGACAGAAAATCAGACTGGTTCACAGCTCTCTAAAATCAGGCTTTGTCCTGTCTGCTGACAATTAATGCTTATTTGAGTATGAAATGGCTCTGGGATACTCAGAGTGGACAGGGAAATATTCATTCTTTTGCTTGCCTACTCCTTCATTCTCTTTTCTCATTCTTCCTTCAATTTCTGTGTCATTTGTTGCTGAATTTTAAAATCATCCTCACCCACAGACTTACTGTTCTTTTGGACAGCAAATGCTTAACATCCACAGCCTTTTGGGGGAGAGAAAGTTCTAGTTTTCTATCCCCGTTTGTGTGAAAACTGCTACAAAACATACAACGCGATTATCTGTGAATCCAGAAGCAAGATCTAAGCATTAGCTAAGTGTTTTACTATACAGAAACTACATAACTAGAAATAGAATCTAGAAACTAAATAGAAATGGCTCTTGCTGTGCACAAGTCTGCAAGAAACTACAAAAGGTCATGAATGTAGCCCAATCCATTGACTCTGGTTACATTTCCTGCTGCTTCAGCAAAGCAGTCAGCAGAATCAAGGACCCCAAGCACCATAGACATTCTCTTTTCCTCCTCCTTCTGTCGGGAAAAAATACAAAAGTCTGAGGTCACGTACCAAGCAACACAAGAACAGCTTCTTCCCTGCTTTTGAATTCGGACTTTTGAATGGACTTGCACTCAATTGATCTTCCTCTATACCCTAGCAATGATTGTAACATTACGTTCTGTACTCTTTTTCCTTTCTTTCTCTGTGACAGTATGCTGTGTCTGTGCAGCATGCAAGAAACAATTCTTTTCACTAATACATCTGACAATAATAAATCAAGACAAAGATAAACCAAGGGGAGTAACTGTAACACAGCGTAGTCACAACATATCCTCACCCGTGTGGCAGTCACTTCCAGTCCTCATTTATTTGTTACTTTAATGTGGGGTCTCAATGAGAAGTCAAAGAATGGCCAACCCAACCAGCTTTAAAAAAGTAAAACTGTTTATTCAACAACCAAATGGCTTTAATAGATTTCAATTTTGCAAAACTAGAGCACTAGTTTCTCTGGAATTTCTCTTGAATTTGAATCATATTATGCTTATTTCAAAAGTGCTTTGAAGTGGTTATTCACAGGCTGAAGGATGCACTTGTGCTTGTAATCAGAATTTAAGATGCAGTCAAATCAAAACAATTTGCTGCTGGAACTTCACACCTGGTCCTGGAGGGAGCTGCTCCCTCTTTTCTTGTTCATTTCCATTCATTTTCTTTAAACAAGGTTCGAGGAACAGGCAGAGGCCATTTAGTTCCTTGAACCATTCTGACAGCTCATGCCTCAAATGCATTAACTAAGCGCAATAAATAAATGTATACAGTGCAAATTATACTGACTGCTCATGCAACATACTCATCTCTGATAAAATTAAACATCATTGAGATATTAAAGGACAATAAAAAAAGCATGGCTAAGTTAAGAGACACATTCCTGATGTTAATTCAAATTCCTTTCTTAAACCTGAGGCAAGAATCACAGCAGAACATTTCAAAAAAATTAGGGGTCAGATTTTGCCAAGTGGCAGAAATATCTTAAATAGGTTTCTTCAGCTAAAAGTTTGATTAGCCCCATATTCAGGCATGGGCTGTATCTACCCACACCTATTGCTATTGGTCAAGTAGCACACAAACTTGTTACTACCTCTTCACTAATTTGATTGTAGAATTGGTCTGAGTGGGGCCTTTGCTGCTAGCTGCCTATACACTCAAGCAGGCGGCCAGGAAACATGCACTGTTAGTACATGGTGCTGCCAGCCATTGATCTTTAACGCCAGTCCGTCCCTCTGAAGGGGAAGCTGCATTCACTGGAATAGAGCTTCTGCTGGCTGCCTTCATTGATACCAGGTGCAAATAGGAACTGCACCAGTGAAGCACCAGCAAAGAAAGAGAGCTTCTAGGTTCACAGATGTGGCACAAGGAGACCTCAGTTACAGTGACGGATTTCCACAGGGATCCAGGAGGCCACCAAAGGACCACATTCCAAAGGAGGCATGAGAGGTGGTCAGGGAAGTCAATGTGAAGAGTCTGGCAATGAGGACCTGGAAGAGGTTCCAGTTTATTTATCTCATGTGACTGAGACATGAATACAGCTCCAAAGATCCTCAGATTTAGTGCTTCCCCCACTATGCTCATGCACCATGTGCTATCATTCAGTCAACACTGCTCCTGGCACTCAGGACTCCTGCCTTAAATCCAGATTCTCCATCTCACCCTCACAACATCACAGTGATTTAAGTCTCACACCAGATCTCACTGCTTTCACAGAGCCTCAGCTATTCAGCTACAACAGGCATATTACCCAAACACACTGCAATATAATCATTGACATTATAGCCTCTTATATAGATAGATAAGACTTCTTGAGAAGGTGAGAGGGCATGGGATCCAAAGGGCTTTGGTCTTGTGGATCCAGAACTGGCTTGCCTGCAGAAGGCAGAGAGTAGTTGTGGATGGGTCTTTTTCTGCATGGAGGTCGGTCACCAGTGGAGTGCCCCAGGGATCTGTTCTAGGACCCTTGCTGTTTGTCATTTTCATAAATGACCTGGATGAGGAAGTGGAGGGATAGGTTAGTAAGTTCGCCGACGATACGAAGGTTGGTGGTGTTGTGGATAGTCTGGAGAGATGTCTGAAGTTGCAGCGAGACATAGATAGGATGCAAGACTGGGCGGAGAAGTGGCAGATGGACTTCAACCCGGATAAATGTGTGGTGGTCCATTTTGGCAGGACCAATGGGATGAAGGAGTATAATATCAAGGGTAGGAGTCTTGGCAGTGTTGAGGAGCAGAAGGATCTTGGCATCCGGGTCCACAGGACTCTTAAATCTGCCCCACAGTTGGAGGATGTGGTCAAGGAGGCCTATGGTGTACTGGCCTTTATTAATAGAGGGATTGTGTTTAGGAGTCGGGAGGTACTGCTGCAACTTTATAAGACCCTTATCAGAACCCACTTGGAGTACTGTGTGCAGTTCTGGTCACCTCACTATAGGAAGGATGTGGAAGCTATTGAGAGGGTGCATCAAATCAGTTGGAATGGCTATTTAACTTTATAATCTGGCAAGCTCCCAGACCACATATGAAATGCCCAATCTAACAATGATTGAATGGTCTAATTCTTCTCCTATATCTTATGATCTTATGGTCCCTCCCCCTCAGACCATGATTCTACCTTGCCACTTTCCAATCACTTACAATTTATTCCCCTGTTCTCTTTGGCTACTGCCTTGCCTCGCTTTAACACGCAAGGCCAGTTGCCCCTCACACAGGTTAGTGAACAGAGAAGAGATCTGCAGAAAAGATGTCAAAGATGTCCCGTCTGTTGAATATCCAGGAAACCAGTACTTTCAGTATTTCAATCCAGAACTCCTCTCTCCTTGCCGCATCTTCATCCCCCCATTATTATCAAGAACCCGGTATCAGCACCAAGCATGTCAGGATTATGCCTAAAATGATTAGAAGCAGTATAAAACTCCCACTTCTTTTCCTCGCTAAACAACTTTGGTTTTTAATTTTATTTCTTAATGCCACAAGTAGGGTTACATTAACACTGCAATAAAATTACTTTGAAAGTCCCTTAGTCGTCACACTCTGGTGCATGTTTGGTTACACAGAGGGAGAATTTAGCATTGCCAATGCACCTAACTAGCATATCTTTCAGACTGTGGGACAAAACTGGAGCAGCCAGAGAAAACCCATGCAGACACGGAGAGAACGTACAGATTCCACACAGACAGCGATCCAAGCCTGAAATTAAACCTGGGTTCCTGATGCTGTGAGGCAGCAGTGCTAAATACTGTGCCACCGTGCCCAGACCAGAAGATTTTCTCCATTTGCAACTGTGCAACATTTGCCACATGAGCAAACTTGGCTGAGTGTGATCACCGGAAGAAGGGCAGTTTTGTACTGTGGAAATGAACTGAGCCTCTTTAAATACACTTTAGCCTTTACAGCTGAAGTGTCTCACATGTAAGGAATTCAAGTTGGTCACAATAAAGAAGCACCAGCCCACTTATCCACCACCTCACCTCATCTCTACCAGTACTTTCAACTATAAATATTGTGAATTTCTGCTAATATTAAATTAATCTCTATTTATTTTCAATTGATTTTATTTTCAAGTCCAATGACCTAAGTCACAGAATTCGTCATGCTACAGTTTAAGTTACAATAAAGTCTATGTGGTTGACTACTTTTAAGTATATGCAGTGAGAAAGCATGGTCGATTGTAACATTTTTTAAGTTTCCCCAAACACAATTTTAAGAATGTGTCAGTGTCACCTTTGCTGTCCAGTCTCTGAAGAAATGCACTATCATTGTGCCTGTTATCTCACAACCTGAAGGCATAATATGGTAATTAATACCATTTAACATTAGTGCACATATGGAGGTAAAATGGATATGCCAAGAGCTCTTTAACTATAAAGAAAATCAAATTAAAATATTAATTTACTGATAAATATTACATAAATAACCCAAGCTCATTTTTGTTCTTTGTCATAGAATAAAGGCTTGCTATATTAAGAAACTACCCAAAAGCAACTGAAGTTTGTAAGATACCCATGGAGATATTTAACTCTCTTTTAAGTATGATTAGAAGATCGACTCCACTTACATATTCAGCTCCATGGCGGATTGCTTTATCCTGAATTTATTGATTAATTTATGAAGAAATAAGGCTGTGATTAGCAATTTCTTTGATGAAGGGGAATTTATGCATCCATATATTTGGCAGTTAACAAAAATGATTTGAAAATAGGTTAACTCTCCAGGGTTTGCAGTGGCAATAATAAAACATTAAAAAATGTATTAAGAAGTAATGTTTGTTCTTAACATTTTGAGACTGCTTTGTTTTAAAAATATGATATGATAAATTAATTCTGGTAATTGGGGAGTTCTCTCCTTTTATCAAAAGGACTTCTTCCCATCTTACAGTTCTTTGAAGGAACAATCGAGTATGAGGAAATTAAGATGCCCAAAGTTTTCCAGAAGAAAAGCTAGAAAACTTCCTCCAACTAATATCGCAATTCTTCAAAGTTTAACTACTTTGAAGTTTATTGAATTGATTTTGTGATTCTCTCTCTCTCTCTCTCTCTGGAGGTCAAAAAGGCATGGTTGGAGATAGTGAAGGAAGTCAATTTTAGGAAGATGGTACCAAGCTCTTGAACTTAATGCAGAAAATGCCTTAAAGACCTAACCAGGTGAGGAAAGATTTATGATGTAGCACATTAACCCTGCTTGATTCCACTCCCTCACCCTGGCTTTGCAAATTTGTTCTAGCACATTGTTCTTCACACCCACTTAACTTGCACACAGCCGTCCTTCTCTTTCTATGAACTTCCTTGCATCCTCACCTTTCCATTTAGTGTTCCTACTCATCGCATCTTTATACAATATCATGGCTCACATTCATAGTCATCTTCATCAAAGGCACTCTATCCATTGAATAAACACTTGCTGTTTCAATCACTCAGATGCCTTTTCTTTTCCTCTTTGCAGGAGAACAAAGCACAGGGCACCATAGAGATGTCAAGAGTTGAAGGATCCCTTCAAACACTTTGCAGCTGACAAATGCAGACAGCATTAGAAATAGGAGCAGGAGAAGACCAGATGGCTAATTCAGTATGATCATGGCTGATCTGTAGCTTCAACCCTGTTTTCCTGCTCTGCTCTCTTGATTCCTCACGAGACCAAAAATTTATTTGTCTCTACCTTAAATAAGTTGAATTGTGGCATTGGCATGATTTTTTTTAGGCAGAGAATTCTGAAAATTCACAATACTTCAACTGAAGAAATTTCTCATCTCAGTCCTAAATGATCAGTCCCTTTTCCTGAAACTGTACCCCTGTTTCTAAATTCTCCAGCTAGGGAAAACAGCCTCTGAGTCTTTACCCTGTCAAGCTCCTTCACAATTTTGGATACCACCTCTCATTCTTCCAAAGTCTGGAGAATATAGACACAATTTTCTCAGGCTGCCACTATAACACAACCTTCTCATCCCAGGAGCCAATCTAATGAACCTCAGCTGTACTGCTTTTGATGCAAATACATCTTTTCTTAAATATGAAAACCAAAATTGCACAGAGTATTCCAAGTGTGGTCTCACAAAGCTCTGCATAATTGAAGCAAGACTTCTTTATTAGTGAGCTGAATTCCCTTGCAAAAATCAGGAGCTTGCCATCTCCTTTTGTTAATTGCTAGCTGTACCTACATACTAGCTTTTTCACCAACATTCTACTGGCCTAATCGCCACAGAATTAGAGCAGGCAAGGAGCGAACAGTGCACATGTCCGCCGACCCCAGGTGGGATTTTCCAGTCTCAGGTCAACAAGGCTGTAAAATCCCATTCCCTATGTTCCTTGTACAAGTACACTCTCTGAACATTAACATTTCATAATTTTCACACATTTGAAAGAAATCCTACTCTTCTCATGATAGGTGAATAAACTTACGCTTTCGTACATTATATTTCATTTGTCAACTTGTTTTCCACTCACTTAACCTGACTAAATATCTGCAGTCTCTTTGTGTCCTCCTGACAGCTTACATTCCCAATTAGCATTGTATTATCAGCTAACTTAACTACATTACTGTCTGTCCTCTTGTCTAATATATTAATATATATTGTAAATTGCAAAGGACCCAATACTGATCCTTGATGCACTCCACTGGTCACATGAAACATAAGCTTTTAATCATTTAAATACAGTCAGAGAGAAAGAAATACATAACTTCCTTTACAAAAATGCACTGATTACAGACAGTAAGGGAAAGGAACAAGAGTTTCAATTCCCTCTCATTTCTGTCCATAACAGTAAATAGAAAGCAAATTTTAATGTGTTTGGGCTTCAGCACTGTAGCCTATCTTTGTTCTATTCACTACCATAACATTTACTTTTTATTTGAAATATCATTCATCTGTTAATTAATGTTTAAATTATTTGGTCTTAATTGGTCAGTTACAGTAAGAATTTTATAAAGTGAAACTTTTATCCACCAGTTTTCTTTCCATTAGCATTATGGGGATCTTTTTCTTGTTAAAATGTTGTTGTTCTCGGTGGAGATTGTAATAATTGGCAATATTAAAGCCATTTAAAAGGTCATTGGATAAATATATGGATGATATTGAAATAGTGTAGGTTAGGTGGGCTTTAGATTAGTTTCACAGGTGGGTGCAACATCAAGGGCCAAAGGGCCCGTACTGCATTGTAATGTTCTATGTTCTAATTAAAAATGCATAAAAATGAGCTAATTTTCACCACTTTATCATCATGTCCATTTTTGAATGTTTGATGTTAAGTAGTCTTTAAACTGAATAATGAATGCAAAGGCATGAATTCATGAGGAACAATAGGGAAACATTAGAAGCATTGAAGAATAGAGGTAAAGAGTGGCTCATGCTTTCTTTGGTGATACATATGCTGATACAGCTAATTGGGTCTTGCTTTAATAAAGATATGAGCTGCTGGGAGTGCATGGTCTTCATTGTTCCCCTCTTCTTCCCCCCTCTTCCCCATCTCCACTCTCAAATCATCCAAAGAGGATATGAGCTCTTTGCTTTCTCCCTGAAGCAGGCCCAAGTTTCGTTGATGTACAACATTTTTCGGTGTGGTAAACCACAAGCATTTTGCAGATCTTGGTTGATGGAAGTTGAAGGGAATCTTCAAACCTATACCAAGCATCAGAAGTGTGTTTTCAACATGCCAATGATCTGTTCAATGATGCATCTGGTCGTGATGTGATTTTCACTGCAATGTGGTTGGGAAGCTGCAAATCATCAGGAAGCTTGGACTACCGCAGCACAAGAGCATCATGGTATCTGCCCAGCAATTTTATATATTTCTTCATAAAGAGTTTTTTTTCCTGTATTTTGATGGTGAGAAAGTCCTTAGTGGCAGGAGACTGAAGAATTGCAAATGTTACACCCTTATTTAAAACAGCATGCAAGGATAAACCCAACAACAATAACCCAGTCAGTTTAATTCTGTTATTGGAAAGCTTTTACTCCCAGCTTTGGT
Source organism: Sphyrna mokarran (assembly GCA_024679065.1). NCBI lineage: Eukaryota > Metazoa > Chordata > Chondrichthyes > Carcharhiniformes > Carcharhinidae > Sphyrna > Sphyrna mokarran. The sequence continues at coordinate 78,490,067 of JAGIQG010000002.1, forward strand.
CACTGTTTGTGTGAAATTTGCATGTTCTCCCCATGTCTGTGTGGGTTTCCTCCAGGTGCTCTGGTTTTCCTCCCGCAGTCCAAAGATGTGTGGGTTAGGTGTATTGGTTATAGTAAATTGCCCCTCCATATCCCAGAATTCATAGGTTAGTGGGATTAGTGGGATAAATACATGGGGTTACGAGAATAGGGCCTGGGTGGGATCATTGTCAGTGCAGACTTGATGGGCTGAATGGCCTCCTTTTGCACTGTAAGGATTCCATGATTATAAATTATGGGCTGAATTTTATCCAGAAGAGTGTTTTTTAGTGTGGCCACTCTTTGAAACAAGCATTCATGGGCTGGTTTGATGAAGGGTCATCTGGACTCGAAACATCAGTTCATTCCTCTTCTTACAGATGCTATCAGACCTGCTGAGATTTTCCAGCATTTTCTCTTTTGGTTTCAGATTTCAGCATCTGCAGTAATTTGCTTTTATTCATGGATTGTTGCTGGATCCTGAAGTCTTCAGAACATAATAACATTTTTATAGGGAGGGCAGAGAGGGATAAATGCTTTTGAGCAGATTTTGTTGACTTATAAACCGAGGTTAAGAAGAAAAAGGATTTCAAGGGATTGTGGCAGGGGTGAAAATAGCTCAATTGTACCTTGATTTCTGAGGTATTCTGAGAATAGAAAGAAAACCTCACAAAGCTGGTTCTAGGGTGTCAGACTCTTACCTGGAGTTCTGCTGAGGGACCTGAAGGACTGAAGTGAGATGATGTTAGCCAAGGACAAATGGAAGAGACCATTCTCTCCAACTAAAGCAGATATGGATGGAAATGGCCGAAGAAGTGACCAGTAAGAAAATGATTGCTCAGATGACAGTGTCAGAAGAGGATCCAGGACCTCAACAGTGCAGAATTGATGATGACATGACACTTTCACACTCTCATAGTCTGACTGTGCCTGACTGTATGAAATAATTCCATGTAATTCTATGAATACATCATTTCTAGCTCTGCTGAAATGACCTGAAACATTAATTCTGTTTCTGCCTCTACAGGAACTGTCAGAGCTGCTGAGCATTTCCTGCACCTTTTGTTTTGACTAATGCATCATTATATCGGGGCACTGCACTTTGCCTCTGTGCATCTATCTCCTGGCTGCTCCAATTTCCATTCCAAAATGTCACTTTAAAGAAGATTGAGCTTGGGTCATGCATACATTTACCACATCATATCCACTGCATAGCTTGGAGACACATAAACAGAGTCAAACGTATTGCCTCAATCAAGCTGATGAGGATCCAACTCGTTGGTGTGTAATCCTTGGATTTTGCAGGCCCAATTCTGACACTCCCTCTGTTCTGACTGGGAAGGTGCCTTTGCAGTCCGTATTGTCATAATAACAAATACTGGAGCACAGTGGCCAACTGAGCTGGATTTTATACTGACTTAATGTTCAGTAGAAAATATTTCTCTTTATTTGGGTTGTGCCAATGGCATGTTGCATCTTGCCGTATGATTTACCCCAGTGGTAAACAGTTATGGCTGGTGAATGAAAAACACCAATTAACACAATCATTAGGAAGCAAATCCAATTCAGCTTTATGATTCAGCTATTTTTAACTATTGTTAAAGGTAAATGACACCTCCGGTATCATCCCTAAACTGACCCTGAAACAAGGACTACTTGTACGAATAGATATGATTTCACAGCAATTGTGCTGGACCTTGCATATTCTAGAGAGAAACACAAGGAACATTTAATGCATTCTTGGTGGGGAAGCAGTAATGAAAATCAAATGTTACCACAGAGAAGGAGCACACTGGAAACACCAATATTATTTAGAAGTGTCAGAGGAGCAGATTATCCAGAGATTGAAGCTCAGGAGGGAGAGTCTGACGTGTGCCAAATGAGCAGCTGGTTTGCAGGAGCCCTCAGTGACTCCAGCTGTTCTGCCCATGGCTATTGAAGGCACTGAAATCATTAAATATCTAGCAACAGGTTCATTTCAAGGTCTATAAATTGGTTTTGTTAACATTATTGGAAACAATGAAGTCAGGAAATGACTGATGAATTGGAAGGCTGCCAGTTAGTACATTCAGGAGTAGACATTTGGTCATACATTACTTGTGTACTGTGTAAAAAAAGAGGCGTGTCAAAACTTTTCATCAGGACACCACAAGAATTCCAATATAAGGAGAACAAACTATACAGTATGAGAAGAGAGTGCTGATTGGTTAACAAGTGAAATCTGATTGGTAGAGGCATTGACATGAAAAATGCACCACTTGATAGTGACTGACAGTTAATTACCAAGCATTATTTGAAACTTAAACAAGGTAGTTTGACCCTAACTGGTCAAGGCATTGACTTGAGGAATGAGGCAGCAAATGGCTATCACTTATTTTATTTAAATGTAACAGTTATTTTTGACTGCAAAGGTATTAACATGTGCACCTTCCAATACATGTAAATGTGCCATACTATTAGCCTGACTGGCGATCTTAAATTGGTTGTCAATGTAATTGTTAGCACACTGAGGATTAATCAGCAAATGTTCAATCGCAGTATCAATCTAATATTGGACATTTGAGTTTTGCAAGCATGGGCTGGTTGAATACAGCTATACCTTGTCCATTGTGAACGGTGGAAAAGATACACTGTTTGCTATGACCCATCAGTCTTTAGAAAATAGAGTCTATAAAGCTAGTATCACACTGGCATTGAAACTCACATACTACATTATTCATTTGTATAAAAAGTAGAATGTCTTTTTGCCTTGATAGCAGCATCCTGTTGGTGGAAAATACCATTCATGCAGTTTCTGCATAGTCACAGTGTGAAATGGTTTCACCTGGTGCTCAAAGTTCTGTGATGCCTTGCACTTCCAGGGTAATCTAAGGTAAATTGGGCACTTTACAGGGCTGGGACTAATATGATGAATGAGTCCTCAGCAGCAGGATATGATGACAGTACGAAGTTTCTGCCTTTCAAGAAAGAGCCACATTTGACTTATCAGCATACCCAATTCCCAATTCCACCCAAAAAGGTAAAAGCATCCTAGAAAATCATAGAACCAGCCAGCTACCACAACTTGAGATGTATCTACAACAAATTGCAAATCTTCTCATATCCAAGAGTGAGGAGGTAAAGGAAAATGTCAGTCCCAAGAATTTAATACCAATATCTAGTGGCTAGCCAGGGTACTTATTCCTACCATTGGAAAAGCAGCCAGAAGGTCATAGAATCCCTGCAGTGCAGAAGGCCATTTGCCCCATTTAGTCTGCACTGATCACAATCCTACCCTGGTCTTATTCCCATAACCCCACATATCTATCCTGCTAATTCCCCTGACACTAGGGTAAATTTAGCCAATCACCTAACCCACACATCTTTGGACTGTAGGAGGAACCCACAGCACCCAGAGGAAGCCCTCGCAGACATGGAGTGAATGTACAAACTCCATGCAGAAGTGATAGACGCCGGAATTGAATCTGGGTGCCTGATGCTGTGAGGTAGCAGGACTAACCACTGTGCCATTGTGCCATCTGTGTACAAGAGTAGACAAAAATGAGAATTATATAAATATAACATGGAAAATTTACAACACAGAAGGAAGCCATTTAGTCCATCAACTCTGTACAGCAGAGTAAATGCTATTAAGCCTAGTCCTATCTTCCAGCTCTCGGTATATTTAAGTATTTCTCTAAAACAATGAGGTCTTTTGCCTCTATGACTCTTTTAACGAATTCCAGGTCTTACCATTCTCCGAGTGAAAAACATATTCCTCAGCTATCCTTTAATTCTTCTGCCAATAAATGAAATCTATGTCCCTCGGCCATTGACCTCCCTGCTTAGGGAAATAGATCCTTCCTTTCAATTCTATCTGTAGTTTTATTTGTTAAAACAGAGTATTTGAATTTCTTTTTAAAATATTCATGTTTCATAATCTGATGGTAATAGTGTGAATTATATCTGGGAACTTTGGATGGAATAGGTGATGACTGCTACTTAAGGGCTGAAATGATCGAGTAGGAAGTTAGAGATCCAACATCATTGAGGCTGTCTTGGTCAGGGAGTGCACAACATCCAACATTTGTGCAGGAAGTAATGCAAATGCCTGCAACAATGTGAGGTGGATCTTTGTTGTATCAATGAAGTGGATGAAGGAAAGGCGGTGGATGTTGTCCACCTGGATTTTAGCAAGGCCTTTGATAAGATCCCTCATGGGAGGTTAGTTAGGAAGGTTCAATCACTAGGTATACATGGGGAGGTAAAAAATTGGATTAGACACTGGCTCAATGGAAGAAGCCAGAGAGTGGTTGTGGAGGATTGCTTCTCTGAGTGAAGGCCTGTGACTAGTGGTGTGCCACAAGGATAAGTTTTGGTTCCATTGTTTGTCATCTATATCAATGATCTGGATGATAATGTGGTAAATTGGATCAGCAAATTTGCTGATGATACAAATGTTGAAGATGTAGTGGACAGTGAGGAAGGTTTTCAAAACTTACAGAAGGATTTGGACCAACTGGAAAAATGGGCTGAAAATGGCAAATGAAATCTAACGCTGACAAGTGTGAGGTATTGCACTTTGGAAGGACAAACTAAAGTAGAACATGCAGGGTAAATGGTAGGATTCTGCAGAGTGCAGATGAACAGAGGGATCTGGGAGTACAGATACAGAATTCCCAAAAAGTGACATCACAAGTGGATAAGGTCGTAAAAAGTGCTTTTGGTGCATTGGCCTTTATAAATCGAAGTATCAAATATAAAAGTTGGAGTGTTATGGTACGGTTAAATAAGGCATTGGTGAGGCCGAATTTAGAGTATTGTGTACAGTTTTGGTCATCAAGTTATAGGAAGGATGTAAATAAGATTGAAAGAGTGCAAAGAAGATTCACGAGGATGTTGCTGTGACTTGAGAAGCTGAGTTACAGAGAGAGGTTAAATAGATTAGGACTTTATTCCCTGGAGCGAAGAAGAATGAGGGAGATTTGATAGAGGTGTATAAGATTTTGATGGGTGTAGATAGAATGGATGCAAGCAGGCTTTTTCCACTGAGGCTAAGGAAAAAAAAAACAGAGGGCATGGGTTAAGGGTGAAAGGAGAAAAGTTTAAAGAGAATATTAAGGGGAGGTTTCTTCACGCAGAGAGTGGTGGGAGCGTGGAATGAGCTGCTGGATAAAGTGGGTAAATGTGGGGTCACTTTTAACATTTAAGAAAAATTTGGACAGGTACATGGATGAGAGGGGTGTGGAGAATATGGTCAAAGAGCAGATCAGTGGGACTAGGCAAAAAAATGGTTTGGCACAGACAAGGAGGGCCAAAAGACCTGTTTCTGAGCTGTAAATTTTCTATGTTCTATGGTTCTATGAACTTTTTATAATGAAATTTACTTTTTTATTTGAAATATCATTTGCCAGTAACTAGACGTTCAAATTCTATTGATCTTAGCTGGTTTGTTACAGTAAAATTTTTCAAAATGAATTCTTGTGCATTAATTTTCTCTCTGTTGGCTTTGTGGGGTTTCCTTTCTTTCAAAAATTAACTTTTTTTAACAGGATCGTAGAATCATTCTCATCCACTCCTTCCCTCACTGCATTGTACAGTTTAATAGTGACACTTCCAACAATTTCAAAGTAAGACTAGAGTAAAACAGGGCTATATCACAATTTCACTTTGGTTGGCATCTTCTTCTCATGCTCCTGATCTCTACCTTCCTTATTGGAATGAAGAAGTCTATTTGTATACTAGATCAGATAGCATGCTCATGGATTGTCTTTCTCATGCCTGTAACTCATTCTCCCTAACAACATCAAGAAAAAATATGATTTTGTTTTTTTTTTCTTTATTCATTATGGGATATGGACATCACTGGCAATGCCACCATTTATTGCCCATTCCTAATTTTCCTTGAACTGAGTGGCTTGCTAGGGCAGTTAAGAGTTACTGTGGGTCTGGAAACATAAATAGGTCAAACTAAGGATGGCAGATTTCCTTTTATAAAGGACATTAGTAGACCAAAAAATTATTACAACAATTGATGATTGTCCCATGGCCAATCTGACTGGGAGTAGCTTTCAATTCCAGATTGCATTAATTGAATTCAAATTCAGTGTCCCCAGGGCACTCAACTGGGTCTCCAGATTATTAAAGCTCTGGCAATATCACTGTGCCATCATTGTCCCACAACATGTTACAACCTGATCACACTAAAACCAGCCCACTACAAGTAATTCATTAATTTTGCAACCTCAGGTCCACAGTAACAGACAATCTGTCTCTTGATGCATATCTTGATGCATACACATAGAGGGGAAGTAGTTCTGGCCAACTCACTAAGCATACATGGAAAACATCAAGCCGATGGTAAAACCTACAACTATCAAGAAAAGAAGTTCAATAATTTCCATCTTTAATTTCTAAAGTGTATTTGGGTATATCTGGCAGGACAAAATCACAAATACAACTGTCCTCTGAAAGGTCGAGCTTCTAAGTTTGTTCATCAATCAGAAACAGATTCATTGGCTTAGGCAGGTCTGCAGGATGGAAGATGGTCAAAGGACATTGTTTATATGAGGTAGCTGAAGCCAGATGATCAAAGGAATGTCCAAAACTCCACTAGAAGTCTACCTGCAAGAATGAAATTTAGGTTCTAAACATTGACTATTGCATCACTAGCTGACAACAGAAGAAAATTGTGACACCTCATGTGAGCTGGTGTGCACCGCTATGTTGATCAGTGGCTTTGGTGGCTTGGTGCCAACACCAAAAATAACAACTCAACTTGGAGGATTTGTGTGTGGCATTTGTGGCAGAAACTACTTCTCAATGATTGGCCTCTTCAGCGAAGGTACGCCACGTGAAGACATCACATCTGAAATGGTTTGAATGCTGCGCGCCCATCATCTTCCATAGACGGAAGGATGCTGAAGATGGTGGATTGGAGCCCAGGCAAGTCCAGTAAAGACTGAGCCAAGGAGAAGAGGGCCAATTGCAGAACAGCTATTAAAAAGTATGGATGACAATGATAAAAGAGTCCAATCATGGAGAGTATGGACTGATAGTTATATATGAAAGGATCCTATGAAGGAACTTTTGAAGATGAAATCACAATAAGACTTACGGAAGATTTACAATAAAAAGTGATAATCATAAAGGAAATGAAAGAAATAAGAAATTGAAACAGGCTAATTGTGTGCTGGCCTGTTCAGCTTTGAGTTGACCACTTGATAAATAATCGTAGAGTTAGGAAAAAGAGAAAGAGGTTAAAAAGCCTTAAAGAACTTAAAGAAATAGGAATGTGTTCACTATGTTCTCTTCAGTTTTTATTTAAAATAGGAAGTTTCTGAGAGTATGTATTCCTTGGACTCATAAACTTTGGCACTTTGAGTTTATAACCTGCATTAGAATTAATATTTAAATGTTGTATGACAGCATGAATATAATTGATTGAGCACACTCACTTCAATTTAGATTGTGTAGAAGAGAATTAGGAAAATTTTAATTTTCATTGTTAAGTTAAAGATGCTGATGAATTCATTTTGACCAATATGTACTCATGGAACTGGAAAGCACCAAAGCAGTTGTTTCACAAAAGATATGCTTCAGCCTTGAAATTGTGGTTGCTATGGTATCTGATAGAAAATCAATTTGAGCTCTTCAAAACACTTCATTCTAATTGGATTAGAGTTAGGGAAAAAAAAACTTCTGTTGCTTTATGCAATTCTTTTGAATTAAAGATGCATGGTCTTATTTTAAATCATTTGAAACACTTACAGATCACTGTTACTGCAAATTCAAGATCTGTTATTGTGATTGACTCCTTCCCTAAAATTTGGATAAGCAAGACTTAAATTCAAAAAAAAGATTTACCCTTGCTGATGGCAAATTGCTAATTTCAGCCAATTTTAGCAGGAGCTGAGAGGAGACTACAATCTTTCAGAGTTGTCAAGGTCTCAAATTGATGACCCATTCAAAAAAGATGCTTTACCTAATGGGGGTTATATTCTATTTAAAACGATTGCAGACTGAACAAGCAGAGAGAGAAGAAGAGAACATAAAATCATTATAGAAATATGACCATAGTTTTAATCGGCTGAGAAAGAAGAAGAGGAAAGAAAATAATGAAAGAAAAGCTGAGATGCATTTTTACTGCACAGCCAATAAATTAATGATTCAACAATATTTTGCACTAGTATAGTAAACACTGTAATGTATTTTGTGACACTAATGTGCATTTAAGAAATGTATTTTAGTCATAACCTCTGCAATTATTTTAAACAGACCTGGCATTTTTGGTTTTGATGCCATGCTGTCTGGAATCAATATCTTTTATTTT